>HG992303.1:2076434-3321825 GCA_905220595.1 Spilosoma lubricipeda | reverse complement strand
GTAGCCTAAGTTACTCCCTGGATCATCAGCTACCTGCCAGTGAAAGTGTGTGTGTGTGTGTGTGTGAAACGGCTGGACGGATTTGGACGGGCCAAATCCGTCCAGCCGTTCCAGAGATTACCCGGAACAAACAGACAGACAGACAGATAACATTTTTTTAACTACATTTTTGGTATGTGTATCGTGTATACATATACATGCATTTAGTAAAAAGCGGTTTTTTTAATATTACAAACAGACACTCCAATTTTATTTATTTGTATAGATGGGGCAAACGAGCAGATGTATCCCCTGATGGTAAGCGATTACCGCCGCCCTCGGAAAATAACCTCCTCCTTTTTTGAAGTTGGTTAAAAATACAGTATGTTTTATGTAAAATTTAAACTAGTCTATTGGTCCAGTGGTTAGTAACCATAACTGCTAAACAGCTGGTCGTCGTTTCCATTCCCACTGAGGACAAATAATTGAGTGATGAGTGATGCCGCGAAGCTAGTCTAAAAAAGTAACCTTAGTTACTCCTTGGTTCACCAGCTATCTGCGACTGCTGTAATTGAGGTTTCGGAATCGATTCCCGCGTCGGACCAAAATGTTTGTATGATCTGCAAATATTTGTTTCGGAGTTCGGGTGTTTTCTATGTATAATATGTACTTACAAATTATACATAGAAAACAAAATTTGTATTTACAAAAAAAAGTATGCATGTATCCTACTTCGTACTAATACTATAAATGCGAAAGTTTGTAAGGATGGATGGATGTTTGGATGGATGTTTGTTACTCTTTCACGCAAAAACTACTGAACGGATTTGGATGAAACTTTACAGTAATATAGCTTATACATCAGAATAACACATAGGCTACTATTTGCCGCGATAACCGACATATATGCGGGCGGAGCTGCGGGCAACAACTAGTGTATAATATGTACTTACAAATTATTCATAGAAAACACCTTTGTATTTACAAAAAAAAAAGTATGCATGTATTTATTATAATTTATTAAGCGTATACGCACAAAAGATTATATATGATCAGTAGTAAAATTAATTTGGAAACATTGTTTTCGTTCTGTAATTAAACAGAACATAATTCACTCACTGCCTCGTTGGTCTAGCGGTTGGCGTCAGCGACTGCTGATCATGAGGTCTCGGGTTCGATTCCCGGGTCGGACCAAATGTTTGTATGATCTACAAATATTTGTTTCGGAGTTTGGGTGTGTTCTATCTATAATATGTATGTATTTACAAAAAAAAAAAGTATATTTGTATTTGTATCAGTTGTCTAGTACCCCATAACACAAGCTCTGCTTATCTTGGGACTAGATGGCGTTGTGTGTTTAGATGTCCGAAATATTTATTAAATATTTATTATTATAATTATGTTTGCCAAATTATCAACAAATTAAAAAGTTATTCAACTCAGTTGTCTATTATATCACAAGCAAAGAGGATATAACCTGGAAACCTATACGGATATTCTCATAGTCCGGTTAAGTGTTAACCCCTAAGGTGTCCACGGCCACTCAGAGGCCGCATAAAAACATCGTCTATAGTGTCACCGGCCACTCAGTGGCCGGTCAATGACCGCGAGTCGGGAAATTATCGAGAGAAAATGTTGGGAAAATGGAATTGTTAGTGACACTCAAGCTATGCTTATGTCAAAGTGACGTGACACCTGAGGGATTATGCAAGACAACTTTGCAAAACGCTAGCAACACTTGCGATATATTTAATCTGTGTTGAACGTGCGTTTTATTTTTATTTTTTGTTGGACTGTAATCGTTTCGTCATTACAATAACAATGAGAAAGTTGAAACTATTAGGTATGTTTAAAAATTTACTAGACATAACCGATCTGCTATAAAAATAAATAAAATTGAAGTGTCTGTTTGTAATTTCAAATTAACCTTAATGCATGTGAAAGTATATCTATATTTTTTTATGGTATAGTGGGCAAACGAGCAGATGTATCACCTGATGGTAAGCGATTACCGCCCATGGACACCCGCTACACCAGAGGCGTCACAAGTGCGTTGCCGACCTTTGGGGGATGTGGGGAGGGGTTGGGGTATGGGTTTCCGGTATCCTCACACACTCGGTGAAACACAGGGCAAGCGCTATTTCACACCGGTTTTCTCTCCGGTCGAGCCGACCCATTCGTGCCCAAGCGTCGCTCTCCCACGGAATATATATAATACAATATATATATAATACGGAAATTCAAGTTTTTTTTTTTCTGGAATTACTAAAGAGATTTTGACGGCACTAACAGAAAGCTGACGATAATATAACGAGTAACTTATGCTACTTTTTTTAGATTATTTTGACCCTAGTCGAGTATAAGTTCAGAATCATTAAGAACTTGTTTCAAACCTCGTACGCATATATAACTTACGAGTATGCCCTACATCAAAATGGCGTCTTTTTGCCAAGATTACTGTTTTGTGTTATTATCAACATTTTCCTTATGTACGCGTCTGTATACATGTTAAATGTTACAAATATATATTACTAGCCGACCCACGCAACCTCGTTTGCGTCTCCTATTGCCCGTCGCGTGATAATTTTCCCCCGTTTTTGAAACATTTTTCATTCGTGCTCCTCTCCTATTGGTCTTAGCTTAAAAAAATGATCTCCGGCCGACTGGACTGCGGGATTGCAAACCGGTGCTGCAGACTCTCTGCTGGAACTTACATAATTTTTAAAATATATTTTACTAACATAGATGTAAGGTAAATTGTTACTAACTCAATGAGTTTTAATTACTTGAATAAATGAATTATTATGATTGATATATAGCCTATAGCCTTGCTCGATAAATGGGCTATCTAACACTGAAATAATTTTTGAAATCGGACCAGTAGTTCCTGAGATAACAAACAAACAAACAAACTCTTCAGCTTTATATATTAGTATAGATAGATTTCGCAATACTATTTGAATTAACTGTATAGTTATGGCTAATTCATTGCAGAAATATATTGATAATTAAGTTTATTACTAACTGTCTTCATAAAAAGGAGGTTTCTCAATTCGACCGTAATATTTTTTTTTCTTTATTTTATGTGTGTTCGCGGATAACTTCGTCGTTTATAAACCGATTTTGATTATTCTTTTTTTAATGGAAAGGAGATATCCCAACGGTGGTACCATGATATGGACACTAAGATCTGATGATGGGATCCAAGAGAAATCGAGTCAAACCTAGAAGTCGGTTTCATTTTTGTTACAATTTTACTTGTTTTGTATGATATTATATCCGATAAAGCCCTTTAACAATGACATATTCTAAAAAAAAAGCTGCCTATATATCAGCTATATATAAATACGTGTAGCAACTTTGTACCCCTTTTAAAGACAATTATGCGAACAGAGAAGTATGAAAGGCAGGGGTAAGATATTGTTTACACGGAAAGGTTCAGAGAGATAAAAAAAGTTGGTTGAGTTTCGACCGTTAATAAAGTATGTTCTTTTAAAAATAATTAATTTAAAACATGCAAATATATCACCAATATCGCGTGACAAAGAGGCGATTTTTCTATAACGAATTATTTCTTCAATTCTTTAGTTTACCCCAGATTATACAAAACTTCTTGAAGTAACCTACTTTGGCGTAAACTTTCATTGCATACAACTTTTAAATTTAGAATATACCTACTATTTTTATGAGACATAGACAATACTTTAGACTTCGCATGACGGCACAAAGCATGCAAAAAGTCTCTATGCGACACTACTCGTATGTTTCATAATATATGGAACAGTTTGTTGAATTAAACTCAATTTTTTACTTTCTATGTACTAGATCGTTTATGAAGTCTCTGTTAGATCCTACACCAAAATAGATTTTTTAGGAGTAGAAGCCCCGATAGCAATCAATACGTTAGAAACAAAATACTCTATCATAAATTTAAAAATAAAAAAATGGAGTCGTGAAGATTTTTGTTCTTCTTTGATTTACATAAAATAGCGTTACTTGGCTTTTTATGTTTTTTTCTTCTTTAATATCCATTCCTTTCATGCGATTCAAGAGATAGCGGTATTTGAGTCTATTTTAGTTCTAGAGTTAAAATTACAATTATAGTCGCCATCTTCTTTCTTATTTAAGACATGACAACACTACACTTTTGGCGCCAACCTAAAAATTAAATACAATTATAGTATCAGAAACGTGTAGGTACCATTAATGAAAATCTATACTCGTAATCGTTTTTTGTGGCGCTATTACAGAACAGATAACAATTTAGCATTCAATCAATGATGAATGACGTGGGATTTTTACACTGTACATTCTAAAAGCGGTACACGGAAAACAAGCCTGTATTTATTGACAAATTATGTAAATTACTTACGACGGGTTTCTTATAGTAGTTTGCGGGCTTCGAAAAACAGATGGCGTTGATATCAATTTGACTGTTACTAAATTCAGAAAGTAGATGGCGCTAGAATTAATTTACATGGATGCATCATTACTCATTGCTATTATTGTTGATGAGCCGTATCATGTATTTATTCTGTGTTATCTTTTTGCGGAGGTATTAGTAAATATATCAGTATAAATAGAGATGACATTGGTGAATTACTGTAGGTCTAGGTTATAGGATAAAGCAATACGTATTTTTAATATTAGTTATATATTATACTAATTTTAAGGGTTCCGTACCTCACGAGGAACAAACGGAAGCAAGGATTACTTTGTTGTTTATCTGTTTGTCTGTCAAGACCCCTTTTCTCTGGAACGCGTGGAGGTATCAAGCTGAAATTCAAAGGTGTCTACTTTCCCTTGGAGCTGTAAAAATATCAAACTTCTAAGCCAACGCAATATATAATATAGTAACCTTATTCACTCAGTGAATAGCAACGAAACGCTAAAACTAAAGTTGTGGTATAACTGCCAGCCCATTTGTGTCTAAAAAGTGGATGTATTTTTATCAAAGTGGATGTATTTTTATGTATGGGTCTGCCAAAGTGATTCAAGTGTGTCCGTGTCCCACGAATGTCAAGCTGGCGGTAGTATCGCGCTTCGGGATCGTTAATCTTTACTAATACCGGATAGGTTTCACGATGGGTGCTTCTCGTATGCCGTCTATATGGACGAGCTGGCTCAAACCTATGGTCATTTGTTCAAAACCCTATCATATATATCAGATTGCCTCGCTGGTCTCGCGGTTAGCGTGTGCGACTGCTATCATAAGGTCTCGAGTTCGAATCCCGGGTCGGATCAAATGTTTGTATGATCTACAAATGTTTGTTTCGGAGTTTGGGTGTTTTCTATGTATAATATGTATGTATTTACAAAAAAAAAAGTATATGTGTATTTGTATCAGTTGTCTAGTACCCATAATACAAACTCTGCTTAGCTTGGGATTAGATGGCGTTGTGTAATAGATGTCCGAAGTAATTTGTTTCGGCGTTTCTTCCCAGGGTGAGTCTTAGGATATCCTCTTCTAGCTCATTTAATAATTTATGTACAACATATAAATAATAGGTATAGTATATTTCGCCTATTACCATAAGGATAAGACCTTGAAATATAAATACGCATTTAAAAGCACGCATATCAATTGTAATCATAAACCTAAATAAGCTTAAGTGATCTTGTTGCCGTCGAGACTACGTACTGATGTAATCAACGCCATCTCTATTTAAGAACGGGGAACCACTATAAAGCAAAAGACATTATTATTCTAGTCTTAGTTGTATGTCGATTAACGAAGTAAAAAATAGACTATGTACTTCCTCAAGAATTAGAACCTGTCTATCTATCTCCATGACAGATTTCTTTAAAATCTGTCAAGCATTTTGGCCGTGATAGCGTAACATACAGATAGCATTTGTTCGCGGTTCCGCTCGCATTTATATCGGTAAAGACTCCTGTGTCCTTCCTCGAGAATCAGAGTATCTCCATGCCAAATTTCATTGAAATCGGTGCAGTGGTTTAACCGTGACAGTTACCTTCAAATTTATAATATTAGTATGGATAATAGTATTAGCTATTAGATACCAGTTCCCCATATAGGCAAGTTGACATTCTATTAAGGTAAACGTAATTAGCAATCTGGTTATGGTAACCAAACGGCTGGTAATCACTCGTACTCGCATATTTCTAAATACCCACATACAAATTAGAGGTAAATCACATTCAAACAAAATAAATGGTCTTGCCTATATTATTATTTGTCCTTATTAGGAATTGAACCCAAGGCTGATTCAGACGTCAGGATCGCTAACCACTGGACTAACGGCCATCATTACATAGAATTTTCGATAAAACCTGTATGTTATAAATTTCTTGTTACTTCCTAGAACTGCACATTTACCTAATATATTTCTAGAAAATTCCGTATAAGCATTATATGGTACTTTTAATTAAATAAGTAACCAACTTTTAAACTTTAGCGTTCCATGATATATTAACAATTATTTTTACGGGAAATAACGCGATCACTTATTAAAAGGTATTACATACCTGTGATTTGCCTGACGTTTAGACCAGGTTGCACTGGCCGTGGTCACAGGCTGACTCAGAGTCAGCCTGTGACTACGACCTTTTAATAAGTGATCGCGTTAATTCCCGTAAAAATAATTGTTAAAATAAGTAACAATTTGAAAATGTAACTTTATTTAACTTTCATGAAAGTTTATTGAGGTAAATAGGTAGAAGAATATATTTCCAACAATTTATATATGTATCATCACACTTCACATTTATATAATAAACAAAAGGCGAAAGTTTGTGAATGTGTATGTTTGTTACTTCTTCAAGCAGACACTACTTAACGGAATTGGATTAATCTTTATAGTAATATAGCTTATACATCAGAATAACACATAGGCTACCATTTGCCGCGATAATCGACATACACGGGCGGAGCCGCGGGCTACAACTAGTCTACATATAAAACTAAATACATACAATGGAACATAGAACCTCCTACTTTTTGGAAGTCGGTTAAAAATGAATTGCCGAAATGCATGTACGCGAATAACTTCCGATGGACTGCACCAAATTAAATAATTATTTTTTTATGTGTTCTTTATTCTTGGGACAAGGTTTGTGTACAATAAAAATTAAAAGATAACGGGAAAAGTATTTTTTTTTTGTTCGCGCCTGTACACTGCCTGTGGGAAGCTGAGACAGATATGTAAATATGCGGTACGAAGTTCACTGGGTCAGCTAGTAAAATATTTTTTTTTAAATATACCTTTCTCTCGACTGCCATGGTGTGAGTCACCATACTGCGAGATACAAAGTGTGGTCCCGTATGAAGACGAGGTCCTCGCCAGTTTAGGGCTACCACTCGTCCGGATTTCCCCGGTTTTGTCCTGGTTTAGAAAGCGTTAGGGTGAGGTTTTATTTACAATCCGGGATAAACCAACCGAACAAACATTAGTTTTCTTTTCGTCACTGCCTGTGAAAGGTGACTAATATTTATAAAAAACTAGCTTTTACACGCGGCTTCGCTCACGCAGACTTTCATCCCCTGATTTACCCCCTTAGGGGTGGAATTTCTAAAATTCCTTCCTTAGTGCGCACTTACGTTATATAAAGAACCTACATGCAAAATTTCAGGATTCTAGGTTCAGCGATTTGGGCTGTGCGTTGATCTCTGGGTATGTCAGTCAATCACCTTCTTCTTTTATATATATAGACTAGCTGACCCACGCAACCTCGTTTGCGCCTTATATTGCCCGTAGCGTGAAAATTTCTCCCGTTTTTGAAACATTCTTCATTGTTGCTCCGCTCCTATTAGTAGTAGAGTGATGATATATACCCTATAGCCTTCCTCGATAAATGGACTATCCAACACCGAAAGAATTTTTCAAATCGGCCCAGCGGTTCCTGAGATTAGCGTGTTCAAACAAACAAACTCTTCAGCTTTATATATTAGTATAGATGCTTACTCTTTACTATTATAAATGTGAATGTAAAGTGCGGTTAAAACCTGGAACTCACTACCAGCGCACGTGTTTCCATCGTACTATGATCCCGGGTATTTTAAGCGGGACGTGAAAAAGCATCTCACTAGGTCGCCATAGTGCTGGTCACCATGCTGCACTGTCCTTATTCGCATTGAGGATGGTGACCACTACTCGTGGATTCTGCTTGTGCTTTCCATCAGGCGGGGCAGAGTCATTTTGGCAGCTCAAATATAAAAAAAAAAAAAAAGTGTAAGTTTGTTTGTTACGGTTTCACACGAAAACTACTTAACCGATCATCATGATGTACTCATGTTCTTGGAGGTATTAGAAGTAACATAGAATACTTTTTATTAAATGCGAGCAAAGCCGCAGACAAAAGCTAGTTCTACTAATATTATAAACGCGAAAGTTTGTTAGTATGGATGGATGTTTGTAGCTATTTCACGCAAAAGTACCTGAACGGATTTGGATAAAACTTTACATTCAAATAGCTTATACATCAGAGTAACACATAGGTTACTATTTGCCGTGGTAACCGATACGCGGGCGGAGCCGCGGGCTCTAGTCTAGTCTAACTAGTCTATACAAATAAATAAAATTGGAACCGGTTTTTACTAAATGCATATGTATGTATACAAGCTACATACTCCAAAAAATGTATTTTAATTTTTTTTTGTATGTCTGTCTGTTTGTTCCGAGTAATCTCTGGAACGGCGGACGGATTTTGACGGGACTTTCACTGGCAGGTAGATGATGATCCAGGGAGTAACTTAGGCTACTTTTCTTAGACTAACTTTGTCCCGCGGCGTTACTCGCGGTGCAACAATAACCGCGGGTAACACCGCGGAGTTCAGCTAGTAATAAATTAATTAGGAGGCCATTTGAACAACAACTATTATATTGACTAAATTAAATAAAAAAAAAAATTACATGTCCGGGTTTTTAAGTCTAAAATCCAGAGAAATTGCACTTTTTGTCCTGGTTTCCAAATTTTACAGATGGTAGCCCTTTTTTTTTGTTTTCTGTGCGTAAATTCTTTTGGATACTCCCTCCTCGTGGCATGTCGGATTCGAACCGACTAAAACCGCAAGCCGGTGCTGTAGGTGCACCCAAGTAAGGAAAACCCTAGAACCCCGAGAGATGCCAACTCTAGCTTAAATCACTACAGTATAGGCGCATTTGTGACTTTCGTAATATCATACACTAGCTGACCCACGCAACCTCGTTTGCGCCTTATATTGCCCGTAGCGTGAAAATTTCCCCCGTTTTTGAAACATTCTTCATTGTTGCTCCGCTCCTATTAGTAGTAGCGTGATGATATATACCCTATAGCCTTCCTCGATAAATGGACTATCCAACACCGAAAGAATTTTTCAAATCGGACCAGTGGTTCCTGAGATTAGCGTGTTCAAACAAACAAACTCTTCAGCTTTATATATTAGTATAGATAACTTTTAAATCTTATCAACTGATTTTACTTTAGTAACATACATTTTATTTATTTTTCAGATCAGTCAAATTAACACAAAAACTCTAACAGGCGGTCAAGTCATCGTCAACCAGTGCCAAATACCTACAGACAATCTATCAGAAATCGATATTGCATGCGAAACAATACAACAGAACTCACAATTTCTCCAAAATGACCCCGAAAAGTACTTACAGGACCTCTTAGAATTTATCCACGAAGATACAAGTAAACATAATCAAGATGGCCACGTCGACTTTCATAAATCGAATCCTGGTATGTCACAAAACAAAATGGCGGTCTTACTCGAAGCGGAACAAAAAGCACAAGAAGACTTTCTATTGGCTGATCTCGAGAAAAAAACAATCGGTCAAGATGAAATTCTTCAATTGTTAAAAGAAAACAATTATGATGTACCACAAACGGAACTAACGCACACGAACCCCATCGAAGACATTGTCAACGATAGTAATTTTGAAAAGGATATGTATAACTATATACAGACAGAGATGAATAATATGCCAAAAGATGACTATTATGTCGCTGCATACACATACCCAACGCCGCCAAGATCAGAAAACGAACGAAGCTCCATGTCCGCTTCTCCAGCATCGTTTTACCCTTCAAATTCTGAATACACGTTATCCCCAGAAAGATCGCCAATTTATAACAGCGATAATGAGAGGTATCAATATATACCATCTTTTGACGACGAAAAGGAGACCATAGATAAAAAAGCGCGGGAACGCACGGCCTCTATCTCGTCTATGACTATGAAACAATTCAAAGATGCGCAAAAAGAGATTGTTAATTGTTTTGGAAAGAAAGACTGTTGCCAAGTAAATCGTAAGACCTGCATCGAACTGTTTAAAGAGCATATGCAGAAATTAAAAATGGTTGAAAGGAAAGATCTGTGTATGAAAGTTGCTCAGTTAGATCTTAAAGCCGCATATGGGTAAGTTTTAAAGTTTTTATTAAACAACTAGTCGAATCCCGCGGTGCTACCCGCGGTTATTGTCGTTCCGCCGGTAACGCCACGGGGCGAAGTTAGTCTAAAAAAAGTAGCCTAAGTTAATACTTTTATCATCAGCTACCTATCAGTGAAAGTCCCGTCAAAATCGGTCTAGCCGCTCCAGAGATTAGCAGAAACAAACAGACAGACAGACAGACCGTCAGACAGACAGACAAAAATGTTTTTAGCTACTTTTTTGGTATATGTACCGTGTATACATACACATGCATTTAGTAAAAGTGGTTATTTTAATATTACAAACAGACACTCCAATTTTATTTATTTGTAGAGACTAGCCGAATCCCGCGGTGCTACCCGCGGTTATTGTCGTTCCGCCGGTAACGCCGCGGGGCGAAGTTACTCTATAAAAAGTAGCCTAAGTTAATCCTTTTATCATCTACCTATCAGTGAAAGTCCCGTCAAAATCGGTCTAGCCGCTCCAGAGATTAGCCGAAACAAACAGACAGACAGACAAAAATTCAATTAAATTTTATTATTTTAGAATTATATTTATATTTTAGTAAATGTACCGTGTATACATACATACATAAGCATTTAGTAAAAAGTTTTTTTAATATTACGAATAGACACTCCAATTTTATTTATTTGTATAGAATAGACTCATGATTCTTATAAATTACTAGCTGAACCCCGCGGTGTTACCTGCAGTTATTGTTGTACCGCGACTAACGCCGCGGGACAAAGTTAGTCTAAAAAAAGTAGCCTAAGTTACTCCCCGGGTCATCAGCTACCTGCCAGTGAAAGTCCCGTCAAAATCCGCCCAGCCGTTCCAGAGATTACCCGGAACAAACAGACAGACAGACAGACAAAAATTTTTTTAACTACATTTTTGGTATATGTACCGTGTATACATACATATACATTTAGTAAAAAGTGGTTATTTTAATATTACAAACAGACACTCCAATTTTATTTATTTGTAATCTCTAACAGTCATTATAAACCGTAGCATTTTTGAACACCTAAAATAATAATCTTTACGATGTAAAGCAAAAACTTTATATATCTTTTTACAAAAAATATGCAAACAGAGGTTAGGTATCACACATGTCTAAATCATCTAAATTGATTCATCATAGTGACTGACGTAATTGTATAATAATACATGATAATATCAACACGAGGAAAATAATAGAAACCATACAACGTATTAACGTTCGTTAATAGAATCTATTTAATAAATTCAATTACTGTATTGAATTATTTGCCGCACACATCATTCTTAGTACATTCCATACTTATCACTTACTAGCTGAACCCCGCGGTGTTACCCGGTATAAAAAAGTAGCCTAAGTTACTTCTTATATCATCAGCTATCTTCCAGTGAAATTCCCGCCAAAATCGGTGAAGCCATTCCAGAGATTAGCCGGAACAAACGGATAGACTAAACTTCGATCTTTAACCGACTCCAGAAAAGGAGGAGGTTCTCAATTCGACTGTATTTTTATGTTTATTACCTCAGTACTTTCGAACATGGGTTTAGAAATATACCAAACTAAAAATTAAAAGGCACAAATTTTAACAGAAACAAACCGACTTCAATCTGGACCAAATTGAAATGGGACTACTCGGGAAGTAGCAGCTTTCAAATAAAAAAAGAATCATCAAAATCGGTTCACCCAGGCGAAAGTTATGAGGCAACAAACATAAAAATACAGTCGAATTAATAACCACCTCCTTTTTTGAAGTCGGTTAAAAATAAATTATAGTTTAAAGTAAAGTAGAAAATAATTTTAATGTTAAAAGCATGGGGTGCTGTGTCGCACTACCATTTTTTAGTTTGATATATTCATAAAACCGTGTTTTTTCAACTTTTTTTTTAGAAAAAAATTAAATGACTTTTTCTAGCAAAAAAAAGCGTGCTAATAAAAGCTATAAATATAAATGTATATTTCAGAGTTCTCCATCACATTTTGTTGAGTTTATCCCGTGGGTCGGAGCAAGAAGACTTACATTATGTCTTATTCAGCCTCATCGGTGAAAGGGTCCTAGCTCAAGATATCTCCATGTTTACCGGAGACGGTGAGTATTTTCTTTTTCTTTAGAACCTCTGCCTGATGGAAAGCATGAGCAGAATCTATGAGTTGGGGTCACTATAGTGCCTCGGGTTTGATTCCCGGGTCGGACCAAAAGTTTGTATGATATGCAAATATTTGTTTCGGAGTTTGTGTGCTTTCTATTCATAATACAAACTCTTTGAAATGTCTGAAAAATTTGTCATTTGGAGGTGGGAATTCATCAGTAATAATACTAATAATTTACATTCTATTTTGGTGCTCCGCTCCTGTAGGTCCTATCGTGATGATGTATAGCCTGTAGCTTTCCTCGATAAATGTACTATCTAACACTGAAAGAAATTTTCAAATCGGACCAGTAGTTCCTGAGATTAGGGCGTTCAAACAAACAAACAAACTCTTCAGCATTATATACTAGTATAGATATAACAAAATTGAAGGATAATCATTTTTTTTTATACTTTACAGCTGGCCTCAGCCTCCTGAAAGCTGCTGCCCTCCGCTGCCCTCACAGACCTCTCCTGACAAGATATTTGGTCCAATGCATCCGTACTGCCATTAAGACCAACGCAAGCCTAGCCGCGGGGAAAGACTATCTATTTCATGAGGTAAGAAACGCTACATTCATGAAAGCAAATAAAAATTAACTGATATTTTCTAATAAACGGCAACACTTTTGATTGAACTCTTTATCAAATTGATCCTCCGGTAGCAGGAGAGGTGAAACGGTCTTTTGAACTCCTACTGACCAGAAACCACCTCCCTCACTGCCAATGGCCGGGAGAACGAGAATCGTAATTACATTCGTCCGCCATCCCTATCAAAATACCACAAGAATTTGGTCAAATTTAAACATTAATGAACTCGAAAACATTCCTTGCGCGATGCAGAACCTTCGTAGTTCAGCTTTATTATACTAGATGGCGTTATAATACATTATTAATATCATGATATCTTTAAAGGTGGACGCACTCGGCGATACCTTAGTTATTGCGTGTGCCCGAGCCGGAGACAGCTGTTCTGATGTGTTATACGAACTCGTTAGAGCACACTCCGACCAACCACCTCTGTTCAAACTGCACCACAACAACGCTGACGGTGAGTTCATCATCATCATCACCACCATCATCACCATCATAATCATCATCACCTTTTAATATTCCGTTGCTGGGACATAGGTCTCTACTTGTAAAATCAAATAACTTTTATTTGGACTGGAATGCCCGAGGCATTCCAGTCCAAATAGAACAGTGGTAGCGTACTCGACTGCTATGCGCGAGGCCTCGGGTTCCATTCTCGGATCGGACCAAATGTTTGTATGATGTGCAAATATTTGTTTCGCAGTTTGGGTGTTTCCTATTTATATGTGTGTATTTATGATAAAAGTTAAAACAATTGTCTAGTACCCATAATAAAAGATTTGCATAGTTTGGAAATAGATGGCGTTGTTTGTTACAATCATGTCCGAAATCTATACAAATAAATAAAATTGGAGTGTCTGTTTGTAATATTAAAATAACCGCTTTTCACTAAATGTATATGTATGTATACACGATACATATTCCAAAAATGTAGCTAAAAAAATTTTTGTCTGTCTGTCTGTCTGTCTGTCTGTTTGTACCGGGTAATCTTTGGAACGGCTGGACAGATTTTGACGGGACTTTCACTGGAAGGTAGCTGATGATCCAGGGAGTAACTTAGGCTACTTTTTTAGACTAACTTTGTCCCGCGTCGTATACGCGGTACAACAATAACCGCGGGTAAAACCGCGGTGTTCAGCTAGTATTATATAATAAACTAACTTTTGTTATTGTTGTCCCGCGGCGTTACTCGCGGTATAATAACCGCGAGTTACGCTGCGGGACAAAGTTAGTCTAAAAAAGATGCCTAAGTTACTCCCTGGATCATCTGCCAGTGAAAGTCCCGTCAATATTGGTCCAGCCGTTCCAGAGATTACCTGGAAAGAGACAGACAGACAGGCAAAAAATTTTTTAATTACATTTTTGTTATATATGTTCCGTGTATACATTAATATTACAAACAGAAACTGCAATTTTATTTATTTGTATATAGATATAGATACTAGCTGAGTCCCGCGGTGTTATACGCGTCTATCGTCATACCGCGGGTGACGCCGCGAGGCAAAGCTTGTCTATAAAACACTTACCTAAGTAACTCCTTATACATGATAATTTACATCATTTAGCTTTCTGCTCTTGGGTTGGCTTGGACACCACATTATATTTATTTAGAGCCTCGTTGGTCTAGCGGTTGACGTATGCGACTGCTGATCAAGAGGTCTCGGGTTCGAATCCCGGGTCGGGCCAAAAGTGTTATTGAGTTTTTCTGATTATAGAAACACTTAATAACAGCTCGGAGTTTGGAAGTTGGAGTCTGAACCCCCGTGCCTCGGAGAGCACGTTAAGCTGTCGGTCCTGCGCCTGATCTCTCCCCGAGCGTGTCGGTTAACCGTCCCATTCCATGAGAGGGAACAGAGAGTGCACCTGTGTTCGCGCACACACTTGTGCACTATAATATCTCCTGCGTAGTTGGTTGTCGTCTCTGTTGAGACTGGCTGCCGTGGCCTTGACTAGGAGACCATCATCATATTTATTTATATTTTTTTTCTAGGATACACAGCATTGCATGTGGCCAGCAGTCAACATAGTGCGGCCTCCCCTAAACTACACACTGTCCATGTACTTCTAGAACATGCTGGATTTGAATTAACTGAAGGGGTGAGTTATTCAGTGTTTTAAAGACTGCCTTAAACACAAAATAACAATTAGTGGAACGCACAAAGTTTTGTGCCATTTGGGTATTGAACGCCGCCGCTTTAAAATATATAAAGCTGAAGAGTTTGTTTGTTTGTTTAAACGCGCTAATCTCAGTAATACTGGTCCAATTTATTGAGGAAGGCTATGGGCTAAATATCATCACGCTAAGACCTACAGGAAGTAATTAAAACGGGGGAAAATTATCACGCTACGGGCAATAGGATACGGAGACGCAAACGAGGTTGCGTGGGTCGGCTAGTAAGTTATAAAACTACAATTGTGATATTATAAACAGACACATACATTTTATTTATTTGTGTAATAATAATAATAATAAATACTTTATTGCTTCATTAGTTTACTTTTTTTTGTGTTTGGAGCTTCCCTTTAGGCAAGTAATGCCTGTGTTAGGAAGCTCCGCTCTTCCATAGCAAAGCAATACAAAGGACAATGGCAGGTTTGTATGGGACTTTTGTACCGCTTACGACTTCTCATGGTTGAGATTTTTATTATATTTATTAGGTTAGTTATATCATCAACAACTTCAGTTTAAATTAACAGATTTTTAGCTGTTGACATTCAAAAGATATTTCAGTTTTAAATTCACTTAAATCATTCATTTAATCTGTAATGAGGTCGCAATCTCTGACAGCTAGCTGTCACAAATGAGTTGTCAAAAAAGTTATCCCACTACTTACTTCACAGGACTTACTTTACCATTGTCAACAATGATATCGTTTCGAAAGAGAAGGAATGTTGTTACATTGGCAGAAATAGCTGCCATTTCATCAAAGAATGATTGAGAAGGAATGTTATGGTGTCCTAACATTACTAGATAATACGTAAAAGATACCTATGTATCTAGCATTGCTCTGAACAAAACCTTATCTAGCATGACCTCTAACACTTGTGTTGTGTTCTGACCATCATAAAAACGAACAGCTATCATCTATGATGAAGATTTAAACCTATTAAACCAGTGTGCCACACTGTCCACATAAGCTCGTACAGAATTCTGTTTCATGAATTCATTCTCTTTGAGATGCTATTATTTTAAGGGTATAAATGATATTTCAAAATATCATTGGTATTAAGGCAAATAAAACCATATTTTAATTTCAGTGCTCATTTATTGTACACAAATGTACATACATGCATTATAATAAACCATGTTAGGTAGACTTATGTTGTACTCTTATGATTATCATAAACCTCCAGTAGGTAGTTGTCTAGTGGGACATAAGCCCCTCTTGTTAAGTTGTTTTTGTGCTGCTGTTATACTTATGATATAAATGGCAAATAATATTGCAGTATTCATGCAAAAGATGAATCTTTCTAATTGTATTCATTTATTGTAGACAATTGTATAAACATCCACACAAATTAGTGAAAATAATGTATTTTAAGAAAAGAGCTGGTCTAGTTAAACCTTCATGGATGTCCACTGGTATCGTAACAGATCCTACGCAGCATCGTACGGTTTTTAAGCCAACTATAGAATTACAGCAGTAGCTTAATATTGCATCCCGACGATTCATGTAAGCTATAGGCACTATGAAAAAAAATATGCAGAAGTGCACTAACACTCATTGCATTCAAGAAATAAGTAAGGGAGCATTATCTAGGAGACATCAATGTCCCTTGAGCAACTTTTCTTTTAGTCAATTAGGTACATTATTTCATTTAAGTAAATAATATTTACTTATTTCACTAGCTAACCCCACAGTATTACCCACGGTTATTGTCTTACCGCAGGTAAAGCTGTGGGGCGAAGCTAGTTTAAAAAAGGTAGTATAAGTTACACCTTATATCATCAGCTATCTAGCAGTGAAAGTTCCGTCAAATCGGTTTAGCCATTCCAGAGATTAGTCGGAACAAACAGACAGACAAAAATTATAAAAATGCATTTAGTAAAAAGCAGTTATTTTAATATTACAAACAGACACTCTTTTTTATTTATTTAATACGATAGATCATACATTTAATATACTCTTAACTTATCACTTTTTATAACACTTAAAATATTTTAGTTTCCTTGTTATGTCTAGTCTTCATGTTTGCCTCAGCGATAAGGACCACCACTTGTGACACTTTCCTTTTAGTCACTTTTTGTCAGCATGCACCACATACTTCATTCATTGATGAAAACTGAAAACATAATAATAAGATGTTACAGCAGCAACTTTTGAAAATATTTCTTTGTAAAAGTAGGAACCTTTCATGCTTCACAATTACATTAATGATCACATTAAGGTCCTTTTGGTATTATGGATAAAAGGGTTTACCACTTTTATAATTTTTATAGAGATTGATTTATTTTTAATTTAAATATTTAAACTCTGACTGTTAGTGTTACTATAAGCTTTTAAATATTATACCTGCTCATGTTCCAACAAAGTAATCAAAGCAATATGTTCAGGTTTATGTTGTTTATCAAAAGGTATTTTAGATGACCCACCCTACCCACAAACACCACTAATAATGTAAGGTTTGTGGTCACCATAGTTTATACATTGAATCTCTGGTGATACAGATTGGATTTCAAGTTGTGGTAATGGGTTTTTCTCTTCACCAACAATGAACGGAATAGGAATACAAGTTTCATCCCCGATGAAATCTAAAATAAAATATTTAAATATAAAACACAATATTACACATTATACTTATTTAACCTTTTTGTTATTTTACAAATAAATAAGAATAATTCTTTATATGTCTGTAAAACTACTTACCTACATGTCCATGATAAATCCACAGTCAATTGTATATTGAATATACACTTTAGAGGTTAGGTTTTCACTTCCGTCTACAAGATTGTGTTGTCTGAGACGAATCAAATTAATTAAAAAATTAAACACCGGATTTTGTCAAAAACGCGTAATAAGGTTTCGCTCTTTGAAACCAAAACAACAAAAATAGTAAACAAGCTATTGACGTTTGTTTACGATTTTCGCATTTCGTCAATAAAATGTTGCCCGGTCAAATCAGATGTATGACATTTGCCCTTATTGGAATCGATTATTCTAGTCGTTACGTTACTTAGAAAACAAAATGAACCTAAAACTAAAATACATTGATTTAAAATATTTTTCTTTTACTTCATCTTTTAATTAGTACATTCAATATTTTTAGTAAAAAAATATTGTATTAAAATGTTAATAATAGAAGTGACCTAATTAATGACTCTCGATTTAATTATGATTATCGATTTAATGTTTTATACATTTTATGCATGGCAAGTTTAGAAAATAACGAATACGTTTTGTTGACGTTAACTCAAACGTTTAGTTTAGCATTCATAACATTTTTTGAGAAGAACTTATTTACTCTTTGCAAACTATTAAAAATATGAGAGTTACATAAGAATATTCAGGATGATTCACTTTATAAACAGCGCAAATCTCAAGACCAGCCATCACATGTCACTAGCGGTACAGGATCTGCCATTCTCCTTTATCATATAACATACAAAAAAAGAAATAAAAATAGAATAAAAACAAAACAAAATGTAGGGTAAACAGGTGTATGATGTATGACATTGTAGATAAATAATATTCCAATTCTAACCAAGGAATCATTTGTGCAGGATGTAAAAGGGAAAGACACAGCACTCCATCTAGCGGTGAATAGCACGAACTGCGATATTCAGCTCATTCTACTGATGTTCAAACATGTTGACAGAAAAGAGTGGAAAAATCTGGCACACTGTCCTAATTTAAGGTAAGTTTCCACGGACAAACACGCATTATTATTAATTTTAATAAATAGTTTACAAAATGACTCTGCCTGATAGAAAGAATGTGTAGAAGCCAATAGTGGTGGTCACCATCCTCATTGCGAACGTGGATAATGCAGCATGGTGACCCACACTATGGCTTAGTGAGATGCTTTTATGCGCTCTGCTTAAAGGACCCGGGATTATAGTGGGAGGGAAACACGTGCACTCGGAGTGAGTTCCCGGGTTTGACTCATCACCTGTTAATATTCCATTGCTTGACATAGGCATCTCCTTAGGAAGCAGGTTTTGTTCTACTATAGCACGCTTACCAGACAGATTTTCTTTTCTGGAATAGGGGGCAAACGAGCAGATGTATCGCCTGATGGTAAGCGATTATCGCCGCCCATGGACCGCCGCCATGCGTGGCCGGGCTTTGGGGGATGGGGAGGGGCTAGGGTATGGGCCTCTGGTATCCTCACTCACTCGGTGAAACGCAAGCGCTGTTTCTCACTAGTTTTCTGTGAGGTCGTGGTATCACTCTGCCGAACTGCCGAAGCGTGGGTCTTCCACGGTTAAAATAAACCCTATACCCCTAGGTATAGGGTTTATTTTAAGGTTTCCTTTCCTTCACTTTGCAGTACTGATTCAGCGTAGTTTTCTTAATCCGTTTTAAAAGTTTATTTTTTTAATTACAGTTCGAAAACCCCACTCGACCTAGCACGGCTGGCAACGAAATCGACATCAAGACCCAACTACCCAACCGAAGTACTGGACTTCTTAAAAAAGTGTCGCTGATTTCTTTTATTGAAACGAACAACAAACATTCGTAAAATCGACTCAAAAATAGATCGATTAGTCGACTAAACAATGATTTGTAACTATCCCAACACTATTTAGAGAGATCTTTTTTTGAATTTCGAACAGTCGAATTAATGTAATGAATTTTTGCCACCAGAAATGTAACAGAATATAGATACAAACGTTTTGTTACGTGGTTTTTTGTTGGCGAGGATCAGCTTTGAAAAAATATATAATTTGAACCGAAATGTCTAAATGTGCTCCGTCTCTTTCAAATTTTAGGAGACAAAGCCACTATGCTACTGTTTTGTAACAGTCTTAATTTTATGCTTTACATTGACAAAGCTTTGGTGAAATCCATTTTATATATAAGGTGCTTTAAACCTATCAAGAAAAAAAGCAAAAAAAAATTTACAACATACAACAATTTGCATCTTTGGTCAAAAAAAAAGTTTTCAACGGTTGGCCACTAAGTCCCTTAAGTCTCAGTGTGTTAGCAATGTAAAACGTAGCTATCACGCATATGACGTCACGATAAATAAGTACTTTAATCATTATTACTAGGTATAAAAAAAATGCGAAATGGTTGTGTTTAGAACTCTTGTTTTAATCTATACTAATATATAAAGTTGAAGGGTTTGTTTGTTTGTTTGAACGCGCTAATCTCAGGTGCCGCTGGTCTGATTTGAAAAATTATTTCAGTGTTAGATAGCACATTTATCGAGGAAGGCTATAAGCTATATATCATCACGCTAAGACCAATAGGAGAGGAGCACCAATGAAAAATGTTTCAAAAACGGGGGAAAATTATCACGCGACGGGCAATATAAGGCGCAAACGAGGTTGCGTGGGTCAGCTAGTATAATATAATTTTACATAAGTAATACAAACCTCATCAAAATGTCGCGGCGAACGATTGCGTCTTATATACCGCAAGAGAGTTCTACCTTGAATATCATAAAGTCTATTTCGACCTAGTTTCAACGCTGTTTCGTACCTATTTTCACTTTATTCTGCCATATTTTGTGCTAGTTACCCATCATGCAGCCATTTTTGATGCTGTTTAAAATTTCGCGCCATTTTTTTTTTCAAAAACAAATGTCAAAATCTATGTATACTTTTTTTATAGCTCGTAAATTGTATATGTTTTTATTGTATTTTTATTCATTTTTATAATTATAAGAGCTTTAGTATTTTGTTTGTTAGAGTTGTTAGGTTTTTGAATTATGACGTACGAGTATATTTTAGGGTAACAAGTTATGCCTTCAGCGTCTAAAAGAAAGAAAAAATTGTTTTTTTTTTAAGTATAACATGGTTTCAAAAAGTATTTAAAATACTTATAATTATTAATAATGGAGATCATTTAATAAAACTTGTTGCCGATGTTATAGATAAGTTCTTAGTTTAAAATATTTTATAGATATTATAGTCTGTTAACGCGTTCACTTGACACAATAGATTTTTAGTGTTTTTAAGTGTTTTAAACTGAAAAATAATGATTTACCAGTAGCATAGGCGTAATCATATTATTTTTAATAAGACCTTAAAAGTGAGTGACATTTCTTTATTTTTGGAGTATATATTGATATAATATTATTGTTAATATCTAGTAAAGTTTACTGTAGTCATGTAAGCAATTTGACAATTAAAATGTGCTTTTTGTATAATTAAATTGTGATGAATTCGGCTGTATTCTAAATTGTAAAATCTATTTTATGTATTGAATGTTATGAACTATCAATGCCTTTCACAATTTTATATGGTTACGACATTTTTTTTTCATAATATACGTACTTATAATGACCATAGACATAGTAGCATAAACAAAAAAAAATGTTTTTACTGATCTCTACTTTCGACGTAATAAAAAAAATGCCTTAAATTTTTTATTGTTTCTCAGTTTGAAATCCGAACCAACCTCTTGAAATTAACCTTAAGATCATTTTTATCTAGTTGTTAAAGTATTCTAATATATTAAAATAAATTAGATTAAGCAATAAAATTTGGCAAGAAAATTCGTTTTTATATTTGCCACCACTTTGTTTCGTGATCAAAAATGTCTAGTTGGCAACCTCATTGAGGTTAGCTTGTTTCATAATGATAGTTTTTATCGTATTTTCTATATTAAATTTTACCATTGTAAATATCATTATAGTATAAACTGACATAAAAAAAATCTATTGTGATAGTTTTTTTTTAATTGTCTATAACACTTCGAACGCAAGAAGTTTTATAAATGCTTTTAAGACCTTATCAATTGTCATTTAAATTCAATGAATTTTTACAAAAATATATATATGAAAAGTTTATAACTTTTTCAATGAGACAGAGCTGAGCTTTTTGCGTCGAGAACTTTTTAAGTCGGGTTTAGAATTAAAACATTAGAATATTATCATTGTAACACATAATATCAGCTTTCGACACAATATGACAAGAAAAAAGTTTGCAAAATAAGTTGTTTTCGTTAAATAATTACCTTTGGCATTTAAAACCAAGTTTTGAATATTGTATTTTCTGTTTCTGATAATAAAAATTATGTTAAAATACAACGTTTTTTTATTAATTCAATCATAATCGGTTCCCGTCGCGTCGGTCTCAATGATATGTTAAGTCCGTGTTTAGATGATGAGCGCTCAATGCGTGTTTTGCTAACGCGCATTTACAACTACTTGTAATATCATTCTAGGAGTACACATGCTAACGCGCGTTTCTAGAATGAAATAACATGGAGTTATAAACGGGCGTTAGCAAAACGCGCGTTGAGCGCTCATCATCTCTACATGGTCTAACTATCCTATCTGAGGCACGCCAGTTAAACATACATTTTAAAAACACGTATAAATCGGTTCGACTGTTTCATAGTTTATCGTAAGCAACCACGTGACACGAAAATTATCTAAATATATCGAACTGGATGTTGACACACAACGCCATCTAGTCCCAAACTAAGCAAAGCTCGTATTACGGAAACTAGACAACTGATATAAACACATGAATAAAGGTTTTTCTGCAAATCTATATATATAAAAGAGGAAGGTGACTGACTGACATACCCAGAGATCAACGCACAACCCAAACCGCTGAACCTAGATTCCTGAAATTTCGCTTGTAGGTTGTTTATATGACGTAAGTGAGCACTTAGAAAGGAATTTTTGAAATTCCACCCCTAAGGGGGTAAATCAAGGGATGCAAGTTTGCGTGAGCGAAGCCGCGTGCAAATGCTTTCTAACACTGAAAGAATTTTTCAAATCGGACCAGCGGTTCCTGAGATTAGCGTGTTCAAACAAACAAACAAACTCTTCAGCTTTATATATTAAGTACTAGTTGTTGCCCGCGGCTCCGCCCGCGTATATGTCGCTATCGCGGCAAATAGTAGCCTATGTGTTATTCTGATGTATAAGCTATATTACTGTAAAGTTTCATTCAAATCCATTCAGTAGTTTTTGCGTGAAAGAGTAACAAACATCCAAACATCCATCCATTCTTACAAACTTTCGCATTTATAATATTAGTAGGATAGATAACTGTGATAGTCACAATACCAATAGAAAACAATACCATTGATAAATTAAAGAGTCTACGAAATTGGAATAAGATAAATTTATTGCATATCTACCTACAATTTGGTACACTTATGGATGTTACAATTATGTGTAATTAGATCTACATAAGACAAGCTATTAGTTTTTACACGAATCTTAGAAATAAATTTAAGTTCCTTAAAGATTTGTCTAGTTGTGTATGTGTATATGTGAGGGCGCTGACTTCCCAATATCTATTGCCATATATGTTCATGACAACCCGGACCGACGGCTTCACGTGCTCTCCGAGGCACTGGCGGGAAACATCACTATTTTCCATACTCCGGGCTGCTATTAAGAATTTCTCGTAAGAAAAACCCAAGAACAGTCCGACCCGGGAATCGAACCCGAGACCTCTTGATCAGCAGTCGCTTACGCTAACCACTAGACCAGCAAGGTAGTCTGCGCCTATATACTAGTGCGTCTTATAAATACCAAATTGAGTAAAAAATCAAATAACATAATTGCTCTTTTTTTCTTAATATATTAATGTTTTGAAGCTAGTAAACCATTGTTTACAACCAGCCAGTGTTCATTTATTTGTATAAAATAATTCCGATCATTCACATTGCTCTGACGTATATCGATTTATTTATTTTCTTTGTGAAGAAGAATGTTGGTTATATAACCACCGAATTGTTAAACTGTATCGTAACACTTGGGGTTTACGAAATTTTGAGTGATGAAATTGCGGCCTGTTTGAAGTGCGCTAAAAATAATTTTAAGCACATCCTCTCAATATAATGCTTGCAAGAAGACAAAAACGTAGAAATCATTTCTAAAATTCAATTGTACTAAATATACCAACCCGTTTAATTTAATGTGATCATGATCACGTTAGATGATTCAGAAACGTTACACTAGTTTGGAATGAAGCAAGTCAAGCAACACAACGGATTCGGACAAAAATGTGTCCGAATTTATCTTGATCGAAATCAAGTTGATTGCAAATCATGTTTTATTTATTGAACAAGTTTAGTTTACTTTTCAAATGCTTTATTTTGTAAGATGTTTTTTACTTTTACTTAATATTGCCTTTGTCAATCAGAATTCGATACAATATCTAATGTTTAAAAACATTTGTAAAAAAAAAAGAGTTTCCCTCGATTTTCCTGGGATCCCATCATCAGATCCTGATATGGTGGCAATGGGACAACTTCAGGAGCATATCCTTAAGAATATAAAAATATTTTTCAAAATCGGTCCACAATTGACTGAGTAATCGGTGAACATACATAAAAAACATACAGTGAAACATAGAATCCTTTTTTGAAGTCGGATAGAAATATCCTGAAATGTTTAAAAACATTTACAAATTGTACTAGAATTTACCACTACGATGATATGGCAACATTGACCCCCATTGTTTACAACGCCGAACGAACGAAACAAAAACAAGTTCAAAGCGAGTCAGTTAATTTTATACCTTGTCTGAATAAGCATCTGTAGATTTCGCCATTTTGTGATCAAATATTAATTATTGTAGCGTTAAACTTCAGTAACTGTAATAAATCTTCGAATCTTAGTTTAGGAGTTGTCATAAAAGTAATTTTAAAATAAATTCTTGTTGATTCAAAAGTGTTATTTGCGACGTTGCCGTTCTTCCATTCATATTTTCTAATAAGAGAAATCGATATTCCAAAATTGTTTTTACCCGAGATTAGTAATAAAAGTTAAATCTGTGATAATTCTTGTGCGTTAATTCACTAAGTAATGTTAAAGTGTCTTGAAATGTGTGAATTTGAACGTTATTCATTTTCTGACGCAATAGCAATCTGGCAACAGGGAGAGGAATCGGACTGAATTATTTTCTAATGTATTAACAAAACTCAATCAGATATAATTATATATCACACATCAAGCCCTATTTTATGAGGTGAGTAATTTATTTTAATTTCTTAGACCTAACAACATTAAAATCAGTGAAAAAGGAAATATAACGGTCGTTTTAATTTTCCCGCGACATGACGTAATTTTCGTTTTTTTGTCCGCCATCTTTTTACCATCAGTCATCTGTCAAGCCATTCTTGGTTAACTTCGCGCAGGGTGTGATCGAAAAAAAATCATCTCTTATTGGGAGGTTTTTCTAAAAAACTCACCACGGAAGCATCCGGGTAAGTTAGAACACAATTTTATTGAGAAATGGCGACCGATAAATTTCGTTTTTGTGTGAATTTTTCTTTGTTTCCTTATAACCTCTTTGTCGATTTTGGGTCAACCAGCGCCTTTATTGTGGAAATTTCTTATTTGAATGAATTATATTTGCATAAACGACTTATTCTAAGTGAAATCCACTGTCTTCATTTGTCTACACTATCCTAGTCATAGAAAGTTTACATATTCTTTGAATAGAGCTCGAGCTGCTTCTAATTTTGAATTTAGAAATTTGTACATAAAAGTATTTCGTGTTCGAATTTTAATTTACAGTTATTTATTTTTGACGTATATAAAGAAAAAACCATCTACATTTTAAATATTTTAAAATACGATCTTTTTTGGTATGGATTATTCTAGAATAGGTTTATATTAAATACATCAAGAATTTTCTATTTAAAATGTTAAAAGAAAAGTTAGTTAGTTCTTTTGTCAATTTTAATAAAGTTAGTTATATGAAACCATTTGTTGCATAATATTTTATCATTAGCAATTACACTACTTCCAATACATGTATTGACTTGTACCTTCAATATACCATGTTGCAATATAAACCAAAATGCGGTATCTTATTATATCTGTACTATATGTTATCTGTATTATTACTACCCACTATGAATCTACATAAATTTTTTAAGATATTCATATTTCAGAAGTTAAATGCAATTCCATACTCCACTTACTTTTAAAACAAGTCGCTTTATCTATGGAAATAAATAAAATTGGTGTCCGTTTGTAATATTAATATAACCACTTTTTACTAAATGGAAAGGTATGTATACACAGTACATGTACCAAAAAACATATTTTGCAATTTTTCTGTCTGTTTGTCCAGACCGATTTCGACAGGACTTTCCCTGGTAGATAGCTGGTGATATAATAATAAGAAAATTCTTATGAAAGTTAATGCGGTAAAAGCAAAAAAAAACATTATTTAATTTTTGATCTGGCTAACCTCAGAAAGGGCTGGATCGATTTTGATGGCACTTTCAGTGCAAGATAGATGATGATATATTGAATAACTAAGATTTGCTTCATCGTGTAGTGTTACTGGGTAATACTGCAGAGTGAAGATATGTAGTTAGAAATAAAATTTAGAAGTACCCCAGTAGAATATAAAGAAAAAAGAAATTACTTTGCTGGAAATTTCATCACCTTTTTCTGTTTAATTTGTAACTAAGATGCGAGCAAAAATATGATGCAACCATTGCTCAGTGGTGGACGTATGAATTTCATCATTAACATTATAGTCACATCATCTTTATATGGTACACAAGCTAAAATTGATAATTTAATAATCATATGCCAAAAATACCTTACAACATTTTGGAAAAAGAGCTGATACTCTAACACTGCTGGACCGATATTAATTAAACGTAGCTAAGAACCGCAAACCAAATGAAAAAACCCCCATCGAAATCGGTCCATCCGTTTGCATGACACACACACACGCTTGCATGCACGCACACACGCGCTCACCCACACACAACGCAGACAGACATCGACATCAAACTTGTGACACCCCTCTTTTTGCATGGGGGTTCAAAATTACTTCCGCTGTCTGTTCACATAGATCTTTTGAACTGCTCAAGGGATCATAATGCAGTTTTCAGCAATCGATAGTGATTTAAGAGAAATGTTTCTGTGTGCATGCATTTTATAGTAGAGAAAAATCGTCAAATTCAAAATGTTCGTGTCATGCCGGGCTGGCTCGCTAGAAATATAAATCTCATGTCTATAAATTGGGAATTCAAGAGGGAAAGTTTATTATTATTATACCTATGTATACCTAGCTGAGCCCAGCGGTACAACAACCGCGGGTAACACCGTGGGGCAAAGCAGCTATTTGCCACTGAAAGTCCCGTCAAAATCGGTTCAGCCAAGACAAACATTGTAAAAATTGATACTGTGGTATATATGTACCCTGTATACATATGCATTAACTAAAACGCGAATGTTATAAACAGACACTCCAATTTTATTTATTTGTGTAGACTAGCTGTGATAATACCCGGGGTTGCAATTCTGCTTTTACGACACAACCGCGGGGCAAAGCTAGTTTTTTTTTTATATAACTAGGTCTGCGACAAGGCACTGATAACCTCATTCGAAGCCAGATAACAGTGTTGCAATTGTACTACGCATTACCCTCATAAACTCGACATTAAAAAAAAGTACATCAAGTTGGTTTTATAGCCAGCTGTTCAAACATCTGGCCGTAACATGCGTTATCAAAGCCACAAAAATGAAGAACAATCAACTGTTTATGACTAACTTTTGACACTTTTAACCCCGACGCAAAAAAAGACGTGGAGTTACATTACGTATTGGTATCATAGCTACCGGACGGATGAACCGATTTTGATTGGTGGATTAGTCGGGAGTGTAGGTACTTAGCCATGTTACAGTTCAACTGTTTAAAAGAATGATATGGGGCGTGAAAGTAGTAACGAACCAGCGAACGTGTTTGCAGATAGAACCGAATGAGTTAGAGTTTTAGGTTTTGTACTTTCTTAATTTTATTTTGTCGGGGGTATTTTTAATTTATATTTGTTAGTATAATGTTGCCAATAAGGCCTGTATTCACTTCTTCAGCTTATGCTTTATATATTAGCTTAGCTTAATATATTAGTATAGATACGTCACCACTGGAATAGGAGTTTGTATATTCTATGTAAATTGTTAGTTTCTGTGTCAATTGTCTGGCTCTAGATTTGCAATGCATTATTTTGACTTAATGAAATTATTCAAGACTTCCGTACGAAGCTGACCCAGGTTAGTAGTTTATATAAAAAAAAATGAATAGTTAGTGATGATCGATGTTAGAAAAACATCGATTAGGGATAATCGATGTCGGAAAAACATCGATTAGGGATAATCGGATGTTCGAAAGCTTCTCACCAGGCCGCCATAGTGTGTGATACATTGTCCTTATCCGCACTAAGCATGGTGATGACCACTCTTGGATTCTGCTCATGCTTTCCATCAGGCAGGGCAGAGTCATTTTGGCAGTTAAAACAAAAAAAAAAAACAATCAAAAGTATCGATGTACGATAAACATCGATGTTTAAATATATCGTTCATTTCTGTGACAAATATGACTGACTGTCTATTCGTTTTATTAAATGCTTGTATAGATAAATTGAAGATTTATTTGGATAATTTCATTCGTTAAATATTTATGCAACAGTTAAAAATTATGGAAGTATGTTCTAAAAAAATAAGTCTCTTTTGAGAGATGTAGACGAAATATGGTGGATGTTAACAACTATCTAATAAAAAAATTATGAAAGTCATCGACACGGCTTGTATATCGTCCGTACGTATGTTATCATGAATTTGACGTCATATAATTCTCAATTGTCTTGTGGACGAATCGTAAACACATGTGAAACCACGTGAGGTATAAACGAAATATTTGTGTGTAAATTGTGTACAGAAACACACATACATAACTGTATTAGGTACAATTTTCCGTGTTGTGTGTCGTAGAACATTTCGGACATTTAACACAACGCCATCTAATCCCAAACTAAGCGGAGCTTATATTATGGGTACCAGTCAAGTGATATAAATACATATAAACCTTTTTTATTTTTGAAAATGAATACATCAATCACTACATATAATAAAAATAAAACAAAGTCATCCGCCGCCTGTCTGTTCGCGATAAACTCAGAAGCTATTGCACGGATTTTTATGCGGTTTTTACCGATTGATAGTTTTATTCTTGAGGAAGGTTTTCGTATATAATTTGTTGAATTTTTGAGTACATTAGCTTAAATATAACGATATTTGAAGGCTTCGGAAAAATTTAACCCGTACATCTTCTCAGAACAACATGCTATATTATTATTATATCTATACTTAATATCTAAAGCTGAAGAGTTTGTTTGTTTGAACACGCTAATCTCAGAAACTACTGGTCCGATTTGAAAAATTCTTTGTGTTAGAAAGCCGCTAAGACCAATAGAAGCAGGAGGAGAGGAGCACCAATGAAAAATGTTTCAAAAACGGGGGAAAATTATCACACGACGGGCAATAGGAGTCGCAAACGAGGTTGCGTGGGTCTGCTAGTTTTCTGTAAAATACCCGTACGAATCCGGGGCTACTGTGATACATTCTTACCACTAGGAAGTTTGCTGCGAAAATCGGCTATATAAGCCAACTCCGGGCGCATCAGCCCTATAAGGGGTCGAAGTGGTCGCCATGGCAGAAATCGGTCGGATTACATCATCATCATCAGCGGTTGCCTGCGGCTCTGCCCGCGTGTATGTCGGTTATCGCGGCAAATAGTAACCTATGTGTTATTCTGATGTTTAAACCATATTACTGTAAAGTTTCATCCAAATCCGTTCAGTAGTTTTTGCGTGAAAGAGTAACAAACATCCATTCATATTTACAAACTTTCGCGTTTATAATATTAGTAGGATAGAACACATCAACACTCAGATTAACGCGCGCATAAAAAAAACATACAATTCTATTAATAAACTATGGTTTTGAGTTTTGTTTCTTTAACAAATACCCTCTTCATTAGTTTTTCTTCAATATCTTTGACGCACATACATCGACGTGTAATTTTTTTATTAAATGTGTACATCTGATTACGAAATCTCCCTAAGGCCATTTGAAACAGCGTTGATAATTTACCTACGATATTTCAAGGTGATATCGATATTTCGCATATACGCAATATTTAATGCAAACATTTGTTCAAATATTTATCAACACCTGATAAGCCGCTAAATCTATACTTATAAAATAGTAAGTCCTGACTGACTGATTCATCATCGCCGAGCGTAAACTATGATAGTTAGGGCTATGAAATTTGGTGAGTAGGATCCTTTTATTGAGTAGACACGCACTAAGAAAGGAATTTTGGAATTTCTACCCCTAAGGGGGTGAAATAGGGGTTGAAAGTTTGTATGGAAGTCCGTCATTTTTTAAGTTAGAAACCTGAAACTTTACTTTTGGGCTGCTGATTAAAAATGAGTAAACACGTATTTCAGCGTTTTTGAATATTCAACCCCTAAGGGGTGAAATAGGGGTTGACATTTCGTACATAGGTTAGTCTGGAAGTCCGTCATTTTTAAAGTCTGAAACATGAAACTTTATTTATGTGTTACTGATTTAAAAAGACTAGAGACGTATTTGAGCGTTTCTGAATATTCTACCCCTAAGGGGTGAAATAGGGGTTAAAAGTTTGTATGGAAGTTCGCCATTTTTTAAGTTAGAAACATGTAACTTTATTCATATGCTAAGGACTACAAATGAGTTAATACGTATTTAAGCGTTTCTTGGTATTCTACCCCTAAGGGGGTGAAATAGGGGTTGAGAGTTTGTATGGAAGTTCGTCATTTTTTAAGTAAGAAGCATGAAACTTTATTTTTGGGCTACTGATTAAAAATGAGTAGATACCTATTTAAGCGTTTATGAATATTCTACCCCTAAGGGGTGAAATAGGGGTTGACATTTCGCATATAGGTTAGTCTGGAAGTCTGTCATTTTTGAAGTTCGGAACATGAAACTTTGTGTTTGGGCTACTGATTAAAAATGAGTAGATACGTATTTAAGCGTTTCTGGATATTCTACCCCTAAAGGGGTGAAATAGGTGTTGAAAGTTTGTATGGAAGTCCGTTTCTTTAAATTAGTACCATGAAAATTAAATTTTGGGCCACTGATTAAAAGTAACTAGATATATATTTATCGTTTCTGCATATTTTACCAATAAGAGGGTGAAATAGGGGTTAATTTTTTTTATGAAAATCAGTCATATTTAACTTAGAAACCTGAAACTTTACTTTTGGGTTGCTGATTGAAAATGAGTAAATACGTATTTCAGCGTGTCTGAATATTCTATCCCTAAGGGGGAAAATAGGGGTTGACATTTCGTGCATAGGTTAGTCTGGAATGCCGTCATTTTTGAAGCTTGAAACATAAAACTTTATTTATATGCTACTGATTAAAAAAGTGTAGAGACGTATTTAAGCGTTTTTGGTTATTCTACCCTTAAGGGGGTGAAATAGGGATTGAAAGTTTGTATGGAAGCTCATCATTTTAAGTTGGAAACTTTAAACTATATTTTTGGGCTACTGATTAAAAATGAGTAGATACCTATTAAAGGTTTCTGGATATTCTACCCTTAAGGGGTGAAATAGGGGTTGCAAGATTGCATGGAAGTCTGTCATTTTTTGAGTTAGAAACATAAAATAAAATATTATTTTTGGGTTACTAATTAAAAACGAGAATATGCAGATTTAAGCGTTTCTGGACATTCTACCCCTAAGGGGAGAAATAGTCATTGGCATTTCATGTATTGGTTAGTTTGGGAATCCGTAACTTTTTTTAATTTAGCAGCCTAACAACTTTCGTTTTCATGTTTCTGATTACAAATAGATGAAATACTTATATCAGTATTTATGCGAATTCTGCTCCTAAAGGGGTTGAAATATGGGTCGAATTTTTGTATGAAAGTTCTTTTAAATGGGATAATGATCAAAAATAAATAAATAAATACGTTTAAAACATGAGTAAATTACTGATACATTCTTTTACACAGTTTTAATTAAATGCATATGATCAACTTCCACGCGAGCAAAGCCGCGGGCAACAGCTAGTATATATATAAAAAAGAGATGAAAATGAACGGGTGGGCAGTTATAATTAGGGCAACCCGTTTTTAGTATCTATTCATATTTTTTTTTACTCAGTAATAGGGTAGATTCCAAGGTTTAAAATAAGCTCCTGAATGACAGAGCTTATAGTCTGTTTGTCCGGGTAATCTCTGGAACGGCTGGACGGATTTTGACGGGACACTGGCAGGTAGCTGATGATCCAAGGAATAACTTAGGCAACTTTGTCCCGCGGCGTTACTCGCGGTACAACAATAACCGCGGGTAACACCGCGGGGTTCAGTTAGTTCTTAATAAAAACTTCCTTTGAATACAAATGATTCTAGCAAAAAAAATACATACGCAATAGTGTGAAAGAGATAGCGATATCATGACTTAACCAACGAGTTCAAACCAAGGTGGGCCAGTTTTCCATTATTTGGCTTGCTTTTGTCCCCGCCTATGTGTATCTATAATTTAAGCAACTTGAAGTCGAATGTTTTATTAGAAACCTTAAGTATATAAAAAGTTTTCGCATAAAGAAAGATATTACGTCATATCATTGTGTAGGTATATCATTGCCAGTCTCCCTCGGCCAGTCTGCCTGATTCTGGGGCTCTTCAGGTGCCTGCAGCCCATTTATACCCTTAAAGTCTACAACAAGTAAAACTTTAACAAAAATAAAACCGACTTCAAGCTTCGACTCGATTTCTCTTGCATGTCATCATCAGATCTTAGTGTCCATATCATACTTCCACCGTTGGGATACATCCTTTTCACTAAAAGAAGAATCGTCAAAATCGGTTCAGAAATGACGTAGTTATCCCAAACACACATAAAAAAATATATAAAATTACTAGCTGCCCCGTCAAACGTCGTTTTGCCATAAAAAAAATTTAAGGATGGGTGACCCTTACCATTTAGGGGGATGAAAAATAGATGTTGTTCGATTCTCAGACCTACTCAATATGCTCACAAAATTTTATGAGAATCGGTCAAGCCGTTTCGGAGGAGTTTGGCAACTAAAACTGTGACACGAGAATTTTATATATTAGATTATTATTATAATTATATTTTAGCTTGTTTGCCATAGGAAGACAGATAAACGATATTTTGTTCCACATCTAGGTTCATTTTGCGAGGATATTTTTGTAATCATAGAAAAATATTTTTCAAGATCCGAAGTTGTCATGTTAAGAAGAGATAAAATTGTTTTAGATGATCGATGTGTTGTATACGGTCCAGTGGTTTAATCTGGTCTATTTTTTCTTATCTTTGAATGCTATTTGATAATACATAGTACTTTATTATCTCTGTGGATGGAAAATAAAAAAAAAAACAAGTAGACCATTTCAGGCACTTTCGAAAAGATTAGTGCGAAGCCGGGCCGGGTCGCTAGTTCTTAACAGGTCGATATTGTTTGGTCAAATTCGAAAGAGACGCTTCTTTGTTCTGGCGAATTATTCATGCATTAGTGAAACCAAAATATGTACAAGCTGTCCCACTTTTAGTCAATGGGGCACTGCGAGTTGCCAGTCACGTACGCATCCGAATGATAGGTCGCCTCGTCAAATTGCGCATCGATCTTCTAAAATATACTTTAAATACTGAGTTTAAGTTACATGTTTGACTGACGCAATTTGAGTCGATAAATATTTGTTTTCGCGTTTAATTAAGGCTACGTAATTCTTTATTTTGACGTAATTAATTATATTGACTAGCAGTATAATAACAATATTAAATCTTAACATCAATAACATAACTTAATATAAAAAAAATCTGTCTATTTGTAATATTAAAATAACCGTTTTTTTATAAATGCACGTATGAGTATACACGATACATATACTCAATATTTTTTTTACAATATTTGTCCGTCTGTCTGTTTGTTCCGGGTAATCTCTGGAACGACTGGACAGATTTTGACGGGACTTTCACTGGCAAATGGCTGATGATCTAAGGAATAATTAAGCAACTTTTTTTTAACAAAATTTGTGCCGCAGTGTTACCCGCGGTACGATAATAATCGCGAGGTTCAGCTAGTTTATATACTAGTGGTCGCCTATAACGATAACCAATGGGAAATACTGCAAATATACAATAGAATACTGTTTATTTTATAAAGTTACAGACTTTATGACGTCATTATCTCTTGACCGTTGTGTTCACGTTTAAATGGCACGGCCTCGTCGCCGGCTAAGTATTTAACTCTAACCGAGGCTGTAACGCTCTTATGTTATTTTTAACCGACTTCAAGGAAACGGAGAAGGTTGTATATCGTCCCTTTATGTTGGAGTTACATGGCTTCTGTTTTTTCACTGGGCTTCTAATAGATCTTGGATATTATAAGGAGAGGCGCTCATAGCACAATTGAACTCAGTGATTAGAAACAATTACCGAGGGTATGCAACGACGGCGCGGTTAGTACCTGAATGCCGACCGCTGGTGGCATGATACCATGAGCGTCTCCGTGTTTCGGAGGTCACGTTTAGGAGTTGGTCCCGTTTGTTATCATAGGATAACGGTCGTGAAGCTTAGTTGGAGGCCTTTGAGCGGCTTAAAAACATCAAACGGCAAGATTATGTAGCCACAGCGATATCTAGCCAGTCCCCAACTCGCACTTAGCTAGCGTGGTCTATGGTCTTAACACTCTCCTGAGAGGAGTCCCGAGCTCAGCCGTAGGACATTATGGGTTGTGGATGATGATTATAAATATGGTCTATGGTACCGGTTCCTCCCACGGACATGACAGAGTCCTACTATAGTGACCAGACAGTTGATGAACATACATAAAACTCTTAATACAACACTTTGCAGGCAAGGTCAATAAACACTATACGTTTATGTTCCTCGTAAGAACTTTTTAAAGAGGCGAATCCTTTTACAGTCGAGATATATAGATCTAAAAATGTTTCCTTAACAAAAATGTCACCTAGACGCTAATAATTTACGTAAACAATTTTTTTTACCTTGCAATGTAGGTGACATTGTTATATAATAATAAACAACGCAGTTTTAAAGATATAACTGTGTTGTAACTACCGATGTTTAAATATACGACTTCACCGTTTAAAAGAATTTGCGAATTTATGCTTTACTAAGTTATATACACGGCCTCGATTAGATTGACACCACAGTAAGAACAAGAAACCGGTTTGAAGTAATCATTAACTTGGTTATCACCGAATGAGGTAACGGGATTCCGCCTCATCCTTCCCTTCCTCCAAAAAACGGAAATGTACTGTGACTCATTGCCTTGCAGTTTTCCTTAAGCGTCAGTAGTCCCGTACCATTCTCAATTTGCATCTCAATATAAATATTGGAGACTTTAAAATATTAAATTAGGTAGAAAGGCCAACGGATGTAGCGATGACATCCATGATATGCAAACAGGTCGTTTATTTTGAGCTGCAACCTCGAAACCTGAATGTTTGTCCGATTTTATAATAAAAATGAATATGCTTTGAATACCTTTGATATAAATACTACAAGGTTCAATTTATAACATGAGCTTTGTCATTAATCTAAGTCGTTTTATGTCCTTGGTTGGCTAAACGCAAGCTACGGCCTTTAGTAGTGTACTGCTAAACTTAGGTCTGTCATAAGAAAGGTTTTGGCCTAACGCTGGCCAAGTTAGACGAGTTGGTCAAATGCTGATGTCCTGCGTAATTAGCTACTCTTAGACTACGGGTCCGTGTCGATAATAGATGGGGAACCAACAGGAGACCTTTTAAGAGAGATAAAGGGGTATAAAACAATAACATTCAGCACTATGCCGTCACTTGTAAGCTGTCCAGCTTAGTACAGGTAAAGGGAAGGGGGTTTTTGGTGAACCCTGGATTTTTCTCCCTTGTCACATGATTTTTGGACGGAGTTAAATAATAATAATAAATAAATATTTCGGACATCTATCACACAACGCCACCTAGTCCCAAGCTAAGCAGAGCTTGTGTTTGGGTACTAGACAACTGATACAAATACATATATACATTTTTTTTTGTAAATACATAGATATTATACATAGAATACACCCAAACTCCGAAACAAATATTTGTAGATCATACAAACATTTGGTCCGACCCTATGTAATTACCGAGACCTCATGATCAGCAGTCGCACACGCCAACCGCGAGACCAACGAGGCAGTTATGCGGCATAATGAATTAGAAGAGGTATTCAAATTGTATGGAACCGATGCCCTACTAAAATAGTGCGCAACAAAGTTGTTTTTTTTTATTTCTCGGCGATTCTCTCGGTCAATTTGTTCATTTGTTTGTGTCATCGGTTTTATGCCCCTGTATCTTTCTTAAAAGGTCTCCTGGTGGAATACATGACCCATCAATTTTTGACACGGGCCCGTAGACTATGTAGTTTAGTCGCCCCTACGATACCCGTAGGATTTATGTTATTAATGTCATTTCTAAAATCGCTCTAACAAAATTGACTGTCGCTTTTAAAATTTGACTCTTTTTTGCAATAAGAAGAGATCTAGAGTTTTCTAGAAACTTTTCCAAACCATTAGCTTTATTCCTACAATGTTATCGTAATACTCATATTAAGACTAGTCTCGTAGCAAAACAGAAATTATGAAACTCGTTTTTCGGGAATTTTGCCAAAACTTTTTATGTACTATTTCGTAAGAGGACATTATACGTAATTGTAACATGTGCTGTGTCGAGTTCAAGGGCTTCGTCAGCTCGGTCTGCAGGTGGACTCAAGGTGATGTTTGTTGTCCTAGTACGTCACTGTTCTTGAAATAGCACGGGAATCGGTAAATACATCATTGCATTGCTGAGAAATATATTCAACGGTGTCCCGCGACCTTCATCAGGTCCAAACCCGACCACACCCAATGAGGTCAGCTTAGGAGCGGTTGTTTTAACGGACGATGGGGGAGACCTAAGTCCATCAGAGAACGTCTTGCGGCTGAGATAATGAGTATCTTTGAGTTTTTGAGAGACACATCATCTCAGCCGCAAGACGTTATCTGAGTGTTTTTCACTGATCTGAACTGTTTAAAATAGCGTTAGAAGAGACTGTTTTTATTTCGTCTAATCATTCGAAACTTTATAAAGTGATGCCATTTAAAATTATTACGTCATACGTTTACGTGTTACAAATAACAATAGTAGTAATGAAAACAACTTGAATATCCTACTATTATTATAAACGCGAAAGTTTGTAAGTATGGATGGATATTTGTTACTCTTTCACGCAAAAACCACTGAACGGATTTGGATGAAACTTAACAGTAATATAGTTTGTACATCAGAATAACACATAGGGCTTCTATTTGACGCGATAACCGACATACACGCGGGCGAAGCTGCGGGCAACAACTAATCATATTCAGTCAGTCAATCAATATTTAAAGATCCTTTTTTCAGAAAATTATTTTACACGAATACTGAAATGCCAGTCTTACTAAATTTCGACGAATTTTGACAAGCCACTAAAGTGATAAATACAATGTCAGACGTCCAGTCTTCACGTTTATTCAAAAGTCGTCACAGACTCAAAATATATCCATGACACAATTATAATCAGTTTTTCGTTATCAAAATTCTAACCAATATGTTTAGTCATCGTTTAAAACGTTAACATTTCCGTATTAACATGAAAAAGGAAAAAAAACTATGTAATTACTCAGTAATTCAAAATTTATTCATTAAGAGTAAATATGATAGCCTGGTACCCAGAACTTCAGCTTTCTGCTTTAGGAAACACATTCTGATGGCAACGCCATAAGAGTCACGTATGCATTTCCTATGTTACAAATGTCCGCTTTGATGAAATCTACGTACACAACACACACATTATCCTATTCTCAAGAATACCATACATATTAACCTTATAAGGTTGTTAGTGGTAAAAAAACCTTTCCAATTTCCTCAATTTTAATCTCGTATTAGTCTTCAATCTTAGCTCATTACGAGCGCTGGACCGCTAAATTAAGTAAACAGTTGTAAATCTCTGAAAATAATTACTGATGCCACTATTTACTCGACCTCGGCCTGGTTCTGACTGACATTGGCTTCATATGCGGGACAAGGTCTTATAAACTAGTTCTTTGAACTCAGATCCTATTTACCTGTGATAGATATATACAAACAGCCTTTAAATGCCTTATGGGGCACATATGAGACGACTCATTCGGACTGATATCATGGCTTTACAGAAAACCGCTACTAAATAATTCTTCGATAGGTTTTCAACGACTGAATGACCGGAGGTCAATACTCCTTTCCCTAATAGGGGGGAGGGGGGGCACTTAAAATAATCACTAGGTACTTATCTTTACCTTCCAGGTGTCCATGTGCTGTGATAATAGCTTGCCATACAGTGACCCGTCTTATCTCTTCCCCTATATCATTTGCTCAAAATTGCCTCAGGCGTTCACTCTTGTAGAGCATAATATAAATCGAATGTATCCACTGGTATCTATAAATATTTTTGGTTTTACTGTCTTGTTTGTGCCAAGAAACGCGTTATATAATGTTTTACACGGTGATATAGCAATTTGTCACTTCTAAATGTTGTTTGAACCAAATGGTATGCTACAGGGGTCCACTCTGGGGCCACAATCTATTTTGAATAAATAATTTCATCTTGTTGTATCTAAGGTCATAAATGTAGAACTACGAACTAAATTCATCAATTTCTCTTCTTAATAAATAGGTTTAGAAAATCAAATGTTTTGTCTGAATGACCTTGTTTTAAAATATCTGTTGAAACTTGTTCGACCGAAACTAGATTTGCTGATACGGTATGATGTTGATAACAAGGTACAGTATGACGTCACTATATATATATTTAACCGTATCTAGTTGTCTTATGTTTTTTATCGGACCGTAACTTGATTCTTCCGTATGATGCTTTGTTAGATTTGATTTAACAGCTGTTTGCCCTTCACTAGTGATAATTAAAGCAATAACACAATATATTACTTGAAGCGAGTATTCTTAATTCCTTAATTTTTCATTGTTGAGTATGTTTTTTTTATTATTTGGATGGCCTCAAAAGCTGCGTATATTGGGTTAAGCATTATAAACCCAAATATTAATTGAAAAACTGAAAAACACACTTACAAAAGTCTGTTACAGATGCAAACAAACAAACACAATGATTATGTTAAAAAGGTGACTGAATAGAGAACTTTCAACTTTTTTTTTGAGGTCGGTTAAGCAGAACTTATATTCTCAAATACCTTTCTAGGCAGATCTTTTAAATAATTTCTGAACCCTTTAAGTTCCTGATAACATTATTACCATTAGTAAATTAATACTTGACACAGATATCAAGAGGACAGGCCGAAACTCCTACCAACAGTTAATTTATATCGCTTTGCGCTAGTTATTTTAAACTACCATTCAATTAAACACGTTAAATGTGCCTCGGCGGGAGTCTTGTCCCAGTGCTGCCATAACAACCATATGCGAACGAAACATAAATCATAGACATATAAGTCATAGACAAACGCAATTATAACGGTGTCCTAATTTCCCTCCAAAATATGGACGTAAGTTTGTATTAGGAACGCTGTATGGTCGCCATCTTGTTTTTCTGTAACGGTAATGTCGTTGACATGGTTAATTTATGGTAATATTTGCGTAGGAACCTTTTTAGTCCATTGTTTAAATGTCTAATAGCATTTTGTATGATTTTTTGGTGGGATTTTTAGATAGTTTTAACTAACTTGTTTTTATTATGTCGTAAAAAACATAACACAAAACCTGTTCTGTGGTAATCATACTTTAAACATACGTAGGTATATATTTCTATTAATATGTATTAGCTGCGTTTCTCAAAAGAAAAAATATCCTAAAATGGTAAGGAGCATTCTATAGTATTAGTAGCAGTATGGAATATCCAACACTAAAATAATTTATCAAATCGATCGAACTAGTAGCAGGTATTTGTGATTAACGCCTGCAACCAAACAAATTCATTGACAAACATAATATAAAAAAAATAGATTAAAAAACTAAAAAAAAATAACAAAAATAAAACCGACTTCAAGGTTTGACTCGATTTCTCTTGGATGCCATCATCAGATCTTAGTGTCCTTATGGTATACCACCATTGGGATATCTCCTTTCCATTAAAAAAAGAATCATCAAAATCGGTTCATAAACGACGAAGTCATCCGCGGACACACATAAAAACCTCCTCCTTTTTTTTGAAGTTGTTTAAAAACACGCTTTAATAGCAATCGAACTAAAAAGTAGAAAACAATTTTAATGTAAAAAGCTTGAGGCGGCATTAGTTTTTTTTAGCTTTAGTTTGGTATATTTACAAAAGCGTGTTTGTTCAGTTTTTTAAAACTATTTCTTTTTTAGAAAAAAAAAACAATTCGTTTTTTTTTAGTTTTTTTTCACATAATTGTATTGCCATCGGCCCCTGACCCCTGTGCGAATTTTCTAGTTAATCAGACTCCTAGAAGTAGGTGAAAAAGAAGTTAAAAGATTTTGTTACATACATACAAGTGAAGCATAATATAGGCTGTTAAGCGTGTTAATGAAGTCGTTTCTGCTGTCTCTTCGCTTAGATCCTTTAAATTAATCAACAGACTTTAATGCAGTTTTCAAAAACTAGATAGATATTCAAGCGGAACGTATTTATACTTATAATACATCTATACTAATATTATAAACGCGAAAGTTTGTAAGTATGGATGGATGGATGGATGTATGTTACACTTTCACGCAAAAACTACTGAACGGATTTGGATGAAACTTAACAGTAATATAGCTTATACATCAGAATAAAACATAGGCTACTATTTGCCGCGATAACCGACATATACGCGGTTGGAGCCGCGAGAAACAACTAGTGTTATAATAGAGAAAAGTCAACAAATTTAAACATTTCTGTGCGGAACCAGGGTGGGTCGCTAGTAATACACAACACAACACAACAACAGGGAGATACAAAAGAAATGATCGCTTTTTATCGCATATTAGCCGACCCCACGCAACCTCGTTTGCGTCTTCTATTGCCCGTAGCGTGATAATTTTCCCCCGTTTTTGTAACATTCTTAATTGTTGCTCCGCTCCTGTAGGTCTTAGCGTGATGATATATAGCCTTATAGCCTTCCTCGATAAATGAGCTATCTAACACTGAAAGAATTCGGACCAGCGGTTCCTGAGATTAGCGTGTTCAAACAAACAAACAAACTCTTCAGCTTTATATATTAGTATAGATCCTGGAAAATAAACCTAGTTTAGCAATAGTGTGAATGAGGCAAGTCATTATTATTCATTGTTTACATAATACTTACCAGTTTCATGCGTTTGCTAAGTGTAAATTAACTGAATACAGCGAGTAATCTCTTGGTATGTTTATAGCCAGGCACTGATAACCGCTTGCTATCAATCGTACCATATACTTGTTTATGTTTAAATATTTCGCCTGTTGGTTGAGTGGTTAGTCAATGACTGGTAAACCGGAGGTCGTGGATTCGACTCCCAGGACATAACTGTGTAATGATCAAAACAAGTATTAAATATACAACAAGTAAAATTTTAATGAAAGTAAAACCGACTTCAAGGTTCGACTCGATTTCTCTTGGATTCCGTCATCAGATCTTAGTGTCCTTATCATGGTATCGCCGTTGGGATATATCTTTCCATTAAAAAAAGAATCATCAAAATCGGTTCATCAAAGACTAAGTTATCCGCGAACACACAAAAAAGTATAAAAAACATATATATATATGGTCGAATTGCGAAACTTCCTCCTTCTTTTTTTTGAAGTCTGTTTAAAAACAAAGAAAAATCAACAGTTATCTAATGTAAACATAAAAAAATATGCTTCTTATATGGAGTCACAGTTTCACCTCGAATTACAAAAGCTTCGAGTGCCATCTCGCCCACGACAAAAACAGCTCCACCGAGGTCGATGACGTCAGCATCTTATTTTTACGTGTGAATAAGGACGCTTTCAAAAACTGTTTTGCAACTGGTCTTAACACGTTTCTTTGTTTAATTACTTAAGACTTAATTGTTTAAGTTGAAAAATGGTTTGTAATAAAAACGTCTTCATTAGCAAAACTTAGACAGCCTTTACATCCATACTGTCAAGATGTGTTGGTATAGGGTTTGCGTCAAGTGTTCCTTCTCTCTGCAGTTCTACTGTCCTGGTAGTTTGCTCCATTAGTTATTCTTACTAGCTGTTGCCCGCGGCTCCACCCGCGTGTTTATCGATTTTTGCTCCAAATTTTTTTTAAAGAAGCCTATGTTTTAATGCAGTTTGTCAGCTTACTGCATATAAAATTTTAATCAAATTGGTGATTTGCTCGTGAAGAAGTTACAAACATTCACCATTTTATATTAGTGTGATGACACTTACATCTCTCACGCAATTGAAGGTATGTCACTCTGCTAAAATCGTTCTAACGAAATTGATTGTTGCTTTCAAAATTGAGAGTGAGAAGAGAGTTTTCTGGAAACTTTCCCAAACCGCTAGCTTTGCTCCTCAATTGTATATTGAACTAGCTGACCCACGCAATCTCGTTTGTGGCTTATATTGCCCGTAGCGTGAAAATTTCCCCCGTTTTTGAAACATTATTAATTGTTGCTCCGCTCCTATTAGTAGTAGCGTGATGATATATACCCTATGGCCTTCCTCGATAAATGAACTATCCAACACCGGAAAAAAATTTCAAATCGGACCAGCGGTTCCTGAGATTAGCGCGTTCAAACAAACAAACAAACAAACTCTTCAGCTTTATTATATTAGTATAGATTTTCCTGTGCAGTACTGTTGTCCTGCGTAGTTTGCTTTCTTAATCAGATCTCACGACACCCACGGGATGAATGGTGGTGGTGACACTCAATATTCTTAATTCATCACAACACGGACATACAAAAAGCTTTATATGTTCTTCTTCGGCCTAGCATTTTCCCTTCTCAGTGCTGAGGTTCCCTTTCCTACTTCTTCTCCACTTTGCCCGATCTTCGGCATCCTCAGGTGTGAGATCGTTCTCTTCCATGTCCGCTTTGACGAGGTTCAGCCAGCGCTTTTTGGGCCTGCCGCGTGATCTAGGGCCTTGGACAGTGAGTCGCATCTACTTCCTACAAAGTCGGACGGCCTGCTTCGTACATGGCCATACCATCGGAGTCGACTTTCCTGCAGCATATCTATACAAATAAATAAAATTGGAGTGTCTGTTTGTAATATTAAAATAACCGCTTTTTACTAAATACATACGTATGTATACACGGTACACATACCAAAAATGTGGTTAAAAAAATTTTTGTCTGTCTGTCTGTCTGTCTGTCTGTCTGTCTGTCTGTCTGTTTGTTCCGGGTAATCTCTGGAACGGCTGGACGGATTTTGACGGGACTTTCACTGGCAGGTAGCTGATGATCCAGGGAGTAACTTAGGCTACTTTTTTTTAGATTAACTTTGCCCCGCGGCGTTACTCGCAGTACAATAATAAACGCGGGTAACACCGCGGGGTTCAGCTAGTAGCAAATATAAACGTACTAGTGATGGTACAGACACTAAGGAAATTCCTTATTTAATATCTATGAAACGAATATTGCGTACAAACAATATCTATTTATAGATAATCTTTCATGTTTTCCTTTCGGCGATATTTCTATCACTACAATTTTGTAAAATAGAATATTGGCTAGATCGATTTATCGCTCCCGAAACTCCCTGCATACATTAAAATCTTTAGAGCTATTTCCGAGATTCCGATCATATACGAGTATACAAGAATTGCTCTCTTACAGGTAATTAGATTAGGTAGATATAATGGTAGTTTTTGATACGTTCTATCCATCAACAGCGTTTTATAGGTCACTTCTGATTCTAGGCTTCTTAGAAAAGAGATTTTAGCGTCCACTACTACTATAAGTGTACCTCGTAAGTTCTAAAAGCAGCTGTCACATAGATGAAACTAAATTGTAATAACTAATCGCAATAAAATCTAGAATTATACATTTCAAATATATAATGCATGGTTCGTCTACATTACTCAAATAAAAATTACAAAAGAGTTACCAACTGTGTTCCCACAGTAAATATAAACGAACATAGAAAATGTTAATTGCAATGAAAGTGCATAATATCATGTATCATCTACCCTCCTGTGGCTAGCAAAGCGTGACGTCATACATATTCAATTGTACGACTACCCGCACAAATTGTTTTCTTTGAAACTGCTTAACAGCGAAAGTAGTTTATGATCTGTGGGAATGCGTTGAGGAAATCGTGCGGAATTGTTGCGTTTTTGATTAGGTATTATGGTGTGATGTATTTTTTTTATATTAGTAATGCTATTGTATACTGTCATTATCATCATTATCTCAGCCAAACGGTGGACATAGAATAATGTTTATTAATGCTTCAGCCTGCCTATTGTTTAAAAACTTTATTTCAAAGTAACCTTCGAAGAAAATAATCGCTCGTAGTATTTAGGGACCTAGCGTTTAAGAAAAGGAAGTACTATCAATTTAAAAGGCCAATAACGCACCTACAACCGATGTCCCCTGATCGCTCCCTCATCGATGCTCCCTGATTCTAGGGCTTAGGGGTTTAATTATCTGCAACGCAGGGTAGTTGTAGCTTGTATCTTATTCTACTTACCATTGAAGAAATTTTACTTAGTATTTACAGCGTTCAATAATTTGTTTATTTACTTGCGTTTTCGGAAATGATTGACAAGTGTCAAATGTGACAGGTGTCAAACACACATTTGAAAAACATAACCTTCTTTGTAGCGCAGTCGAGAAATAAATATGATTATTAAACAGCGCAGTAGAAAGTTGACTAATCAAATAGAAGGACGAAAGTAACGGTGAGAGATAGAATTTGTTTTATGAATATGTATGAGTATGGATAAGGCTCAGTTTATGTCTTAACCTACACTGGAATTCTCAAAAACATAATTTACATGATTTGCAAATCAACTCTTCATGGGTGTTTTTAACCGACTTCAAAAAAAGGAGGAGGTTTCTCCATTCGACCCCATATTTTTTTTTTATGATTTCGATGATTTCTTTTAATGGAAAGGAGATGTCCCAACGGTGGTACCATGTCAAGGACATTAATATCTGATGATAGCATCCAAGAGAAATCGAGTCGAACCTTGAAGTCGGTTTTATTTTTGTTAAAATTGTTCTTGTCTATGTAATTATGTACGTATTGACCAAAAAAAGTATCATAAATATTCTATCATATTTTTTTGTCTTTTTTGTTGCACTTCGTTATCAGTCAAAGAGCTGAATTGATATGAAAATAACTAGCCATAAAGACTGTCTAGAATTAATAATTATTATCAATAACGGTCGATAGTATTGCTGAGCTGTGACGTCACATTCAAAGCACACTATCTCTGTCTATTTAGTGGGGAGGTCGTTGACTTGTTTGTACGTAAAATGTAAATATTTTCGACGAATCAACTATTTTAAAAGAGTTATATTTATTTCTTCACGGTTTCGTCGATGGTGTGGGCAGATTTGTAATATACAATTTAAATTTTCTAGAAATTATTTTATATATTTATTAGCCACCCACGCGACCTCGTTTACATCTCCTATTGCCCGTAGCGTAATAATTTTCCTCCGTTTTTGTAACATTATTCGTTGGTGCTCCGCTCCTATTGTATCTAACACTGGAAAAAAGTTTTCAAATCGGACCAGTAGTTCCTGAGATTAACGCGTTCAAGCAAACAAACTCTTCAGCTTTATATGTTAACTAGCCGACCCACGCAACCCCGTTTGCGTCTTCTATTGCCCGTAGCGTGATAATTTTCCCCCGTTTTTGTAACATTCTTCATTGTTGCTCCGCTCCTGTAGGACTTAGCGTGATGATATATAGCCTATAGCCTTCCTCGATAAATGGGCTATCTAACACTGAAAGAATTTTTCAAATCGGACCAGCGGTTCCTGAGATTAGCGTGTTCAAACAAACAAACAAACTTTTCAGCTTTATATATTAGTATAGATATAGATTAACCAGTTGTTTTTATCACTTCTTATTAGGAGAAGGAGAATATCTTTTGATAAACCAGTCAAGACACACAGGCCTTTTCCCCGTGGGAGATTCCGATACGTAAACATGGCAACACTGTCCATATTGCAGACAAGACAATAGCATTGTTTAATTCCACTAATACCCTTGTCACAACATCTTTGCATTACAAAACATTTGTTTCATCGTTATCATAACGCCTTTAATGGATACAGGCCTCTCCTTCTCGGCCTGATGGAAAGCATAAGCAGAATCCAAGAGTAATTATTTCGGAAATCTAACACACAAAGCCATCTAGTTTGGGACTAGATGGCTTTGTGTGTTAAATTTCCGGGTTAGAGGTCTCGGGTTCGATTCCCGGGTCGGACCAAATGTTTGTATGATCTACAAATATTTGTTTCGGAGTTTGGGTGTGTTCTATCTATAATATGTATGTATTTACAAACAAAAAAGTATTTATGTATTTGTATCAGTTGTCTAGTACCCATAACACAAGCTCTGCTTAGCTTGGGACTTGACGGCGTTGTGTGTTTAGATGTCCGAAATATTTATTTATTTATTTACTAGCTGGTATAATCACAAGACGTGTAAACAAACATTCCTAATATAAAACTTTGTACCTAATTTCACCTTTATAACCTTTACCCTTAAGAGTTATAATTGAATAGCTAGAATAAATTATGTAACCGTTGCTTCGAAATACAACAAAACGTAATACATATTTGTTATAGTGTATCTATTTTTAAAACATTCCGTTTGCAGTTATACTGCATAGGAATATATACTGCGCACTGTAGAGAAATGTATTTTTGTTGCCTACTTTTTTATTATTTCTTTACCTACTAGCTTTTGCCCGCGGCTCCACTCGCGTGTTAGTCAGTTAATAGTACCCAGTGTCCTTTCTAAAGCTTAAGACTATTTGAGTACCAAACTTCGATTAAATCGGTTCAGTAGTTTTTGCGTAAAAGTGCGACAGACAGACAGTAACTTTCGCATTATAATATTAATATAGATTGTTGATTTTTTTCTGCTGTTCTTGAGGTCTCGGGTTCGATTCCCGGGTCGGATCAAATGTTTGTATGATCTGCAAATATTTGTTTCGGAGTTTGGGTGATTTCTATCCATAATATGTATGTATTTACAAAAAAAAAGTATATAAGTATTAATATCAGTTGTCTAGTACCCATAATACAAGCTCTGCTTAGTTTGGGACTAGATGGCGTTATGTGTTAGATGTCCGAAATATTTATTATTATTATTATTCTCTTTATTAACATTATAAATACATATTAATTACATTTTTAAATATAAATATAAAAACAAATACATTTAAAAATATAAAAAATAGTAGACCACCGACTTCGGGTACAGGGACCAAGAAACCGGTGGTTAGGGCTCCAAAGACAGGAACCTCCTCACTATACGTGCCGTGTCAAGGAGGACTGCCTTCTGCATCAGACCCTTGATCCAGCCATCTAACGTGAGCCTCTTAAGGTGTTGGTCGAGGCTCTTGGCTATCAATCCGTGAGCAGAAACGACTATCGGAACAATGATCGCCGAATCCACATTCCACATATCGACAATCTCGTGAGATAAATCCAAATATTTTATTTGTTTTTCTTTTTCGACTTTCACGAGATTCTCGTCATGAGGAACGGCGATATCGACAATCATTGCGCGGCGCTCCAATCGATCTATCACCACAATATCAGGCTTATTGGCAACAATAGTCCTATCTGTGATAATAGATCGATCCCAATATAACGTAGCACGACCATTCTCGAGAACTGGGTCGGGCACATATCTATAGTATGGCACCTCTGAACTCACAAGATGGTATTTAAGGGCAAGTTGTTGATGTTATTATTATTATTATTATCTAATGTAAATGATGATCCGCTTTCCATGGCTACCCTAATCTTTAATAAGAGTTGGGATTCCAGTAACCTCAGTCAGTAAAAAGCAACGAGACAATCATCCTAAACATCTTTAACCCGACATGCGACAGTCTGATCCCGAACTGGGCAGAACCAGTAACCGCACCAATTAATTACACCCAGGTACAATAAATGATCGCCTATCACTTAATTGCCACGTATTTATCCTGAGTGAGAATCGAATCTGTGACCTTCGGCTTGGCTATCAGAGTTGCGTCTCCTATTGCCTGTAGCGTGATAATTTTCCCCCGTTTTTGTGACTCTCTTCATTGTCGCACCGCTCCTGTAGGTCTTAGCGTGATGATATATAGCCTTCCTCGATAAATGGGCTATCTAACACTGAAAGAATTTTTCAAATCGGACCAGCGGTTCCTGAGTTTAGCGTGTTTAAACAAACAAACTCTTCAGCTTTATATATTAGTATAGATATAGATTAGACGCACTAACTACACAGTCTTCTGTGAAGCCATGGGATCACGCCAGTCAATCGCCAAAGCACGTTTCTCCCAGCCACCATTGAATTTTTTCATATATATGATTTGCTATAATTAAAAATTTCAACGAATTCACATATTATGATAAAAATCACGTAACAATAGAATAGCGAAACGTGAGTTTTAGTATCTAATGTGCCTAACATACGGTGTATTGCAAATAAGATAAGAACTGATCGCAAATGTAATATATAGTAAGTAACCCAAATATGTAAAAAAAAGTTGGTTTGTACATATATATACATAATATTATAAAGCTGAAGAGTTTGTTAGTTTGAATGTGACCAGTAGGAGCGGAGCACCAATGGAGAATGTTTCAAAAATGTGGGAAAATGATCACGCTACGGGCAATAGGAGACGCAAACAAGGTTGCGTGGCTCAGCTAGTCGTAAAAAAAAGTATGTATTTATGACGCAGGAAACACTACTGTAAAAATCGGCCAAGTGCGAGTCGGACTCGCGCAGGAAGGATTCCGTACAAGCGTCTACCTGTTACCGTTATCAACGTCGAGCAAAAACAACCAAACAAATCACGTTTTTGCATGGGAGCTCCCATTCAACAAACCCTTATATATTTATTTTATTCTGTTTTTTTAGTATTTGTTAAAATACATCCTTCTGAAAATTTCAACTGTCTAACTATCACGGTTCATGAGATACAGCCTGATGAAAGACAGACGGACAGCGAAGACGTAGTAATAGGATCCCGTTTTACCCTTAGGTTTTTACCCGTTTTAGGTATGGAACCCTAAAAGCTAAAGTAACCCATCTATACAAATAAATAAAACTGGAGTGTCTGTTTGTAATATTAAAATAACCGCTTTTTACTAAATGCATATGTTATTATACACGGTTCACATACCAAAAACGTAGTTAAAAAAATTTTTGTCTGTCTGTTTGTTCCGGGTAAACTCTGGAACGGCTGGACGGATTTTGACGGGACTTTCACTGGCAGGTAGCTGATGATCCAGGGAGTAACTTAGGCTACTTTTTTTAGACTAACTTTGCCTCGCGGCGTTACTTGGGGTACAACAATAACCGCGGGTAACACCGCGGGGTTCAGCTAGTCGTTTAATAAAATATTTTATTTTAATTAAGACCAATTGCCACGTTTTTTTAATGCTGACTGCAATTTATTTATGTACGAGTATTTACGTATTTTATATAATGAATTAATTAACATAATATATTCACTGATAGACATTATTATTTATATTGTACTGCGCAGTTTTGATAAATTAAAAATACTTTAAGTACAACGTATTAACGTTATTTATAAGTTTTAATTGATACCAAGTTAGTTTTAAAACGAAACAAATAAAAAAGCGTGATATTATTGATGCTCCGCTCCTATTGGTCTTAGCGTGATGATATATAGCCTACAGCTTTCCTCGATAAATTGGCTATCTAACACTGAAATAATTTTTCAAATCGGACAAGATGTTCCTGAGATTAGTGCGTTCAAACAAACAAACTCAGCTTTATATATTAGTATAGATCTGTACAATGACTTTTACGCGTACTCTGTCTAGTCAACACTTGATAACGGAATCATTTTAATGCACTGTTTTAATCCTATAATAATGCAGGTAAAATAAATACGATAAAAATCAAATATTTTATTATTATTATTGTGGAAGGTTATTCACACGCCTTTGTCCAGAACAAAGGTATTGTTCGAATGTCGAATAAATAAAAATATATTGTTAGTATCTACGTATTTCAGTAGCTGACTGTAATATGTATTTTTTTATCCAACACTGCCTGATGGAAAGCATAAGCAGACTCCAAGAGTTATGGTCACCATACGCGAATGCAAACAATGCCGCATGGTGACCCACACCATGGCGGTCTAGTGATGGGCATCTTTGGGCCTTCGGTCTCGCACTCACCAACGAAACACGACAGCACTAACGCTGTCATTTTAGGTTGATCTTCTGTGCAAAGGCAGTCCCAGTTGAGCGGCCCAACCATCCTGAAATTAGCGTGGCTTTACTATAAAAATATAGGTAGTAGTTAGTTAACATTTTAACTACTATTCATCGTCATTATAAACATCATTGAACAAGTCCACTGCCGGACATAGTGAGGCCTTCTCCATAGAGAGTTTTGGCATATTAATACCACGTTTCTGTTCATTCAGGTCGGTATAGGATTTGTCGTTTTGCTTCTAGTGCTGTCGTCCTGCGTAGTTTACTTACGTAGTTGGCTGTTAAGACACCACCCATCCCTTAGTCCATGATGTCGAATCTTATAACGCCCATAGACAGTGCACATATTTAAGTGCCAGACTGTAATATACAGTAGTGTTAATTAGCATATAACTACTCTTAAATATGCGAAGGTTTGATAGAATTTTTTGTCACTTCAAAACTCGACCGACCGGCTCGACCGGGGCGGTACTACCCTCGTACAGAAAATCGACGTAAAATGACTGCGATCATGCTGTCGTGTTTCGTTGGTGAGTGCGAGACCGGAGACCCAATGATGCTGAAGCATCACTAGCCCGCCATGGTGTGGGTCTCCATGCTGCATAGTTGCATTGTCTGCATTCGCAGTATGGTGACCACCACTCTTGGATTCTGCTCATGTTTCCCATCAGTAGAGTCATCATTAACTACTGAACGGGTCAGGATGGAATTTGGCACAAAGATAAATAATAGATACTGGAATCGCAGTGTTTGGAAAAATTCACTTTAGACTCGTATAAAACCCCATAATTCTGGGGTGTGAACGAAGGAAGTAAACCTATTTGAACTGCCCCGGTGGCGCAGTGGTAGCGTATGTGACTGCTGTGCTTGAGGTCTCGAGTTTGATTCCCGGGTCGAACCAAATGTTTGTATATGATCTTTATTACGGAGTTTGGGTGTTTTCTATGTATAATATGTATGTATTTACAAAAAATATTACATATGTTTTACTAACATTGTACCCATAACACAAGCTCTGCTAAGCTTGGCTTTTTTATTTATTAAAAAAAAAACACCGAGGCAAGTCTCTATCGACGACGGTGATCACTTACCATCAAGTGACCCGTCTTCTCTTCCCAAATCATCATTATCAACAGACTTTAACAATCCACTGCTACTAACGGCCTACTAATGCCACGCTTCTAGTCAGTCGGGTTAGCATAGCGTTTGTCCCTTACTGGCACCTGATAAACACGAATTAATTTAAAATTCAACAGACAACGGCATTAAAAAACAAACATTACGTCAGATGTCTAGTGTTACCACACTCGAATTTCTACTAAATACTAATCGAAAACTGATACTTACATAAGCCAAACAATGAAATATAATCGCGCTACGCATCGTAAAATGCGAAGTGCACCCGTAACTAAGCAGCCGATTAGAAGAGTATTAATTAAAAAACCATAGATTTAATGTTTTTTTTTTCTTTTCCGTAGAGTTTGTTATACTGTCTTTCTAGACAGTAATTTTTTTCAGTTGTAGCTTTGTGAGTTCGGATTTAGGGTTGTCGGTTTGGTGAACCAGAATTGAAAGTAGAAATACAAAATTTAGAGATTCGGTGAGTGGTTTTTGAGTATTTGATTCGGTCGGAGACGAAACATCTGCAAACTATAACTAAGTACGTTTTTCTTGGAGAGGGAGGGGAGGTGCGAAACACACTTGCAATTCAGATTCATAGTAAACCGATTCATAGTAAAGACTTCTTTCCCGAAGAGTAAATGGAATGGAACTCTGTGTGTGACCACTAGCGAGTCAGGTAACCGAGCTTCTATTATGAAATGTCCGGTAACCGATCCGGTATTGTTTAAGGGAGGCTACATACTCGGAATTCCGTTTCGGAAGGCAGAGACCATTGATATCCATTTACTACGATCCTAACACACCTCTCTTGTTTCGTCAACATGCATCAATCGTTGCATGCATACTCGCCGGTTCTTGTTGGATTTATATCGACTTTGCATAATTTCATGTTTGAACAAAACGTTAATTAAATATATAAATTTTGTTCTCCTAAAGCCTAAATTACTCCTTATATCATCAGCTATCTGCCAGTAAAAGCCTTGTTGAAATCGTCCCAACCGTTCCAGAGATAATCTGGACCCAACAGATAGATAGGTATACAAAAATTTAAAAATAAAAATTTTGGTAAATGTACCGTGCATTTATATATATATGCATATACTAAAAAGCGGTTACAAACAATTCTATTTATGTGAATATATGTTGTCTAGGTAGGGTATAATGGCGGAAGTCCAAACTCGTTGAAGCTTGGCTCATTTTAATAACATCTGTTATTTAAAACACTGCAGCTGTTGTGTATACCACGTAACGTGTAACGTAAAACCAGTCCAAATATGTCCCAGTATGGTTAGTTGTTTATTTATTTTACTATCGACTGCTTACTATATTTACAGTTCACCCAACACGTTTCCACACATATAAATAAATATATATATTAAGATCTTTAAATACCCATCATAGGAATGAAGCAAGAAGTCCCGTAAGAAGGCCCAATGATGCAGAAGCATCATTAGCCCGCCATAGTGTGGGTCACCATACTGCATTGTTGCATTGTCTGCATTCGCAGTGTGGTGACCACCGCTCTTGGATTCTGCTTATGCTTTCCATCAGGCAGAGTAGTCATTTTGACAGGGCCAAACATAAAAAAAAAAACCGGTATATGACTATGCAATATAATTTAACCACTTCGTCACACACCTTTGAAAATATCGTCATCTATGAAGCGAAATACCACTCACTGATTAATCACTAAATCTCACACACTATAACACGTAAAAACTTGAAATTTAGCAGGTAGGTAGGTAGGTGTAGACATCCGCTAAGAACGGATTTTGCGAAACTCGACCCCTAAAGGGTTAAAACTGGGGTTGAATCTTTGTGTGAAAGTCCTATGTTTTTGAAGTAAGTTAAAATGTATGCTCTGGTGTGGGGGTGTAGTAATAATATATCTTTAGAAATCAACCCCCTTCTGTGGTTAAAACGGGGGATGGTAATTTGTATGTAAGTCTAATGTTATTGAAGTTAAACTGATTATGGCAGAAGGATTTTAAATGGTATTTAAGTATACTAATTATCTATATATATAAAAGAGGAAGGTGACTGACTGACATACCCAGAGATCAACGCACAGCCCAAAAAGCTGAACCTAGAATCCTGAAATTTTGAATGAATGAATTTTGGAAATTCCACCCCTCAGGGGGTAAATCAGAGGATGAAAGTCTGCGTGAGCGAAGCCGCGTGCAAAAGCTATTCATATATATATACTAGCTGAGCCACCGCGAAGCAAAGCTAATAGACAATAAAATTACGCAATTTTGATTTATTACATAATAATCGTTTTGCGTGATAATCGATTGATAATCGATAGGTATTAGCTGTCTGGATACTACAATAATAATTAGTGATTATCACGATTGCGTCACGCGGAAGGCGTGTGTTGTAAAAAAACAACAAATACATAATATATATGTATTTGTTTAAAATCACTATGTAATGACTTGACTGAAGACATAATTGGCTAAATGTTACGATGTCGGTTTATTCCCTTTTTTATATATACTAGCTGAACCCCGCGGTTATTGTCGTACCGCGGGTAACGCCTCAGAACAAAGCTAGTCTAAAAAAGTAGCATATAGCCCCTTGGATCATCAGCTATCTGCCAGTGAAAGTCCCGTCAAAATCGGTCCAGCCGTTCCAGAGATTCCAATAAACAGACAGACAAAAATCGTAAAAAATGATATTTCGATATATGTACCGTGTATACATACATACCTATGCATTTATTAAAAAAGGGGTTATTGTAATATTACAAACAGACACTCTAATTTTATTTATTTGCATATTTATATGAGTCTTTTTTAAATGAGTCTGCCAAAGTGACTCTACTCTGCCTGATGGAAAGCATGAGCAGAATCCAAGAGTGGTGGTCACCATACTCATTGCGAATGCAGACAATGCTCTGCAACGGTCTATTGGTGCATCTGCAATTATTAAATAACTTACATTAACAGTGTTGCGGTTCGATTCTGATATCCCATTTCGCAGTGAGCGTAATTCAGTTCAAAATAGAGTAATAAGAATAATGTTAATAGAAATATATTCTTTCAATAGTGTTGCAACCTCAATTGTACTCTATGCCATCAAAAAACTGTAAATACCTTTAATGAATGTGCCTTATTATAACCAACTAGCCGACCCACGTAACCTCGTTTGCGTCTCCTATTGCCCGTAGCGTGATAATTTTCCCCCTTTTTTTTAACATTCCTCATTGGTGCTCCGCTCCTGTAGGTCTTAGCGTGATGATATAAAGCCTATAGCCTTCTTCGATAAATGGGCTATTTATGGACCAGTAATTCCTGAGATTAGCGCGTCCAAACCAACTCTTCAGCTTTATATATTAGTATAGATAGAAAGTAACACAGGACAAGAAAATTCTGAAAAATATAGATCTGTGATAAAAATATTTATTTTATAATACAAAAACAAATAACTATGATATCTAATCTTAAACGTATAGAGATTATTTAAGAGTATAACGTACTTTGACCGGAGTTTACGACTTACGAACTTTAGATAACGGCAAAAGAGCATACTCATTATAATAAAAAACAAAAGTTAAAAATATTTTAATCTGTGTTTAACTTTTTCCAAATCTATACATCTTCACAAATAAGTAAAATTGGAGTGTCTGTTTGTAATATTGTATTAAACTAACCGCTTTTTAATAAATGCATATGTATGTACGTACACGGTACATGTAACAAAATTTTTTTTTGTCTGTCTATCTGTTTTTTCCGGCTAATTTCTAGCTGATGCTGCTGTTCCGGATAGCTGATGATCTTAGGAGTAACTTAGTCTACTTTTTTAGACTGGCTTTGTCCCGCGGCGATACTCGCGTTGCGACAATGACCGCGGGAAACACCAATGGGTTCAGCTAGTTTATACAAATAAATCAACACATTACATGTCTGTAAGTCTACTTTTGGACTTAGGCTCTCCTTAAAACAGAGGTTTTGGCTCACTACACCAAGCTGTCCAGATGTGTTGGTATATGGTTTGTGTCAAGTGTTCCTTCTCTCTGCAGTTCTTTTGTCCTGGTAGTTAGCTCCCTCAGTCGACTCTTACGACACCCACGGGGTGAATAGGGGTTGATGATGCTCTGTATTCTAAATGTGTCACCACACGACGAGTAAATACTCTATTTAAAGTTATATTCAACTTTTTTTTTATGACTATAATCTCTCTTTTTAAAACTGAACTCAACTTACTCAAATTATGTTAAAAAGTTTACATACTCATTTTAATTGAAACATTTCTAAAAAGACGCTGGTTGAATTATAAAATATTTAAAAATCTCCATTTCTAGCATACCATAATCGTTTCGTTCATTTTACAGGTTTATTTTATAAAACATTGAATTTTAAAATTATCCCTGTCAAGATACCCTAGTTGCTTGCTGCGACAGAACTGTCAAAGGTTCATAAATATAGTATTAAGGGTACAAACTACCCGGTGTATACTAAAGGGTTCAGGGAGAGACCGAGGTGTTCTGTTTGTTATCTGTAACGCTTGTGTCGCTGTCGCTCGCTAGAGGGCAGTGTACCGCCCTACAACAGTGCTCAACCGCTGTTGTACCTGTATCTGACGCTGAGAGACTCATTGGCGGCTAGACAATCGTTTTTCAACAAGACATTGTATCTAGTAGCCTTTGTGTGTTTTCCCACCCTAATAAACATCCCTTAATTACCCAAAAATCCTTCAGTTCAGTATTATTAGAATCTCAAGATCGTTGCATCTCAATCTGTGATAAAACTCTTGTCAATTTACAGTTGGTAACTGTTTCTCTTGTATCTCCATTCCCTTTTCCTCTCGCAACCTTACCGTAATTACCAGTATTCATCGCTCGGCGGCCTATACTGGCTGCTTTGCGCTGATAGCCGTCTCTCGATTGTCAGGTACTAAGGGCCTTCGCGCCCGGTCGCTCAGAACGTCGGGACGAGCCGTGGGGGGATCGGTGCGGGCATATACAACGACAAGAAGCCGCTGATTGCTCCTGCAACAAGCAAGCTTAGGTAAGATATTGGTTTGTTATATATATATTTCTTTTTTTGTGTTAAAACTAAGCTTTGTCACCTGTGGTCCTGGTTGGACCACCACCCATCTTTCATAGGCCAACCTGAAAGGGTTGGAACGGTCCGTTGATGATCTGTTCGATTATTTGCAGTTAAAAAACATTTGATTTTGTTTTGTTCTCTAGGGTTGTTAAAAGTACGAAAAAACAAAAAAAAATGTTAAGACAGGATTAAAGTAAAGAAAAAGTTCTTTTTTTCAATATTGAATAAAAATTATACTGAAAGGGTAAATAAACATACCAAAGCATACCCTTCTGACCCTCTTTGAACAACCATTAATACGTTAGGTACCATTTTTTTTTTCTCTTATTTTTTTCTTTTTTCCTCTTAACTTTTTGATAAATACTCTTTTAATAGTTATTTTCAAATGTTCATAACTAATTCCGGTGCACGAGTAGTTTAATGTATTTTTTACTAAATAAAAGTTTCAAGAGTTATAAAAGCAGTCACGCCATGATGTCCATATTTGCACGCTAGTTATGTGTCTATCTTTATGAGTGTGATGGTACAATTCACATACACGTTCTAAGTCTGGTTACGACCAAAGGTCCAATGATGTAGAAGCATCTCAAAAGGCCGCCTTAGCGTGGTTGTCAGCATTCGCAATAAATATGGTGACCACTACTCTTGGATTCTGCTCATGTTTTCGATCAGGCAAAGTCGCTTAGGCAGGCCTATATAAAGAAAAATATATGTGTGCATTGAAACATCTACACACAAGGTAGCGATATAACTCGTGTAGAAATACTGTAGAAAGGCATACCTGAGAAAGCATACAGAATCATTCTCCGGTAAAGAGAGACATCGGATTTAGAGTATCACACTGTTCCGAAAATCATACCTTATCCAAGAACTCAATCAGAAAGTGAATCTTTCAGGTGCCGATTCACCCTCGACTCGCGCCAATAATCCCGATAATGTTGAGATCGGGCGCGAGGCACCCGGATGCTGACGACACCGCTACACCGGTAGCGTCGACGTCCACTCCAAGAGTGCGCAACCCTGAAGAGGAAGCGCATGATCTGTTCAATAAGCTGAATGAATACCTGCTGTTGGAGCCAAAATTCCAACCCAGATTGTGTCTGCCTACTGAGTCTAAGGTGAGTTGATAATACACGTTTAACGCCATCTTACGGAAACGCGTCACACTTCAGAGTTAATGGTAATCCTGCATCGCGCTATTAAAGTTCTCATGGCTCCCATTAATGTTTTGTAATCTTGAGGATTACCACTCCACAATTTAAAATAGTACTTAACGTTATCGATAGTAGAAAACTAATATACATATATGTATAGGAATGACATGTCTTACCGTCCGTCCTTTAAAGATTTTACAAATACGAAATAAAAATGTACCATAACCCTCAAACCTTCTAATAAAGCTGACATGTACGGGTGGTATTTGAAGGTTAAACTGTCGTTTTGTTGATAATGTTTGTGCTTTTATGGGGGTATAACCTCGAGTATATGCAAATACCACAAATATATAGGAAGTAATTGTCTAATAAACTATGTTTCAAATAGGGGTCACCTGTTAACTGTCACGCGAAAGGTCATGATTCCGTTTATTTGACCTTTTAATCCTTTACTTTTTTTTTTTTTTGTGTCACAGATGTAGAAAATTATTAAACATCTATATCTATACTATATTATAAATGCGAAAGTTTGTAAGTTGTTTGTTACTCTTTAACGCAAAAACTACAAAACAGATTTGGATGAAACTTTACAGTAATACAGCTTTTACATCAGAATAACACATAGGCTACTATTTGCCGCGATAACCACGAGCGACGCCGCGGCAACAACTAGTAGATACATATTTTTGAAAGATCAACTGATTTTGCTTCGTTAGTCACCCACATCTGTCAAAAGTAAAACCGTACTCCGCATTACATGTTACATCTATACAAATAAATAACATTGGAGTGTCTGTTTGTAATATTAAAATAACCGCTTTTTAATAAATGAATATGTATGTATGTATACATGGTACATGTACCAAAGTGGTTCAGCTAGTAATATATAGGAACACAGTATACCAAAAGATCTATCCATTCGCATTAATGTTTTAAAGCTTTAATTATTACAATTATAATACAAACAACTAAGAAAGCTGTCAATTTTATAAAAAAAAAAACCGCTAACTACCTTAAATTGTAGGTGTACCTAAGCTCTAACGAGACAACATTGAAAAATATCAAGGCCCTGCGCGCACTAGTGACTTGTGTCTGTCACGTCACCTTTTCGGTCGGTGACAGTGACGAAACTGCATACGATTCCATTACGCGGAAGACGACTAAAGTATGCAAACCACTGAGGATGGGGAGAGACGAAGTGACATTTAGTTGCTACTGCCATCCTCCGCGGAAAGTCACCCGATTGTTACTGTGAAAACTTTTTAGTTTACGACATTCTTTATTTGATATTCGAACAAGAGTTTTTTGATATTGACAAATGTCATGTGACTTGAAAGATTATATAAAAATTTTCCCTGTGCAAACAACGTTTTTTGCGTTCATATCCTAGTTATCTAGTTTATTTCAACAAAAGTTACGTATCCAAATGCACGCACCTTCATTATGGGTGATGTACGCGGTGACAGACACGCAACAGTCGCGGTGATAAAAGTCACAAGTGCGCGCTCTGTCTAAGTCTCTGTCTCCATTATAGTTTAGTTCTAACAGTCAACACAACAAACCCCTAACCTTCTAAACATAACACACTTTCCCTTACAATAACACTACCAATAGAAGATTCAACATTACAAAACATATCTTGTGCAATTATCGACCGTCGTACATTACTACGTTCACAAATTAGCATCGCGCGAAGGCCGCGTGACGATACGGACTCTATTGTGTCCATAGATTATAGTGTTGACCATAGATAACGCGACCGTTTATGGATAAGGGGACTCGTGCTACGTAATCCGTTTAGGAGGGGGCGTTATCAAAAAAATAAAAACGTGTTAATGTGTTGTGTGGTGGGCTCTTTTTAACCGACTTCAAAAAAAGGAGGTTTCTTAATTCGACCGTATAAATTTTTTTTTTATGTGTGTTCGCGGATAACTTCGTTGTTTAAGAACCGAATTTGATGATTTTTTTTTAATGGAAAGGAGATATCCCAACTGTGGTACCATGATAAGGACACTAAGATCTGATGATAGCATCCAAGAGAAATCGAGACAAACCTTTAAGTCGGTTTTTACTTGTTAACTAAGAAGATAAATTATGGTCACATTTTATTAGAAAATTCTCTGAGTGAAAACTATGAGCTGTAAGTCTATTGCTTACTTTAATTAAATGACGTTCAGGGAACTGCAATAAACTAATGATGATGATTGCGAGGTCTGCGGATTCTTGTTAGCAATATCTCCCTATTAACAAAATTTACAATTAACATTAATTAGAATAGTTATAGGCGCTACCTTCAATCTATATATATATAAAAGAGTTAGGTAGACTGACATACCCAGAGATCAACGCACAGCCCCAAACCGCTGAAGCTAGAATCCTGAAATTTTGCATGTAGGTTCTTTATATAACGTAACTGAACTAAGAAAGGAATTTTCGAAATTCCATCACTAAGGCAGTAAATCAGGGGGTTACTTGTACATTTTAAATAATTAGCATTTTCTCGTGATTTTGTGTGTTGGATGTCCGAAATATTTAATATTTTTATTTATTTTATATTCAATAGAATGGTGAGGTGACGACTGGCGCCAGGGATGGCGCGGCCCACGTGCTGCGCTGTCTCAAACTGTGGTACGACCTGCCTCCCGAGATCCTCATCAACGCTATCAACTTGTTCGACAGGTCTGTATACTTAGGGTCTTAGTCTTAACCCCCGTGCCTCGGAAAAAACTTAAAGCCTTCCTCCGCCTGATCTCTCCTGAATCGAGATGTTTTATATCATAATCCCATGGAGTGAGGGAACAGAGAGTGCACCTATGTTTGGGCAACCACTAGTGCACTATAATATCTCCTGACGAGAACATCATCGTCATAGAGTCAACTTGACACTCAGAATATTTGTATCAATAAAGGGGTGATCGCTGTGTTATCAGTCCCCTGTCTTTATAATATACTCATTACTAGTTAGCTGTTAGTTGCCCTCTAACAGTAGTCCAACATAAATGACAGGATTCGTCGTATATTTGGCAAATGCGTGTCCAAAAAAGTGGGAGAGCCACGCTTCGGCATGAATGGGTCGGCTCGACCGGAGTGATACCACGGCCTTTCCCTATCCCCCTAAGGTCGGCAACGCACTTGTGACGCCTCTGGTGTTGCGGATGTCCATAGGCGGCGGTAATCGCTTACCATCAGGTGATACGTCTGCTGGTTTGCCCATTATACCATAAAAAGAAATATACAGATGGATTCTGCTCATAGTTTCCATCAGGCAGAGTAGAGTCACTTTCGCAGGCTCATAAATTTAAAAAAAACATAAAACATCACTTTGTTTGATCCACAAATTGGTGTCCTAAGTCTGGCTGTTTTTTGTGTCTGTTTCATGTCTCGACTCAAGATGTATTTCTAGTTCAGCAGTTGTCTTTTAAAGAAAGAAATGTATTCATGGTGAAATATTCCATTGCAGGTTCTTGACAAAGATGAAAGTTCGTCCGTGCCACGTGCCTTGCATCACTGTGACTTGTATGCATATGTTTTTGAAAGATTTTACATTTGAAACCAACAAGAGAAGGGTGTCCATAGAGGGATTAGGTAAGTTCTAGAACATTTTTAAAACTTTCTTTTTACTGCTTCCTACCCTCAAATGATACTACATTTTGTGTGACACATAAAAATGATGTTATTTGTCCGTATCATGTATGTTTGTTAACTTCTACTAATATATAAAGCTAAAGAGTTTGTTGGTTTCTTTGTTTGTTTGAACACGCTAATCTCAGGAACAGCTGGTCCGATTTGAAAAATTCTTTCAGTGTCAGGTAGCCCATTTATCGAGAAAGGCTATAAGCTAAATATCACGCTAAGACCTACAGGAGCGGAGCAATAATGAAGAATGATACAAAAACGGGGGAAAATTATCACGCTCTACGGGCAATAGGAGACGCAAACGAGATTGCGTGGGTCAGCTAGTGTTTAAGAATCATCATCAAAACTTATTATAATAGGTCTTGTCATGGCAAAATGGCGGGGTTCAGTTATTACATAAATATGTGCATAATTTAGATCTGAACCCTTCAGTCCTCCTATTTCCAGAAACGCGTTAAAATACAACACTTTTATAATAAGTATGTATTTAAAAAAAAGTATAAATGTAATTATTTATATCAGCTGTATACTATCCATAATACAAGCTCTGCTTAGTTTGGGCTTAGATGGCGTTGTTTTTATGTTAGGGCCTACCAAAGTGATTGTACCTGATGGAAAGCATAAGCAGAATCTAAAAGTAGTGGTATACTCATTGCGAATGCAGACAATACAACAATGTATTTAGACTATGAAGATGCTTCTGCTTCATTGGGTCTCCGGTCTCGCACTCACCAACAAAACACGACAGCACAAACGCTGTCATTATATATTTATCTTCTGTGTTGTGTGTTAAGGCGCGTATCCATCGAAATTGTTGGCAATTTCAGTGTTTAAAACTGTTTGCAACTCTTAAGAAAATCGCCAACTTTTGTTTCCATTGTGTCTGCACAGAGTAGCCAACAATTTGAAAAACATTCCAACTGAGCTTCTCCATAGAGCCTATAAATATGTACAACAACCGTATTCTTTTGATGTTTACCGCCAATCCCAACTTCTGTTAACAATTTTTGTTGCCAACACAATGAAATTACAGAAACTTATCACAAACACGTGTTGACAATACAAATGTGTCTAACTTTTGTTCGGTGGAGACTCGGTTTTAGATGTTCGGTTTTTTTTTTCAGTATCCATCTCCCAGTCGGCTTGCACAGCAGGCGATGTCACCCGCATGTCTGAAGTGATAAAAGAGAAGCTTTTGGTGGCGGGCGACTGTACTGTCACTTCGCTAGATTGGCTCAGACTCTTCCGTGGAATGCTGCTGTTGCAAGCTGAACAATTGGGTATTGAGTTACCCAGTTTGAGTTCTGTAAGTATATGTTCTTCGAATATTAGTATAGTGATTCTTTTTTTATAGAATAGGGGGCAAACGAACAGACATATCGCCTGATAATAAGCGATTGCCGCCGTCAATGGACACCCGACTAGAGGCGTCACAAGTGCGTTGCCGGGCCCGAGAGGATGATATCCACTCGGAGCCGATCCGCCGCCCATCAGCGCCTCCTGCCGCCGTGAGTGTGGCCGCGGATGATCGGGACGGGTTTTCCCCTACGTTACGCGTGTGCCGTACGTCGCCCAAATTGAGAGTTCCACCAGCAGACGGTGCCCGCTTCAGTGCGGGCAGGCGCTGGGAGGAGTCCGGATGTGTTAACAAGACCAGTTCCCGGATCCCTCCCATCTCAGGCGCAGAGTGGCACACCGTGTGGTTTTAGTCGGTTCGATTCCGACACACCGCCCCATAGCAACACCGCCGGGGTGACGGCCCGAGGGGGTTACTACACGCAAAAAAAAAGGGTTCCCGTATTCCTCACTCACTCGGTGAAACTCAGCGCTGTGACTGTTTCATACCGGTTTTCTGTGAAGCCGGCCTATTCATGCCGAAGCGTGGCTCTCCCATGGCCAAGGCATGGTTTAAGCGGTCGATGACGCTTTGACTGCGCCAAGTGGTGTAGGTTCAAATCCCACATGGGACAACACTTATGTGATCCACAATCGTTCTTTCTGTGCACCCGCACGCAATTATGATTATTGTTGTGAAATATGAATACATCATACTTGCCTATGGGTTTAATGAAAAGTCTAAAAAAAGTTTCTTTGCTCTGACGAGAATATCCACGGCCACATGGGTCTTTCATTAAATACATTAAAAATCATATATGGAGCTACTTATTTGGGTGCTGTTTGCTATGGTGCTCCCGTATGGGCCGATAGAGCGACTGTAGGTGCTGTCCGTCGCAAACTGCTACAAGGCCTACGACTTGCATTAATCTTCTTATGCAAAGCATATAGGACGGTTAGTACTGAGGCTTTACCGGTGTTGGCGGGTGTTCTTCCGGTCGATCTCGAGGTGCAAAGACGTGCAGCCATGTACTATTCTACAAAACAAAACATGGAATGCGATTTTTTGGGCGTACGAGACCGCGATAAAATCATAAGATTGTTTCAACAGCAGTCCAATGTCTATGACGATCTAATGGATGAATGGCAACAACGATGGGAAGAATCATCTAAGGGGCGCCACCTCTACCAGTTCTTTCCATCTGTTCGCGAACGGATGTCGAGGACATGGCTCGAGGTAGATCACTGTGTCGCTCAATTTCTTACGGGCCACGGTAACTTTAAGAGCAAACTACACTCATTTAAATTAGTCGATTCACCATTGTGTCAATGCTCAACACCCGATACTAGCTGTGAACAGTCGGCTCATCATGTTCTCTGGGAGTGTAGTCTTTGGTACAATGAACGTAACACAATGCTAAATAGCTTACTAATGACATCTGGGGCGGTATACTATGGGGATCTTGTGTCAACTGCGGTGAATTTCCGTGCGTTTAGGCGATTCTGCCATACATACTATAGTAATCAAATATAGCTCACTTAGGACCCCTAATACTTTATCCGTGGTGCTTCCCGGTTTAAAAAAAGGTGTCTGCCTATTTTGACTTCATTTTGTCTCCCGCTTTGCTAAGGAGGGAAGTGGACTTATCATATTACCAACTCCTCCTCTTTTTCTTCTGATTAATTTCGTTGCGGGTTCCAAGACAGTTAATATTTTTTCCTGGGACTTCCCGAGTGTCATAACTCGGTGTGTTCGTGGGTCACTGCTGTTTATCCTGGTGTACAGGAGTTACAGCGGTGGGCGTGTGGGTGGGATTAGTCCCATTGCCTGTGGGTGTACGCCGCAGGCGGGCTCTTTAATTTTGTGGGTGGTACCGCTCGTGGGACGGCGGCGCGATCTAAGTGACCGTAACTAAGCGAATGGACTATACACGTGAACTGTTTTGTATATTGTTTATAAAGTTAATGTGGTAAACAGACTTCACAGACAAACATTTTTTTTTTTCAATTTAATAGCACGAATCAAGAATAGATTTTTAACAATATGATTGTCTTTCGTTACAGGAACAAGAATTAGTGCATTTGTTGGAGATTGTATCTTGTGATGCTGCTTGTGTCAACGCCAGAACCAGTGAACTGGCACTGGTGTTGCTATATGAAAAAATTGGTGAGTAATAATAATAATAATGTCCTTATTGTACACCAGGTAAAATATTAAAGTACATAGTATAAAGTAGTAGCTGTGCCCGCTACTCGTACACGAGACATTTGAATTATCAAGTCATTTTTTTTATTTTTCACCGTTTAAACCTTCCCTGGACTATTACCAATTTTTTAAAACCAAAATCAGCTAAAGCCGTTTTCGATTTTTAGCGAGACAAACGAACAGCAAATGATTTTTATATATAAGACTAGCTGAACCCCGCGGTGTTACCCGCGGTTATTATTGTACCGCGGGACAAAGTTAGTCTAAAAAATGTAGCCTAAGTTACTCCCTGGATCATCAGCTACCTGCCAGTGAAAGTCCCGTCAAAATCGGTCCAGCCGTTCCAGAGATTACCCGGAACAAACAGACAGACAGACAGACAGACCGACAGACAGACAGACAGACAAAAATTTTTTCAACTACATTTTTGGTATATGTATCGTGTATACATACATATGCATTTAGTAAAAAGCAGTTATTTTAATATTACAAACAGACACTCCAATTTTATTTATTTGTATAGATTAAAGTACAATTGGCGGAGTACAACATATTATAACCTTAACTAGCTTTAATCCGAGGCTCTCTTTGTCCTTTCTCAAGAATCAAAAGATTTCCATTGTAAATTTCAATTCCAAATCGTGCAGCAGTTTAGTTATCAAAACGTAGCAGACTGACTGCACGGTTCGCACTAATGGCTTAAGCGGTCACGGTGTTTTGTTTTTATATACCAAAAATGTAGTTAAAAAAAAATTTGTTCGTTCCGGGTAATCTCTGGAACGGCTGGACCGATTTTGACGGGACTTTCACTAGGCAGGTAGCTGATGATCCAGGGAGTAACTTAGGCTACTTTTTTTAGACTAACTTTGTCCCGCGGCGTTACTCGCGGTACGACGATAACCGCGGGTAACACCGCGTTCCGGTTCAGCTAGTTATTCTTATAAAATAAGTTCGCTATAATCATGAATGTACACATATTGTTGGAGTTTCGAATTTATAACATTGGTATGGATAAAATATAATTATGTATCTATATCTATACAAATGAATAAAATTGGAGATTGGAGAAATATTTAAATTTTTTTTCACATTTTTTGTCTGTCTATTTCGGCTAATCCCCGGAACGGCTGCACCGATTGTGACGGGAATTTCACTGACAGGTAGCTGATGATATAATTAGTAGCCGAGGCTACTTTTTAAGACTATTTTCGCCCCACGGCGCTACACGCGGTACGACAATAACGCGGGTCTGCAAGTCTAAGGTAGACTGCCAATGTTAATAAATAAATTTGTTTCCTCAGAGCTACAACTCTCCGAGTGGTCTACATCTAACGGCGTGGAAAGTGAACACGCGTATTATTTGTACGACTTCGCAAGACAACTGCAGCTGCATTGCTATGTAAGTATATATTTGGATGAACAGTATTTTTATTCTGGTAAATTTTCTAAAAATGAATTCTAGTTTTTAGATCGATTTATCGCCTCCTAAACCCCCTGCATAATGAATTTCATGAACATAATTGGAGCTGTTTCCGATATTCAGATTTTTTTGCCCGTCAGATTGTCAAAACCGTTGGATTTGTAATATATCTCCTGAGATTGTAAACTGTGGCAAGATTGTAAACCGTAAAATACTGCATACAATTTAACGTATCATTTTTAATCTATACTAATATATAAAACTGAAGAGTTTGTTTGTTTGAACGCGCTAATCTCAGGAACTACTGGTCCGATTTGAAAAAATCTTTCAGTGTTAGATAGCCCATTTATTGAGGAAGGCTATAGGCTATATATCATCATCAAACAAAAATGGGGGAAAATTATCACGCTACGGGCAATAGGAAACGCAAACGAGGTTGCGTGGATCAGCTAGTTAGATTATATATTATAATACATCGAAGTGAAACCGTAAAATTGTAATATGGTATGCGACGAATCACATCTTGCGACCAGGCGCTGATTGATTGAACAACATAATAATATGTCCAGTGCCGCCATATTTGTTCGTTAATTTGTTTGTTGCCGATTGTGAATTTATATTTATGATTGTAAATTTATTTCATTTTTAAAATACCCCACAGCTTTAGACTTAGTTACATAAAATTATTGTGGCAGTAAAATGAATTTGTGAATAATCAAGAACTTTCTAACCTACCCTGAGTTTAGTGGGTCTTATTGTAGGCCAATGATCGGCCTTCTGTAAGACCCACCAAACAGGGACTGTTGTAAGCAGTATATAGTATACTAGCCGACCCACGCAACCTCGTTTGCGCCTTATATTGCCCGTCGCGTGAAAATTTTTCCCGTTTTTGAAACATTCTTCATTGTTGCTCCGCTCCTATTAGTAGTAGCGTGATGATATATACCCTATAGCCTTCCTCGATAAATGGACTATCCAGCACTGAAAGAATTTTTCAAATCGGACCAGCGGTTCCTGAGATTAGCGTGTTCAAACAAACAAACAAACAAATAAACAAACAAACAAACTCTTCAGCTTTATATATTAGTATAGATTATTTTATTTACATCGATGAAATATATAGTTTCTCGTTTATATGAAAAGTGTGAAAGTGAATTCTCAAATGGGATGAAGTCAGGAAGCTCTGGATTAATAAGTAGTATGTGGCTGATCTCCAACTCAACGATGATACAAAAAATTTTTGGAACGAAGTTCCTTATCGCGCGTTGTGAAAGGGGGCTAGACGGAAAAAATTCTTACGAAAAGTTGTCACGACACTTTTTTGCTACAGTAAGCGATGGTAAACCGTGTGGCGTGCGCATGTTTCTCTGTCTCTCTCTCTCTCTCTCTCTCTCTCTCTCTCTCTCTCTCTCTCTCTCTCTTACAGAAAGCAAGCCAGACATTTTCATTTCTATTTCGCATTGAACAGTGTGGTGTCGCGACGATTATTTTTGTTGAGTATATACAGGTTTTTTGTACATAATAAATAATAAAAAATAATAAAAATAATGAATCCTGACAGTGAACTTCGTTCCATCCGGGTGTCCCTTGACACCTCTCCAGTTTTTTTTCTTATTTTTCTTCGTAGTCGACTGCACGGTTGGCCAAATGGTTTAAGCAGTCGGTTTTCTACTTAGTCAAGTGTTGTAGGTTCAAGTCCCACACGGGGCAACACTTTGTGTGATTCACAAATTGTTGTCCTGATTCTGGGTGCTCGGCTCTTTGTATCTGTTTCATGTAAGTTTGTGAAGTCCCCCGCGATACAGGGTGTATATTCCTAATGCTAAAGTTGTTTTGGCGAAATGAGAACCTTCGTCTTTTTTGAAGCCGTGTAAAAATGGTAGTAATGATATTATGTTGTTGTTGTAGATGAGCGACTCATCCCTGGCGCTGTGCCGAGCTCGTGTCCGCCACGTGGTGTCTCGCTACGAGCGTAGCGAGGCTCGCCGTGACCAGCGACAGCGACTCGTCTGGAGACTCTCCGAGCGAACCCTCAAGGTAAGCGCACACCACCACCACCACCACACACTACACATGACAATTGAGATTTACAATTCATTACCATGAATTAAATATTACCCTTCAGACAGCCCCAAAACTTATGTTTATTAAAATTTTTCTTATTCGAGTCTTTCACATACTTTTTATCTTAATTCCCGCTATGACGTCTTTTAAAGCAAAAACTTTGTACCCGTTATTATGAAAATTTTGCGAACGGAGGAGAGTAAAATTTGACACATTAAAGTTTATATGGAGGAATAAAAAAGATGTAAGAAAGTGAATTATGGTGGAGTATCGACCACTGGGTTGGTATCTAAGAGATCTTAAATAAACCATATACACGTGTGTGCTGATGGTTTTAATTTACTTTTTCAACCACTATATGCCAAGGCAAAGTTAGAGGGACATATAATAATACTAATTATCATGTATTGTTACAGGTACTTCGACCAACCGACCGTCTGACATCTTTACTCCCGACCATTGAAGAACAGCATTTCCAAGTTGACGTCACGCCTACCAGGAACAGGTAACTAACGCATAAGTGTTTTAGGGAATTAATCTAAAAAAACCGGTGTGAAATAGTGCTTGCGCTGTGTTTCACCCAGTGAGTGAGGATACCGGAGGTCCATAACCCAATCCCCCTACCCTGTCTCCCCTCCCTATCCCCCAAAGGCCGGCAATGCACTTGTGACGCCGCTGGTGTTTGCAGGTGTCCATGGGCGGCGATAATCGCTTACCATCAGGCAATACGTCTGCTCGTTTGCCCACCTACTCCATAAAAAACAAACTGTAAAGAGAAGGAACACAAACCCTATATATCTACCCATCTGGACAGGGTAATGTAACAGGCTAAAATCTTCTCTCAGACATCTAGAGTAGTATTTATGACCTTTATTAATTCTTCCTGCTCTAAATATGTATATGACTAGCCGACCCACGCAACCTCGTTTGCGTCTTCTATTGCCCGTAGCGTGATAATTTTCCCCCGTTTTCGAAACATTTTTCATTGATGCTCCGCTCCTATTGGTCCTAGCGTGATGACATATAGCCTATAGCCTTCCTCGATAAATGGGCTTTCTAACACTGACAGTTTTTTTTAAATCGGACCAATGATTCCTGAGATTCGCGTGTTCAAACAAACAAACAAACTCTTCAGCTTTATATAGTAGTATAGATAAAATATTATAAATTCGAAAGTTACTGTCTGTTACGCTTTCACTGGTAAACCGCTGCACCGATTACAGTGAAATTTAGTATGACTGTGATAACTTATATACTCAAAAGTTAGTATATAATATACTAGGCGACCCACGCAACCTTGTTTGCGTCTCCTATTCCCCGTAGCGTGGTAATTTTCCCCCGTTTTTGTAATATTCTTCGTTGGTGCTCCGCTCTTATTGGTTTTAGCTTGATGATATATAGCCTATAGCCTTCCTGGATAAATATACTATCCAAAACTGAAAGATTTTTTTTGATGAACCAGCGTTTTCTGAGATTACCGCGTTCAAACACACAAATAAACTCTTCAGCTTTATAATATTAGTATACATTAATCATTAATAGACATCATTTCTTGTAACAGATCAGGCAGTGAGAGTAGCGAGAATGAAGAAACATCAGATTGGCCTCGCAGCCCCGTCCTTCCGGTGTACTGCGACAACTAAGATCAACCCACTCCGCGAGAACCATCACACAATAACCCAGAGATAGGTTTGTTCAAACCTGATAATCTTCTTAATCCAGACGCTGGACATGATTAATCCAGCTTCTGGGTGTTAAATATCCAGACAGCTGGTGTTAAACAGAAAAATCACACAAATGATGAAATTGGAAAGCACATTGAAGAAACTGAAGACCAGTGCAAGATATGACCATAGCTGTGGCAAAATGAATAGTTAAGTACAAATATATATGGTGCAGTTTAAAATCCACTCAATCAGTATTTTGAGTCTGATTTACGTCACCAAGTGATTTAACCATCTTTTCATTCAGGAGGAAGACAGTAAGACTTTCCACACCTTTGTAACTATACCTCTCCTCTCCCTATCTTGGGAGGAACTTACAATTTTGAACTTTGAGTTACATGTCTTTGAGTCTGTCCGTCTATGAGACTAGACCACCATATGTAGATGTAACGAGGCAATCAAAATACCATTCTTTTATAACAAATTGTCACCAGTTTCTAAATATACAGTGAGTTTTATGCTTGAGAATTAAGTATTTACATAGTTACATGGAACAACACGGGTCAACGAATGCAGTAGCCAATAGCGATGGCATCTTTTTTTAATACAAAACAGTCTGTAATTTTTTGTGGGGAAATCTCAATACATACAGATTTTAAGACTGTCAATAACAAATTAAAACATTCATAATTTCACACACACCAATACAATCTGTGTCATAACAGTACTATGTAGGCCCATTTGGGCTTACACTGTGACCGACTTGAACGCCTGCATATAGCTACTCCGTACCGTGTTGTTCTATGCATAGTTACTATATTTTATATATATTTTATTACGAGTTGTGCATAATAAGATATATATAACAGTGTTGTAACAGTGAGACTTAGCTAAATACCATTGTGATCAAAATTGGGAGTGATTGTAAAATACACTAATATAAATTAGTGTTTAATATGGTCACTTCAATATAATGTCCCTAATTTTCGATGCAATTGCAATTTGTAAGTAGTACATACTATAAATGTGACTATGTCATGATTTAATGTTAATCTTTCCACCAGTTTCATAATTACTATCTTTGTTTGATTCAAAATCTCTTGTTAAATGAAATATGAACTTAACATATCTAAAATGGTTCTTGCGGTTTGAGTTTAGTATACTTTTTGTATTAGTATTTGTAAATAAAAACCTTTTTGTATGATATAATATTAATTTAATTATATAGTTAAAAAGTACTCGCGAAATGTATAGGGTGTGTGAGCAAAGACAATTAGCAAAACCATGACTTTAGGTCATCGATCTGAATAACTTTTCCAAAAAAAAAAACACCTATTCAGGTAAACTTGAAAATCTAACTTTAAATACAAACATGGAAGATTTTGTAAAGAAAGTTGAATTTTCTAAATTAATTAGAAATAAATCTTTCGGCAAATCGTCCACAACGATTGTTCAAAGCCATGGTTCTAATAGTCTTGGAGATACAAGTTGTATTCTCTGGAGCCCTACTTACTATCTACTAATCTTATACAGGCAAAGTTTATATACTTATAGTATATATAATATTGATACTTGCGCGGTATATTTTAATGATATTGTTTTAACAATATTGTATAATACAAGAGATTTTTAAATGAGAAATTAATAAATGATTTTATCGGAGATCAATGAACTATTCAGATGTAAAATCTGTTCTGTTTGAATATCGTTTGTATTCTAAACGGTCACTTTTTTTTTAAAGTAATACCAACATAAGTGAAAGACACTAAATTCTTATAATGAAGATACTCTTTTGATGGTTTTAATTTTGTCAAAATCTCTTAAAAAAAATAAAAAAATACCAATAAAAGTAAGAAAATATAAATCATTATTAAGACCAGTAAATGTATAGAAGACTCTTTGTAAACTGACTTTTGATTCAAAATAGTGACAATATGGAATACAAAATAAATATATTCGAATAGAAAAAAAATACAGCCATGAGGCTATATGTATCTCCTACGTTTACCTTAATAAGGAGTCTTAAGTGTTTTGATAATTTCAGTTATTAATTTCCTTAATAAATGAGTGTGTGTTAGTTAATCTAGATTAAATAATCGAGTATGGTCGTGATCCTAATTTTGAGTGTATCAAAATGTATGTGATCCGTGTTATGTGTGTTCCGGCGATAACGCGTAAGTGAATGGCAATTGTTCGATCGTGATAGGCCGTTTGTACCTTCATTTATACCGATTTAAACGATTAATCAGGCCTTTTCGACCTCAGGGTACCCGTTTTAGTGGGTAAGATTTGATTTAATTTAGTCGATGTTGCGTGACAGTTGAGCAACAGTTGCCAATCAGTTGCGTTGCTTGTGTTGTATGTTTCGAATTAAGTTTCCAGTTAAACGGTTAGGAACAAAAAAAATATAAAAAGTGCAATTTCAAAATTTTTTAAAATTAATTATTGACATTTGCAATAATAAAAGACGTTTTTGGAGTATTGGTCAATGTGAATGTTGTTTTTTTTTTTAAATTATTTGCGTTTAGATGGACAATGTTTCCTCCGGACTATAGTTGGTTCGTAAGCTTTAAGCTACACAGTCGATTTTCAATTTAGTCTTTTTTACTTTTTATATTTTTAGGATGAGAGACATTGTCAATCTAGCCAATCTTTTCCCTTTCTGTGATTATTACTAAAGTAGAAAAAAAAACATATTTTTCTAGACGGTAAGCTTTTTAGATCAGGGACTCAACTGTGGAGTGTGCTTGAAGCCGTTTAATATCGTTAGTTAATTTTATAACAAATTATTGGCCTAAACATTACAAAAGGCTTGCCTTATTAATTTGTTAGATCAACAAAAAAAGTTGCCCGACAGTTGCTCTACAGTTGCCCCTTATATCACATTAAAGTCATTTTATTTAATTAAAAGCACGAAAGTGCTAATATTGCGAATGTAAAACATTTTAAGGAGAGAAAAAGTAAAAAAAAAATCCACCGAAGTTTTTTTCTTTTTTAAGTACATTTATTAATATTTTTAAGTATTACATAGTTATTGTATAAAAAAATTAAAATAATTTTATTATATTTCTGTACGACTAACTCTTTGAGTTTAAAACCCGTTTAAAAAAAATGGCATTAATTTCTTTATATTTTCTCAGTAGTTCGTAACTTTTCTGTCGTAGTTTCATATTTAAGAAATGACAAAAAAAATTACAAATCTTTTGAAAAATTGAAAAAAAAATGATCTCAGTTATTAGTTTTCTTCAAACAAAACTGTATTTAACTAATATTGTATGAGGGTAACACTAAACTTAGGGTCAAGTAATTAAAACCTTGCGTCTGCTTTAGCATACGTTGTTTGAAAATCACCAGTGCCATGCGTTGCGAAAAGTGAGAGTGCATTTACTCAACGTGACAAAATTAAGCTAAGTATGACTTAAAATTAATTTTCACAAGCATTTTCTTATTGTCACGTGCTTCTCGTTATTTAAAATTGCTAGTCGGCCGACAGTTGGGCAACTGTTGCGCGATTAATTGCTAAGCGGTGTTAAAACAGGTTTAGTTTCTCACTCATACAATATTCTAATTTCTTAGTGTAAAATATTATTAAAGTAAAATTAAATTTAACAAAAAATGTAAATACACCTACTCTCTGTGATACAGACTTAATGAATAATGTTCAATCACACGGAAAAGGTTTTTATAAAAACAAAATTTTATAAAAGTATTTAGTACTTGGCTTGTTGTTGGATATTTTTCATTTAAGTAATTTTTTTTAAATATAAGTAAACATAAATAAAGTTAAACTTTGTCACTCGATATTTTAGTGATGTCAAATTAGTTTCTAACGCTTTAAAAGTGTGTAAAACCCGAATGGCGATTTTGTAACTTTTTGTACTAAATAGGTAAACGACCAGGAATTGTGTTCAAAACTGCCAAGCCAGTACTGAGTCGTTAACGAAATAATTTGTAAGCAGTCATTCGAGTAGTAACACTATCACTTTAAAACGGTGCATTGACAATTTATATGATTAATATACATACATTTTGATTTATTTCTACTTGTTTAGCTGAAAAATTAATTTTATGTTTACAAATTTTGAAAAAAACAAACCAATTAATGACTAAAAATACTAAAAACTCGTGTAAAGTGTTTCAAATAAGTTGCCCGAATGTTGCGCAACTGTTGCTCAACTATCGGGATACTGCATATAATATCAATTGTCAATGTATTACAATCCGCATTTAAAATATGAAACAGTATTGTAATTGTCGATGTTTGTAATCCAGTGAGTTGTGAAGTATTTCCGAGACAAAGAGTCCATGGGAAGAAAAATCTCGAATTACGTGAATAAAAAGTTGGAACTCTACACCTTACCTTGTTTTATTAACTACTTTATTTCATCAACTCATAATGTCCCACTGCTTCTCTTCTCAGGTGTTAAGGCCACACGTCCCCACGTTGGCCGAGTGTGCGTTGGGGACTGGCAAAATGTTTTGGCTACGTAATCTTGCTGTTGGATGTTTTTAATTCGCCCAAAGGCCTGTTACTGAGCTTCACGACTGTTATGCTATGAAAATAACTGAGACCGACTGCTTAACGTCACCTCTGAATCAACTTTGTTTATTTACAAAACTCATTTTACCCATAGTATACTGAACACCAAAAATAATAATGCATACTGCAGTGTTATGCAACAGTACACAATAGGTGTTGAGGGACCGAATTAACATAAGAGTACCATCAAAACCTGAATGTACCAGTTCATTTCACTGCTTAAAAAGGATACCAAATTGCAATATGCAAAATTGAAAAGAAATTATCATGGCACTGATGTAAAACGTAATAGGTAATTGCAAAATTTTAATTGACTGGTAAAGTGGTCGTCTTGCCGTTTGCTGCTGCCATTTATGGGTTCAAATCCAACTTGGGTTTTTTTTTTTATTTATTAACCACAAAACAATACTGAGTTACATAATTGTCCCCCAAAACCTGGTTGATGGTTTAACTGGGGGATCGAGTCTCCGTACAATTATCTATACTAATATATAAAGCTGAAGAGTTTGTTTGTTTGAACACGCTAATCTCAGGAACCGCTAGTCCGATTTGAAAAATTCTTTCGGTGTTGGATAGTTCGTTTATCGAGGAAGGCTATAGGGTATATATCATCACGCTACTACTAATAGGAGCGGAGCAACAATGAAGAATGTTTCAAAAACGGGGGAAATTTTCACGCTACGGGCAATATAAGGCGCAAACGAGGTTGCGTGGGTCAGCTAGTCAAATTATAAAATACTAGCGTGTTCAAACAAACAAACAAACAAACTCTTCAGCTTTATATATTAGTATAGATTAATATTTAACAATATAGAAAGTTAACAATTTATAGCTACAACAAAACACCTCTTTACAACAAATCGCTTCCCGGCAAAAAAAGTGTCAGAATACGAAAATAGCTGTTTCGAGAAAATGTAACTTTAATAGTTTTTAGTTCATCTAGACGTCAATAATTTAAAAACTATAATAGTCAGATTGCTGAAATATGGTGTGTAAATAGCTTATTTATATATTTATTATAGGGCTTTAAATTTAATAGCAAAATTGTATTTTTTTTTAACTAACTTTTAAGAAACTTTTAATTTGATGAATATTAAGACTCTTTTTTCGATTAAAATTTCTGTAGTTTAAAAAATAATACACATTATAATGTATGTAATCATCATTACTTTTATTATTAAAAGTCTTCAATATTAATTAAAAATAAAGAAAAAGTACTAAATTATAAACTTCTCATTAAAATAAAATAAAAATATCAAAAAATAACTCATTAGTCATAAATTAAAAGCTTTGACCAAATTAACAATCAGTCTTAATTCACTTGTTGGCCGATAACAATATAAAAAATTAATCTTAGAACTAGCATGAAATTATTTTTCTTAAACATACATCTAAATGCAATCATCGTTATTACTTTTATTGGTTAACTGTCTTTACTTATAAAATTTAGGCACTTACAATAAGAAAAATAACTAATTAAAACCTTCTCTTTATCATGTTTTTAAAATAAGAAAAAAAAACAAAACAAACTTCTTTATAGGTAAAAATACTCTTTTTTACGTGAACTTACAATCAACTAGAAAAGCTAAATTACTCACTTAAGATATTTATAAAAGGGCGGAATATTATTATCTATACAAATAAATAAAATTGGAGTGTCTGTTTGTAATATTAAAATAACCGCTTTATACTAAATGCACATGTATGTATACACGTATCGTAGGATCGTCCTGCAACAGTTTGAAAATCTTCACCTCAGTAATTTTAAAAGACTTTGTGGTAGTTAACCCAATATCCTCAGACAGACGCTTCAATGAATAAAAATCACTAGATGACATTTCTGTCACGGTGTAGGGATTACCTTTCTTCTTAGCGCATTTAATAGCTTCAACGTATTGACTGGGTACATAAATTGGACCTGACCTGAGTCTTCTTTGTATTTGTTTTTCTATTGTGAATGAACAGCGTCAGCTTCATTTTGTGTATGACCAGTAGGTACTTATGTGTTATAGACTTTATTATAGGGAATTTTAACAGCGCATACAAGTATATCGAAATTATGAATCTGTTTTTGTTCTGACCACAACAATTGTCAGAATAGAATATTAGATCTAAGCCTGGTCCATCGTAATTTACCACACTATTTTGAATAAACTTGAACAAACGAGATCCAATTTCATCAGCTCCGCAGTTTGCTTCTCTCGGTTCGGTCGACAATCGGTTTTATCAACACCAATTAGAGACACCGTAAAGTTTAAGCATTTTGATTATAAATATTTTGTTCATTTAATTTCTCGCTAGCCAGTTGTAATATCAATGCTGCCCGACTATTATTATTCATATTGATCCTAAAAAAATAAACAATTAGTAAAGACTAGTACTATTAAATAAATAAAACACGCAATGTGGCATTTAGATTGAGTTCAATTTTATACAGAAAAAAAGACCGAACACAACATATAACTCCTGATTATTATAAAAGTTTACAACAAAAACGATATTACATGTGTTGCGTTTTTATAAATTTCCTTAAATCGCGATTATAGGATCAGAAACAGTAAAAAAAAGAGACCCTTTACAAGTTATGTCTATTTTTTGTATGATCTGGCAATATTTACAATGCTTTTTCGTCAACAATACAGTCATAACACAGATTGTGCCACCTTTTTAGTAACAATTCGAATATTAGAACGTATAACTTACCGATAAAAAGTCACATCATACGTTAAAACACTTTTCTGGCGATACAGTACACGTCTACTCTGTATTAACACAAATGTGACACTGTTCACGACGGTGTTCGGAGAGAAACGGCTCCGTGAAAAAGAGAACTTAGTGCCATCTAGCGGTAGCCAAGCGCAGCATAATAACGACATTTTTTCAGCCGGACAAATGAAATATGCGCTATTTAATGCTGTGATTATGTCATTTTGTACATAATATGTGTTGTGACACTTTTCTAGCCGGGAAGCGAAATACTGATTAAATATTGTACAACAAATGTTTTTTTAGTTTCCTTTTAACAATATTTTTATTTGGTTCATCCCTGATGTCCTTCGGCAGACTGTTGAAATTATAAGGCACTCGTTTTTTTATAGTTCTGTCACCATAGTAATTGTGCGCTCTTGGAACGATATACCTGCCGTCGGTCACCGAGCGAGTACAGTGTTCACCAGTAATCCTCCTCAAGTCATGCTCTCGACTGCCGTAATTATTCACTAAAAGTTAGTATTTGTGTTTTAATGTAACTGGTAGGATTTTACATATCTTATACGATTTAGTGTAATCGTTTTTGTTTTTTTCTTTGACTTTTTTGTTAACGAGTAATTTTATGAATCTAATTTGAATTGCTTCTAGTTTATCAATATATGTTTTAAATGTGAGACCATAGCAGTCAAGCATAACCAATTATTGAATCCCCTAGTGACATGTATATACATCTTAATGTGCTAATAGGAACTTTGTAACTTAAATGACAGAATTTATTTAGTAGTATTCTAAGTTTATCACAGAAAAAATCTATGTGATGGAGCCATGAGAATTTGTCGTTAATTTTCATGCCAAGGTAGTTTACCCAGTAAACTCTTTCAATTGGTTTACATTTACCTACAGTTAATCATATGCTTGTGGAAGCATGAAAATTCATGTGCGTAAAGCGGTGTCGGTTGCGTGGGAAGCTGTGAGTATGGTGAACGTAATACGAGTAATTTAGTTTTGTCGGAGTTCAGTACAATACCATTATCGTGAGACCATTTTACGATCGAATCCACGTCTTGTACTGATCTACAAATATCGGCGACATCAGTGCCGGCTCGCAGTATACACAGGTCGTCAGCGTACATGTACGCTGAGCAGTGTTGCAGCACATTACATTGACTGTTAACATGCATCAGGTAGCTGACAGGGCCGCACCCGGATCCCTGAGGTACTCCGCAGTTCACGTCTATCTTGTCACTGTATGTCTTTTATTTTCACGCGGTAGGAACGAGCCGTGAGGTAATCACTGAACCATTTATTCAGTGGTTTCCCCACACCGCACTCCTCTATTGCGTGAAGAAGTGTATTAGTTTCCAATGTGTCAAATGCTTTTTTGTTATCAAAGAATATTAAAATTACCAATTTCTTATTTTCCAAGTAGTTATTAAGTTCATCAGTGAATTTTGACATTAACGTATTTGTACTGCGCCCTTTGATAAAACCGTTTTGACTACGGTGTAGAATGTCATTTTTAACAGATACTTATTTAGCTGAGTGCATGCTGAGTGACTATACATTTCTACATAATTTTATCGACACTTGACAATATCGCTATTGGCCTGTAATTAGAAACAATGCTACGATTACCCTTTTTATGGATTGGGTGAACTATTGATTCTTTTAATTGATCGGGAAATTTGCCCTGTATTACAGACAGGTTAACCAACTTAGCTATTAAAGGACTCACTTTATCTGATATCAGTATTAAATCAGACATGCGGATGAGGTCGAAGCCTGGTGATTTGTTTTTATCCATATTTTTTAATATATTTTTAATCTCAATACAAGAAACCGGTTGCCATCTCATGCACACTTCCGGTGTTTTGACATAGGATTCTCTTTTTAAAAATGTTTCATCACAAATGTGTTTTATAACTTTTACTTCTTTTGAAAAATTATTTGCAAATTGGTCACATATATTTTTAATACTTTGTTGGCCTTCCATATTAGAGAGAATAACATCATCTATATTCCTAATGAGGGAGTTTACTTTAAAAAAATAATAAAAAATTACGGAAAAATAACGAAAAAAGTAAAATATCAATGATTGTAAAGAAAAAAATGCATTGAAGTGTGTTTTGAAACGCTTATGTGTAATCAGTACCATGATATCACAGAAATAAAGACTGATATATAAAAATAAATACATAAGAAATCTTGTACATAAAAATGAATCGTCGAAATGTATGAATTTTTTGTCTGCGGATATACACTGCTTGTGGGAAGCTGAGACAGATAATGTCAATATGACGCATGGCGGTACGAAGTTCGCCGGGTCAGCTAGTAAATAGTTATTTGTTATACAAGAGTGCAAAGTTGGTTTTTAACCGCGTGCTCAATTTTGATAACCGATAAACCCACATAAGTGTCTTAAAATCCTTTATTATACAACAGTTGCATAAATAACTAAATATTATGTTTTGAATTTACTAATTAGTGCACACGATGTTCTAAATTCAATTTTCTCTCTTTATCCTCTAGCGGACAAAAACTGCTTTTGTACTCGGATATCAAAGGGCTTTATTCTTACCAAAATGGAGGGATGATAAAATAATTTATCAGTATAGAATTATTTTTTTTTCTACAAGAAATATTCATTTTGTTGTTGGTACTCCCGTTATCTATACAAATAAATAAAATTGGAGTGTCTGTTTGTAATATTAAAATAACAGCTTTTTAATCAATGCATATGTATGTATATATACACGATACATAGCCCAAAAATGTAGTTAAATTTTTTTTATCTGTCTGTCTGTTTGTTCCGGGTAATCTCTGGAACGGCTGGACAGATTTTGACGGGACTTTCACTGGCAGGTAGCTGATGATCCGGGGAGTAACTTAGGCTACTTTTTAGACTATGTTTGTCCCGCGGCGTTACTCGCGGTACAACAATAACCGCGGGTAACACCGCGGGGTTCAGCTAGTTAATAAATAAAAATAAAATAAACCATCAGAAGACTGTACTTAGGATGTGGTATCCACAAGAATGTTGTTTTGTGAATGTGGTACTTATGAGATGTTTTACGAATATCGTGTATTGCGATTGTGCGCTGTTTTACAAATGTGGTCTTTTGAGAATTTCATATAATTTTCAATCACTTATTTGAATTTACATCCATTCACTGAATTAGGATGAATAGTCAGGTATTGATGTGGGCCGTTCCCGGCGGCACTGCAATGCCGGGCCGACCCGTGACGGGAGTGGAGCGAGCCCCGAACATCCCGTCAGTTTACAAAAATCAGTTTAATATACTGGTCCCTCATTGAGGGAACTTTCAGATATTAAGCTGAAAAGAACAGATACTACACTTTGATCTTAGCCAAAAGGCCGAGAAGCGATAACTACGAACCGCAGAACCACGAAGGTCATTCACTAGCGGAGACTCTTAACACAGCAATTCAGAAAGTGACGTCATTTTACAGCGCCATCTATTGAGAGATCCATCATCTATACTATGATAAAATGTAAAAATGTTACCTGCTATTGTCCCTAAGGGGTGAAATCAAGGGTGCAAGTGTGAGTACCTAAGTGTAGTGAATTTTAGAATTAGCACCAATATACAACGTAAGTTTTAAAATGACACTATTGTCAACTGTTACGGGAATCAAGCTATTTTTTTTTAAATATCTGTGTATCATTAACTCATTACTACACATACATGACTGCCTCGTTGTTCTAGCGGTTGGAGTATGCAACTTTTGATCATGAGGTCTCGGGTTCGAATCCCGGGTCGGTGGTAGAAATAGTGTATCTCTATATATAATGTCGGTAATAACAACTCGGGGTTTAAAAGTTGGGGTCTGAACCCCCGTGCCTCGGGGAGTACGTAAAGCTGTCGGTTCTGCGCCTGATCTCTCCCCGGTCGTGTAGGATAACCGTCCCATCGGATTATGAGAGTGAGGGAACAGAGAGTGCACCTGTGTTTGCACACACATTGTGCATTTATAATATCTCCTCGTTTGGCTCGGAGGAGATCATCACTACGTCTAAATATCGACTGACATGACAACTACTAATTAAACACGAGACATATATTATGGTGGTGCAATGGTAGTGTATTCGACTGCTGTTTGAGGTGTCGGGTCACCAAACATTTGTACAATTTGCAAATATTTAATCCGTAATAGTGTTTTCTATGTACGAATTTCCAAAATAATAAGTATATCAGTCATCTAGCTGTCAGAACATAACCTCTGTATAGTATGAAAGTGTGTACAGTAAATAAAAATACAATTTAAAAGGGTACACCATTTTTATTTATCTTCAAAAACATGATCGGTACATGAATCTATAAACACTTTTACAACAGTTATGTAAATTTATCGAATTAAAAAAATACAACTTAGTGTTATTTAACTAAATATACATAAAATGAAATCAAACTTTCACATTCTGAAAATAAAGTATACAAATTTAATCTAACAAAATACTTTAGAGCCTTAAAAACTAATACGCACGTTTATTAGTCTAATCAAATAGTGCACGCTTCCGACCACCTTTCGACTTCCTGTTACACGGTTCCGTCCTTTTTAACCGACTTTAAAAAGAGGAGGAGGTTTCTCAATTCGACCGTATATATATATATTTTTATGTGTTCGCGGATTACTTCGTCGTTTATGAACCGATTTTCTTGATTCTTTTTTTAATGGAAAGGAGATGTCCCAACGGTGGTACCATGATAAAGACATTAATATCTGATGATGGCATCCAAGAGAAATCCAGTCGAACCTTGAAGTCGGTTTTATTTTTGTTAAAATTGTACTTGTTAATAAAATAAACTTCTACAAATAGTAGGAAAGATGTTGATATTAAAAATTTCAACAGTATTGATGTCACTAGTAATCAATACATATAATAAAATAGTAAAAGGTACCTGTCCGTATATGGAAGATTTACAAACAAAACTGTTATAGGGGGGGGGCTTTGTAAACGCAATAGAACACAAAACAATGAATTTTTAATTTTCGTCTGTGCGTTTGTGCACGCTAATCTCCGAAACGGCTTATCCGATTTAGATGTGGTTTTCACTAATGTGTTGTGGTAAGCTTCTTTTAGGTTTTGGAAGTATATAAATCACGCCGAGACCCACAGCGCTTTGCACTCGATAACACTAACTGTTTTATATTTCATTTGTATATAATTTGTTTATTATTTATCTATACAAATAAATAAAATTGGAGTGTCTGTTTGTAATATCAAAATAACAGCTTTTTAATCAATGCATATGTATGTATACACGATACATATACCAAAAATGTAGTTAAAAAAATTTTTGTCTGTCTGTCTGTTTGTTCCGGGTAATCTCTGGAACGGCTGGACGGATTTTGACGGGACTTTCACTGGCAGGTAGCTGATGAGCCAGGGAGTAACTTAGGCTTTTTTTAGACTAACTTTGTCCCGCGGCGTTACTCCCGGTACAACAATGACCGCGGGTAACACCGCGGGGTTCAGCTAGTTTATAAATAAAAATGAATCACCGAAATATATGTACGGGCATAACTTCCGATCGGCTGCACTAAATTGGATGATTCTTTTTTCTATGTTCGTTATTGTAAATACAAGGTTTTTATAGAAGAAAATTGTAAGATACCATAAAAAAAATTTTCACTCCCTGTACGAACCTGCATAGTTACTAAAAACAGTTTTTAAGAAATTAAGAAAATATTAACGACAGAAAAACATGGCAGTACGAAGTTTATTAATAAAACCTTGTTAAAACTATTGGCATGGCATGCTTCGATGGTTTGGCGACTTAGAGAGGATGGATGATTGAAAACTCAAATGCATATGTTTGTGGATGTGTCGGAAGAGGTGGTCCAGGGCGAACAGTTACCGACCAAATTGGTGACGTTCTGAAGAGCCAAGTGTAGTACCAAGAACCGACTAACACACATACGACGATTGACAAACGTGAACGAAACGAAATATGTGGACTTCCGAGAAATAGGAGTGATTTTATGTATAACTAGCTGAACCCCGCGGTGTTACCCGCGGCTATTGTTGTACCGCCAGTAATGCCGCGGGACAAAGTTAATCTAAAAAAAGTATCCTAAGTTACTCCCCGGATCATCGGCTACCTGCCAGTGAAAGTCTCGTCAAAATTGGTCCAGCCGTTCCAGGGATTGCCCGGAACATACAAACAGACAATTTTTTTTTAACTACATTTTTGGTATAAATACATATGCATTTAGTAAAAAGCGGTTATTTTAATATTACAAACAGACACTCCAATTTTATTTATTTGTATAGATTGTTAAAAATTACTATTATTACAATAAATTACTATCAAAAAAACATTTTTTAAAACAAAATCAACAAAAATTTCATTGTTTTATGATGTTTCTAACCAACTTCAAAAAAGGAGGTTTTACAATTCGACCATATATATAAATATATTTTTTATGTTTGTTCGCGGATAACTTCGTCGTTTATGTACCGATTTTGATGATTCTTTATTTAATGGAAAGGAGATATCCCAACGGTGGTACCATGGTAAGGACACTAAGGTTTAATGATGGCATCCAAGAGAAATAGAGTCAAACCTTAAATCGGTTTTATTTTTGTTAAAATTTTATGTATGTTTGTAACAATATTTTTCTCAATAGAGTACATTAAAATCTAAGACTTGCTGTCACACTGAAATGTACCATCAACATGCCTATAACAGTTAATTTACAGGTTTTTTAAAAACAATATATATATTATAAATATAGATAGTATATCTAGCATTATAATATTTACCTACATTAAAAAACCAGGCGTAGTGAGTCGGACTCGCGCACGTACGGTTCCGTACCATTATCTTACAAATTTTGTTTTTATTAAGGGCTGCTCGTATGGGGTCGAACTTATAACCACTGGTATAGAAGTCAAGTACATAAGTGTTAGTTTCTCTTTCTGTCTGTTTGTGTTGCTTATAGACATAATAACCTCATAAATAACTAAAAAACCTTTTTTTTTTTTAAACAATGTAAAATAAAAAGTAAAAAAATATTTACAAATGCGCTAACTAAGCGTAAATCCAAAAAAAAACTATTTACCAACCGACTTCCAAAAGGAGAAGGTTCTGAAAATGATCGTATTTTTTTATGGAAATTATTTTGTGGGTAGTTCGTGTATTAATCTAATTCGCTAACATACAAATAATTCTGGTTTACATTCCATCCATTGCTATTTCATTGACGAAAACTCTTTTGTTCGTCTCTTATAATCACGGGGTGACACTGTATTATTACTAGATTATCACCACACTCACACATCAATTCGATGTATTCCATTGCTTCTCTATTTAGCTGGTGTGCCTAATATACGAATATTTAACATCACGCTTATACCAATAGGAGGCGAGCATGATTGAAAAGAGACTGCTTTCATTCCGCACCGGGGCTAGTGACTTTGAAAAACTTTTGAATAGAAGTCTGAACTAAGTTGTCCGGTGTTTTTTCCTGTTTCACTTTTTTCTTTTTAATCGGTGTTATATCTACCTCCGGTTTGCTCAAAACTGATCTGCTTCCACCCACTTTTCCCTTACATGTCTTCTCCGGCGAATATTGGAGAACATATTGTCTAAACTGCTTAGATTTTTTCTTAGTTTTAACATCATTGAATTGTAATTTTACTTGCTCCTTCCTCCATTTTATCTTGACTTGTATATTTCTATCTTTAATTGATATACTTCTTCGTTTCAATTTACGTTTTTTAGATTCTACCTCCACAACAAATTTTTCCTTTTCTAACTTTCTTTTTCTAACCGTTTCCGGTTTTTCATTGATTTTAGACCCGCTAACTTCATCCAAATACCGGTTTTTGAAACTTTCCAAGTCAATATCGATATTTTCCGTATCTAAGCTATCTTTGTTACAAGGGCTGCACTTAAAGATGTATTTTTTTTTACTTGAGGGTAGTTTCTTTTTTGGAGATTGTTCAATTTGTTTTTCAACTTTAAACACATCTATTTTGACAGTTTCATCGTTTGCGGATATTTCTAAACTAGAATCGGTTAGTATGTCGATGGTTTTGAGTTTTTTGGGAGTGTTTAATATAGTTTGGATTTCATCGGGGTGTGATAGGGGTGGGTTTTCAATTGAGGGTAGTTCTGATGCGTGTTCAGGGGTGCTATCTTGGGTTATGGTTAGATCTATTACTTCCTCTGGTGGTGGTAATATCTGTTGACAAAAAAGTAACTATATAAGATGACGTGGTTATTTCCTTAGAAAAGATGTTTTGTCCCACTATACTGGACTCAGTGGGAGCGTGTGCGACTGCTGTGCTTGAGGTCTCGGGTTCGATTCCCGGGTCGGACCAAATCTATATATGATACGCAAACATTTGGGTGTTGATCCCTCCCGTCTCAGGCACAGAGTGGCACACCCCGTCGCAAACCTCGGTTTGATGACGGCCCGTATGGGTTACCACACGTAACAAAAAGTAAAAACTAAAACCCAACTACTACAAAAAACGACGCTGAAAAAACATGAAACAAGTTTCAAAAGCCGTAGTCACGCGTTGTTAAAGTATGATGGACTATGTACATTACAACGCGTGACTACGGCTTTTGAAAATTGTTTCATGTTTTTACAGCGTCGTTTTTTGTCGTAGTTGGGTTTTAGTTTTTACTTTTTTTTTATTTAAAATGTTTTGGTGCCTCTATAATATACCATAGAAATACCATACTTATCGAATAAATGTGGACAAAGTCACGAGCAAATGCTAATAATATATATATTTTTGAACTGTACAAATAACGCCCTTTCCAATGATACCAAACAAGACATATTTATCTAAAATATATTTATTAATACAGTACTTTATGTTGGCTAGAGGGCGCCACATTAGATTCAGTGACACATAGCCTATAACCAGAAGACGATCGTGACGCTTCTAACTACACCTCATTTATCCAGTTCTAATGAGTAGTTAAGGAGCTATGAGGGAACATACATACATACATAGCCTGTCAAAATCATAACTCTCCTTTGGCTAAGCCGTGGTCGGGTAAAAAAGGGTTTGTGTTCAAGTGTTCCTTTTCTCTGCAGTGCTGTTATCCTGGTAGTTGGGTCCCTATTGGAGTCGTAAGACACTACACCACGACACCACCCCTATTCATTCACCCATGGGGTAAACGAATAGGGGTGGTGAGACTCTATATTCTTAATAGCATACCTCGATAACATCTTCGTCGATCTCCATACTCTTCTTGGGAGAGCACCAATGCTTGACTGGTTCCTTCTGTTTCAGTTCTGGCAGAACAGTATCGAAGAGACCGTTTAAAATTTCACTGCGAAAATGAGAATTACAGTTAAGTAATATTTAAACGACTGCGAAGATCTCGGGTTCGATTCCTGGGTAGGACGAAATTATCTACTTTTGACTGTCTTGGTGGCGCAGTGGTAACGTACGCGACTGCTATGTATGAAGTGCCGGGTTCGATTCCCGGGTCGGACCAAATGTTTGTATGATCTGCAAATATTTATTTCGGAGTTAGGGTATTTTCTATGTATAATATGTTATTTATATCAGTTGTCTAGTAACCCATAGTGCGAGCTCTGCTATTTCTGAGGCTAAATGAGATTCCATGAATTTAGTGGAATCTACATTGATATTATAAATTCGAAAGTAACTGTCTGTCTTTCACGGCTAAACTGCTGAAGCCATTTCAATGAAATTTATCAAATAAATACTTTGATTTTTGAAGATGGACATAGACTACTCTTTAACGCGATAACTGATATGGACAAGGTAGTAGAGCCACGCTGATTCCAGCACGACCGGGCGGTACTACCCTCGCACAGAAGATCTACGTAAAACTATCGTATAATGACAGCGTTCGTGCTGTCGTGTTTCGTTGGTGAGTGCGAGACCGGAGGCCTAATGATGTAGAAGCATCACTAGCTCGCCATGGTGTGGGTCACCATGCTGCATTGTTGCATTGTCTGCATTCGCAGTATGGTGACCACCACTCTTGGATTCTGCTTATGCTTTCCATCAGGCAGAGTAGAGTCATATTGGCAGGGCCAAACATAAATATCGCGGTCAAAAGCTTGTCTCTTATTTTTTTTATGGGAGCAAACGAGCAGACGTATCGCCTAACAGTAAGCGATTACCGCCGCACATGGTCACCGCAACACCAGAGGCGTCACAAGTGGGTTGCCGGCCTTTGGAGGATGGACACGGCGCTATTTTACACCGGTTTTCTGTGAGGCCGTGGTGTCACTCCTGTCGAGCCGTGGCTCTCCCGCGGTGAATCTATAATACTTACTTGACTATCTTCCTTTTAATACTTAACGGCTGAGGTCTTTTGAATTTTTTCCTCAAATCTTCAAGGAGCTGGTCTTCTAATATTATCTCTTGACTGCCGAATTTCTTCTTCAATCCTTCTTCGAGAAATTTCGATGGAGAATCGTATTTGATATTACGAATCCTTTTTGGTGATAATTGTTCTGCTTGTTCCAATTTTTTTGGTGAAAATTTAATTTTAATTGAATTTGAGATTGAAATTTCCGAGGTGAGTTTTTTTGGTGTTTTCAAATTGAGCTCGTTGCGACTTGAAGATGTGTTGGATGCTGTAAAATAAGATAAATATATCTATATACAAATAAATAAAATTGGAGTGTCCGTATATTAAAATAACCACTTTTAAATAAATGCATATGTATGTATAGACGGTACATGTACCAAAATATTTCTTTTTCAATTTTTGTCTTGTCTGTTTGTTCCGGTTAATATCTGGAACGACTGAACCGATTTTGACGGGAATTTTACTGGCAGATAGCTGATGATATAAGGAGCAACTTAGGCTACTTTTTTTGACTAACTTCGCCCCGCAACGTTACCCGCGGTACTACAATGACCTATAACTGTGTACACGCAAGAAAGCAAATCTCAATCTCTTCAATGTTTTTTTCAAAATAATTTAAACAAATGTACTTTGAAAACACTTCTACCTACCCTTTTTAGATTAACAAGTGTGTAGATATTAAAAAACCACCACTTACGTTGCGAATCCAATGAAGATCTTATTGCCAAATTGGAGCTAGTAGCGCTAGAAAAGAAAATAATAAAATATTATTAATTTAGAAAACAATTGTTTAAAAATATACACAATTATTAAGCTTTCAAAAGAATCCATGCTAATATTATAAATTCTAAAGTAACTGTCTGTTACGCTTTCACTTCTAAACTGCTACACCGATTTGGATAAAGTTTGACATGCTTGATACTTTAATACTTGAGGAAGGACATTGGCTACTAATTAACGCGATAGCCGACATGCACGCGAGCGGAGTCGTGAGCAAAGCCTCATTTAAAATAAATCTATACAAATAAATAAAATTGGAGTGTCTGTTTGTAATATTAAAATAAGCGCTTTTTTCATAAATGCATATGTATACACGGTACATATACCAAAATTACATATTTTTCTGTCGGTCTGTCTGTTTCTTCTGGCTAATCTAGCTGGCTGGACCGATTTTGACGGAACTTAAACTGGCAGATAGCTGATGTAATAAGGAGTAACTATAGGCTACTTTGTTTTAAATTAGCTTTGCCCCGCGGTGTTACATATGTATTGCATATGTATGTAATGTATGCGTACACGATACATGTGCCTAAAATAACATTTTTTTACAATTTTTGTCTGTTTGTTCCGGATAATCTCTGGAATGGCTGGACTGATTTGACGGGACTTTCACTGATAGGTAGGTGATGATCTATATATATATATATATAAAAGAGGAAGGTGACTGACTGACATACCCAGAGATCAAAGCACAGCCCAAAACAAATTTTGCATGTAGATTTTCTTTATATTACTTAAGTGAGCACCAAGAAAGGATTTTTTTGAAATTCCACCCCTAATTTGCGTGAGCGAAGCCGCGTGCAAGTAATATACAATAAAATCTTTACGCATTACAATTTTATATAATGCCAAAGAAAGAATATTCGCAAGCCGGCGGCTATGTTGAGTATGAAAGGTCATTATTATACACAAAGGATCAATCATCTGATCGTCATCCTCCATCTTAAAATACTGTGTCCGTCTTACTGTGATCGAGAGACAGATATTTAATATATAAAGGTTTTATGTGGGCCGTTCCCGGCGGCACTGCAATGCCGGGCCGACCCGTGACGGGAGTGGAGCGAGCCCCGAACATCCCATCAGTTTACAAAAATCAGTTTAATATACTGGTCCCTCAGTGAGGGAACTTTCAGATATTAAGCTGAAAAGAACAGATACTACACTTTGATCTTAGCCAAAAGGCCGAGAAGCGATAACAACACTGTGCACAACAGCGAAGGTCATTAACTAGCGGAGACTCTTAACACCGCAATTCAGAAAGTGACATCGTTTTACAGCGCCATCTATTGAGATTAAGAACATTTGTGTTTTATTAAAAAGAAGATCCGGTTGGGAGAACTCCGGACAATAGAGGGTATTCACGTCCGGTTAATTTATTTAAATCCTAGATTATAATAATTTTACCCGATGTTAGGTTTAATTCAAACAGGTTATGTTTATTTTGTATTACATTTTCTCTGCGGTGTTTACTGTTTATATTCATCACTTACTTAATTTGAAGCATACAAATTCATATTTCGATGGGTTTCCAACAAATTTTATTTTTTTTACCTTTACGATTACATTTCCATTAAAATATTGAACAGTTCATTCTTCGTTTTTACTGAAGTATTTTAGGTTAGCAATGTCTACAGGTAAAATAATTATAAAATCATCTGCAATTTCAACGCCGAGATTTTTTTTCTTTTTTTTTTATGTTTGGCCCTGCCAAAATGACTACTCTGCCTGATGGAAAACATAAGAAGAATCCAAGAGTGGTGGCCCGGCCCGTTCGTGCTGAAATCAGCGTGGCTCTACTACCTTAATTAAATCTATACATCTATACAAATAAATAAAATTGGAGTGTCTGTTTGTAATATTAAAATAACAGCTTTTTAATCAAGGCATATGTATGTATACACGATACATATCCCAAATATGTAGTTAAAAAAATTTTGTCTGTCTGTCTGTCTGTCTGTTTGTTCCGGGTAATCTCTGGAACGGCTGGACGGATTTGGACGGGACTTTCACAGGTAGGTAGCTGGTGATCCAGGGAGTAACTTAGGCTTTTTTTAGACCGACTTTGTCCCGCGGCGTTACTCGCGGTATAACAATAACCGCGGATAACACCGCGGGGTTCAGCTCTTTAATAATAAAACTAAACTGTTGAACAAACAGGCACAGCACAGACGAGTTTGATTATCCTCTATGCCAATAATCCTATCAAGGTAGTAGAGCCACGCTGATTTCAGCACGAACGGGCCGGCTCGACCGGGGCGGTACTACCCTCGCACAGAAAATCAACGTAAAATGACAGCGATCATGCTGTCGTGTTTCGTTGGTGAGTGCGAGACCGGAGGCCCAATGATGCGGAAGCATCACTAGCCCGCCATGGTGTGGGTCACCATGCTGCATTGTTGCATTGTCTGCATTCGCAGTATGGTGACCACCACTCTTGGATTCTACTCATGCTTTCCATCAGGCAGAGTAGAGTCATTTTGGCAGGGTCAAACATAAAAAAAAAAAAAAAAAAAAAAAAAAAAAAAAAAAAAAAAAAAAACAATACAAGATCCCACTGCTCGATTCTGAAGGTATCTGTTTTAGGATGAAATCAATTTTAAATTAAAGTTGAAGGAAGTATTCAATATATTAGCGACAAATAACTACTAACTATAAAAAAATTGCTACAATTACCTTTATTTAATTTTTGGAAAACTTATTTCGAAACAAATTGCAGCTACATATGTTTTTTTAATAAATTTTACGTCATTTTAAAGCAATTGATGAAAGGTACAATAAAAGATGGTTGCCAGGTCTCAGTCAGCCGCAACGCTCAGGCGGCTAGCTACATTATTGTTACTTATTTACAGTCATCTGTTTTTTTTAAATACAGAATTAAAGTTTAAAATTTCTGGCTTACAATAATCCATGGTTGTCAATTAAAATATCCTCGCAAGCGAGGTTACCATGCTGTCAATCAGCGATGCTCCCTCCAGGCACAGAATAATTAAAAGTACTAACGTACAGAAGTTCCACTTTCGAACAAAAGTCAAGTTTAGGCATAAAAAAATTTCAACTCAGTCACCTTGCACGCGAAAATCAATCTTGTCGTGTGACCCGACCGTTCATATTTCGTTTTCCATTTGATGTACATTTAGGTAAATAAAGGTTAACACCTTTAGTAAAAAAGTAAGTAAAAACGTTTTAAGAAACATGATAATCTTGTCTACGTAACTCGTACTCTAGGTACCTATGTGATTATTATTGTCTTTATTTAATTATTATCACACAGAGCAATCCACCAAAACCTGGTTAATGGTTTGCACTGGGGATCGGGTCTCGGTAAAATTATGAACATAAAAAAAACTAACAATTTGAAAAACAAATTTTATAGGATAGTATTTGAACAAATCTTGGTTAATTGTTTATCCTGGCTCATCCATCCAATCCAGTAAAATATTATAATAATAATAATAATTTATTTATTTACAAGAAATTACACTCAATACACCTTGCTTACAGATAATATTTCAGATTTAAATAAGAATCAATATTCTGATATTATGAACTATATTTTAATCTTATACTGTCTTATTACAAAAAATCCAGAAAGTACTAGGTTTAAACCAGGACTTCAAAGTCTAGGTTTGTTACGGTATCAAAATTAGTACCATGGTTTAAACCTGACATTATTACAAAACTAAAACTAACCGTGGACTAGCTAGTACCGCGATTTAGTCCTTGGACCAAAATAACAACCACAGATTATATTAAAAAGATCCATTCAATCTGAAATTATTCAATTTTATCGTTCCGTTTCCCGTAGAGTTGATATTTTCTTGAAATGTAATGTTAAATAAATTACTTTTTGAGGGCTATTTATTATTTTAATACATTGTAAGTTACAACTTGTTTTAAGTTTTAACCCTAGCTACTTAGATCAAATTTATTTGTGCTTTAATATCTTTCTTTGTCGGTACAAGTATCAACTTACGACTCAGCCGTTACTGCTTGAAACAAAGCAAAGTTTATGCGCGCGTAATCTTAAAGTTTATAAATCATATAACAAATATATTAATGGGTTTTCAAGTGCAAGTTACACACAATCAACAGATTGTTTTCAATATGATTGATTGATTATTTATATTAAGGTATATTTAAACAAAAGGGTTCACACGAATACGAGGTCTGTTGGATTGCTGCCGGTGCGCTGCTATTACCATCATGTCCTTCAAATCAATCACATCAATCATGTTATGATCTATTTTATTGGCTAACTTGTAATAACTAAATAACTTCCGTATATTAAATATTCTCTATGTAAATACTAAAATATATATATATATATATTTATAAATATACTGTATACTAAAAACTACAAAAATACAACAACATTCACAATCAACAGAATAGAATTTTGACGTTTGCGATTTAGACCACTGTTAAACTAGGGGTCTCGGAGGTTTAACTTTGTTACCATAGATGGTCCATGGTTTAGTGTTAAGTCTATGTTTTGTAATACGGATTTTGTTTGGTACTTGGATAAAAGGTAGTTTAAACCTAGTACTAACGTTAGTCTACGTTTTGTAATAAGACGGATAGCCTTACGGTGATGGTCTAAGACTTGTAATGATAGGTATAATGTGGGCCGTTCCCGGCGGCACTGCAATGCCGGGCCGACCCGTGACGGGAGTGGAGCGAGCCCCGAACATCCCGTCAGTTTACAAAAATCAGTTTAATATACTGGTCCCTCAGTGAGGGAACTTTCAGATATTAAGCTGAAAAGAACAGATACTACACTTTGATCTTAGCCAAAAGGCCGAGAAGCGATAACTACGAAACGCAGAACCACGAAGGTCATTCACAAGCGGCGACTCTTAACACCGCAATTCAGAGAGTGACGTCATTTTACAGCGCCATCTATTAAGAGAAACGAACAATTGTATATACCGGGTTGGAAATATATTTTCGGCTTGCCCCTTGTTGACAAGAAACCGGAGTATCTCCAGAGATTGTGAATTATTTGATAATCTCATATATTTGAAATTATATTATGTATATTAAGGTAATTCGTTTCTACGTATTAATTACAAGTTTTTTATTAACTTGTATGTTAAGGTGGAATCTTGCAACTCAGTTTTGAAGCAGATATCTTGAACCGACTTTGCTGAAATTTTGCAAGCTTATGTATACAGCGTGACAATACAATATTATAATGACATGGAGCTGATCTGATGCTGGAGCTGGAAGGTGGCCATAGGAACTCTGTAAAGAAACGTCATCGAGTTTGGACTCGTTTAAATCATCTTGATAAGTCTCCATCCAGATATCCAGTATAAGCTTGTTTTTAAAAAGCTTTTTAATTTAATTTATGTCATTAAAGTTCTATTGAACAGTTGAACCAAATGTATAAATACATTTTCCGATGACATTTTACTTGCTGTTGCCCGCGACTCCGCCCACATTGATGTCGATTATCGTGGTAAATAGTAGCCCATGTGTTATTCTGACGTATAAGCTATTACTGTAAAGTTTCATCCAAATCAGTCAAGTCATCCAAGTCAGTCCAAACGTTCAAGTTGTTTTTGCGTGAAGAAGTAACAAACATACACACTCACAAACTTTTGCCTTTAAATAATAGGTATTTCTCTATGAAATTGCCGTTTTGTATACAATAAGTGAAAGTACTTATTTTTTCAAACTTTTTCATTTCTGTTATTCGAAGTAATCACCCATGCAATCGACGCATCTTTGCCACCGCATTGGCAGTTTATTGATGCCCTTCTTGTAAAAATCAGCTGGACGGGAGGCAACAAACTCTTCAAAGGCATTTTGTACTGCCTCTCGGGAATTGAATTTTTTACCCACTAAAAAGTTGTCTAAATTTTAGTAAAAGTAATAGTCGGTAGGTGCAAGGTCTGGTGAGTATGGCGGATGAGGGAGAGCTTCCAACCCCAGCTCTTGCAGCTTGGAGACTGTCTGTTGCGCAGTATGGTGTCACAACAAACAAACTCTTCAGCTTTATTGTATTAGTATAGATTAAAATGAAGAAATAACTTACGCAGGGCCCGTTATATTACGTTTGGTTCTCCGCAAAGACATCCGACTGGGCATAACGGGGCCGGGACGTCTCCGAGACGAGGTCTGAGCTTGCTCCTGAGATATCACTGGAAATAACAATACAATACTTTATTACAATATATAGTTACAAATAAATAAAATTTAAGTGTCTGTTTGTAATATTAAAATAACAGCTTTTTAATCAATGCATATGTATGTATACACGATACATATACCAAAAATGTAGTTAAAAAAATTTTTGTCTGTCTGTCTGTCTGTTTGTTCCGGGTAATCTCTGGAACGGCTGGACGGATTTTGACGGGACTTTCACTGGCAGGTAGCTGATGATCCGGGGAGTAACTTAGGCTACTTTTTTTAGACTAACTTTGTCGCGCGGCGTTACTCGAGGTACAAAAGTAACCGCGGGTAACACCGCGGGGTTCAGCTAGTTACAATATATAGTTACAAATAAATAAAATTGAAGTGTCTGTTTGTAATTTTAAATTAACAGCTTTACAGTAAACGCGTATGAAAGTATATATAAGGTACATAAAAAAGCTTTTTAATTTTAGTCTGTGTCTTTGGTTAGGCTAATCTCTGGAAAGGTTGGACCGATTTCGATGGGACTTTCACTGCTAAGGTGGATGTTATAAATAAATAAATAATAGATATTACGGACATCTAACACACAATGCCATCTAGCCGAAAGCTAAGCAGAGCTTGTGTTATGGGTACTAGACAACTGATATAAATACTATTATACTTTTTTTTGTAAATACATACATAAAGAAACACCTAAACACAGAAATAAATATTTGTAGAATATACAAACAAACTTTTGGTCCGACCCGGGAATCGAACCCGAGACCTCAAGCACAGGATAATTTTTATTTTAGACTAGCTGCGTGGTATTATATGGTGTAAAATAACAACCGCGAGTAACACCGCTGAGAGCAACCAGTAATTAATATTGGATAGTAACACTGACTGCTAAGTGGAAGTTAGTTCGGTTCCCATCCAGATTAAAAAATTGTGTTTTTTTTATGTTTGGCTCTGCCATAATGACTCTACTCGGCCTGATGGAAAGCATAAACAGAATCCAAGAGCGGTGGTCACTATACTGCGAATGCAGACAATGCAACAATGCAGCATGGTGACCCACACCATGGCGGGCTAGTGATGCTCCTGCATTATTGGGCCTCAGTCATCAACGTAACACGACAGCATGAACGCTGTGTGATAAGTATTGTAACTGCCTCGGTGGCGCAGTGGTAGCGTACGCGACCGCTGTTCTTGAGGTCTCGGGTTCGATTCCCGGGTCGGAACAAATGTTTGTATGATCTGCAAATATTTGTTTCGGAGTTTGGGTGTTTTCTATGTATAATATGTATGTATTTACAAAAAAAAAAAAAGTATATATAAGTATTCATATCAGTTTGTCTAGTACCCATAATACAAGCTCTGCTTAGTTTGGGACTAGATGGCGTTGTGTGTTAGATGTCCGAAATATTTATTTATTGTTCCGTATTCGAGTGTAAATAGTAACCAGAAAGTGGAAATAAAATATCTCTGTTTACCCCTTTTTTGTATAGGACTAATATCACCCACACGCCCACCACTGTAACTCCTGTACACCAGGATCAACAGCAGTGACCCACGAACACACCGAGTTATCACACTCGGGAGGTCCCAGGGATAATTAAACTGTCTTGGAACCCACAACGAAATATTCAGAAGAAAAACTGATTAATTTCGTTCTAGAATTTCTCTCGCAGTCAGTTAAAAACCTCCTTTCAATGGAGAGGTACATATCTAGCAATAAGTTAATAAGCCAGCTTACCACTTAGCTAAGCTCACGTTCACTTACCAGCTTCGATGCTATTGGCCAAGTTCTCCAGATCCTCAGGGGCAGCTGGTTTGCAAACCGCACAGATATGCACATGGAGATTGGATGGGTCTGAGAAACAGCCACTGTGTTGTCCACTACTGCCACATAACATACACACGCTGATACTCCAGGACCTGAAGAAGAAGATCATCATCAACAACCTATAATGTCCCACTGCTGGGTTTCCTCTAAGGAGAGGGTTAAGGCCATACGTCCTCACGCCGGCCGAGTGTGTGTGTGTCAGTGGGTGTCAGTAGCGATAGTCATAGGTGTTCTTGACCCGGATCGATGGCTTCAAGTGCTCTCCGAGGCACGCGAACACCGTCATCTTCCACACCCCGGGGTGCTGTTAAGAATTTCTTGTAAGAAACACCCAGCAGCAACCGGGGAATCGAACCCGAGACCTCTCGATACCCTTTTGACGATGAAATATAGAAAAATAGTTACCCATTCTCTGCGTCATGGCTTCGACCTTCAGGACATACACAGTCAGGGGCTGAGCAACTGATAGGTCTTTCATAGATCTCTGCAAAGGCGTTCTGTTCTAACTCCCACGCAGCATCCCTGAAACAGATATGTTTCTTGTTAATATATATTTATTACTAGTTGAGCTCCGCGGTGTTACCCGCGCTTCTACAATATTAGTCTAAAAAAGTATAAGTTTTATTTTATAATTAGCTACCTATCAGTGAAAGTTTCGTCAAAATCGGTCCAGCCGTTCCAGGGATTAGCCGGAACAAACAAACAGATGTAAGATTTTTTGATGTAAATATCATATATACTGTTAAAGAAAAGAATATAAATGAAAAGCTGTTAATTTAAAATTACAAACAGACACTTCAATTTTATTTATTTGTATAGATTTTCAAAACATAAATTCTTTACTAGGATCCAGTGTCGTGGGAGATTTTATATAACACTAGCTGAACCCCGCGGTTATTGTTGTACCGCGAGTATAGCCGCGGGACATAGTTAGTTTAAAAAAGTAGCCTAAGTTACTCCCTGGATCATCAGCTACCTGCCAGTGAAAGTCCCGTCAAAATCGGTCCACCCGTTCCAGACATTACCCGCAACAAACAGACAGACAAATATTTTTTTACTACATTTTTGGTATATGTACCGTGTTTACATACATATGCATTTATTAAAAAGCGGTTATTTTAATATTACAAACAGACACTCCAATTTTTTTTATTTGTATAGACATGTACTCACATTGTCAAATCCTCAGAATGCTTTACAAAAACAAAGATAATAGTTAATAATAAATTGCTGTACACCAGATTACTAACAAGGATAGCTTAAAACTGGTGAACGACAATTGGCCTTATTTCCCGAAGGCAATCTCTTATAGGCAACCATGAGATGGGATAAATTAATATAAAAAGCTTTTTAATAACAAGTTCCAAGATAGTAGAGCCACGCTGATTTCAGCACGACCGGGGCAGTTCTACCCTCGCACAGAAGATCTACGTAAAATGACAGCGTTCGTGCTGTCGTGTTTCGTTGGTGAGTGCGAGACCGGAGGTACAATGATGCAGAAGCATCACTAGCCCGCCAAGGTGTGGGTCACCATGCTGCATTGTTGCATTGTCTGCATTCGCAGTATGGTGACCACCACTCTTGGATTCTGCTTATGCTTTCCATCAGGCAGAGTAGAGTCATTTTGGCAGGGCCAAATACAAAAGAAAAAAAAAAAGATAATGAGGGTGCGGGAACAGAAAGTGCACCTGTGTTTGCACACACTTGTGTACTATAATATCTCCTGGCTGGTCTCCGTTGAGACTGGCCCTGTACGCAGAAGGATCTGCATGAAAAAAAAAAGTATTTATTTTTTAACACTAGCAACACTTACCTATCCGGCACATAATATCCTTGGCTGACGACAGCTTGATAGAAGTTCTCTTTGTCATTACACAGCGGACATTTTATGTAATGCATACCCGCACTCAGCGCCATACGCTGGAAACAAATATTTTTTAACCGACTTAAAAAAAGGAGGAGGTCTTTTTTTTCATGTTCATTACCTCAGAACTTTCCGACTGGGTTAACCGATTTTGATAATTCATTTTTTAATTGAAAGCTGGTGCTTCCCATGTGGTCCCATTTCAATTTGGTTCAGTTCGTGAAGTTGATTTTTGTTTTGTTAAATTTTTAAAGTTTCTAAACTAAATTCTATGAAAATTATACACCTACACATGTACGCACACCTACACAATTGGATTACGGCACATTTTCAATAATGTGTGTATATGTATATGTGTGTGTGTGTGTGTGTGTGTGTGTGTGTGTGTGTGTGTGTGTAATAATGTTACTAACTTCTATTACACTATACCTGTAAGCAAGTTCTATGGAACCAAGCGTCCCTGGCACAGCAAGGTGGCCAGAATGTGTTCGGTGTGGGATACCCTTCCACGTGTTCATAGCATATCACGCATACTGACTCCGTGTCGCCTGCGGAATCTAGAACAGAGGAAGAAGATTTTATATACATTTTTATTTCTATCTGTTCAAAACTAAAATTTCTTTTTTTTTTGTGATTCTACTCGACCTGATGGAAAGCACAAGCAGAATCCAAGAGCAGTGGTTATTAATTGCGAATGCAGACAATGCAACAATGCAGTATAGTGATCAGCACTATGGCGACCTATTGAGATGAGACTTTACAAACATACATAAAACCATTTTACCGTGGAAGAGCCACGCTTCGGCATGAATGGGCCGACCGGAGTGATACCACGGCCTCACAGATAACCGGTGTGAAATAGTGCTTGCGCTGTGTTTCACCGAGTGAGTGAAGATACCGGAGGCTCATAATCTAAACCCTCTCCCCCTATCTCCCCTCCCTATCCTCCAAAGGCCGACAACGCACTTGTGACGCCTCTGGTGTTTGCAGGCGATACGTCTGCTCGTTTGCCCGCCTATTCAATAAAAAAAAAACGGATACAAGGTATACCCAGAATCGAAGCAAGAATTTGTGGATCACGTCAAGTGTTGTCCCAAGTTTTTGACTGGACCTTCACTGGCAGGTAGCTGATGATATAAGGAATAACTTAAACCGAGTCTCCACCGAACAAAAGTTGGCATCTTATGTGTTGTCAACGTGTGTTGGTAACAAAAGTTTCTGTAATTTCCTTGTGTTGGCAACAAAAGTTGAGAATAGTGTTTCTGTTATTGGCGGTAAACGACAAAAGAATATGTTTATTGCAAATATGTAATGTTGGAATGTTTTTCAAATTGTTGGCGACTCGGTGTAGACACAATGGAAACAAAAGTTGGGGATTTTCTGAAGAGTTGCCAACAGTTGGGAACTCTGAAATTGCTAACAATTTCGATGGTTACGCGTCTTTTAAGCTACTGACTAGCTTCAACCCGCGGCGTTATCTGGGGTCTAGGTTATTTATACAAATAAATAACATTTGAGTCTGTTTGTAATATTAAAATAACCGCTTTTTACTAAATGCATATGTATGTATACACGGTACATGTACCAAAAATGTAGTTCTAAAATTTTTTGTCTGTCTATTTGTTCCGGGTAATCTCTGGAACGGCTGGACCGAATTTTGACGGGACTTTCACTGGCAGGTAGCTGATGATCCAGGGAGTAACTTAGGATACTTTTTTAGACTTTGTCCCGCAGCGTTACTCGAGGTCCAACAATAACCGCGGGTAACATCGCGGGGTTCAGCTAGTCATAAATAAATAAAATGTATCTAACCATTAGTGGTACCATCTAATGATAGTTCTTTTAAATCTTTAAAAGAGCAGGTTGTTTTTTTAATTTTGTTGTCCCTTGATTTCCGTAACCTCGCCTTCACCATTATAACTTCTGGGATCTTCTGTTTGGGAGCGTGATTCTGGCAGAAGCTTCTGTAAAAGAAATGCAATCTTTTAGTAAACATAAGAAGATAGTATCACATATTTTAACAAAAGAAAACCAAGTTTAAGAACTGGACCTTAAATGGGAAGTACCAGCTTTCAAAGGTCATAAAAAAAAAAAACAGTCCAATTGAGAATCCTCCTCCTTTTTTGACGTTGGTTAAAAACAGCAGCTTCTTATAATATTTTAATTTCCATTTTTAACTGACTTCAAAACAAGGAGGTTTGTATATGTGTTCGCGGATAACTTCGTCGTTTATGAACCGATTTCGATGATTCTGTTTTTATTGGAAAGGAGATGTCCCAACGGTGGTACCATGATAAAGACACTAAGATCTGATGATGGCATCCAAGAGAAATCGAGTCAAACCTTGAAGTCGGTTTTATTTTTGTTAAAATTTTAATTATTCAAGTATACAAATTAGGAATTATGTTACTGATAATATTTCAAACGAGCTGAACCCCGCGGTGTTACCCGCGGTTAATGTTGTACCGCGAGTAACGCCGCGGGGCAAAGTCAGTCTAAAAAAAAGTTGCCTACGTTACTCCGTGGATCATCAGCTACCTGCCAGTGAAAGTCCCGTCAAAATTCGTCCAGCCGTTCCAGAGACAAACAGACAGACAAAATTTTTTTTAACTACATTTTTGGTATATGTATCGTGTATACACGTACATATGCATTGATTAAAAAGCTGTTATTTTAATATTATGTATACATACGTACGCATTTAGTAAAACGTGGTTATTTTGATATTACAAACAGACACTCCAATTTTATTTATTTGTATAGATGTATAGACTATAGGTATATTACGCGAGTTTACGTGTATATTCTACTTACAGCGATAAATGAATTATAACTAATTATCATGTTTCTATTTACTTAGCAATAAAATTATTTAATTAGTTGCTAATAAAGTATAATAAGACAGACATGTATTATTACCAATACCAAACCTCTCGCTTGGTGGCCGTAATTATATAGTTTGAAGAGCGCATAATTATTATGGTGATAGAACTCTAGAAAAATGAGTGCCTTATAATCTAATGGCCGGAGTGCGAGTTTATTAGTCCCAATATGGATTTTCCCATGACATTCACCAGGTCATCTTTCACCATGCTCTTAGACAAGGGGAGCTCAGAACCAGATGGAGGCATATTTCCTTGAGGCAGAATATCTTTTGGCTTAGATAATGTACATAATGTTATTTACTTACTTATAATTCCCATAGAACAGAGATACGGAGCTCCTCTCTCTGCCACATGGCAAATGGAACTGTTTTCTACACTGTGATATTGAACAGCCCAAGTTAGCACCAACTCTATTGCAGTATGAACATTTCTGAAACAAATTAATAAACGCATTATAAAAATATCCACACATAACTTCAAAAAAAAAGGAAAACTTGGTATCTCTCTTTTTTCACTAGTGGAAGCTCACACGGACTGGCACCCCACCAGGGTTTGCGGCAGACTGGTGTGTTGGAATCGGACCGACTAACAACACGGTGTGTCACTCTGCACCTGAGATATTCTGAGTTACTATTCTGAAAATTTGTTCCAACCAAAAAGTCCAAAAATACCCGTGTGGTGAAGAATCAAGAATACAGAATGTCACCACGTCTATTATGCGGACTGCACAAGAGGGGGATTGTTGGTGTTCCTTGGAAAAGGCCTTCGTTTGAGTGAATTGTGATAGGTTGATATATACCACTTCTATTCATGAAATAGGTGTCGTAAGAGCAAATTACGTAGAACAACAGCACTACAAACAGACGGAAAACTTGAGACAAATGCCAACATGCCAACGTAGTTTAATAATAATAATAATAATAAGAGGTTCACGTTAGAGCGCTGGATCAAGGGTCTGATGCAGAAGGCAGTCCTCCTTGACACGGCTCGTATTGTGAGGAGGTTCCTGTCTTTGGAGCCCTAACCACCGGTTTCTTGGTCCCTGTACCCGAAGTCGGTGGTCTACTATTTTTTATATTTTTAAATTCCCTTTTCTATAGTAAATATGTCATCTCAGCCCACATGCACAAATGCTGGCGAGCATTTATTCATTGAAATTTTACTTCAAAACACAAAACTGCTTCTCGGTGTATTTTACAGTCTGTATTTTACTTTACCTCACTTGAAGTACTGTTAGAAAATCTAATCCCCTCGTACACTCATACTATAGTCATGGGTGACTTTAACACCTGTTTATTGAAAAACGATTCTCGTTCTGCCAACCAAAAAAAGAAAGCAAGGGCTCAATCAAAGTATAAACGACATCCTACAGCAACCAATTGGGAAAAATTTGTACTGGTAAGAAATCACTGCAATAAGATGTGTAGGAATGCTCAGCGCCGACATATCCATAAATCTGTTGAAGATGGTGATCCAGTTAAGGTCTGGAAATTTCTTAAATCGTTGGGGATCGGCAAGTCACGTCCTAAGTGTGCTTTAAAAGATATTAATCTCGACTCCCTGAATTCACATTTTTCGGCTTCCTCAAGTTACGGGGGAGCTATCAAGACTGCGACACTAAATTATCTTTCTTCTCTGCCGACTCCTGGCTGTTCCCCATTCTTCTTTTATCAATTTGCTGCATGTGATGTGAGGAGGAGCATAATGTCAATAAATTCAAATGCCGTAGGAAGCGACTGCATCAGCCGTAATATGATACTTCCTATCATGGATGAAATCCTACCTGTATTTACCCATATTCTCAATTACTCGATATGCGTTAACACTTATCCAAATGCCTGGAAAAAGGCGCAAGTCATTCCTTTGCCCAAAAAATGTAATCCATCCTCCTTATCAGATTACCGTCCCATATCTGTCCTGCCTTTTTTCTCCAAAGTTCTCGAGCGACTCATTCACACCCAATTATCCTCATTTTTCTCAAAAAATTGTCTCCTTAATCCTTTCCAGTCAGGTTTCCGTCCAGGCCATAGCACTACCACTACTCTAGTCCATGTTACGGATGATGTTAGGTCAGGCATGGATGAAGGAAAACTAACGGTTTTTGCTTTATTAGACTTTAGCAACACTGTTGATTTTGATGTTTTACTAGGTATATTGTGTTCTCTTAGCATATCTCCATCGGCAATTGACTGGTTTCGTAGTTACCTGTATGGTCGCCAGCAGCGTGCTTGTATTGATAATATTTACTCCTCCTGGTGCACAACATCTGCGGGCGTACCTCAGGGCGGCGTTTTATCCCCGTTACTTTTTGCAGTTTTCATAAACTCTATCACAAATCAACTACTTTCTTCCTACCACCTTTATGCAGATGATCTTCAAATTTACTCCCAAGCTACTCCTGATAATTTAGCACAGGCCGTGAATAATATAAACAGAGACTTAATGCAAATATGTAACTGGAGTAGGGAATATGGACTTACAGTAAATCCAACCAAAACTCAAGTCATTATAGTGGGTAGTTCCAGGCTGCAGTGTAAACTAGACTTTCAGCAGATACCAGTTGTTGATTGCAATGGTTCGGTCGTGCCATATAGCGAAAAAGTTAGAAACTAGGGTATCTATATGGACAGGTATCTATCCTGGAGACCTCAGATCGGGGAAGTTAGTCGCAAACTATTTGCGGCAGCTGGGTCTCTGCGAAGGCTACGGAACTTCCTCCCCATTAACACAAAAATTGCGCTCGCACAATCTCTGTTACTTCCTATCCTTGACTATAGCGATGTCAGCTATCTCGATCTCACCGAAGACCAATTAAATAAACTTGAGCGACTTCAAAACTTCTGCATCAGATTCATATTTGGGTTACGCAAGTATGACCATATATCAGAGTATCGTTCTAAACTCAAGTGGCTACCAATACGCTTTCGCCGGAATCTTCATATCCTTTCTCTTTTATACAGTGTTCTGTTCCATCCTCACACACCTTTTTATCTCAAAGAACGTTTTCAGTTCTTGCGGAATACACATTGTAGGGACCTGAGGTCATCGGAGAATTTAAAATTAAAAATGCCACAACACTCCACTCAGTTTGCCGACAAATCTTTTACTGTGCAAGCAGTAAGACTGTGGAACAGCTTGCCGGAGACCATCCGAAAAGCTAAAACCTTGTCAGTTTTTAAAAACCTGGTGAAGAATTATTATCTGTCACTATGAATAATTTCGGTTTCATTATACTTAATGTGTGTGTGTATGTATATGTGTATGTATTTATGTATGTATATGTGTATGTGAACGAATGCATCTCTTTTTATAAATTTATTTATTGTTTGAATATTTACGTAATTGTGTTACTGGTGTATAAACTGCCTCAAATCACAAAAACCCAATATCCATACTAAGGTTGTCTGGAAGAAATCGCCGTGAGCGATAAGACCGCCAATTGTTACATACACCTTTGTTAATCATCTTTTGTTATATTTTTTTTTTTTTTGTCATTTTATGTATACAATAAAGATATATAAATAAATAAATAAAATAAATGTATTTGTTTTAATGTGTATATAAATGAAATAAAGGAAATAATAATAATAATGTTTATTATGTTTCAGAAAGTTTTTTACAGTCTTATTATAACATGCGCTGGAGCCCCACACTAGTTTAGTAGATCAAAGCCTATCAAAGGAGAGGCCTATGTCCGACAGTGGACTGTCTGAATGGTTGTTTTATGATTCTCAGAGACATGTCAGAAATGTATTATAAAACTAGCTGGACCCCGCAGTAATTATTGTACCGCAAGTAACGCTGCGGGACAAAGTTAGTCTAAAAAAAGTAGCAAAGTTACTCCCTGGATCGTCAGCTACCTGCCAGTGAAATTTCCGTCGTCGTCGTCCAGCCATTCCAGCCAGATAGACAAAAAAATTTTTAACTATATTTTTGGTATATGTACCGTGTATACACACATATGCATTTAGTAAAAAAAAAATAAAAAATATACGGTCGAATTGAGAAACCTCCTCCTTTTTTTGAAGTCGGTTAAAAAGCAGTTATTTTAATATTACAAACAGACTTCAATTTTATTTATTTGTATAGACTAGCTAAACCCCGCTGTTTTTGTGGCATCGCGCGGATTAAGCTGCTGGACAAAACAAGTCTAAAAAAGCAGCCTAATTTACTCCTCAGAATCTTAGACCATCAGCTATTTATCAAAATGGGTCCAGCAGTTCCAGATATTACCCAGAACAAACAGACAGTCAGACAAAAATTGTAATAAAAGTTGTTTTGGTACATGTACCGTGTATACATATTATGCATTTATTAAAAAGGGCTTATTTTAATATTACAAACAGACACTCCGATTTTATTTATTTGTATAGATTAAATTCTTACATGTTTTTTGCACCTTTCCACTTCAGCAAGAATGTCTTCGTAAAGGAATCCAAATAATCCATGTTCATCCTTTCCTTTTTGTATTAAACATGATGACAGTAGCTGGAACACAAAAAATAAATATTATACTAGCTTACCCACGGAATCTCATCTGTGTTGCCTGCAGGGTGATGTTATGAGCGAGTCAGACTCGCACAGTAAGGGTTTCCTACCATTATCTATACATTTCAAGTGTTCCATTGCCATCAAGCAAAATACCAGAAAAGAATCATGTTTATAGTATGGGACTGAGAGACTTAAACATTTACTTTGTTTTTAGTATCTTTTGGTATAATGGCAACAGAAAAACTTTTTTCAAACTGGACTGGTAGTTCCTAGATTAGAGCATTCAACCAAACGAACCCTTTACACCCGAAACCCGAACATAAACAGAATCCAAGAGTGGTGGTCACCATACTTATTGTGAATGCAACAATGCAGATTGGTGACCGACACTATGGCGGACTAGCAATGCTTCTGCCTCATTGGGCCTCCGGTCTCGCACTCACCAATGAAACACGACTGCACAAAAACTGACATTTTACGTTGATCTTCTGTGCGAGGGTTGTACCGCTCTGGTCGAACCGCCCTGTTCGTGTTGAAATCAGCGTGGCTCTACTACCTTGGTTTTTGGCTTCATAATATTAATACAGATATAATGTTTATTGTAGTGTTCTTATCCAAATGTAAGAGGAACTTATTGATTAAAGGAATAACGACTTCATTCCGGAATACATGAGAATATACTTGTTTATACTGTGTTAGTAATATTTACTTACCACGCAATAATAATGGCATTGTATTCTTCCTATGGCATATAGTTTACCATACAGAAGTTCATCATCTACTTTCCGATTACAAAAGGCACAAGGCTGTGTTTTGCCGGTCACTAATTTAGCAACGATATTTTTAATACCACTATTTCGCGGAGCCATGTTAAGATTTTGAATTTTTACTAACAATCACTTCATACACATACACCAAAAACACGTTTACATTGTGTAAAGTCTTCCAAATATTTATTGAAACATATAATGTAACGTGTTACTTCTTCTTGCATTCATTTTATAAAAAACATTTGATAACACTGCACTACAACAGACAACAACACATCACTTTCACCGAGTTGTTTGAGAATTTGACAGAATACAGATCATTTGGCGGGAGAGTCTAGCTGTATTTAGATTGGCCGTTTTCATATTCGTTTAGAAACCTATAGTCAAATGTGAACTTCTTAACCATTTTTATTTTTATTCAAACATTGAAAATAATTATAGAAATTTAGATAAAAGTAATTGATTATTCAATTTTTTTTACTTGGATGATAGCCAATATCATCTGCCTGCCTGACTGCCTCGTTGGTCTGGCGGTTCGCGTATGCGACTGCCAATCAAGAGGTCTTGGGTTCGATTCCCGAGTCGGGCCAAAGTAATGTATATGTTTTTCGAATATGAAACTCTTATTATCGTCAGCCCGGAGGATGGAAGTTTGGCGGTGACTAAACACGCCCGTGCCTCGGACAGCACGTTAAGTCGTCGGTCCCGGTTGCCATGAACAACTATGGTAATCGTTATTGAAAAGTCAGTGCCCTCAAATAAACTGACACTAGTTTCAACCTACGAATTCAGTTTCTTCCCTCCGGGTTGCGGAGGTCCGATGCCAGTCGCTCCGTGTAAAAACTGTTCTTCAGGTAAAAACTGGGTGGAACTAGTTGTAGCCGACCCCAAATAATCTTGGGATAAGGTTCGGAAAAAAAAAAAAAAAAGGATGATAGCCAATATAGATAGATGGCAATTTCTACTTTTTAGTAGTTTATCTAGTCCCAAAAAAATGAATTTACTGATGTTTTCATTTGATAGTTATGTTAAGAAATTAAGAATAGACTTATTCTTCTAAGAACTCTTTAGTGTTAGTTATTGGTTACCATGATATTGTTTTCAGAATTAAGATGATTCTGTCAATATTTTCCATCAAGTAAAAAGCTAAAATAAATTAGTAGTTGGATAAATCTATATGTTTCACTATACGCTCCACTTAAGCAGGGCCGGATTTAAACTTAATGCCGCCCCTGGGCACCGGATAAAAACCCGCCTTAAGGCGGGTTTTTATCCGGCATTTTACTTAAACTTATAGTTCACATATTTTATTTGTCAAAATTAAATAACTAATTTGTTGAAGAAACTATATTTATTACATGTTACATATTCCAAAAACATAAACAAATATTTGTTTCTTTTCTAACAATTATAAATTTAGCACTAAAGGAGAGTCTTAATTATATTATATAAATTTTATAGCAGGCAAATTCGTCTGACTTTTTGAATTGAGAATTGTTTGATTAAATCTTCGCAATCTAAACGTTGAAGTACGTCGGATTCGATGCATAGAATAGCTAAGCTATTGAGCCTATTAGCAGTCATTTTAGAACGTAAATATTTTTCAACTCTCTTCAAACATGAAAACGAGCGTTCTGTACAGTTTGTTACAACAGCTAATGTCATAAATATTCGATAGGCGATTTCCACGTTTGGAAAATGAGTACAGGTCATTTGCATACAACAATTTCAAAAGATCGGAAAGCGAACTCTGTTCCATAATTTTTTCAATGCAATAATTTCCTTTTGCGTATTAGCAACAATTTTGATCAATTGTTTATAATTTAACAATGAAGTATGTTTCATCCACTTTATAATATTATAATACTTTATCATATTATAGTGTAGATGAAACATAAAAGAGTTAGTTTGTTTGTTTGAACGCGCTAATCTCAGGAACCGCTGATCGGATTTAAAACAATCTTACAGGTGGATAATGCATTTATCGAGGAAGGCTATAGGCTATATATCATCACGCTAAGACTAATAGGAGCGGAGCACCAATAAAGAATGTGTTAAAAACAGGGGATAATTATCACGCTACGGGCAATAGGAGATGCAAACGGTGTTACGTGGGTCTGCTAGTAAATCATAACTCAATAAGGTAAAATATTTTTTTATGATCATGAATGACAATGGCCATATTAGCCGCAGAAGTGATTACCGTTGGGGTAAACGGGTTCTTGAGTAGAGACCGCGTCTCGGCAAACATAGTGCAGGACGTCTACAAGAAAGATGGAGTGATATCTGCGCAAGACAGCTGGCAAGAGCTGAATGCGAGACGCCGAGGATCAAACCAAGTGGCGGGCAATTGGAGAGGCCTATGTCCAGCTGTGGACTGCGATAGGCTGAAGATGATGATGATCATGAATGAACAATACTGCTATAAGCGTCATTGTCATAAATAAATTGAATTAAAGAAAGAGTTGTTTTACTTCTTAATATTATTTTTGAAAATGTTTTGGCACCAATTTTGAAAATAACTTGCCGCTTAAGATGTTCAAAGTTTTAGCCAAACCAATTACCCTTTCGTGTATCCAAAGATATTTTTTTTTTGTTCTTCACAGTTAAAAGGTCTATCCATTTTTTTTAGGTTTTTATCTACAGTAAGGAACTTATGCCTGCCCGTTTTATTTGCCCACATAGGTACTGCACAACACTGCGGCATTTTAGAAAACAATATTTGTATAAGAATGTAAAAAAAACAAATATCGTACTTGACAGTTCATTGGACCTGACGCCAAAGTGCCGCCATCTGGAGTAGACCATTCCAAAAAACCATAAAACCCCCACATATAATCGATGAATTGAATTTCTTGAATTATCAATTAAACATAAAAATATTAATTAACGGAATTAATTAATTATAATATATTGAGCAATCTTGGTTAGCTAAACAATGTTTTTCACTTACCAAAGTTTGCCGCCCTAAAAAATTTGCCGCCCTGGGCACGTGCCCCGACTGCCCCTATTGTAAATCCACCGCTGCACTTAAGTTATATTTACTTTCATAAGTTTTATGTACTAGTCTAGTTCTAGAAATTAATGTTACTTATTTAGGAAACCCTTATCAACTTAAAGCAGCACACCGCTCAATAAAATGCCTATCTTTTTTTATTTATCTGTATTGAAACTCTTTCCATATCGCAAGTTATTTAGATTGTTTTGGACAATGGACTGAAGTCCTAAAAAATAAAATCTTTCCCTTCTAGTTTTTTTTTTGCAATGTGTTGTTCACTAAACTCATTGCAAATGCTGACAATGCAGTATAGTGACTACGGCAGTCTAGTGATAAGCTTCTGTAATAATGGGCCTCGTGTCTCACTGGGCTCACACTCACTTACAAAACGCGACAGCATGAAGGATGTAATTTTAGGTTGGCCTTCTGTGTGAGTGGGTAGTATGGGTCACGGTCAAACCGGTCCGTCCGTTGTGAAATCAGCGTGGCTTTATTATCTTGATAATCTTTGTTGGATAATTTTATAAAAAAAAAATAACAACTACATTTTGGACTCCAGTGGGAAAAAAATTTGAGAGGTAGGTAAAATCTACCGAGAAAAATTTCAAAGTTGCCCCTAACAAAATTTGCTTTTCTACCTAATGGGCTTGTTAGATCTCCTTGTTCCAAATAAAATATGCTTGTCTATGGTAAAAATTATATTAAAATTATGTGCAATTAATCAAAGAAGCAGCAACACCACATTAAAAACGTCAAGAGACCTAAAAAATTGCCGGAAGGCAACTTAGTTTTATTTTTATTGTTATTTGTTTAATTAGTGTTATAGTACTACTTTGATAGTAACAACCATAATTTTATCTAGTCTTAGAACTTATTTTGTGTCCAGAGTAATTTAATTGCAAATATCAGTGTTTGTGACTGGTTTATAGCGTCATAAAAAGGTTGAAATAGTGTCCTTTGTTTCAAATCTTAGTGTTTCTAAAGTTATATCGTGAGTTTAGCTGAGAAAACATTTGAAAGCAGCATTTAAGGTGTGCCAAGCCTTTTGTGAATATTCCTTTGTTCGACTGTGGCTGGAAAAGTGGTCATACAACCTTGTTTTAGCTAGATTGCACATGGGAGAGATTTCAACCATTTCGTAATTAAATTTTAACAATTTTCCGTCACAAATATGGCTCTGTTGCTCAATTATCGTCGTGAAAACCGTCTAATAAGGTTACGGAATAAGAAACAGCCATTAGTTATCCAATAAGAATCTTATTAGTTTCACAAAATGTCTGCACTTGAAAAAAATAAAGATGTTTGGGCTATGGGTGGTCAAGGCCTTGATCCAAAGTACGAAAAATGTCGTAATATTACAGAAGAAATATACAAAAGAATAAATATTACATTTCAAATAAAAAAATTGGAAACTGCTGTTCAAAGTGATGTTTCTGACCATAGGTAAGTGAATATTTAACTATTTTTTTTTTATTGTAAAAACTGGTATTTTATCTTACTTAAATTTATGTGAATTTCAACTGTTTGGTTACCAGATTATATGTTGTAATTTTTATTTAAAGCTGTAAATTTTCTTTTCAATTAATTATTTTCTGACTGCCTCGGCACAGTAGTAGTGTATGCGACTGCTGTGCATGAGGTCTCAGGTTTGATTCCTGGGTCTGACCAAATGTTTGTATGATCTGCATATATTTGTTTCGGAGATTGAGTGCTTATTATATATGATATAGTAGATTTCGGTTATAACGACGGTCAAGGGACTGGTGATATTATGTCGTATTAACCAGAAGGCGTATTAAACAAATAGTAAATTTTTTAGGTTGACTAATCACATATTTAGTATTTAGTAATATTTAGGTGACTACCAGATAAAAAAAAAACATTTAAATCAAAATATGTGTGTATTTATTTAATGTTAAGTACATACAAAATGTACTAGTCAATATAATTCATTTAGTGCAACATTTAAGTAATTTTTTATTGTTTTTATTTTTATATGCGGAACTTTACGAATTGCATTATGCAAACGAGACATAATGCTATTCATGGCGTCATCTTCAAAATTAGAATGCACAAACGCATTTAGTACTTCTGTAGCTTTTAAGGCTTCAGATGTCTATGCTCAGAGTCAGAATTATATTGATATCAACTTAAATAACTCTTATAATTGATTGCACCGTCAACTGCTACTGTCTCTCTTATACATTTTGATCCATCCTCAGGTTGCCTGGAAGAGATTGCTCTTGGCAATAAGGCCGCCTTTTGTACATTACATTATATATTATTACATCTTATGTACTTGTAAATATGTAAATATGTAAAACTTTGTCTTGTAAATATGTAAAACGGTGTACAAATAAAGAGTTTTCTATCTATCTATTAGAGTGGTACAATACACTGTCGTATTCCAAACAGCTCAGCTGTGTGTCGGCAAAGGGGGTGAGCAGGCCAGAGATAGCTGCTTATCTACAACACAGAATAATTAATAGTACTAATGTCTATGATTTAATTTGTAAACACGCCAAATCTCGTTGTTTTAACCAGACAATTGCGTGTGAAATTCATATTTAAAAGCGTTTGGTCATTATTCATTCTAAAAACAAACATAAGCCTATAGTTACGTGGCTAAAAACGGAACCTAACGTTTTACAAAGTCGTACAAAAAAGACTACACTGTATATATATATTTATAAAAACAAGTATAATATAGTATGTATTTATATCAGTTATCCAGTACCCACAATACAAGTTCTGCTAAGTTTGGGACTAGATGGCGTTGTCTGTTAGATGTGCGTGAGTATTTATTTATTTACTTCAATATAATACTTACATGTTTACGGGTATTATAATAATAATGGAATAAGACCTAGGCATCTCATAGTAAACTTGTATATTTCTACTTGTATAAATTGAAATGGGCTTCAAATAAAAAAAAGAATCATCAAAATTGTTTCACCCAGTTGAACCCAAGTGGTTCTGAGGTAACAAGCACAAAAAAAAACAGTTGAATTGAGAACCTCCTCCGTTTTCTGATATTAGTTGAAAACAGCAGCTTCTAGAATTACTTTAAATAATATTTTAATTAGTAAGAATACAAATTATGCATTATGTTACTGGTAATAGTTCAAATATTAACTGGACATATTGGGTTTTTAAATCCGATATCATAACACTTATGAAACTCCCCCTCCCATTGTAATACTTGAAAACTATAAACTACTAGCCGACCCACGCAACCTCGCTTGCGCCTTATATTGCCCGTAGCGTGAAAATTTCCCCCGTTTTTCAAACATTCTTCATTGTTGCTCCGCTCCTATTAGTCGTAGCGTGATGATATATACCCTATAGCCGGGGTTCCCAAAGTGTGCGCCGCGGCGCCCTGGGGCGCCGCAAGAAGTAGCGAGGTGCGCCGCGAGTCGGTCTTCTATCATTATCCGAAAGGGTTAATTATTTGCATTTATGTTTAAATTTTTGTGCCTTGCAACCAATAATAACTACTATTGTAGGTACCTAACTCTTTTGATTCTATCTATGTCTAATGGCTAGGTACGGAGGGGGGGGAGCGCCCTGACAATATTGTAATCTTGAAAGTGCGCCGTAGGCTGAAAAAGATTGGGAACCCCTGCCCTATAGCCTTCCTCGATAAATAAACTATCCAACACCGAAAGAATTTTTCAAATCGGACCAGCGGTTCCTGAGATTAGCGTGTTCAAACAAACAAACAAACAAACTCTTCAGCTTTATATATTAGTATAGATTTATGGCTAAAATAGCAGAAGCCATCTTTTCCAACATTGCCTGGTGTCCTTATATGATGTCATACTGTATTTATACTAGAGGCACATGTATGCAAGATTTATGATCCTAGTGTCGCAGATAATTAGCAGAGATTATCTATACAAATAAATAAAATTGGAGTGTCTGTTTGTAAAATTAAAATAACAGCTTTTTACTAAATGTATATGTATACAAGGTACATATGCCAAAAATGTGTTTATAAAAATTTTTGTCTGTCTGTCTGTGTGTTCCGGGTAATCTTTGGAACGGCTGAATCGTTTTTGACGGGACTTTCACTGGCAGGTAGCTGATAATCCAGGGAGTAACTTAGGCTAACTTTGTCCCGCGGCGTTACTCGCAGTACAACAATAACCGCGCGTAACACCGCGGGGTTCAGCTAGTTAGATACATATATAATTTCGTGTCACGTACCGTTCGTGACCGTACATAACACAAATAAGGTTAGGTACGGTCCGTACCTAACCTTATTTAAATGCGCTGTACATCTAAACCAGTAAAATTTTCCTTTTTATATATTATACATAGTTAAGGATATACGTAAGTCCACCCGTTATCATAAAACTGTATCAAATTGTAATGTCACATAGCCTTACAATTTATTTCCGAACATGCATCGCAAAACTCAAGGTTTTTAGATAAGGTGTTACTTGATAATACAATACCGCGTTTTCAGTTTTCACAGCCTTGGTTTTTTTTTTTAAATCATTTGAAACATTGTCGATGGTATAGAGTCTGATGTTGGCAATTTGAACACGAAGGTCAATTTAAAATCAAACTTTTTTTCTTGAAGTGTAGTTGTTTATCGTTTACACTTTGGCGGCCATGTGTTTTAGGCGCGAAAATTTATGCACATCAGGAATGATTGAATGCTTTAGGCAAGTATTACATTATAAAGTTAAATTATGCACAACGTTCTATTATATTCTTACACTATGCTACATGCAGATATTAAATATGATGAATAGTTAAGGAGCTAGGAGGGAACAAATGAACATACATACATAAATAGCCTGTCAAAATCATAACCCTCCTTTGGCTTTGCCGTAGTTGGGTAAAAAAGCAGTTTAACATGAGAAAATATTAATAACTTCACTTATCTCAAATGTTCGACTGCCTCGATGGGGAAGCGGCAGTGTATGCGACTTCTGTGCTTAAGGTCTCCAGTTCGATTTGCGTATCTGGTTAGATAGATACATTTGGTTAAATGTTTGTATGATCAGCAAATATTTTTCGGAGTTTGGATGTTTTCTATGTATAATATAGTAGCCAATCCACGCAACCTCGTTTGCGTCTCCTATTACATAGCGTGATAATTTCCCCCCGTTTTTGTATTGATATTTGATATTATTGAGATATTGAAAAATGGACTGTAAGTAGATGAGATTAGAGTATATAATTCAACTAGCTGAACCCCGCGGTGTTACCCGCGGTTATTATTGTACAGCGAGTAACGCCGCGGGACAAAGTTAGTCTAAAAACAGTAGCCTAAGTTACTCCCCGGATCATCAGCTACCTGCCAGTGAAAGTCCCGTCAAAATCCGTCCAGCCGTTCCAGAGATTACCCGGAACAAACAGACAGACAGACAGACAAAAATTTTTTTAACTATATTTTTGGCATATGTATCGTGTATACATACACATGCATTGATTGAAAAGCTGTTATTTTAATATTACAAACAGACACTCCAATTTTATTTATTTGTATAGATAACAAATTTTAGTGATGACACCAAGAGAATCACCACCAATAACTCGATCTGTTTATTTATTTATTATGGACCTCCAACAAGGAATACACTTTACATGCTTGTTTTATTACAAATAATAAATCTTATGTCTTGTGCTTCCTCAATTATGGGAGATCACAGCATGAACATTATCAAATTGCAACAAATACAAAAATTACAAAAATTACAAAACCAAAAATGATTGATTGCGCAAAAAAAAAATCACAATACAAACACACACAATATACACACACGTACACACAAATATTTATTTTATTTTAATTTTAGCAGGTCAACAAATGAATATCGTTCAAACAACGTTCAGTATAACAGCTTGAACATTTTTTTTTAATTCATCAAAACTGTTAGAAAAGATGTCTATGTCCTCCGAAGAAACTGAAACAAGGTTATGTCTGTTGGCCTGTGTAAATGACACTCCTTATCCTTCCAGTGACCAAATAGATAGCAACGAACTCAGCAATGAGACCGACCTCTTTGCCTGCGATAAGTCCGACTCCATATCGAGCAGCACGGAAGCTGAGAAGCCTACCGCTACCTGTGAGAAGTACATCAACATCAACAACAACGAGGAACTGAAGACTAAGAAACCAGCTGTGGTTTACAAGAGGCCCAGGAAAAGGTGAGTGCATTATTTTATGTTCTCCAAACCATGAGGGTAGAGGGGAAGTGTCATCTATATCTATACTAATATATAAAGCTGAAGAGTTTGTTTGTTTGTTTGAACACGCTAATCTCAGGAACCGCTGGTCCGATTTGAAAAAATCTTTCGGAGTTGGATAGTCCATTTATCGAGAAAGGCTATAGGGTATATACCATCAAGCTACTACTAATAGGAGCGGAGCAACAATGAAGAATGTTTCAAAAACGGGGGAAATTTTCACGCTACGGGCAATATAAGGCGCAAACGAGGTTGCGTGGGTCAGCTAGTACGGTAGAAAATTGAAAAAAGTGTCCAGCGTAAGCTGTAAATAACAGTTCAAAAACCTTCCAGAATGGCGCTGGTGTAGACACAGGGTATGGTATGAATGTAGCAATTGTAAACGAAGAAATGTAATGTTAATGTCGACTAAAGTAGTTACTTATTGAAAACTAGCTGAACCCCGCGGTGTTACCCGCGGTTATTGTTGTACCGCGAATAACACCGCGGGATAAAGTTAGTCTAAAAGAAGTAGCCTAAGTTAAGTTAAGTTAAGTGAAAGTCCCGTCAAAATCCGTGGAGCCGTTCCAGAGATTACCTGGAACAAACAGACAGACAGACAGACAAAAAAATTTTCAACTACTTTTTTGGTATGTACCGCGTATACATACATATGCATTTTTTATTATATTACAAACAGACACTCCAATTTTATTTATTTGTATAGATGTATAGACTAGCTGACCCACGCAACCTCGTTTACGTCTCACATTACCCGCGTGGCGTAATAATTTTTCCCCGTTTTTGTAACATTCTTTATTAGTGCTTCGTTTCTTTTGGTCTTAGCATGATAATATATAGCCTACAGCCTTCCTCGATAATTGGGCTATCGAACACTGAAATATTTTTTAAATCGGACCTGTAGTTCTTGAGATCAGCGCGTTCAAGCAAACAAACTTTTCAACTTTATATATTGTATGTATTACAGCCTATGACACTCACAAATAATGTGGCTATGTATTGATAAAAAAACAAATTTAGTTCAGTACATCCAGACCTTATAATATTAGTATAGATATCGAAGTTTCATAACAAGATTGTTGCCTTCCATTTGCTAATACCTCTCTTGATAAATGAGCTATAGTACAAAACAAATTACATTCAAACTAGGGGCAACGAACTTGTTGCGGTGTGACGCCTTTTGTGTTGCGGGTGTCAATGGGCGGCGGTAATCGCTTACCATCAGGCAATACGTTTGCTCGTTTGCCCCCTATACCTTAAAAAAGGGCCCTAGCCAAGTTGCTATCGTTTCTCTTTCTGCAATAGTCAACGCCTAAATTCCCGTGTGTCACCCTACCCGTGGGTTGTGTTGCTTCTGAATCGAATATTGTTCAGTATTTCATTTAGGTTCAGATATTCCAGAATAGATTTCATTTTCCAGGTTCAGGAAACGTGTAAAGAAACGCCAGACGGCCCGCGCCCACAGCGACACTGAGGGCTCCAGTGACGAGGCCGTCCCCCTCAGCCGGATCGTGGAGGTAGACTCCAAGAGTGTGGAGAACGATGACAACGTGATGGGAGTGCCGAATATCGTCATACTGACCAGAGGTGAGGAGTAAATGAGGTTTAGGTCCAGCAGTGGACTGCGATAGGTTGATGATGATGGAGTCCAGGTCTGGGGGTCTAGTGGGAGTTTATTTTGCACCAGCTGAGTTCCGCGGTGCTACCCGTAGGTAACATCGCGAGGCAACGCTTGTCTAAAAAAAGTAGCCTAAGTTACTCATTATTACATCGGCTTTCTGCCTGTAAAAGTCCCGTCAAAATCGATCCAGCCGTTCCAGAGATTAGCCGCTACAAACAGCCAGGTAGGCCGACAGTCAGACAGATATAAATTGTAAGAAAATCTTTTTTGGTGTACCATACATACGTACAAGCCGTTGCGGGCCTAATAAATAAATATATAATCCTTATGGAATTACGTCGATCCCACATAAATTGTTCATATATAGAAAAACTAGCCGACCCACGCAACCTCGTTTGCGCCTTATTTTGCTCGTAGCGTAAAAATTTCCCCCGTTTTTGTAACATTCTTCGTTGGTGCTCCGCTCCTATAAGTCTTAGCGTGATGATATATAGCCTATAGCCTTCCTAGATAAATGGGCTATCTAACACTGAAAGAATTTTTCAAATCGGAACAGCGGTTCCTGAGATTAGCGTGTTCAAACAAACAAACAAACTCTTCAGCTTTATATATCTATATCTATACTAATATATAAAGCTGAAGAGTTTGTTTGTTTGTTTGTTTGTTTGTTTGTTTGTTTGTTTGTTTGTTTGTTTGAACACGCTAATCTCAGAAACCGCTGGTCCGATTTGAAAAATTCTTTCGGTGTTAGATAGTCCATTTATCGAGGGAGGCTATAGGGTATATATCATCACGCTACTACTAATAGGAGCGGAGCAACAATGAAGAATGTTTCAAAAACGGGGGAAATTTTCACGCTACGGGCAATATAAGGCGCAAACGAGGTTGCGTGGGTCAGCTAGTTAGTATAGATTATGAAAGATATATATTTTTCAGATCTAAAACCAAAGATACCATCTGAGAAGCGTTCCCTCGAACCCTCAAAAGACTCCAAGAAGCTTGTAGAACACAAATCCGTAGACAAAACGAAGATAACAGAACCAATTGACCGATCTCCTTCAGTTGACAAGAGAGAAGAGAAGAATGGAATGGAGTGGAAGAGTTGTACTATGTGTAGTTTAACGTTTAGAGGAGGGAGAGGACTGAGGTATGTTCTTTCTTGTCTTTCGAAAGTAAAAATTTCTTTAGGACTTAGCACTTGTTGGGTGAACAAAAAGCTTGAAACTCGCGACATCGTCACGGAATGCTTTTTATGTGTTATTAGCTGAGCCACGTGGTACAACAACAACTGCGGGTAACGCCACGGGACAAAGCTAGTTTAAAAAAAGCCTAAGTTACTCCCTGGATCATCAGCTACCTGCCAGTGAAAGTCCCTTCAAAATCGGTCCAGCCTTTCCAGAGATAACCAGGAACAAACAGACAGACAAAAATAAAAAAAATGATATTTTGGTACATGTATCGTGTATACATACATACATACATATGAATTTATTGAAAAGCGATTATTTTAATATTACAAACAGACACTCCAATTTCATTTATTTGTATAGACTAGCCGACCCACGCAACCTCGTTTGCGTCTCCGTCGCGTGAAAATTTCCCCCGTTTTTGAAACATTCTTCATTGTTGCTCCGCTCCTATTAGTAGTAGCGTGATGATATATACCCTATAGCCTTCCTCGATAAATGGACTATCCAACACAGAAAGAATTTTTCAAATCGGACCAGTGGTTCCTGAGATTAGCGTGTTCAAACAAACAAACAAACTCTTCAGCTTTATATATTAGTATAGATATGAATGCTGTATATTTATATGTGTGTACTTTTTAACCGACTTCAAAAAAAGGAGGTTTCTCAATTCGACCGTATATTGCACCTTTGATTTACACCCTCAGTGAGGGTGTAAATCAAGGGTATAAACATACACACAACAGCAGGTAACATTAACATTTTATTAAAGTATGGTTCCAATATGAACTATAGATGGCGCTGTAAAATGACGTCACTTTCTGAATTGAGGTGTTAAGAGTCTCCGCCAGTGAATGACCTTCGTGGTTCTGCACAAGTTAGTTATCGCTTCTCGGCCTTTTGGCTAAGATCAAAGTGTAGTATCTGTTCTTTTCAGCTTAATATCTGAAAGTTCCCTCACTGAGGGACCAGTATATTAAACTGATTTTTGTAAACTGACGGGATGTTCGGGGCTCGCTCCACTCCCGTCACGGGTCGGCCCGGCATTGCAGTGCCGCCGGGAACGGCCCACATTATACCTAAAAATAATCAATAAATGTTAAATATAGAGGTGGGTCATACTCGATAAAACGAGTACGTGTGAATATTGATTCCAAAGACTAGTTCCAAGAGTATTTAGAAGTACGAGTCTGTGTCGCAAAATGGCAGTTGTTACAATGGATGCTATCGAGCTTTCGTAAAAAGGACCAACCAATCAACTTATAGGTATATAAGCTTTATCGAGAACTAGCCGACCCACGCAACCTCGTTTGCGTCTCCTATTGCCCGTCGCGTGATAATTTTCCCCCGTTTTTGAAACATTTTGCATTGGTGCTCCTCTCCTATTGGTCTTAGCGTGATGATATATAGCCTATAGCCTTCCTCGATAAATGGGCTATCTAACACTGAAATAATTTTGACGTGACAACGTCTTATAACTTAACTAAAACTATAACTTAATTTATACATATAACTAGCTGAACCCCGCGGTGTTACCCGCGGTTATTGTTGTGCTGCGAGTAACGCCGCGGTACAAAGTTAGTCTAAAAAAAGTAGCCTAAGTTACTCCCCGGATTATCAGCTACCTGCCAGTGAAGTCCCGTCAATATCCGTCCAGCCGGTTCAGAGATTACCCGGCACAAAAAGTCAGACAGACAGACAAAAAAATTTTTAACTACATTATTGGTATATGTACCGTGTATACATACATATGCATTTAGTAAATAGCGGTTCTTTTAATATTACAAACAGACACTCCAATTTTATTTATTTGTATAGATTATATTTAAACTGTTTATACATTTGACTGATAAACGAACAACTACGTATAAGTACATAAACTTAAAAATATTAACTTTATTTAACAATTCAAATAAATGGACAAAATATTTCGCGCGTAGATAACCAATTTACAAAACTGCCAATGATTGGAATTTTTAATCTCAAAGAAACCAAAAATTTGCAAACAAGAAGAAAAAACAACGTATTTATCAAACCGTAAATAAAACTTATTTTAGCATGAAAATGGTCTATCTGTCTCGTTTTAATCAATGGAAAATATGACTGTGCATCCCGTTCCATAATTAATTTAATGTCTCTGTAAATTCTATAAACTATTGTCTGGATCTCTATATTTATTTCACTCACACATATGTTCACCGATTGCGTCTTGCTGTGAAAGAGTATTACGAGTTCAGTGAATTTAAAAAGTGTCCTACGTTTTACAACTTAAGGTTGATTTTCCTTTAGTTTTTGTATGCACCTCACTCACACTAGTGTTCATCGAACGCGTATGCGAACACGTCTCGCCATGTTAGAAGTATTGCACTGACAAGGTTTGTGAATTTAAAAAGTGTCTTACGTTTCACAACGTAAGGTTGATTTTCTTTTAGTTTTTGTATGCACCTCACTCACACTAGTGTTCATCGAACGCGTCTCGCCAAGTTAGAATTATTGCATTTACAAGTTTTGTGAATTTAAATAGTGTCCTAACATTCACATCCTAAGATTGATTTTCATTTGACTTTTGCAAGCACCTCACTCACACCAGTGTTCATCGAACGCGTATGCGAAGGCGTCTTGGTTTTGTGGTCTGTGTTGGTGACTGGTGACTTCAAACTAAAACTTATTGGTACTTCTAAATACTCGAGACGCGTTTGTACGCTGAATAGGTACTAGATTCTCATACGTCTTTGATGAAACCTAGTTTTAAAACCTGTTGTAGTATATACGACTCATCGCTAGTTAAATATATAGAATTAAAAGAGACAAGCTTTCCCATTCTTGTTATTTGAATTGAATTTATAGTATTATTATGAATTCATGACCTTTTGATTTAAAAAGTTATTATTTTTTATTTTAATTGAATAATTTAACACTATTATAATTTTCGCTGAACAGTTTCTTAATCTTATATATAAAATTCTCGCGTCATAGTTTTAGTTCCCATACTCCTCCGAAACGGCTATACCGATTCTCATGAAATTTTGTGAGCATATTAAGTAGGTCTGAGAATCGGCCAACGTCTATTTTTCATCCCCCTAAATGGTAAGGGTGACCCATCCTTAATTTTTTTATGGCAAAACGACATTTTCCGGGGTCAGCTAGTGTGACATAGAAACACATTATTAACACGAAGCATTATCATATTCAATTCATAAATTAAAATAAAATGTCGAGTTTTCTAGCGAGATATCAGCGCAGTGGTCACTTTCAGGACCGCAGCATAAGCTGAGCTGTGGCCTTTTGGTCACACAGCTAGACATTTCACTGCTTTTATTTTGTATATTGTTTGTTGTTATTTACTCTAGGTTAAATGTCTTATCTTTCTCTTTTACATGTATGTTATGTGTGACTAATAAATGTATGCTATTCTATATGATAATAAATTAAACATGCATTTTAAACCAGTGAGTCTGTCTGAGTTTATCAAACGTAGAAATATTTGAATGCATGCTTGCAACGCTAGCTATTGGGTCCAACTCCAAATATAAAACATCAAGCCACGAATGTTTGGATAAAAAAAAATGTTTATAGTAACAAAACATTGAAAATTCGTGGAATTAATTCGGGTAATAGTTCTCTGCTCTTTAGTTGATAAGGTCTTATAGCCAACGGGATAAAACACTAAAACTACAGCGAGTTAGCTGTATATTAGCTACTGAACTGACAATCGAAGGTTCTAAACTTCGAACCGTGTTCTTAAGTGCAGACCGTCTCGGAAACAGAATGTACCCAAGTAACCGGTTGTGGTAGCATCTATAGTCCAGCTATCGACTGATAGTCTGATTAAATATTAAGGTTTTATGTGGGCCGTTCCCGGCGGCACTGCAATGCCGGGCCGACCCGTGACGAGAGTGGAGCGAGCCCCGAACATCCCGTCAGTTTACAAAAATCAGTTTAATATACTGGTCCCTCAGTGAGGGAACTTTCAGATATTAAGCTGAAAAGAACAGATACTACACTTTGATCTTAGCCAAAAGGCCGAGAAGCGATAACTAACTTGTGCAGAACAGCGAAGGTCATTCACTAGCGGAGACTCTTAACACAGCAATTCAGAGAGTGACGTCATTTTACAGCACCATGTATAGTTCATATTGGAACCATACTTTAATAAAATGTAAATGTTACCTGCTATTGTGTGTATGTCCCTTACTGAGGGAATACATCAAGGGTGCAATATTCGTAAAGTGAGATTACATTAATTGAACGAATTGATTAATTAAAAAAAAACTCATAAGTAGATTTTGTCAATCATATTTTACTGGATAAATATAGGTTATAGTGTGCTATTTCATCAAAATCTGTTCAGCCAATTTGGTGTGATTAGTGATTACACATCATCCATGCATACTTTTACATTTATTATGTTAATGGGCTTTCTGAATTTAGTTAAAATTTCTATCACTAGTTTCTTTAACATGAATATTTATTAACTTAGAATTTTATTGCCATGATTAGCATTTAGCAGAGTCAGGAACAGCGTTTATTTCAAAGAAATGGTGTTTCTCAAATACATATGCAGCACATTTTACGGTTATACCACCCTAAAAGGCACCTTTAACTTATCCTCTCAAAGCATACAAACAATAGTATATGAGGTTTGTATTGTATTACGGTTCCACAATGGGCAATAGATGGCGCTGTAAAATGACGTCACTTTCTGAATTGAGGTGTTAAGAGTCTCCGCCAGTGAATGACCTTCGTGGTTCTGCACAGGTTAGTTATCGCTTCTCGGCCTTTTGGCTAAGATCAAAGTGTAGTATCTGTTCTTTTCAGCTTAATATCTGAAAGTTCCCTCAATGAGGGACCAGTATATTAAACTGATTTTTGTAAACTGACGGGATGTTCGGGGCTCGCTCCACTCCCGTCACGGGTCGGCCCGGCATTGCAGTGCCGCCGGGAACGGCCCACATAATATCTGTTTTATTAACTTTGAGCCGTAAGGCCGTAATCCGAAACAGGACTTAGTTTCTCTCTTGAAATCTGTTATCAATTAACATTATGTATACTTGTACGTATGACTAATAATAATTAATGCATTGCATATTATCTATACAAATAAATAAATTTGGAGGAGGAGTGTATGTTAGTAATATTAAAATTAGCGATGTAACGATACCGATATATCGGCCGATATAATCGGCAGGCCGATATATCGGCTACGCCGATGCAACACAGCCGATATCAAGAAGATAAATATCGAAAATTAAAAAAGCTTGCACAAAAATACTTGTCTTACCCAATGAGTCTCTTCTCAACTGCAGGCCTGATACAAAATGATTTACGTAACAGATTATCTGCTGAAAATTTGAATAAACTTTGTTTTCTTAACAAAAATCTACCAAAAGTAAACTTTAATTACTGACTTATCTTTTTTAACCCTAGACACCTAACTTTCGTCGAATCGACGAGTACGCCACATTAATATCGTGATCTGTTTTTGGTGGGCCGAAAGGTTAGGTGTCTAGGGTTAATTAATAAATATGTGATTGATTTTATTTGAAACTAATTAACGATTTTTTCCATTCTAATTACTGAATTTTTATTAATTAAGGATTTTTCCTTCAGTCTTCAGGACCTAAATACATATGGTGTTTCATACTTAGGAAATAAATAACTTTTAAGGGAGACAGGTCTACGTCTATGTATTATGTAGTGTCAATATTTTATTAACTTCCTTCAGATTTGTTTAACATACATAAAGCACTTAACTACTAAGCAAGCAATATCGGTATCTGTATAGGTATCGCCGATTATTTTCGTTTTAAATCGGTATCGGTATCGTATCGGCAAAAATATGTATCGTTACATCCCTAATTAAAATAACCGCTTTTTACTAAATGTATCTATATTGTATACGCGGTACGGCGTTACTCGCGGTTCAATAACCGCGGGTAACACTGCGGGGTTCAGCTAGTAGAAAATATATTCAATCAATACATATTATACAAATAAATAAAATTGGAGTGTCTGTTTGTAATATTAAAGTAGCTGCTTTTTAAAAAATTAATGCATATTAAGAATACACGATACATGTACCGATATAACATTTTTAAAAAAATTGTCTTCTTCTGTTTGCTCAGGCTAAAAACCCGTGTGGTTTATGCGAGAGAATCTGTATTTACATAAGTATGTAGATAATATTTTGAACAATAAAACAAAAAAAAAAAAAAACTGGAACGGCCGGACCGATTTTGACGGGACTTTCCCCGGCCGATAGCCGATGATCTAAGGAGTAATTTAGGCTACTTTTTTTAGACTAGCTTTGTCCTGCGGCGTTACTCGCAGTACGACAATAACCGCGGGTAACACCGCGGGGTTCAGCTAGTGTAATAATAAAATCGTACCTGGTCGCTGTCTGTACATGGAAGATATAGAAAAACTATTATATAAATAAACTAGCTGCCCCGTCAAACGTCGTTTTGCCATAATTTTTTTTTCATCCTTAAAAAAACCATTTGTGGTGACCATTTAGGGGGGTGAAAAATAGACGTTGTTCGATTCTCAGACCTACTCAATATGCTCACAAAATTTCATGAGAATCGGTCAAGCCGTTTCGGAGGAGTTTGGCAACTAAAACTGTGACACGAGAATTTTATATATTAGATATACTATGATTTTTAGAACTTTTGTCTGTTTGTCTGTACATATGTGCACGCTAATCTCAAAAACAGCTTAACAGATTTGAATGCGGTTTTCACTTCAATCAGTTCATAAACAAAAAAGTTATATCAGTTTGAAGAATCACCGCGATAACCGTCCTTTACGTGGGTGGAGCTGCAGGCAAAAGCTAGTAAAGAATATGAGTACTGTCTCTTATTTATAGTCTTCTGTTACAGACGTCACATGACAATGTCACACACACCAAACCAAGAAGAAACTATCAAGTCCACGGAGCAACGAGATAGAAATTTAAATGAGTAATTCACTGCAGAGCCGACCGCCATTTTTGTTTTATCTTCAATACTGGCACTTTTTAATACCACTTTTGAAAATGGTACTTTTTAGTGTCGCTTTTGAATTTGATTGACTCCGAATGTAGTCTTAAGTAGTGATTCATATTTTAAAAAGTGTATATTATTTTTTAATGTTACTTTTGCTGACACTACAAAGATAGTTGACCGTTGTTTCTAAATGTTTCGAAAATGGCGGCGGCTACGTTAACTTTATTATTAGAGGTTTTTAAAAGAAAATAGTTTATAAAATGCTAGTTTTGAATATTTTGGTCGTTTTTGGTCAAATTAAAAAGATTTGGTGGGGTGGCCGGTGTTGGTATAATGTTGAATTTTAAATGTACTCAATGCATTCATGTAATGGTATTAGAAACTTACTGAATGGTAGACATTTTTAAAGCCTGTAATTTGTTACACACTTATAAATAAAGGTAGTAAAATAGCAGTACCAATGTAGTATTCAAGAAAATAATTAAATGCATTTGTTTCAAATAAATATTCGCAGACATTTAAATCCTACAGTTAGTTTGTCTCGACTTTTTCTACCATCAGGTAAATGTTGCCATTTTAAACATGAATATGCATTTAGTACATTTCAAATTAGTTTATAATTAGTAGTTTGGGGTGCCACTGCTGAATACTATTGACTGCTGAATATTAATTAATAAGACTAGATTTTTTTTTAAACTTACAACATTTTTAAAACTAACTATTTAAATATATTTTGTCTGTAGCAGAGGTAAGAAAACCCGTTAAAAAAATATAAATTAACGGCGGACTTAAAGAACGCCTAATTTTAAAGTCACTAAAGTAATGCGAATGAAAATTCTATGAAAGTATTAAATATATTCTTGGCGGACTTTATTCCGCCGAAAGTTTTAGATTAATAAATAATTAAAATCTTAAAAGTGGTACTATTTAGTGCCTGGACAGCAGTGGCACAGTGTTGTCAGGGTTGAAAATATCTGTGATTGTATGGCGAATTGTGATCGTAGTTTAGAAATTGGGGGCGGAGATATAGCTTTTCTCTTTTTTAAACTATTTATCATAAGAAAAAAGCCCAGATTTTTAAAAAATAAAACCTTTTATGAAAAAAACTTGAAGAGAAGGCCTATATCTCCAAGTAGTGAATGGAAAAAAAAAATGGTTCGGCATTTACAAGTACAAAATTCTATTTAATAAATCTAAATTTAAATGTCATTTTTCTAAAAAATAAAATGAATAATTCTAGATAATAGCGTCTTCTGTACTAGGAGTAAGACATTTTTATTAAAACTGATTTCTCAGTGTTGCCAGTTTAACAATGTTAATCTTAAGGGTGTTGCAATGTAGAAAAATGTTTTTTTCTTTTGTAAACGCGGTGCTATTTTTTGAATTTGTTATTATTTGGCGAAAGAAACAGTTATATTTTTCGTATTAGCAACTAAAAGCTGTTATCTTTCCGACAACCGGATAGTAAAAGACGAGGAATTATGAATTCTTTAGAATAATACACATAATAGGTTAAATAACACACAATTATGGTGATAACATTACAAAAGTAAGAATGCAATTGTTAATTAATATCCGGATATAAATAAATAAAAATAATAAATATTTCGGACATCTAACACACAAAGCCATCTAGTCCCAAGCTAAGCAGTTTATCCGGATATCTGGCTAATCCGGACAGTATATGGTTTCTATGAAAATGCTATGCTTGTTGAATGGTATATGTTAGATAATCTTGATATGACTGTTTCTTTCTGCCATTTGTTTGTCGAGATGCTTGCAAGGTTATAGCTAGTCAGAATATATTTGCCAATTAACGTTCCTAGAATGTGTATAGGAAGGTTTTTGTTAAATAATTATTTTTATTATAAATTATTAATGAAAATTTGTGATGAGGAGCCACGCTTAGAAACAAAAGGCCAGGTAAACCGTAGGTATATCACGGACTCAGAGAAAATATCGTAAGCAATAATTTTATTGGTTTCATCGATTAGGTCAGGAAACTGACGCCTCAAACACACGTTTTACTTAATTTTAGAGTAGATTGCAGTAGTGGTTTAAGTGCTTGCCACGTCTCTTTCTACAGTGTTGAGTGTTGTGGGTTGAAACCTAATTGGGACCACAATTTGTGTGCCCCACAATCTTGTTTTGAGTCTAGATGTTATTTGTATCCATTACATAGTAAGTCCCCTGAGACAAAAGATTTATTCCTAATGGGGGGAGTTGTCTATAAAAAAAAACAATTGTAGTGTTTCAAAGATTGGCAACACTTATGACTTTTGAGATACTACGTGGATTAATCAACATCTGCTAGTTTGACTACCCTCTTTTAACCAAGACGTGGTTGATATTTACAATATTATTTTAAAACTAGCTGAACCCCGCGGTGTTAAGCGCGGTTATTTTCGTACCGCGTGTAACGCGGCGGCGGAAAATTTTAGTCTAAAAAAAGGTAGCTTAAGTTACTCCTTAGATCATCAGCTATCTGCCAGTGAAAGTCCCGTCAAAATCGGTCCAGCCGTTCCAGAGATTACCCGGAACAAACAAACTGACAGACAGACAAAAATTTTGAAAAATGTTATTTTGGTACACGTACCGTGTACCAAAATACCATGTACCATTTATTAAAAAGCGGTTATATTAATATTGCAAACGGACACTACAATTTTATTTATTTGTATACATAATCATCTAACAAAAACCTTTAACGAATTTGTATAACAACCTCGACGTGGAATCCTTAAGCTAACACATTTTAATTTGTTGAAAAAATTAATTGTAAGCAACTAACATGTAAATATGAAAGAATTTCTTACTGCTAGAGTAGACTGGATCTTAGTTATTGCCAGAAAAAATGGCGGTACAGCAAAGAACATTAATTGTGAAGGATCTCCGCTCAAAATAAAATATTAATAACTCTACACATCTCGCATTCGGCCGTCTATTACTAAATACAAACATAATATATCAATTAAGTGAGACATGTTATTATTTGTAAAATTGGAAATTTCATAATGTTTAAATTTAATCGTCATGTCGATGTCGGTGACGCGGTGACGCGAACTCATTAAATTTTTTCTTTACCAAAAAGTACTCAACGCGGCTAAAGAAAATTTCACTTCAAAAATGCATATCACGCAAATTACTCTGGGTTTCTAGCTAGCTAAGAAGTTAGCAGGGGCATCTTTACCTACAGTACAGCGTGCGATGTACCGGTCGCGCCATTTCTAACGAATCTGCGCGCTTACTAAAGGGCGTTAGACTAATGATTGCACACGGGCTATATACGCTTCTGGCAGTTTGGATTACTAATCATTACTAAAAACTAAACGGAAATACCCGAACCGAAATCTAAAATTTTGTCAGTATAAAAGAAATTATAACCTACAAATGGGTTAAGAGAAAGATCCATTCCACTACTAGCGGTGGCTGTTGTAAGTCGTTTTATTTAAAATCGAGCCTCTTAATGTGTTTTTGGACTCAGTATCTGAAGCCTTTATCCCCGAAGGGGTCTCTTCTAAACTAGGTTGGGGCTTTAACTTTGGGGGCCTACCACACGGTTTAACTTAGATTAGTTACGTGGAGCGACTATCGTCAGGCCTCAACTTCAAATAAGGCGATATCAAAGTTCTGTAGAAAGACCTTTTCAGGAACCCGATAACATGCTTACATTTCGAATATAATAAATTTATCCACAGAATAAAACCAATAACACCAGATTTCAAAGACTCGTAGACGCTCAATTTTTAATTAAACGATTTTGGCAATCTTTGGAAAAGATAGCTGTTATAATAATTATTTTACTTAAATGATCTCCATTATGTGTCATTGGATCTTTTTGGTGCAATTTATATGGGTGTTGCCATACTATTAATTTTAAAAAAGTACTATTTTTATTTTTTTTCCTATAAACTTAAAAGTTCTATTAGATTTATGACTAGAAAGTATGATTTTTGAATATATTATAATATGGTTTTATTATTTGCGGAAAATACGCGTTGGGAGGTTCACGTGTGTTTTTTTTTTCATAGAAAATAATTATAAGTCAAGTTCTAACTGTTAAGAGTTTCTGAAATATAATAAGTTGAAATGGTAGTTGAAAAGTGGTTCGGGGTTAAAGTTATATTTTTCAACTACCTTCATATTTTTTCTTGTTTCTTAATATAGTTTCATTGTTAAATACTATTTGTGATTATTATAAAAAAATACATCTCTATTTCTTCATATAAAACAATCGTAAATGAGACTGTTTAAAAAAATCCGTTTTGGGGTCTTCTGAGTATCCGAAGTCACTGTTGACCCCAGAACGGACTAAAAATGACCCCAAAACGGAGACAGACAGTCGTTTTAGGTTATAAATGCATTTTGCATAGAAATATTTTGTGTTTTTTTACTTATTGTTATAATTTATTTGTAATAAGTTGTGGAAATTATTGGGCGACATGTAATGTAATGTCTATAATTTTTGAGTGTTGAAAATAGACAAGTAATATTTTATTTTAGAAAGGAGTTTGAGTGATAAATATTTTTATTATTTTAGTCTATCTACTTTCGGAATGATCCTCGTCATGGAATGAGGTTTTATACTCTTAATCGAAATGTTACATATTTTAGAAACTATATCAAAATCATTTTTCATTATACGCAACTAATGACAAAGCGTTAACGCTCAATTTTACTGTTTATAAAATTTTCATACTGCGGACTAAATGCGAAAATCGTTTCTTAAGGGGTAAATGCCAAAAATATTTGCGTAAACGATTTTGAATTCTTAGTTAGACAAGAAAGTAGATATTACTTTGTCATCTGAATGAAGATGTTAGCTTTCAAACTTCTTTCCGGTGATTTGTTTTAAGTTATTCTAGTCTTGTATTTTGTTCATTCATTTAGGTTTGTTATAGGGGTATGGATTTCATTTTCTAAATATTCCTTTTTAAATTTCTGATAGTTGACTGTCAGATTTGTTAGTCGATTCGATTAATCGACTATTGTTAGATAGTAATGGTTCAGTCTTTTCTATAGAATAACTTTAAAAGATGGATCGATTACATAAATACTATTATATAGGCACAATTGTAAACTATAGAAAGGTTATTGTACAGATCATCAAAAGTCCTATTGCAATAGTTTTGAATATCTTTTTAAGTTTGTATCGAGCTCACAATATCGCATAGTATATTAAAAATCGATCCATCATTTTGACACGTTAGCCATTAATGCATTTAGTCGATTTTTTATGGTGTTTGAGATAACTTCCAAACTGCTTTTTATATTCGAGTAACGATTGGTGGACTCAGTAAATTGACATGGACCTAAATTTCTATGAGGTGTTAATTCATATCTAAAAATGGCTTCATGGCATAATTGATACATAAGATTATCAGAAAAAGGTTTTTAAGCTGTAGAGAAAAAAAAATACCGAGAGGTTCCTGAATAGGTTAAAAAACCAGAGAACGTTAAATTTCGATTGCGCGATTCAGAACCATCTGTAACTGACCAAGTATTAAAAGTATTGGTGTTTAGTATTCTAACTGTGATATTTTTTCGTATGTGGGTAGAAGAAGATTAGAAAAGAATAACTATTTAGTCCACCAATTAAATTACTCGATTATAGATGTACAATTTGCAGTCAGTGTTCCCTTTTCCAATTAGTGATGCTTGTTAAAATCGACTAAAACTTTTGAATAGTCGATATAGTTGTAAGAAATGTTCTGTAGTTCACTAAAGCTACGTTCACGGCCAACGCATGCTTAGAATAATCCGCGGCGGACTTTTTTCCGTGAAGTGTTGAAAGTTTTATTTGATAAAATTGAATTGGAAAGCTTTGTTTTTGAGTAACTATTGGTGTGATGTTTTGTATCAACAAAAAGTTTACTGCGGATGTTCAGACGGACTTTTATCCGTCAAAGTACTAGGTGTGTGTTGCCTTTTAGCCGATAGAAATCGGCTTTTTATTACATTTTCAAGCTCAACCTATAGATACCAAACTTTTGAGTCAAATTCTAATAGATAGGGCAATTTTGAAAAATTAGTTAGTCTTGCCAGATGTAATTATAATATAATTAAGATGTTTAAGGTGAATTAACAAAAATATATTGCTTTTTAAATGGCAACATTGTGACTGAAAAAAAATGAGTAATCTCATAGCAAATAAAAACAGAGTGTGTTATTTTTATGATTTAGTTAATTTTAAATATCGAAAGTGTTTTTAAAAAATTAACATAGTATGTTTTGTTAATTCGCCATGAATATAAGTCGTTATAAGTGAAATGATTCGGCCAAGCCTGTTTCGGACCTGGTTATAACCAGTTCGATTGTGATCCAAAAATAAATGCGTTTTATCAAGATTTCAGATGCGTTTTTTATTTTTTTAGCAACCCTATCTCGGATATTAGTTTTAGTTTATGAAATAGCTACTAACTGACCCACGCAACCTCGTTTACGTCTCCTATTGCCCGTAGCGTAATAATTTCCCCCCGTTTTTGTAACATTCTTCATTGGTGCTCCGCTCCTGTTGGTCTTAGCGTGATGTTATGTAACCTATAACCTTCCTCGATAAATGGGCTATCGACACTGAAAGAATTTTTCAAATCGGACCAGTAGTTCTCGAGATTAACGAGTTCAAGCAAACAAACTCTTCAGCTTTATATATTACTTAAATGTGGTGGCGAATTAGAAGACTAAGTGTCACCAGTCCTATTAATCACGTGGGTGTCGTAGAGCCGACTAAGGACTGCAAAAACCTATTTATCTAATACCTTTAAACGACCAATTCTTGTATATATCTATACTAATATATAAAGCTGAAGAGTTTGTTTGTTTGAACACGCTAATCTCAGGAACCGCTGGTCCGATTTGAAAAATTCTTTCAGAGTTACATAGCTCATTTATCGAGGAAGGCTATAGGCTATATATCATCATAATATGACCTACAGGAGCGGAGCATCAATAAAAAATGTTTAACAAACGGGGGGAAAATTATCACGCTACGGGCAATAGGAGACGCAAATGGGGTTGCGTGGGTCTGCTAGTATATATATATATATATATACTAGCTGACATTAAAAGGTCAGCTAGTATATATATACCCCTGCAAAGGTTGTTTTGCCATTAAAAAAAATGTTAGGGGTGGACAACCCTTATCACTTAGGGGTATGAAAAATAAATAAATAAATAAATATTTCGGACATCTAACACACAACGCCATCTAGTCCCAAGCTAAGCAGAGCTTGTGTTATGGGTACTAGACAACTGATACAAATACATATATACATTTTTTTTTGTAAATACATACATATTATACATAGAAAACACCCAAAGTCCGAAACAAATATTTGTAGATCATACAAACATTTGATCCGACTCGGGAATCGAACCCGAGACCTCACGATCAGCAGTCGCACACGTCAACCGCTAGACCAACGAGGCAGTCAAAAATAGATAGTAGCCGATTTTCAGACCTACTGATGCATATAAAATTTCATAAAAATCGGTCAAGCCGTTTCATAGGAGTATGGAACTAATACTGTGACACGAGAATTTTATATCTATACAAATAAATAAAATTAGAGTGTCTGTTTGTAATATTAAAATAACTGCTTTTTACTTAATGCATATGTATGTATACACGATACATATACCAAAAATGTAGTTAGTTAGTTAGTTTTTGTCTGTCTGTCTGTCTGTTTGTTCCGGGTAATCTCTGGAACGGCTGGACGGATTTTGACGGGACTTTCACTGGCACTGACACTGATGACCCGGGGAGTAACTTAGGCTACTTTTTTTTAGACTAACTTCATCAGCCGGCGTTACTCGCGGTACAACAATAACCGCGGGTAACACCGCGGGGTTCAGCTAGTATTAGATATAATCTATCTCGGAAACGATTTTTATGAAATTTTGCATTGCATTTGCATGAAGTATGGAGGGATTTTTGGGGCGATAAATCGATCTACAGACCGTTCACCGTAAGGTGTCCCCTGCCATGAAGGTGCCGCCTCTAGGTCTCAAAAACTCAAGTCTCCTGGGAAACATCGTCAACAACGTAAAACAGTGGCTCTAGATGATTTTGATTTATGCGCATTACGAAATAAAATCCATGACATTGGACCATAATTACTGTCAAAAAAATGGAATCAATAAATAATTTAAATTTTGTCATCATTTACAACCTTCCTAGTCTTTTAGCTGTATAAAGGGTGTAACCAGACGTCTACCGAAAACGAAAGAGAACGAAAGAGGTAGCTACAGCACCTCAAAACCTATTAAAAAAAACATGCCCTTAAAAAAAATATAGCCGGAAAAAACAATGTGTCAAGATTTTTATTCATTTCAGAAGCCAGCAATGTATTGCGCGCACCGTGTAGCTACGTGAATGACTATTTATTACAATTTAAGTACCTACGCGTCGGTACAGTTGCTTATGCTTACTAACGAAAGTAGGTAGTGACTTTGTACTCTACTTACCTAATTCTTCGGTAGCCTCGGTCGAACCATAAAAGGCTCCAACTGTTAGTTTTTAATTACCAGAGTAAAACTAGGGACAGGTACAGAACGTATGTACTTACATAAAACAAAATAATAGAAATGCCAAGCAAGCAAAACAATTATTAGCGTTTTTTAAATCACAAAATACGTCCATATTGTAATAATTATGCATGTACCGCGTGTCTCGCTCATCGCAGTCACAGCAGGCGCGGGCGACGATTGATTAAATATTATTATTGCAATGACTTCAAACACATTTGGGTTTATGGTTAAATAGTTATAATAACTTATTATACTTGATTGTACTTATAGTAAAATCATAGTATTTACGCAAAGTTTGGGTAAACTGAGTAGCAGAGTGATACCTACCTACTTAACAAAGTTTTTCAATCACTCATTAAATTTTATTTTACGAATCTGTTTTTAAGGCCATCTCGTTGTGATAAAATTGCGATTTTTAATTTTCGAGTTCGATACACCCGAGAAGTCAGCCTTTAAATTGACCAAACACAAAATACGTACCTACTAATGTTTTCCGATACCGATACCTACTGTTTTGTTATTAGTTAGAAATTAATTTTACGTATTTCATACATACCACTACAAAGCTTAATGTTGCAAACACGAACACACTATTTATTAAATTCATTTTTAAACTTTTTAAACGTTCACTTCATAAATCCACAGGAATTAATCGGGAGACTGTTCACACTAAACCTGTGTTGGAATGAATGCTGCCAAGTCAATTTAGGATTCCTCATTGACCACAGACGTTCGTTGTGATGGTTGAACAGTCCTATCCTTGTGAACAGTGTCGGTATCACAGAAATGCACTTAACGAAGTCAAAATTGAAACTGCACTTTAGTCTTTTTTAAATAACCCCTCCCACCCCCGCACCCCCACGGGCGGAGCTTTGATGCGACGCGCCGCCGCCGCGTCTATGCGCTCGCGCTAAACCACTATGAAGGATGTTTCGTTACGTAGTGAATTATATCATGCTCTATAACAAATATTTGGTGGTTTTAGGGATAAAATTAACATTGTTTTTTTTTGGTTTTAATTACATGGATGTGCTTAGTATCGAATACCGGATTTTTTTCCCTGGTAATTAAAACCTAGTCGTGTATAAAACAAAGTTTTGTACCTACCTATACAATACGCATCTACATAGACAATTGTTTACGCAGATGCACGCTTCATAAAGTTAGGGCCTTAAATTGTGTTCATTGTTAATGGCCACCACAGCACAATACTTTAATATTTTGCATTTTCTTAGAACTTAGGTTTCTAAGAAGTTCTGTTTGTAAAATTAAGGCGGGCTGTGCTGTCTAGGTACTAGGTTACTAGTAGTCTGGTGCCTAGAAATCATTATAAATTAGGCCGTATTAGTGTTTTTTGTATTATCAGTAGGTACACTAGGTAAAGCGCAAATGAAGCGGGTCGGGGTAGACCCGCACCCGGGCGTCCAGTCGCGGTCAATGCACCGCATTCGAACGCGCGGTACGTTGACCTCCCAGCCAGCTGTGTGATATTAAAATACATTACTGTTTTATTGGTTTAATTTGTTTTTTGGTTTTCTAAATGAGATAATTAGGTAGTTAGTGTCCTATTATGTTGTACTATGTGTATGTAACCAGAAAAAAAAAACAAAAAAGAACTTAGACAATTTAACATATTTTTTGCGTTTTTTTTTCGCTAAACCTATTCAGTATCATGGTTTGAATGTAACCCCCAAGTATTCTGGAGCAGTCTTTTTACACCCTGTATAATAAAAATATAACAGGTCGATATCAGTACTTTGAAGATATTGAAGAAAAATTTATATAGGGGGGGCTTTATTAGGACAACAGAAGCCAAAACAATATTTTTTACATTACACACAAGATAATGGGGGTAAAAGAAACATATATTGTTGACAACACCGTTGGCAAAGCTACCAATAGGGTAGTTAACTGTATTAACTTACCAAATAAATACCAATGTCTCCTTCATTAAAAAGAATATTACAAAACATCTCGGGAAATTTAATTATTACAGGGTTTCATTTCTATTATGAATTTTAATCTAATAAAGATTGAAATATATTGCTCAATTGAGCAGTGTAAAACAGTGACGTCACAATCCACTTTATAGTACACTAGCTGAATCCCGCGGTGTTACCCGCGGTTATTGTTGTACCGCGAGTAACGCCGCGGGACAAAGTTAGTCTAAAAAAAGTAGCCTAAGCTACTCCCCGGATCATCAGCTACCTGCCAGTGAAAGTCCCGTCAAAATCCGTCCAGCCGTTCCAGAGATTACCCAGAACAAACAGACAGACAGACAGACAGACAGACAGACGGACAGACAGACAAAAAATTTTTTAACCACACTTTTGGTATATGTATCGTGTATACATACATATGCATTGATTAAAAAGCTGTTATTTTGATATTACAAACAGTCACTTCAATTTTATTTATTTGTATAGACTAGCTGTACCCCGCGGTTAATGATGTTCCGCGAGTAACGCCGCGGGACAAAGTTAGTCTAAAAAAGTAGCCTAAGTTACTCCACGGATCATCAGCTACCTGCCAGTGAAAGACCCGTCAAAATCCGTCCAGCCGTTCAACAGACAAAAATTTTTTTTACTACATTTTCGGTATATGTAACGTGTATACATACATATGCATTTATTAAAGAGCGGTTATTCATATATTACAAACAGACACTCCAATTTTATTTATTTGTATAGATTTTTCATACAAAGTTATCGTTTTGACAGAAGATAAAAAGTAAGTGATTTGACAAAGGTGTCAACTGCCCAATTCCCAAGCCAGGGGACATCTTATGGTGGCCGGTCTGTGATGTTTATCTGTTGTCTATTATTTATTTTTAGAATACTACCAATTAAAAAACTATTACAAAATATTGTACCATGGAGCTTTGAACCCACAACACCCTGCGCAGTAGGGAAGCGACGTCCGCATCGCGACCGCTTAAATCCACACAGTTCTTTAGTAATTTAAAAAATGTATAAAAAGAAGTTTATATTGTATAAATTTATTTATTTACAAAATATATTAACATGTTACATTATTAATAATAGAAAGTCAACAGATACATAAGTCTGTCATTTTTGCGGCGGGAAATCTTCACACTTATACACATTTTAGACTCACATACGTATGTACACTGTTAAGAAACACTTATAAGAAAACAAGGTCTCGCATTCGCATGACATTGTGACGTCACTACGTTAGTATCACGTCAGTCCTTTACTACAAACGCATGCGTCAGTTGAGAAAAACAGATGGGGTACCGCGATCTTCTCTCTCTTTCTAACCGTTGGACGCTCCCTCTTACTTACAGGCAGCCGTATGTCTATACTACTCTATCTAAAATAGCTCTATGATGGCTACTCAATAACGTGTTAATCTATGTACAAAGTAGTCCATAATAATTGCTAGGCCTACAAGTAATTTACAAATTTTAACAAAAATGAAACCGACTTCAAGTTTTCACTCGGTTTCTCTTGGATGCCATCATCAGATCTTAGTGTCCTTATCATGGTACCGCCGTTGGGATATCTCTTTCCATTAAAAAAATAATCATCAAAATCGGTTCATAAAAAAAAACTCGAGAGGTGTCAAGGGACACCCGGATGGAACGAAGTTCACTGTCAGGATTCATTATTTTTATTATTTTATATTATTTATTATGTACAAAAAACCTGCATATACTCAACAAAAATAATCGTCGCGACACCACACTGTTCAATGCGAAATAACAATGAAAATGTCTGGCTTGCTTTCTGTAAGAGAGAGAGAGAGACAGAGAAACATGCGCACGCCGCACGGCTTACAATCGCTTACTGTAGCAAAAAGTGTCGTGACAACTTTTCGTAAGGTTTTTTTCCGTCTAGCCTTCTTACACGACGCGCGATAAGGAATTTCGTTCCAAAAGAAAAAAATATATACGATCGAATTTTTTGAAGTCGGTTAAAAATGATTTTGTCAATAAGTGGGGTATTTTTAACACGCTTTTCGCTTTCAATACAATAATAACAAGAAAAAGTATAACATTTATATAGCCTATATCACCGGCGCCATTAATACGCGCCATTACGACATCTCATTCATTATTTTCTCATTAAAATCGGTTTAATTTAGGCGTTTCAGTATAATATACAAATTCACTCATAAATGAAAAAAATTGCCAACTGCGAGTCGGACTCGCGCAAGAAGGGTTCCGTACCATTATCTATACATTTCAAGCGTCTACCTGTTGCCATTAACAATATCGAGCAAAAAAACACGTTTGTTGTGTGGGAATTCCTTAAATAATTATTTTACTCTCTTTTTTTGTATTTGTTATAGTGGCAACAGAAATAGATTATCTTTAAAAATTTCAACTGTCTAACTATCACGAGTCAAAAGATACAGCCTGGAGACAGATGGGCAAACGGACAGTTAAGTCTTAGTAATAAAGTCCCATTTTATCCATTGGATATGGAACCCTAAAAATGAACCCACGACTCACTGGACCCACGACACACAGACCCACAACATGTCAGCACTACATACATTTTACATTAATCAGAATCCTCCCGTTCATAACTGATTTTATTGGACTTAATTTGTTTGAATATATGAAAAAAATCACTCGTTGGTGCCAAAGCTCCCTTGCTAACCCAGGACTTAAGGGACTTAGCTACATCATCACTCTTTATATTCACTGATAGACTTATCGGTTTGTCCAGACGGGTCCTGTCAAAGAACTTCTTCGTTGTCTTGATATTTAAATCCGTTATCATAGGTGGGTCTGGACCGAGGAGGTTCTCAACATAGTTTTCATCATATTTCTTATTGGTGTAGTCTATCCCGGAGTTGGTGATGACTGGTACCGGGGCATATTCAGGGATTTCTGTTAAATGATCAGCGTTTGCTGTCCAAGATCCATCGTTGATACGCAGGAGTGAGGTCACATCCCGTCCATACAGATTGGCGTTTACATACTTCTTGTAGCCCAGACCTGTAGAAAACAATAATCGTTATAATGTGACTCTATTCTGCCTGATGGAAAGCATAAAACCGCTAATGGAAAGCATAAGTTTGATAGTAGTAGTGCTGTCGTGTTTCGTTGGTGAGTGCGAGACCGGAGGCCCAATGATGCAGAAGCGTCACTAGCTCGCCATGGTGTGGGTCACCATGCTGCATTGTAGCATTAACAATGAGTATAGTGACCATCACTCTTGGATTCTGCTTATGTTTTCTATCAGGCAGAGTAGTCATTTTGGCAGGGCCTTACATAAAAAACTCAAGTACTAAGTTTATCGAAACTCTGTAGATGTACTGTTATAGGACTTCTCATAGCTCTAACTTCCAATAATTTAAAGATGCCATAACATGTTCTCCGAGGCACAGAGGGGTCTCAACCTGTTAAGAAATAGTCAAACATCCAGACTGACTTTGTTATCCTACATAACTGAATGTGATAATTGCCAACAACTAAGCCAAAAAGAAAGTATAAAATTTTACCTTCCACACAAGCTTTGAGAAGCCCTGCCATTGAGGTGCTGGATACCAAAGCCACCGGTTCCCCCGGAGGAGTTGCCAGATACAGGACGGACCCTTCCTTCTGATCAGAGACCAGTTGCACACTCAGATACATCAGATCACCTAGCAACACCGTTTGGACCTGAAAACAATTATCCATAATACTTTATTAACATATGTATGTATATATGATACATCTAGAAAGAGCCCAACGAGCAGTTTTAAAAGTGATGCTACGAAAACCTTTCAGATTCCCAACAAACGACCTGTACAAAGAATGTAAAGTACTAAGAGTACGTCAAATCTTTATTTTGAAAATAATAAAATCTATGCATGAGGAAATTTTAAATACTTCTACTTTAATCAGTCTAAACCAGCGCCGCGTATATCAAACTCCACTTCCAAACATTAATACCACCTTCATTAAAAGACAGCCTATCTACCTCCGCCCTAAGGTGTACAACAAAGTTTGTCAATTACACACACATATTATTAGGTTATCAACGAGAGAAGCAAAGCGACTGGTCACAGATTGGCTGCTGAATCTTTCTTATGATGAAACGGAACTGATTCTTCCAAATCTTAGGCAATAACGGCAAAACATAACACACTCACAAACACACACGCATACACTGACACACACGCAAACTCGCATCCAAACATATCCACTCTTACACACGAAAACACTCTCAACACAATGAACACAGTTATCCCACATAACTAAAGTGGTATTATTATTTTAACTTCTTTTTATTTTTTTATTAGTCTTAATTTGTCTGTTCTTAATTTATATTGTTTTTATATTATTTTCTATTACAACCAAATTCTGTCCTTGTCTTAGTGATGATATGGTGCTAATTTCTGATTAATTCTAACTACAAACAATTTTCAGTCTTTTGAACATCACAAATTTTTTAGTTTCATTTCTGGTTTTGTTTGGAGAGATCTTGGAACATCGGAATTAGCACCAATCATTATTGAATGATCTGCTCTTGGTTGCCGTGACACAAGCCTTGAGCTTAGTGCGGAAACCGCCGATAAGTTTAAATTGTAAATTGTTTCTGTACAAATAAATAAATAAATAAATAAATAAATAATAAATAAATATAATTCGAAAATAACTCTGTCTTTAAAAATTCGACAAATAGATATAAGTGCCGGCACTATACTTGGCCAAACTTCAGCGTAGTGAGGGTTAAGGAGGTAAGTTCGCGTATAAGTACACTGAGTGCAAAAAAACAAACGAAATCGAAGTGTAGTCGATTGCTCCAATCGCTTGCTCGGAACGTCCAATCGCTTGCTCGGAACGTCCAATCGCTTACTCGGGACGTTCAATCGCTTGCTCGGGACGTCCAATCGCTTGCTCGAAACGGTGCTACTACAGCCCCGGTCCCTCTATCACCAAAGGGACTAAAAAACGACTTCTGCGCATCTAACTAATCTGGCCAAGTAAGGTGCCGGTATCTAAACCGTGATTGTTGAGGAGGCTTCTGTTTACCAGGATAACTGTTATACACCCGAGCGGAACCGCGAGCAAATGCTATGTTGCAATATACATACATATATCTATATAAATAAAAGTGTATCGCTAAAATGTATGTACGCGTATAACTTCCGATCGGGTGCATCAAATTATATAATTCTTTTTTTTTAACACGCTTCTTTTAGCTTGACCTGTATGTATGTATGTAACGGAATCTTTTAACTTAATTTTCACCTACTTTTAGGAGTCTGATTAACTCGAAAATTCGCATAATGACAAAACAATAATTTGAAAAAAAAAAAATAGGTTTAGAAGCTAAACAAAAAGGCTTTTATAGATATACCAAACTAAAATATGGAAAAATAAATTTTTGTTTGAAAAAACACGCTTTAATAGCAATTGAACTAGAAAGTAGAAAATAATTTTAATGTAAAAAGCATGGGGCGACATTTTTGAATTTTTTTAGTTTGTTTCTTCGTGCTTAGCAGCAGCAACTAAGCATTGACGTAAAATTCTTTTTTTAATTTCTTTTTATTGAATATGCCGGACAAACGAGCAGAGATATCACCAGATGGTAAGCGAATACCGCCGCTCATGAACACCCGCAACACCAGAGGATAGGGGCGGGGGAGATAGTGAGACGGGTTAGGGTGTGAGCCTCCGGTATCCTCACTCACTCAGTGAAACACAGCGCAAGCACTATTTCACACCGGTTTTCTCTGAGGTATCACTCCGGTTGAGCCAGCCCATTCATGCCGAAGCATGGTGATTGATTAAGAATATGAGATGTCACCTATTCACCCCGTGGGTGTCGTAAGAGCCGACTGAGGGAGCTAACTACCAGGACAACAGAACTGTAGAGAGAAGGAACACTTGACACAAACCATATACCAACACATCTGGACAGCATGGTAGAGCAGGTCAAAAGCTTCCAAAAAGTAAGTAAGTTACCGAACTTACAATAAAACATGGTTACCTCAGGGCGCATGCCTCTCTTGTTCTTCCGGAGGGCCTGCATCACTCTTCCCTGGAGCACTCTAATAGTGTTGGTCACCGGTTCATCTGTGGTCTTCTCCGAGAGACGGATCACATGCCAGTTCCGAGTCTGGGTTGCTACCACTGAAATAAAGATTATATAGGTGATAAATACAGTGATAGATAAATTCATAGCTTTTTGGAGATGGCTTCTTGGCTGTTGGCTTTTCATAATTAGCTGGTATGAATATTTTATGAACAGTAAAATAGAGTGTTAACTTAAAAGTAAGGGGTAGCGCTACAGAGCTTTGTCATTAGTAAGGTCGTCTTACAAATTTATTTAAAAAACGACTGCATCTGATTATCTGCCATGTATATTTATATGTATAAACATTCAGGTTTTTTTAAATACATTTTTAAATTTTGATGTACCCGGTGTCACTCTTACAACTAAGACGAATCTATTGACACACTCACAAAAATACGACCCGCCGTTAACGCTCTAGAGTGTAAAATGACTTGTGTTATGGGTACTAGACAGTTAATATGAATACATATTATTTCCTTTTTTTTTGTAAATACATACATGTTATATATATACGTAGAAAACATCCAAACTCCAAAACAAATAGTAAATTTGCAGTTCATACAACCATTCGGTCTGACCCGGGAATCGAACCCGATACTTCAAGCACAGTTGAATATGCTACCACTACTCCGAGGAAACAGTTAACTTTGGCAGGCCCATTTAGATAAAAAGAAAATACCAACTCACATTTGAGACGTAATCTTGCAACTATATCCTCAATCTCGTCTCCACTGAGGGCTTTAGAGACATGTCGGCACAACACACGTGCTACACTTGCTGGTTGCATCGGAAGCCGTGCATTACGGACCGCTTTGGAGACATCTCGCCAACGGACACCAAACTCTGGCAATGCTGCTACACAGAACAACTCTAGAGGCATCCTACTGATGATGGTTTGCAGTTCTGATAATTCTGGAATATAAGACAGATTTTGTTTAGTAGCGGATCCATGGTAGTGGAGTCATGTAAAAGCATCTCAATTTTTTATTTTTTTTTATTTATTTATTTAGCCATAAACCTATGCCTATAACAATTTTTAAACTTATAATATTAACTATTTCACTTATTTGTTAGTTTTTATTCTTATCAATATGTTAGTTAATTAGTTTTAGTTTTTCTTTGCATAGTCCCTTTTCGGGTATAGGCCTCATCATCATCAAAGCATCTCAATAGGTCACCATATTGTGGGTTACTGTGCTGCACCATTGCATTGTCCACATTCGCAGTGAGTATGGAGAGCATTACTCTTGGATTCTACACATGCTTTCCATCAGGCGGAATAGTCACTTTAGCAACATATGTATTTAAAACAAAAGTATATTTTCATTAGATCTTCCTATCTCGGATATTACTGTGGCCCTCCTGATATTGTATAACATTCATTCATGAATGGGCTGGCTCCGAGGCACTCGCACTGCCACCCACACCTACTTCAGCTAGGGTGACAAATAGCTTCACCTGTCACCCTCAGGCTTAAGCTTATCGTCACTCACGGAGATCTTTTTGTGACTTTGGGCCCCTACATACAACAAATACACACAAAATAAAAATTGACTGAGCATGAAAGTGAGTACACCGGACGCTATCTAGTCCCAAGCTAAGCAGAGCTTGTGTTATGGGTACTAGACAACTGATATAAATACTTATAATACTTTTTTTTTGTAAATACGTACATATTATACATAGAAAACACCCAGATACTAGTTTAGTTATTACAGTAACGAGTAGCCTGTGTCCTTCCTATTGATTGAAAGGATCTTCATGCCAAATTCCGAAATGCATGTCGCGAAAGCGAAACAGAGGTACAAGTTTTGTACTTTTAATCTATACTAATATAAGCTGAAGAGTTTGTTTGTTTGTTTGTTTGTTTGAACACGCTAATCTCAGGAACCGCTGGTCCGATTTGAAAAATTCTTTCAGTGTTAGATAGCCCATTTATCGAGGAAGGCTATAGGATATATATCATCACGCTACTACTAATAGGAGCGGAGCAACAATGAAGAATGTTTCAAAAACGGGGGAAATTTTCACGCTACGGGCAATATAAGGCGCAAACGAAGTTGCGTTGGTCAGCTAGTTTATATTATAAAGTAGTGCGTGAATTATTTTAAACAGTTTTTATTATATATACACTTGTGCGTTTAATTTGTAAACACTTGTTTAATGATTGTATTAAAGTATAATTTTTACTTACTGTTCTTATTTGAACCCTGCATTTTGATAAACAGTTATCATCCACAAGTATTTAACACGTGTTATGGTGATTAAATAAATGAAATTATGTCAATTAAAATATATTCTTCGACATTCCACTGTGACACCGAAAAAAGTAATGGTAAACAGTACACAACGCAAAGCCGTTAGAAGATGACAGAAATTCAAATTTGAAGTAACATTCATAAACGTTTCGTTCAACGAAGAAATTGAAATGCCAAAGTGATTTAAAATCGAATCAAAACCATCAACAGACACAGTCGACCAATCAGTAAATCGGCCTTTTTATAATTTCAGTATTTTTAAGGTTTATAAAACAAAAACAACTTTTTGGCAATAATAATCTTATATATATTTATTTAAAAGGGGAAGGTGACTGATATACCCAGAGATCAACGTACAGCTGAAACCGCTGAGGTGCTGAGCCCATGGAGGAACTATTAGAGTTAGATAACTCTATGGCTCAGCCAAGAGTAAATCAGGGGATGAAAGTCTGCGTGAGCGAAGCCGCGTGCAAAAGTTACCTACTAAATTACAGTAAAAAGATAAGCGCTTTACTTGACACACTTTAACTTCAAATTTGAATTAACGATATTTCGCAATGTTGCTACAATTACTTTGTATCCTCACTCACTCGGTAAAATAAATGAAAGAATGCACCACCACATGCATATGAGGTCGAGCTCAATGTAGTTCTATTAATTATAATCGTAGACAGATATTATTATTTTTTAATGAGGATCAGGTCAAAGATCATTGTTAGGAAAGATTTGAAATAAAAATGCTATTTAATAGTCATAATGTACAGTTTATTGTATTAAGATTAAATGCAAAAAGATCAATTTGCATACTGCAAAAACATACCAATATATAATTATTTTGACTTGTGTTTAAATGACGTAAAATTTTGGGGCCATCAGATATAGTTCTTGTTAAATAGACAAACAATCTAATAGGGGATTGTTTTTACGAAAGACACTTCCCATTTCTTCTCATCCACATTTTTTAACATTTATTTCATCACGACGAAGACATAGACTTCAAGACTGAAGATTTGAAAACTTTAAACACTTGAAATTGGCATAAATAGCTGATCCCAGAGATCCGACTGGTTGCCATTTCATCAAAAGAAGAAGACCAATTTAATATTACGCTATTTTAACATTAAAAAGATACAAAATATTCCTTTTTGCATTTAATACCTGGCCCGGCCCTATTCTAGTAAAAATAATAACACTTTCTATTGCGATATTTTTAACCCTTAGAGCATATTTACCGGGAAGGGCAGCGGAACGGGCGGAAAGCGTGATCGGCGTAGAGAGACTGAGTTTGGGTAGTGTCCGTCTCTCTCATGCAAGCTTCCGATTGCTGGACGCACATACATATTTCATGACTGATTTGGCGGGAAATACACCAACCAATTAAAAGCTTGCGTGAGATAGACAGACATTACGCAAACTCAGTCTCTCTCTCTAATCCAATCACGCTTTGCGCACGTTTGGCTGCGCCTCCAGTTGTCCAGCTTCTGTTTTTACCAGTGTTGAAGTGAAATGACAGTTGACTTATGACATTCGTGAATGAGAATGTACCTATCCCTCTTCCTGACCTATCCCAGCAATATTTTGTTTTGTTGGCTTTATTTTACAAAGAAATCAAACTCATTCTTATTTATAAAAGTATTAAAACTAAACGATTCCTTCTTTCTTGTACTTAGGAAAATACTAACAATAACTAGAAATTTGAAAAGAGACACAGATAGAACGAAAAAGCTACTAAAACAGTGAATTTAGTAGTTTTCTTTTAGAAAATAAAATTTTGAAAATTTAAAATGTATGTTTGTGATATTAAATGTACAACTTTTTACTTAATGCATATGAAAGTATTTATATATGGTATTTACATCAAAGAATAAATACTTAAAGTTATGATCTGTTTGTTCCGACTAATTTAAGAAACGGTTGGACCAATTTTGACGGGACTATCATTGGCAGATGCCGATCTTATACGAAGTAACTAGGCTACTTTTCTTAGAATGTACACGGTCAAACGACCTACGCTAGTCAATGATACATTAAAAAAGTCGCGATTTTTGCACTCTTTAGAGAGTTGAGCACAAATCACTTGTTAAATCTCTAAACTTATATTATTTACACACATTATAATAAATTATTGGTCACCGAAATACTTCGTCGTACCTAAATGGCGGCAACTGAGTAGTAATTAGGACACAGAAAAATTAATTACGAGAAAAGAATCGTTTACTTAGAAAATTATTTTTAGGTTGTTTAACAAAAACGGTAATTTATATATCGTGTGGTCTACAAAGGTTGAACAACAACAATGATATAAAACATTTTATATTTTTGTTCTCCATTGTCTCATTGAACTCAACACACTTCTTCCAGCGATGCACAATAAAAATGCTAAGATGCCCAACTACATTCACTCGTTTTTATTGACGAGTTTGCCATCTTCACGTTGAGGGCGGAAACTTTTCAGACTACCTACTATAAACACTTTTGGTAGTTTTTTATTTCAATATTGGCAACCCTTTGTTACATCATAAGTTTACTATCTAATGACCTGATGTTGATGCCTTGGTCTGAATTTTCAAGTAAAATTAATATTTAGAAACTTAGCATTTATTTCATATCAAGTAGATTTATGACATTAACCAATTCAGTAGGAAGACATTTTTATAAAAATTTTCAACAAAGAAAACCATTAGATTTACTATAAACGCAGTACACGGTTTATCATCTTGTGCTTAAAACTGTGTTGCCAACAACGAAAAGAAATTTATTTTCAGACTTTTCTCAAAAATCATATTTTTAAAATTAATATATTACAATCATTTTCTTGTTCTTTCACTTCATATTTAAAATCAGGTTTGATTTTGTATTCTACCACTTTAACAGGTGTAGTCTTAGTACTAGGTGACACGGTTGGTTTTGATACTTTGGGTGACATGGTTGGTTTTGATACTTTGGGTGACAAACTTGGTTTGACCTTCTTAACAACCAAATTCGAATCTAGAACTTGTTTGGGTGATGACGTTACTTTTGTCATTTTAGGAGAGTCCTGAGGTTTCTTGACTGGAGAAGTCTCAATCGACTCCTTGGGTGACAAGTTCGGTTTGACTTTGAATTGACCGATTTTAGTTTTTACAACAGTTTTCTTTTTGATTGTACTCTTTTTCGGTGTACTTGTGTCTATCAATGCTTTAAAATTTTGATCGACAAAACTTTTATAAGTATCATTGAAAGACGGAGAAGAATTTATGATAGTTTTCTTTAACGGTGCCAATGGTGTTAATGAGTCCATAGTCTTTTTAGATACTGCATCTGTTTTAATTTCACCATTTTCTTCGTTTGTCTTGCTGATTTTAACATCCTTTTTAACTGTGTCCGCTTTACGTTTACCGGGATATGTCCTTACTTCTGATAGAGCTTCAGTTATTTGATTGTCCGTCAAGCTTTTGTTCACAACTGTTTGTTCTTCTACTCCAATACTGTTCAAAATTAGGGTCATCTCCAAAGCTTTGTTGAGTAAAGAATATAAAACTTTGGTATCACCCTTGGGAGCGGTAACCATGATATTACTCATAATACTTTTTAACTGTTGGTGAACATGTTCATCCGAGTCGACATGTTGAATTTCAATATCTTTTAGGAACGGTAATATGGAGTGTGTCTTGTACTTCGATGGTGGTAAGTCTAAAGATGAGTGTCCAAAGTGTTCTTTTAAATATATGACCCGGTAACCGTTATTAAGCTCAGTGGTAATTAAAGATGATGGACAGAGTAATGTTTTCTCTGCTTCGATTGGTGGCTGATGAGAGCAGTGATATATATTCTTTGAGCTTTCCACTGAAGGAGTCAGGGTCTGGAATTTAACTTTAACCATAGCCTCTAATTCTGATTTCCAGGTTGTAAATTCTGAAAAAAAATAAAAAAAGTATTACATCGGGCAAACAATTTAGTCTGAGAGGTGATGGGTTAAGTATAGGTACGGAATGTCACCAACCGTATTCATGTTGAGGTTATCAGAAGAGTCAATTTAGGGAACTAATTCTGCAGAACAACAGCTCTGCATTAAGGACAACTTAATCCCCTGGGGTCACATAGTATTGCTGTCCACACGCCCTAGAGGATTCGTTTGGAGGATTTTGTAAACACAACATCAATTAGGATCTGCTATGCATACCTTTGTATTAATTGTACAATATCTGAGTGAAGAATGAATGTCTTGTCAGCATGTTAGCATGGAATAAATGTTTACACTACGATTCCACTATGTAGTATTCTACTGTGGAAGGAGATTACAGATGGTTCATTTTGGATTGCGGGTCATTTTTTACCCGACTACGGCAAAGCCAAAGGAGGGTTATGATTTTGACAGGCTATGTATGTATGTATGTATGTATGTTCATTTGTTCCCTCCTAGCTCCTTAACTACTCATTAGATTTGGACGAATGAGGTGTCTCTAGAAGCGTCATGATCGTCTTCTGGTTATAGGCTATATGACGTGTCACTGAATCTAATGTGGCGCCCTCTAGCCGACATAAAGTACTGTATTAAAAAATAAATATGAGAGAAATATGCCGTGTTTGGTATCATACGAAAGGGCGTTACTACTAGATTTCAAAAATATATATATTATTAGCATTTTCTCGTGACTTTGTCCGTATTTATTCGATAATTGTGACATTTCTGTGGTATCTATTTAAAATATACTTTGCAAAGAAATTAGTATTATAGAGGCACCAAAACATTTTAAATAAAAAAAAGTAAAAACTAAAACCCAACTACGACAAAAACCGACGCTGAAAAAGTATGAAACAAGTTTCAAAAGCCGTAGTCACGCGTTGTTAAAGTGATATGGACTATGGTACATTAATAAGTTTCAAAAGCCGTAGTCCACGTAGTGTAATGTACCATAAGGTACATATCACTTTAACAACGCGTGACTACGGCTTTTGAAACTTGTTTCATACTTTTTCAGCGTCGGTTTTTGTCGTAGTTGGGTTTTAGTTTTTACTTTTTTTTATTAGATCTGTACAGTCATCACAAGCATGAATGATTTTGCACATTCTTAGATAAGACTATAAGATATGTCAGCTGATTCTGCATAAATTGACAAATCATTGATTCAAATACTTTTGCAAAAACAGACAGAATAGAGATTGGTTCTTGTAATTTGAAAATAGGTACAACTTTTGCTAGTTTCCATTTAAATGGAAATATACTTAGTGACTGCCTCGTTGATCTCGCGGTTGGCGTGTGCGACTGCTGATCGTGAGGTCTCGGGTTCGATTCCCGGGTCGGACCAAATGTTTGTATGATCTGCAAATATTTGTTTCGGAGTTTGGGTGTTTTCTATATATAACTAGCTGCCCCGGCAAACGTCGTTTTGCCATAATTTTTTTTTAAGGATAGGTGACATTTAGGGGGACGAAAAATAGATGTTGTTCGATTCTCAGACCTACTCAATATGCTCACAAAATTTCATGAGAATCGGTCAAGCCGTTTCGGAGGAGTTTGGCAACTAAAACTGTGACACGAGAATTTTATATATTAGATATGTATGTATTTACAAAAAAAAAAGTATATATGTATTTGTATCAGTTGTCTAGTACCCATAACACAAGCTCTGCTTAGATTGGGACTAGATGGCGTTGTGTGATAGATGTCCGAAATATTTATTTATTTATAATTATATACCTGAGGATAACGATTGTAAATAATTGAAAAACCCATACTATGGTGATGGAAAGATTGCAGGGATTCGGAGTTTGATAGTATTGTTGAATTAATTTCATCGACATTGTATACTGAGGAAAATTAACTGGAAAACAATTCGCAAATCTCAGTGCCGTCAGAAGTTGTCATGGTTTCATATGTCATGGAAGCTGAGTAAATGCTTCAACTAATATGGTTTGATTTTACATGAGCCAAGAGCAATTTTGGGTTATTATATATTTCGCCATCCATCTTTCTAATGTAATCATTATAGCATACAGTTGACAGTTTATTACAGCTCATCTTCTATGTATGTCAATTCAATCTTACCTAAAGGATTTTTATCTATACTAATATATAAAGCTGAAGAGTTTGTTTGTTTGTTTGAACACGCTAATCTCAGGAAACGCTCGTCCGATTTGAAAAATTCTTTCGGTGTTGGATAGTCCATTTATCGAGGAAGGCTATAGGGTATATATCATCACGCTACTACTAATAGGAGCGGAGCAACAATGACGAATGTTTCAAAAACGGGGGAACTTTTCACGCTACGGGCAATATAAGGCGCAAACGAGGTTGCGTGGGTCGGCTAGTATTTCAAATAACGCGTGCGTATGTTATTTTTAACTAGCTGAAACCCGCGGTGTTTGTGTTTTATTCGTCATACCGCATATAACGTCGCGGAACAAAATTAGTCAAAAAAAAGTAGCCAAAGTACTCCCTGGATCATCAGCTATCTACCAGTGAAAGTCCCCTCAAAATTGGTCCAGTCGTTCCAGAGATTACCCGGTACAAACAGACAGACAGACAAAAATTTTTTTTAACTACATTTTTAATATTACAAACAGACAGTCTAATTTTATTTATTTGTATAGATTAACTATGCAGTGCAATAATACACTTCATCTGTACTAATATATAAAGCTGAAGAGTTTGTTTGTTTGTTTGAACGCGCTAATCTCAGGAACCGCTGGTCCAATTTGTATAAATGTTTTCAGTATTGGATATAACATTTATTGAGGAATCATCATTATCATCACACTAAGATCAATAGGAGCGGAGCACCAATCGAGAATATTTCAAAAATGGGGTAAAGTTATCACGTTACGGGCAATAGGAGACGCAAACGAGGTTAGGTCAGTTAGTTTGTGATTAAATTAATAAATAAATATTTCGGACATCTAAACACACAACGCCATCTAGTCCCAAGATAAGCAGAGCTTGTGTTATGGGGTACTAGATAACTGATACAAATACATATATACTTTTTTTTTTGTAAATACATACATATTATAGATAGAACACACCCAAACTCCGAAACAAATATTTGTAGATCATACAAACATTTGGTCCGACCCGGGAATCGAATTGAATGTAAAGATTGAAAATATTGGTACTGGCTACTTCGTCAGTTTCGTAGCCATCTATCAAAGAGATCAAGCATTACAGTTTTCAATATTACATGTGAGATACAAACCATCATTGTTCGGAAAGTACAAACAATCTGCTCGCAACGAATGCAGTTCTTTTACATGCTTTTCAAACAGCATGAGACTATCAAATGTTTTTTGGCATCCCAAACACATGAAACGATCCGGTCTTTCCTCTGCAACCTCCATGCATTGATGGTCTTCTGATACCGGCAAGTATTTTTTACAGCAGTCAAACATCTCTACACGGATTGGTCGGATTAAGTCTGATGAGTTTGGCTGTCTGTGAACAAATTAGTTTTATATATATAATAATTTTTTTTGGGAATTTCACATACATACATAGTAAGCAAATCTTCTATTATGATACCAGTTGTTGCCTGCGGCTCCACCCGTATATATGTCGGTTATCGCGGCAAATAATAGCCTATGTGTTATTTTGATGTATAAGCTATGTTACTGTAGAGTTTCATGCAAATACATTCAGTAGTTTTTGCGTGAAAGAGTAACAAACATCCTGGATGGATGTTTGTTCCATACTTACAAACTATCGCATTTATAATATAAGTATAGATTTAGATTGACTGACAAAATCCTGATTTACTTTTTTTTGTAAATACATACATATTATGAAAAACTAAAAAAAAACACCCACACTCCGAAACAAATATTTGCAGATCATACAAACATTTTGTCGGACCCGGGAATCGAACAGCAATCGCAGATACAGCAGATGTAATATTTCAGACATCTGACACACAACGCCATCTAATCCCAAACTAAGCAGAGCATTTACTATGGATACTAGGCAACTTTTTCTGTATATACATACATTTCATAGATAGACAGCGAAACTCTGAAATACATATTAGTAGATTATACAAACATTTGGTCTAACCCAGAATCAAACCCAAGACCTCAAGCAACACAGTCACATATGTTACCACTGCCCACTGTAGCTCATCCAAACTGATGTAAATCTTTCAACAGTGGCTGAACCATAAATCTATACTAATATATAAAGCTGTAGAGTTTGCTTGTTTGAATGCACTAATCTCAGGAACCACTGGTCCGATTTAAAAAAATATTTCAGCATTGGATAGTACATTTATCGAGGAAGGCTATAGGCTATATATCATCACGCTAAGACTAATAGGAGCAGAGCACCAATGAAAGATGTTTCAAAAACAGGGGAAAATTATCACTCTATGGGCAATAGGAGATGCAAATGAGGTTGCGTGGGTCTGCTAGTAAAACCTATACACATTTTTAATGGTCTTTAAAAACAGAGGCAATGTCAATTCGACCGTACCTATATATAATATATTTTGAATTGTGTGTGTTCGCCGGTAACTTCATACTTTTTAATGGAAAGGAGATATCCAATGGTGGTATCATGATAAGGATACTAAGATCTGATAATCGCATCTAAGAGAAGTCAATTAATTTAGTCGAGATTGTAGTTGATTTTAAATTTTGTTAAAATTTTACTTGTTTACACAATTTGTAATTCACACATTCAAAAAACATACATATTTATGAAGTACATAATATATTTTTAGTATATTGCTAATAAATAAGACTGTGCCTAAAAATACAGGAAGAAACCGCAAGCAATTACTAGTATTATCATAAATATGGCAATACTCACACAGGTAGGTCGTTTTTATCAACACAGTGATTCTTCTGTATATGTCTGTAAGCGGAGAAGTATACTCTAAACACCTTAATGCATTTAGGGCATTTAAACTCAATTCTCTTTTTCGTGACAGCTTTTTTGGTCTTAGACTCCTCTGCTATAGTTTCTTCTGAATTATTTTTGTTCACAACTTTTGAAGGTGATACTTCGTCGCTTATTTTCGAATCAGTTTGGTTATCAGCGTTTTTCGTAATCACTTTAGCAGTTTGTAAGTTTGTTGGCTTTTTAACCGAGACGCGCTTTTTATCTAACATTTGATACGAATCAATAGATTTTTTATGCACAAATCTTCTATGCGATATCAGAGCACTGTGGTTCAAGAATTTTCGACCGCACACTTCACATTTGCACGATTGACGCCGCAGTTTTAGCTTTTCTGGTGCTTTTGTTCCCATTTTCTAAACAGCATTTGCTTTCACAATCGCATAAACAGTTATTTTATGAAAAAATGTAAATATCTTCCTTGCGTTCAATTTCGAGTTGAACTCGCATTTAAGAGATCGCGTTCCAGATCCAGCAAGATTATACTATTTAAATTCATTTATATGTTACTGTTTCGTCTAATACACTTTTTCATGAGTTAGAAAGATGTAGATATAAAACAAATGTTAAAGAAATGTAGGAAACGTAAAATGAAACGCGGTAAATATGATGACGCGCTTTTGTAAATGTCAAACTTGGCGTCAGTGATGCTGCCAACAGTTATACAAAATCTCCACTCAATTCAACTTTTAAAACCACCAGAAATCCACTAAAAAGTATTTTCGTACATTCAAATATACCTGATGATGATGACTCAAATTCAAATAACTCGTGATGATAACACAACACAATATGGCAAAATACTGGGCTGCACAGAGTGCATAAGTACATACATACTGATAAGTCCTAAAACTCATAAATGAAGAGTGGTATTCCTATACTCGTTATATATTCACCTGAAGAAGACCTTATTTTTTTTATAAATAGCCTTCAAAAATAACTCTACTCTGCTGATGGTGGACACTTGTTAGCATGTAATTGACTAAGTGGCTGAGTGATCGCAGTAATTGTGTGGGGGAATTAGTGCAAGTAAAACCTAATAAACAATGATATCGAAACATTTGATGTCGATATGTTATTTTAATAGGTCTATGACATGTAAACTTCCATGGTCAGTTTTTATGTTACTTATGACATATTTATTCGAGTATAATGTAGACAGGCAAAGATAGTGGCTATGGGGGTGTGCAACTCCTTACGTTATCACATATTGAAACTATTTTTAAAAACCACTGGAAAAATCCTCCAGCCACTTAAACACCACCAGTTTTAGTGGAAAATCCATTAAGCTGGCCATACTGCTTGGCGTTTTGAAATTGTTTCGGTTTTCGTTTAGGAATAGAAAGAGTGTTGTTTTTTGAGTTTAAGTAGAGTGGGCTGGGCTACGACCGCTGCGCTTCTAAGTCGCTCAAATTCTCACTTTCATGTTTTCTTATATTGTAATGTTTGACTATTTTTATATCTCACTAGCTGAACCCCGCGGTTATTGCGGTACCGCGAGTAACGCCGCGGGACAAACTAAGTCTAAAAAAAGTAGCCTAAGTTACTCCCTGGATCATCAGCTACCTGCCAGTAAAAGTCCCGTGAAAATCCGTCCAGCCGTTCCAGAGATTACCCGGAACAAACAGACAGACAGACAGACAAAAATTTTTTTAACTAAATTTTTGGTATATGTACCGTGTATACATACATATGCATTTAGTAAAAAGCGGTTATTTTAATATTACAAACAGACACTCCAATTTCATTTATTTTTATAGATTAGCTGAACCCTGCCGTGTTACCCGCGGTTATCATCGTACCGCGAGTAACGCCGCGGGACAAAGTTAGTCTTAAAAAAGTAGCGTAAGTTACTCCCTGGATCATCAGCTACCTATCAGTGAAAGTCCCGTCAAAATCGGTCTATCCGTTCCAGAGATTACCCAGAACAAACAGACAGACAAAAAAAAAACTACATTTTTGGTATACGTATCGTGTATACATACATATGCATTGATAAATATTACAAACAGACACTCCAATTTTATTTATTTGTATACCCTGAATATATACTGGCTGTCTCGGTGGCACAGTGGTACTGTATCCGACTGCTGTGCTCAAGGTCTCAGGTTCGATTCCCAGATGGGACTAAATGCTTGTATGATCTGCAAATATTTGGCTCCAAGTTTGGATGTTTTCTATGTATAATATGTAGGTATTTACAAAAACAAAGTAAATATGTATTTATATCAGTTGTCTAGTACCCAGAACACATGCTCTGCTTAGCTTGTAACTAGATGAGATTGTGTGTTAGATGTCCTAAATCTATACTAATATATAAAGCTGAAGAGTTTGTTTGTTTGTTTGTTTGAACACGCTAATCTCAGGAACCGCTGGTCCGATTTGCAGGCTACGGGCAATATAAGGCGCAAACGAGGTTGCGTGGGTCAGCTAGTATTTATTTATTTATCATGCTTAGAAGAATAGACACCAAGCATGATTGAAGAGAGGTCAGACAATGTTTTGTGAGTATGTGTTTGTTTCCTGCTACAAAATATTCTAACTAATAATTTCAGTTACGGACATTAATTGCATATAAAAGAAATTAATTAATAAATAAAACTTTATTGTTCCATTTCTTTTACTCCCCACAGTTTAATCTCATCTTCGCACGCAGATATAAAACTATTGTCAGTTGGATGGTGACTAATAGACACCACCGCCTTATCTCTATTGTGGAAATATTTCTTAACACAATTACCACTTATTAAATCATAATAAAAAATTTCCCCCGTAGCCGAACCAGAGACAATATGGCTATCTGTCGCATTTACCGCGTTTTCTAACAAATAATCCTTACTTTCATGACCTACAAATGTATTTAGAATCTCCCCAGAGTCTTTATCAAAAAGTTTTATCGTACTATCTGCACAGCTTAAAATATAACACTGGCCATCTCTTGTGAGGCTCCCAAATGTCACAATATGACCAATATAATCAGACACCATTTTGCCCATTCGAATATCATACAACCTAACATGACAATCAACTGATGTAGTTAAAACTTCATGGTCAGTCACTTGGATCGATGTGATTGTGTCCTTTGCATCTTTTAAAACTTGTACTGGCTCTTGTCTACGGCTTATCACATCCCAAAAAGCAACTGTATTGTCTATGGAACCTGAAACCGCCATTGAAGATTCTTCATTGAATTTTATGCAAGTTACTGAACTGGCGTGTCCACGATATCGTCTAATGGGCTGTCCTGTAGTGACATCCCACAGAATTACTGATTTATCAGCACTAGCAGATATTATATGACTGCTGTCACAGGACCCTGCAGCGTCTAACACCTCGTTTGCATGTCCCCCATAAGTTTTTAGTAAGAGCTGGCGATGGGGATTCCATAGGTTTATTTTCTTGTCTGCTCCGCAAGTTAGACAATATACCCCGTCTATGTTGAACCGTACGGCACGAACAACTTGTTGCTTGCACTTTATTGTAGCTAACGTTTCCAATTCAGTCATATTGTAGATATATTGCGATTTATAATACACCGATCAACAACATTCCTTCTTCTTCTTCTTTTGGATGAAATGGCAACCAGCCGAATCTCTGGGATCAGCTATTTCTGCTAATGTCAAGTGTTTAAAGTCTTCAAGTCTCTAGTCTTCGTCGTGATGAAAAAACAAAAACGATTTCCAAACAACATTCCTTGATTTGTTATCAATTATGACGTTTGTGGTGACAGTTTTGTTGAAGTGCACCTGGTCCTGCAGCAGAAACTGAAAATTTGAGATCGAAGCATAGTACAATTTACGTTCAAAAAAAAAAATGTTGATATAAATTTTTGAAATTTTTAATTAATAACAAATAAAATAATTTTATTATCATTTTTTTTTATCTAAGTTTATAAATAGATTAAGTTTTACATTTTGATAAAAGAACCATCTCTTAACATAATATCTTTGAACTATTATCATTACCATTGCCATCTATCGGCATTGTTACACATTAACTTACATACCACCGCCCGCCATTGCCTACCGCATTGCCCATTCGGACCGGACGTCCGAACAATTTAATAAGTACCTAGCAATGCTGTGACTGTTTACATTGACACAGTGCCTTAGTTTTGCATCGTCATATAGTTTTCTGCGTACATTAATTTGTACGTAACACGCCTACTATTACAATTGATGCTATGCAACATATTGTTTGTAGTACTTTAAAGGTTCTGTACGATAGGTATGTTTTTATGCGGACATTTTGCTGTAAAGATGCTTATTCAAGGCTTTGTAGAGTATAAGAGGCTGAATTGACCTAGTTAACTACATACCTAAGTAGGTTTATGATGTTACGTAAAAAGCGATTATAGAAGTAAGTTCTGTTATTGGTACCGAAATACATTAAGTAAGATAGTTAAAAAAGAGTATGAAAATTTACTGCATTAGAATTCGTTTTCAATCGGTAGGTACAACAATATCTTTTCTATCTAAACAGGGTGTCCATTTTCGTTCAATAATTAGAAAAAAAATACATTTATATAACATAAATTAGTTTTTATATTTATAATCTGCTTATGAAAAATGTGATCATATCATTCAATAATGCGGTAGTATTATAGCATTCCACAGCTGAACGAAGATCGAAGACCCCCAATCATCCCAAACCATCCCCGTATTCAGTAAGCCGCATCCATCTGCTGGCAGCCATTTTTATCAAATCATTGATTTGGCAAACGTATTGTAATTAGTAGATTGGTTAGATTAGTTACATTAGCTTATGTCAGTCAGCGTCACGTTCGGCCTCCTTGAACGGAGAATACATAATATTTGCTTAGAAGGTGAAGAAAAGCGGCAAGAAAGATATTACACGAGGAAAACTTTTCGCGAAAAAGAATCGTCAAGCGCACAGTGCGGCCGATCGCGAATGTTTTAGAACGTTCGTTTTACTAAGTTGCTCGCTAGGTGACACCCTAGGCTCTAAGCAAGCTGCTTGCCTGTGCGTACGTAGCCTGAAGAAGTTCTGTAGGAACGAAAGTAGTCGGTTGATTCATAGTAAAACATTACATGTCAACTTTGATAGTACACTGGCGGGCTTAAGACACTCCTTTTAAAAAAGGTTCGGCCTACTATTCTAAGGGTTGGTATTTGCAGTGCTGTTGTATTTTTAATACGCCACCACACGTATATAGCAGCAAAATAAAGAAGACAGATCCCAACTAAAAATGACAGCATTTGTGCTGTCGTGTTTCGTGGGTAAGTGCGAGTTTAGAGGCCCAATGATGCAGAAGAATTTAAATAAGACCGCCATATTGTGGCCACCATGCTGCATTATTCACATTTGCAATGAGTATGGTGACCACTACTCTTGAATTCTACTAGTTTTTTTTATGGTATAGGGGGCAAACGAGCTCACGTATCACCTGATGGTAAGCGATTATCGCCGCCTATGGACAACCGCAACATCAGAGGCGTCACAAGTACGTTGCCTAACTTTGCGGGGAGGAGTTCGGGTATGGTTATTTTATGGTATGGTTCGCTATTTCACACCGGTTTTCTGTGAGGCCGTGGTATCACTCCGGTCGAGCCGGCCCATTCATGCCGTAGGGTGGCTCTCCCACGGTAAAATACAGATACTTTGGCAGGACCGCTGGTCCGTACGTAAAAAAAGTTATTTTTAAACAATAATAATAAACAAACTACGAGTAGGTAAATTAAACAACTACCTAAAACCTCTTTAGTATACTTATTTTATTTCCGAACTTCTCAAAACCCTAAGCCTGTTACCCTAGTATAACTGCAGAGTTCGAAAACGGGTCAGTACGATGCCGCATGCAGTGAACATAATGCGGAACTATGTATCTGAATGTTCGAAGTACGAACCAGAGACAATTTACTTGTTTTATTTTTTTATTCGTTGACATAAATTTGCGCGGTAAATTGTGTTATTGTATTTGAGGTTTTAAAATTTAAGTGGCTTGGATTATGTTTTATGTAGTAAGCAGTTCCCGGATCCCTCCCGTCTCAGGCGCAGAGTGGCACACCGTGTGATTTTAGTCGGTTCGATTCCGACACACCGCCCCATAGCAAACCGCGGCGGTGTACACATGTTTAAAAAAAAAAAGGGTTTGTGTCAAGTGTTCCTTCTCTCTGCAGTTCTGTTGTCCTGTTAATTTGCTCCCTCAGTCGACTCTTACGACACCCATGGGGTGCATAGGGGTGGTGATACTCTGTATTCTTACTCCGACACAACAAGGACAGCACGCCTATAGGTATCATAAAAATAAACGAAACCTTTTTTCGGTCCTCTATCACACAATGTCGTCTAGCCCCAAGCTAAGCAGAGTTTGTGTTATGGGTACTAGAAAACTGATAAAAATACATATATACTTTTTTTTTGTAAATACATACATATTATACACCCAAACTCCGAAACAAATATTTGTAGATCATACAAACATTTGGTCCGGGAATCGAACCCGATCAGCAGTTGCACAAACCAACCGTGAGACCAACGGGCAGTCGTCTAAGCTGCCCAGTAACTAATTCAAATACACACAAAAGTCATGTAAAAGATGTAACGCCAAGTGCAATCTAATTAAAACCTCTACCGAGACACGTAAAACAGGCATAAATAAAATCATCTACAAGTGAAACCACAGAACAAAAGAATAACAGTTAGAAATGGTGTCGAGCTGCAAGTGTAAGGTACACTGTGTCGCCTAAACGCACACATTAACGATCAATAATATTATACACACACTAGCCGACCCACGCAACCTCGTTTGCGCCTTATATTGCCCGTAGCGTGAAAATTTCCCCCGTTTTTGAAACATTCTTCATTGTTGCTCCGCTCCTATTAGTAGTAGCGTGATGATATATACCCTATAGCCTTCCTCGATAAATGGACTATCCAACACCGAAAGAATTTTTCAAATCGGACCACCGGTTCCTGAGATTAGCGTGTTCAAACAAACAAACAAACAAACAAACTCTTCAGCTTTATATCTAATATATAGATAAAGAACAATATCCTAATTCGTATAAATAATTCGCATAGCAATAATTTTTTACGCAGCTACGTTCCCGACGAAAGTAATACGTGTATTAAAGCGTTCAGTTGATGCCAGCAGAGACATTAGTGATATCGGTGCTTAATTGCGGCGCGCCTGACCCGCCTACATCGCATTTCTACCTTAATTCTCCTCTTCTGTGAGTGAAACTAATGAATATCCAAAAACTCATCCCCTGTGCCATTTTCTGCGTCCAATTGTGTCTCTTCTCCTAACTAATTTTGGACCCATTTGAAGTACCTAAATAAAAAACAAATAATAGTTAAAATATCTAAAAAAAAACCTGCTTCGGCATTAATGGGCCGGCTCGACCGGAGAGATACCACGGCCTCACAGAAAACCAGTGTAAAAGAGCGCTTGCGCTGTGTTTCACCGAGTGAGTGAGGATACCGGAGACCCATACCCCAACCCTTCTCCATCCCCCAAATGCCGGCAACGCACCTGTGACGCCTCTAGGCGTGAACTCATAAGATTTTCACCTACCAAAAAGTGCTCAACCGACCAAAAAAGTTTTGTGACGTCAGCATGTTGGTGACGCGGTTACGCGTAATCATAATATTTTTGCCTACCAAAAAGTGCTTAACGCGGCTAAAGAAGTTTCAACTTCAAAAAATTCCTAGTGCCGGTAGTAGCGCCATCTACCGGGTACGATTGTGACTTTATAGCCCTCCAGGAAACCACTCAAAAAAAACGAAAGAAACATCATGATTGGTCCAGTTGTTTAAGAGAGGATTACTGTATGTGACGTACATATATACAAAAACTTTATCAATAACTAGTTGTTGTCCGCGGCTCTGCCCGAGTATGTGTCGGTTATCACGGCAATAGCCTATGTGTTATTCTGATGTATAAGCTATATTACTGTAAAGTCTCATGCAAATGCGTTCAGTACTTTTTGTGTGAAAGAGTAACATCCATCCATCCATCCACGCATTCTTCCACACTTACAAACTTTCGCGTTTATAATATTAGTATAGATGAACCTCGCGGTGTTACCCGCGGTTATTGTTGTACCGCGAGTAACGCCGCAGGACAAAGTTACTCTAAAAAAATTAACCTACTCCTTGGATCATCAACTACTTGCCAGTGAACGTCCCGTCAAAATCGGTCCAGCTGTTCCAGAGATTACCCGGAACAAACAGACAGACAGACAGACAAAAATTAGTTAAAAAAATTTTTTTGGTATATGTACCGAGTATACATCATATGCATTTAATAAAAAAATATGATTTCAATATTACAATCAAGATAAGGTACCTATTAGCGCAGTATAATATTAAATTAGATAAGTTAGTATTCAAATTGAATAAACATGATCATGGCGACTCAAACACACAGTTTGAGAAAATTTTCTTTTTAAATTTGTCAAATATAATAAACTGAAAACTTATAACCTCGTCAGTTGTAAATCATGACACTTTTCATGTGAAACACACTAGCTCCATCTACATAATTTTCTTTTAACGTGTAAAATTGTGTAAAATGGATACAGACATATACAGTTCTATTAACTCCTTTATTAGCTAAAAATTACTTTAAAACCTATTGTAAACCCTAAATAAAGCTAAAAACTTTAGTTTTAATAAGTTAATTTCAGTAATTTTCCTATTAATTTAATTAATTACCTATTAAAACAATATGGCGTTCGTTTTCTAAATAGCTATAAAGGCACATACAACATCTATAAATCCTATACTGCGTCAAAACTAAGTTGCTAAACGCAGTAATCATAGGGAAAAAAACAATTTTTTGTGTCCCTGATGTCAGAACTAGGTAACAAAATGTTTGAATGCGCGCGCACTCCGCATCGACCGATACCTTATCGCCTCAGTACGAGTCCGACCGCATTATCGGTCGGACCTATCTTATAAATGGGTGAGTTGCAATACCCTGGGGCACCAAATGTCGCGGATGACGAGAGACAGTACAGGGCTCCTTTCCGAAGGGCGCCGCAGTACAGGTGGCCCGCGCCACAGCCGCCGCAGCCTTCGGCCTTCGCCCCGTGGCGTAGGGCGCCCGCTCCGCCTCGGCCTCCTGACTATCGGCGAAGTGCTTCCTACCCGGGCAAACCTGAAGAGACCTACCAAGTAAGTAATTTATTTATGACAAAACTTAAATTTTTGCTCTCAATTTCAGTTTGGTATTTCATGTTTTAAAACAATTTTGAGATTGACTATGGTTTTAATGTCAACCTGTAACTGCTGTTATGTTAATTTTATGACGTATCGTTTTAAAATAAATATCAATTGTTATATTTTATTTTCTGTTCATTTGACTGAAAATGTAATTTCGACGTGTATGCAGTACCTATGTTAGCTGCTGATAACAATATCTTTAACTTCAACCTAGTTCTGTCAAGTGTACCTAGCAGCGGAATACAAATATCTAAACCATTTACGATATAAAAAAGAAATAATACTTAAATTCAAAGTTAATATTTAATATATTTAAGTTTTTTTTTTCTCAGTGAATCTAAGATTAAACGTAAAACGTAAAATACCTTATTTAAAAATATTTATTATAAATACTTATTTTCGAATTAAAAACATGATTAAATTGACCAATAACACAGTTATTTTTCAGAAAAAAAAAACGTTTTGAATATACGCCATTATCTAAATTAAGATTTATTTAACACATTAACTGCAAATTTTGATAGTAATGTTAGATATTTATTTCGTTACATGTAATAGTTTAGTAAAATAGGTATTAAGTTACATTTTTTCTGTAATTTTTTGATACACATAACAGTAATTGAAGTGTTTAATGAAATTTAAGTCACACGTGGCAACATACGTACGATTGTAATCGTATTTTGTCATTTAAAACCTCAAAAGGAAAATTATTAAAATATTCTTGTTTTTTTTCTAACCGACTTCAAATAAAAGGTTCCAAATACAATTGTAGTTTTTACACTGTAACTTGTGATTTGTATGTTTTTTTGGACGAGTCTCTGGCCTTTAAAGGAGCAATCCTTATGTATTATACTATATATATATAATTGGAATTTCGGAAACGGCTCCAATGATTTTCATGAAATTTAATATTCAAGGTGTTTTGAGGACCATAAATCGCTCTAGCTAGGATAAATTTTTAGAAAATTTATCAAAGAGAGAAAAAAAACCGACTTCAAGAACTGGACCAAATTGAAGTTGGACCAAACAGGAAGCACCAGCTTTCACATAAAAAAACAAACATAAAAAAATACAGTCATATTGATTACCTCCTCCTTTTTTGAAGTCGGTTAAAATCACGGTCGTTCGGGTACTAATTCCTTAGGTAATGAAAATTACAAATTATTACAATAATTCATCATAGTACTGTTTTTAATATTAATTTTTGCAACTATGACGTCCCTACAAGCTTACTTGCACTGGTTGATTTTTCAACTCCGAGTCACCATTAGGGTTACAAACCATTTAACATTTAGGCAACCGATACTTTTAATATTCTAGCCACTCATTTAGGCAGAATTTTATAAAAATTTCAACCCTAAAGAGTTAACTATAAATATTTTTTTAACAAAACATAACCGACTTTAAAAACTGGGCCAAATTGAAACGGGACCACACGGGAATCATTAGCTTTTAAATGAAAACGGAAAAAAAAACATATACACACAGTGCAACACGAACCTCCTCCTTTTTTGAAGTCGGTTAAAAATCGGTTATTCCAGTCAAAAGTTCTGAGGTAACAATCATAAAAAAAATACAGTCGAATTGAGAATTTTCTCCTTTGTTGAAGTCGGTTAAAAATTTGATATGAATTTTTGTCTGTTTCAAAGTGAGCAACACGAAATTATTAACAGAAGCTACTGGTAATAACTAGTAAGATATAAACACCATATAAAGAACCCGTGGAAACCTTTAGTATTCCATAGTAGAAAGATCAACGCTTTACTGAATTGGTTTATACATAAACTAGCTGACCCATGCAACCTCGATTGCGTCTCGTATTGCCCGTAGCGTGATAATTTTCCCCCGTTTTCGAAACGTTTTTCATTGCTGCTCCGCTCCTATTGGTCCGAGCGTGATGATATATTACCAATAGCCTTCCTCGATAAATGGACTTTCCAACATTGAAAGAATTTTTCAAATCGGACCACCGGTTCCTGAGATTAGCGTGTTCAAACAAACAAACAAACAAACTCTTCAGCTTTATATATTAGTAATAGATACATTCAAATCTTATCCCCACAGGGGTAGACAGAGGTGTATTAAACACCGCAGCACTGTAAAGATAAGGAAAACTTGACCCAAACATAAATATTAGGCCTTTACCTATGAAATTGCCGTTTTGTTTTTTTTTCAAACTTTTTTATTTCTGTTATTCGAAGTAATCACCCATGCAATCGACGCATCTTTGCCAACGCATTGGCAGTTTATTGATGCCCTTTTTGTAACAAATCAGCTGGACGGGAGGCAACAAACTCTTCAAAGGCATTTTGTACTGCCTCTCGGGAATTGAAGTTTTTACCCACTAAAAAGTTGACTAAATTTTGGAAAAAGTAATAGTCGGTAGGTGCAAGGTCTGGTGAGTATGGCGGATGAGGGAGAGCTTCCAACCCCAGCTCTTGCAGCTTGGAGACTGTCTGTTGCGCAGTATGGGGTTGCACGTTGTCGCTTGTGCGCTAATTGTGCTGATTTATTTGTATACATGTATAGATTTGTATAGATGATAACGGTTTTTGATAGCTCAGGATTTAAAAGGTTTATAGTATAGTAGCTGACTTGTGCTACCACGTCTGCTTCTTCTACTACCCGTAGCGTGATGTTATAACAGAGTAAACTAATTAGATTCCCATAATAAAAGGTTTTAGTGAGCCAACCTTAAAAAGCCTTTTTTTACCCGACTGCGAAAGAATGAGGGGTATGTTTTTCGAGTGTATGTATGTTTATTTCTTTGGCACGCCCTAGAAACGCTTGTCGTATTTTCATGTGAGTGGTGTCAATAGATTCATCTTAGTCGTGACAGTGATACTGGGTACACAAAAAGAAAAAAAAATACTGAATTTAGTAAAGATTGGCGCGGACGGTTTTTTTTAAATAATTTTACACGTAGATCTTTGAAAGGGGCACAATTCTTCATGAAACTTTAACCATTGACGTAGTGCACGCAATGGGAGGTCTCAAATTGAATAATTTTCGCCCGTTTTTGCAACTTATTTCATTGATACTCCGTTCTTTTTGGTTGTAGCGTGATAATATCTAGCCTGTGGCCTTCCTCGATAATTGGGCTATCTAACAGTAAAAGTATGTTTCAAATCGGATCAGTACTTTCTGAGATTAGCGCGTTAAATCAAACAAACAAACAATCTCTTCAACTTAATAACATTAGTATAAATGTAGGAAGGATAGGATAGTTACAAATTATTTAAGGTTTGTCATCTATCATTGATAAAATAAACAATTAATAAAAAAATGTTAACTTCTATTTTTTAAAAAGAATCACATTTCAAAATGGCGGCTAATTAGTTAATCAGCTGTTCATTTTACAGCAAGATTTGCGATATTACACAGATTGTGGAGTCTTTGAAATTGACATAACATTTTCTACAGTCTATTCAAATAAATAAAATTGGAATGGCTGTTTGTAATCTATACAAATAAATAAAATTGAAGTGTCTGTTTGTAATATTAAAATAACCGCTTTTTACTAAATGCATAATATATGTATGTATACACGGTACAGGTACCAAAACAACATTTTTTTTAAATTTTGTCTGTCTCTCTGTTGCTTCCGAGTAATCTCTGGAATGGCTGGACCGATTTTGACGGGACTTTTACTGGCTGATAATCTGAGGAGTAACTTAGGCAAACTTTTTTTAAGACTAGCTTCGTCCCGCGGTGTTACCCGCGGTAAAACAATAACCGCGGTAACACTCACCAACGAAACACGACAGCATGAAAGCTGTCATTTTACGTTGATATTCTGTGCGAGGGTTGTACCAGCCCGCTCGAGCCGGCCCGTCCGTGCTGAAATCAGCGTGGCTCTACTACCGTAAACCAATCTACCAAATTATATATAGGTATACAGTACACACACTAGCTTTTAATAATCCAGTACTGAACGTCCTGAAGAAGGCTTTTGGCACCTATACTAATATTTTAAGCTGAAGAGAAACCGCTGAGAAACTTCGTCGTTTATGAACCGATTTTAATAATTTTTTTTTAATGGAAAGTGGATATCCCAAGGAGGTTACGGCCAATGACGTCAAAAAAATTGAGTGTACTGTTTGTTATGTAGTCTCCCGCAGTCAAGTCTAATCACGTCCCACGTCCTTTGTAATAAACGAAAGTTTTTAATTTTAAAAATTTAGCCCTACGGTGGAACCATGATAAGGACACTAATATATGATGACTAGCTGACCCACGCAACGACGTTTGCGCCTTATATTGCCCGTAGCGTGAAAATTAACCCCGTTTTTGAAACATTCTTCATTGTTGCTCCGCTCCTATCAGTAGTAGCGTGATGATACATACCCTATAGCCTTCCTCGATAAATGGACTATCCAACACTGAAAGAATTTTTCAAATCGGAAAATCGGTTCCTGAGCTTAGCGTGTTCAAACAAACAAACAAACTCTTCAGCTTTATATATTAGTATAGATTAGTATAGATGACGGTATTAAAGAGAAATCGATCATTTTAGTCGTTCTTGAAGTCGGTTTTTTATTTTGTAAACATTTTTAATTATCTATACAAATAAATAAAATTGGAGTGTCTGTTTGTAATATTAAAATAACCGCTTTTTACTTAATGCATATGTATGTATACAAGGTACATATACAAAAATGTAGTTAAAAACATTTTTGTCTGTCTGTCAGTCTGTTTGTACCTGGTAATCTCTAGAACGGCTGGACCGATTTTGACGGGCCTTTCACTAGCAGGATGATCCAGGGAATAGGCAACTTAAACTACTTTTTAGACTAACTTTGTCCCGCGACGTAACTCGCGGTACAGCTAGTTAATAAATATATGTAAGTATGTATACATATACAACCAAAATATAATTTATTACAAGTTTTGTCTGTCCGTCTGTCTGTTTCTCTGTTTGTTCCGATTAATCGCTGGTATAAAGAGTAGCTTGGGCTCCTTTTTATAGACTAACTTCGCCCCGTGGTGTTACCCGCGGTACAAAAATAATCGCGGCGTTCCACTAGTATGCTCATAAATTTTAATCGACTTTATTATTTTATGTAGGTCAAGTAAAAATACCCCTACGGGCATCGAACATCGACCCTTGAAATTAAGTCCGCCCTAATGCGGCACTCTGTCAGGGATTTTATCGATTTCAACATGGTTTTTTGTTAGAAAGGGACGCGTATATGTTGCGGTTTCATTCTCCCGAGTTCTAAATCAGGGTAACAGGTAATTCACTTGTTAATAAGTTACCTTAATTAAATATCATATGGTTGAACTTGTGTGTATCAAATTATCTATATCTATACAAATAAATAAAATTGGAGTGTCTGTTTGTAATATTAAAATAACTGCTTTTTACTAAATGTATATGTATGTATACACGATACATATACCAAAACTGTAGTTGAAATTTTTTTTGTCTGTCGGTCTGTCTGTCTGTCTGTCTGTCTGTTTGTTCCGGGTAATCTCTGGAACGGCTGGACCGATTTTGACGGGACTTTCACTGGCAGGTAGCTGATGATCCAGGGAGTAACTTACTACTTTTTTTAGACTAACTTTGTCCCGCGGCGTTACTCGCGGTACAACAATAACCGCGGGTAACACCGCGGGGTTCAGCTAGTAAATAAATAAAATTACTGACTGGTTCATAGACGCAGAGACCTAAAGCTGGGGCTAGAAACTTGACATTTGACAGCTGATGTTTTTACCCGACTGCGAAAGATGGAGGGTTAGGTTTTTTGAGTGTATGTATGTGTGTATCTATACTAATATATAAAGCTGAAGAGTTTGTTTGTTTGTTTGAACACGCTAATCTCAGGAACTACTGGTCCGATTTGAAAAATTCTTTCAGTGTTAGATAGCCCATTTATCGAGGAAGGCTATAGGCTATATATCATCACGCTAAGACCAATAGGAGCGGAGCACTACTGAAAAATGTTTCGAAAACGGGAGAAAATTTTCACGCTACGGGCAATTGAAGACGCAAACGAGGTTGCGTGGGTCGGCTAGTTATGTATATGTCTTTGGCACGCCCTGGAGCCTAAACGGCTTGTCGTATTTTTATGTGAGTGGTGTCAATAGATTCATCTTAGTCGTGAGAGTGACACTGTTACTTAAAAAAAACTTTTCAGTTCTTCAATCTATACTAATATTATAAAGATGAAGAGTTTGTTTGTTTGTTTGTTTTAACGCGCTAATCTTAGGAACAGCTGATCCGATTTGAAAAATTCTTTCAGTGTTGGATAGTACATTTATCGAAGAAGGCTATATATCATCACACTAATACCAATAGATAATGTTTAAAAAACGGGGGAAAATTATCACGCTACGGGCAATAGGAGACGCAAACGAGATTGCGTGGGTCGGCTAGTTAATTTAATAAAGATGGCAGATATTGACGCAGGCTGGTTTTTAAATTACTTGTTACTTAAGTTGTAATCACCCACTAAGAAAGGTTTTTTTGTGAGTTTCGTATCTATAATCATCTTTCGAGCGGTCACAACCTGGAACTCAAAACCGGCATACGTGTTTCCGTCCCACTATGATCCCGGGTCCTTTAAGCGGGGCGTGAAAAAGCATCTCACCAAGCCGCCATAGTGCTGGTCACCATGCTGTTTTGTGCTTATTCGCAATGAGGATGGTGACCACCACTCTTGAAATCTACCCATCTTTCCATCAGGCTGGGCAGTCATTTTGGCAGCTCACTATAAAAAAAAAAAAATGTTGAATTAAATTGGGTTGAATTGAGAAACCTCCTTCTTTTTTAATTCGGTTAAAAAGAAGGATATTTAAATATATATGAGGTTGTCAAAGAGATTCTACTCTACTTGATAAAAAGCATAAACAGAATCCAAGAGAGGTGGTCACCATAATGTGAAAGCAGACAATGCAGCATGGTGACCCACACCATGGCGGGCTAGTGATGCTTCTGAATCATTGGGCCTCCGGTCTCGCACTCACCAACGAAACACGACAGCCCGAACGCTGTCATTTTTGGTTGGTTTTCTGACAGTAGGTAGTAGTGCTCCGTTGAAACTCCGTACTGACAAGTACAATTTTAACAAAAATGAAACCGTCTTCAAGTTTCGGCTCGATTTCTCTTGAATGCCATCATCAGATATTAATGTCCTTATCATGGTACCACCGTTTGGACATCTCCTTTCCATTAAAAAAATAATCATCGAAATCGGTTGATAAACGACGAAGTTATCCCCGAACACGCATAAAAAAATATATATACGGTCGAATTGAGAAACCTCCTCCTTACAATTGTTTGTTTATACTTTAAGTTTTCAGTTCTGTTAGGGTTTTCTTTTTCATTATTTAATCGATGTCGCTGGTAGATAGCTGAATGCGAGAATCCGGGGATCGAACCAAATGACGTGCAGTAGCTGACTGTATGGTAAATAAATTGATGTCTCCTTCATTAAAACGAATATCTATCACAAAACATCCCGGTAAATATAATTATTACAGCTTTTAATTTCTATTACAAATTTTAATCAAATAAACATTGAAATATATTGCTCAATTGAGTAGTCTACAACAGTGACGTCACAAGTTTGTATTTAGTACATTGTTCATACAAAGTTATCGTTTTGACAGATGATAAAAAGTAACGTAAAGGCCGATGTGTGTAATGTTTAATGATGATGAAAATTTTATTTTATTGGCTAGTCAGAGTCCTAGAAATCCTCTCTCCACGTAACAAATCTAAGTTCAGCCGTATCGTAAGCCGTTCCTAATTTGAAAAAAAGAACATGTAATCGGTATTTGTAATACTAACTTTTTACATTACTGCAAAAGAGATCCTAAACGGCTAGTAGTATTGGTAAGCCAAATAAAAAAAAAACAAAAAAACCTGAATTAGATAGATAGAAATTAATAAAGATGGCAGATATTGACGCAGTCGGTTTGTTTTTCTTTTTATAATATAATTTATATCTATTTGTTTAAACTTGAAATCCAATATGGCGTAATATAGGTCTAAAATATTAATATACCTACATACAGTGACACACTTAATGTGTCACGATTTTATGTTAATAATCAATATATCACGACAGTCGTTATTTTTCAATGTTGCCATGTTAGATGCCATATGGTTGGTGGTGGTTGGTGTGATTTGGCGGGAAATATATCAACCAATTAGAAGCTGACGTGAGAGAGATAGACTCTATCTAAACTCAGTCTCTCTCTCTCTCTCTCTACTCTGATCACGCTTTCCGCCCGTTCAGCGCTCCCTCCATCCATTGTATGCTCTAAGATGTCAATATATTATCTTAAGTCCGTGAGCTAATCAGAAATTGAGTAAAAATGTAAAGTTAAAACATTTTTTTACAACAGAATGTTGAGTTTCGAAGTCAATGTTGTAGATCTTTGTATCCGTTTGTGAATAAACAAACAAACGAGGTAACAATGCGGCAAGGTATTGTATTACAGATTCGTGTGTATTGGAAAAAAAAATGTTGTGTAAACTTTACAGACCTTAGATGTAGCAATCACACGTCATCACAATATTACCTACGAGTGTAAATCTTTGGCGCCATATTAAACAAATATGGCGAACTTAGTTTGTGAAATCGAATTATTAATTATTTGTTTGGAATACATGTGTGTTCATTACATAATTATATGTTTATTCCATTATTCGCCACATGCGCATGCAAATTTTTAAATGGAATAACTGTTAAGTCGATAAATTGTGTAAAAACTTTGATAAATTACAAGCTATGAGGATGCTAATTAACTTCAGTAGGTAACTTTTTTAATGTATTGGTAGTATAGATAATAATAATAATTAATGTTAAGGTAACTAAATAAAGACTACCAACAAGAAACTAAAGTTTAAATATATAAAATACTAGCTGTGCACGCTACTTCGTACGCGTGACATTTGGATTTTCCAGTTATTTTTAACTTTTCACCGTTTAAACCTTACCTGGACTACGACAAACATTTCAAAACCAAAATCGGCTAAATCAGCCCAGCCGTTCTCGAGTTTTAGTGAGACAAACGAACAGCAATTGGTTTTTATATTTAAGACTAGCTGACCCGCTCAACTTCGTTTGCGTCTCTCCATAAGAAATATTTTTTTCCCATTTCCCTAAAATTTTCGATCGACACCCGGCTCCTATTGGTCGTAGCGTGATGTTACATAGCCTAAAACCTTCCTCACTAAAAGGGCTATTCAACAAAAAAATGAATTAGCGAAATCGGTTCGGTCGTGACCAAGGCAAATAGGTATTCATTTTTATATTTTTAGGTATACGTCATTAAAATAGCTATTTGTAATTTTAAATTAACAGCTTTTCGCTAAATGCGTATTGTAAGGTATAGAGTACCTACTTACACGAAAACATTTTTTATAATTTTTAGCTGTTATCTGGCAGTCTGTTTATTTCGGCTAATATCTAGGACAGGACCTATACTGGTGGAACTTTCACTAGCGGATAGCTGATGTTATAAGAAATAACTAAGGCTAATTTTATTGCAGAAAAAATCTAATAGTGAACCATATCACATTCATAACCCTCCTTTGGCTTTGCCGTAGTCGGGTAAAAATGAATAAAAACGCGGTACGTAACTAGTATGAACTAAAGCTTTACATATAACCGAGTTAATAAAGAACTGCGGAGTTTAATATTAATAATTGTGGTCATTTGCTTCTAAACATTTTAGTCTAAGCCTCGGGGTCCGGGTATTTTCGTATTACGTAACCGCTGGCATTTTAACCTAAGTATCTTATATAACTTAGTGTATCTTACATATGGCCGTCTGATCCCAAACTAATGAAACTAATCTGAAAGATAATCCAAAAAGACTGCCTCGTTGGTCTCGCGGTTGGCGTGAGCGACTGCTGATCATGAAGTCTCGGGTTCGATTCCCGGGTCGGACCAAATGTTTGTATGATCTACAAATATTTGTTTCGGAGTTTGGGTGTGTTCTATCTATAATATGTATGTATTTACAAAAAAAAAAAGTATATATGTATTTGTATCAGTTATCTAGTACCCCATAACACAAGCTCAGCTTATCTTGGGACTAGATGGCGTTGTGTGTTTAGATGTCCGAAATATTTATTTATTATTTATTTAATCCCGCCCACACGCCCACCACTGTAACTCCTGTACACCAGGATCAACAGCAGTGACCCACGAACACACCGAGTTATCACACTCGGAAAGTCCCAGGAAAAATTAAACTGTCCTGGAACCCGCAAGGAAATTAATCAGAAGAAAAACTGAAGGAGTTGATCCCAAACTAGACAAAGTCTGTTCTACGCTAAATATACTGCTGATATACATACTTATCTATACAAATAAATAACATTGGAGTGTCTGTTCGTAATATTTATATAACCGCTTAATATTAATACAGCATTTTAAAAAAAAAATGTGTCTGTCTGTTTTTTCTGGGTAATCGACATGCAATAGTTGACTGTATCTACACAAATAAATAAAATTGGAATGTCTGTTTGTAATATTAAAATAACCGCTTTTTACTAAATGCATATGTACATGAACGGAACAAACAGACAGACAATTTTTTTTAACTATATTAAATGTATATGTACCGTGTGTACACACACATACATTTAGTGAAAAGCGGTTATTTTAATATTACAAACAGACACTGTAATTTTATTTTTTGTGTAGATTACTTTAAGTAAACCAGGTCAATATATATGGATTCTTGGTTTCTAGTGCTCCAGGTTTTCTAGGCCACCTAGAAGCCGGGATTTTGCTAACTAGGGCGCTAGGAATTGATCCGGGACACGATGAAACCTATTGTTAACTTAAAAAGATCAAAAATGAACATAAACTTTTATCTTACTATTACGTATCTATACTAATATATAAAGCTGAAGATTTTGTTTGTTTGTTTGTTTGAACACGCTAATATCAGGAACCACTGGTCCGATTTGAAAAATTCTTTCGGTGTTGGATAGTCCATTTATCGAGGAAGGCTATAGGGTATTATCATCACGCTACTACTAATAGATTGAGAGACTGAGATTAGCGTGTTCAAACAAACAAACAAACAAACAAACTCTTCAGCTTTATATATTATGTATATGTATATGTATATATATATGTATATGTATATATATATGTATATGTATATGTATAAAATGACGATCGTTTATAAAACCGTTCTAGCCTTCCTTTAATGAAATATACGAATATTAGTTACCAAAAAGGTAATTTGGAAATTTAACTCTAAATAGGGTAAAATATTTTACATCTCTAATTGTACTGAAATGGAATAATATTGAAAACAGATTGTATATTCGTAACATGCAAAATGCAAAAGTATCTTTTAACTTGCAAAAGTGTTTGTATAACCTAATTGCAGAATAAATAATTTCATTTCATTTCATGTTTATATGTATGTAGAAAATTAATGTGTAGGTATGTTTACTGCACAAAACTTATGTACATTTTTACACATAATGTACCAAACTTATCTAATAAGAATAACTTTAAACGATCAATTCTTGTAAATATGTATACTAGTTACTGTTGTTGCCCGAGTCTCCGCTCGCGTATATGTAGGTTATCGCGGCAAACAGTAGCCTATGTGTTATTCTGATGTATAAGCTATTTTACTGTAAAGTTTCATCCAAATCCGTTCAGTAGTTTTTGCGTGAAAGAGTAACAAACATCCATCCATCCATACTTACAAACTTTCGCGTTTATAATATTAGCATAGATGTAGATATTCTAAATCGCGGAAACAGGTCCAACGATTTACATGAAAAGTGTGCAGAGGGTTTCGAGGGGGATAAATAGATCTAGCTGGGGTTCATTTTTAGAAAATTACCAACAAAACTATCTACCAAAACTCGGTCATTCAGGTACTGTGCAACTAACTACAAAGTTATTAGACTACAGTATGTTTTTCAATTTGTTGTTTATAAAAGACTCTTCTCAATCATTCTCGGCTACTAATAGCCAAAGCGTGATGTTAACTATCCTAACTTAGGCACGCAAGGATAACCGTGGGAGGGCCACGCTTCGGCATGAATGGGCCGGCTCGACCGGAGTGATACCACGGCCTCACAGATAACCGGTGTGAAATAGTGCTTGCGCTGTGTTTCGCCGAGTGCGTGAGGATACCGGAGGCCCATAACCCAAACCCCCTCCCCCTATCTCCTCTCCCTATCCCCTAAAGGCCGGCATCGCACTTGTGACGCCTCTGGTGTTTGCCATGGTGTCCATGGGCGGCGGTAATCGCTTACCATCAGGCGATAGGTCTGCTCTTTTGCACGGTATTCCTTAAAAAAAATATTAAGCCACGAGCCCTTCTCGATTACAAGACACTCAATTAATAGTGAAACACATAATCTTAATAATTACCAAATCATACAGCTAATGTTAGCCTCCCCTGTCCTATAAACTGATTCAAGGCTCGTCTGACCTACATTCCGCCCGCAGTGCGGCGCCCTCAATGTTGCCACGCTGAAAAATTTATACCATTTATTACTTGGCAAGTTTTCGGCACAGGTTTTGAACGGACTCTTTGGTGATTTATAAATTACAGTTATGTCTTTTTAACCTCGCTGCGGCGATTTTGTTAAGTGGCTGCTTAATTATTTAAGTACGATAACTAGAACTTAACTTAGAAGGAAAAATGTTGTCCCATTTTGTGATATACTAATATGGGAATTTAAAAATGTTTAGGTTGACTGAATGCACCTACATTTAACATAATGTGTCTTGTGATTTGAAACTAGCAATTCTTATATTCTGAATTTCGGGAACGGCTTCAATGATTTTCATGGTATGCAGGGGGTTTCGCAGGCGATAAATTGACCTAGTTAGGATTAATTTTGAGAAAATTTAACAAAACAAATTGTAGCGACGTCCACATACAGCGCAACAGCAACATGCTACAGCATCATAGACCAGGCATGACCACCTGAGTTCAGGCCTGGTCGGAGGATCCTCCCTTTGTGTTGAAGGGACGTGACACTCGTTCCTCCACAAAATAATACCAGACAAGACTCGGTCATCCAGGTGTTTATTTTTATATTGCACTTTAAATTAATTCTAACATATTTTCGTTTTATATTTCTTATATTGTTTAGATTTGAATCAATTGATTTGATTTAGGTGTTATTGATTTAAATAAATAAACAATCATATTAATAAGTAACTTATTAATATTATTGTAAACTTCTAAACGATTAATGGTGATAAACCGAAGTAAATAACATCTGTTTTAACGACGCGAAAACAACTGTGTCCTTTAGAAATATTTACTATCAACGATAAATTACAAAATATATTTTGTTAATCCATCCATACGATAGTATCTCTGTCTGTCTGACAGCTTTCACGGCTAAAATGCTGCACCAATTTCAATGAAATTTAGCATGAATTTGCATGATTGAACCTTGAAAAAGGTATGCTACTTTTTGTCGCGATGACTTACATACACAAGGGCAGAGTTACGATCTAAAGAAACTTAGTATGTAGCAGTATTGGTAGTCATGATGAAGACGAAGAAAGTTCTAGTTTAAATTCGTAGCTTCTACGTAGCAACAGCTCTTGAGTAGAGCCAGAGAAACACATAGAGTTATTTATAGATAGAGTGGGTAAAACTCCGGGATCACGGTATAGATCAAGGTGGTAGAGCCACTCTGATATCAGCACGAACGGGCCGGCTCGACCGGGGCGGTATTACTCTCGCACAGAAAATCAACGTAAAATGACAGCGTTCGTGCTGTCGTGTTTCGTTGCTGAGTGCGAGACCGGAGGCTCATAGATGCAAAAGCATCACTAGGCCGCCATAGTGTAGGTCACCATGCTGCATTGTCTGCATTCGCAATACGTATGTTGACACTCTTGGATTCTGTTTGTGCTTTCCATCAGGCAGAGTAGAATCATTTTTGCAGGCATACACAAAAAAAAAATGAGGGAAACACGTGTCAGTTAGAGATTTGGATTGCTCGGAAGAAAGAGCAGAAACGTTTATAATTTTGTAATATTCTTGGATATTATGATTTAGCTACTCAATGAAACAATCTTTCTTCCAGAAAAAAAATGATTTGTCGTCCTGCTTGATAATATCTACAGTAAGCAGATAAAAGTCATGTGCAAAATCCAAAGCTAAGAGATCAATTATTAAAAAAAAAACTGAATATCTGGCAACACTACTGTAACATTTCACAATATGGCCGCCGTAACTCCGACTTCAGCTGCGCGCCAAAAGATTCTTGTCACACTATATTTAATGGGTGCCTTAGTGCGAGAATGACTCGCACTTAGCCGATATTTTCTAAGGGTTGGCCCACTGCGTCTCAAAAACCTTTATTACATAACCTATTAACCTCAAAATATTATTATTATAACCCAAAATACCTCTAAGTAATTAATGCGCAACATTTTTGCTTCATCACTGTCAGCCATTATTGAAGGTTATTTCCCGCCACGCCTCATGACAGTGGCATTCCTATAATTCTCTGCTATATAAAGGCTAGAGGCATACAAAGCAGGGCAAGGGTCTACGCTTTATATTCGCTATTAGCCAAAGTTTACTTGTTCCAACTTTGTATCTACAATTTATGAATGTATCTGACGAAATTAACTACGAAACCGAGAATTTCGGATGATTTGAGCTGAAGTAATACTCTACAACTAATGTTGCCCGAGCTAATAATGGTATGTAAAGGCGGGTTAAATTGTATTGGTCAAACAATTAAATTGTAATGAATAGTACTAGCTTTTGGCTGCGGCTCCGCCAGCATATATGGGGGATATCACGGTAAATAGTAGTTTATGTATTATTTTCACCATACTCATTGCGAATGCAGACAATGCAGCATGGTGACCCACACTATGGAGGTATATTGAGATGCTTCTGCATCATTGGGCCTCCGGTCTTGCACTCACCAACGAAACATCACACTCGGGAAGTCGCAGAAAATATAAAACTGTCTTGGAACCCGCAACCGCGCAAAAAATATATCTTGTGCAATCGCTATGAAATGTACATAGAGCCACACGGTGGGGTCGTCAAAATATAAGCCCAAATGAGCCTACGCTTTGCACTGTTATGACAGAATGTATACGGCCTCGTCGGCCTCACAGAAAATCGTGTGAAACAGCGATTGCGCTGTGTTTCACCGAGTGAGTGAGGATACCGGAGACCCATATCCCAACCCCTCCCCCCATCCCTCTCCCTATATCCTCCTCCCCATCCTTCAAAGGCCGGCAACGCTTTGTGATGCCTCTGGTGTTGCGGGTGTCCATGGGTGGCGGTAATCGCTTACCATTAGTTGATACGTCTGCTTGTTTGCCACACATTTAATAATAAAAAAATATTAAAAATCTGTTAGACTGTAATCTACCTAGCGGGATTGTAAACGTATTCTTTATCTGAGTTGTAAACTATCGATATTTTGTCAACTGTCATATACTGATTACGCGCGTCAAACTGTCAACTGTCCCTGATTGGTCAGGTTTACATTAGGCCGTTCAATGGCCATAGAGTTAGGTTAGGTTAGAACTTCGTTGATTAATCACAAATAAATTTTACTGTTACAACAATTTTATATAACTAATTCTAAAGCTGTGAGTTATTTTCAACGTGAAGTCAATTTACAATCACAAAAATACTTTACATTCGGCAACAAAGACGAATTAACAAGCAAATATGGCGGCGCGGGACATAATTATGACTTACGATTCGATGATGCCGTTTCACAATCTTTCAACTGTTTGCAATCTCGCGAGATAGATTACAATCTAACGGTTTTGACGGTAGTATATATAATATATATTGTGTATGTGAAAATCTGAATGTTATTTTAATTGTTATCACAACAACTCACACGAGTTCGTAGTGAGTAGTAACAGACGAATTTCCTTGGGTTGTCTTTAAAATGTGAATGTGTGAAGATGCGCAAAAAGCAGCTGCCCCCCGCTGATGTAGTGCACTTGGAAAGAATAAAGTCGGACAGACAGAAATAATTGCTTTAATTAAGTTACAAATATTTTAATGAAATAAAACAAAACAAAATTTTATTTACATTAAATCCAAATTACTCACTAACCGATTATCTTTAATCGTATTTACAACAATAATAAACCGTTATCGATTCCAGTGAATTATCGTCAAATCAGTTTTTACAACATGGCTGATAATACATTAATTCTTTATGTTATACTGATGTAAATAGCGACTCCGTTGCGTGAATATCGGTTATCCTAATAAAAGGTAACCTATGTCCTATAGGTAATTTTCATTTAAACATTAAAACAAATTTTAACATAGACATCGTTACTTGCTTTCGAATATTTTAATGAAAGGAGCAATGGTAGCAATTTCTACGGCCTAGGACGTAACTTAATAAATAAAATATTTGCTTTTTTTTAAGCAGCATTAGTTTGTTTGATACCATATACTCGTTATATGCCTCATATTTTGCCAATATTGGAATAGTTTTGTTGGATAAGTACATGGATTTTTGGATAAATATTAAATTCAGTGTTACTAAAGATAAATAACTCCGTGAAGAAAATTTATGGCCCCATGAATTCTTCTGTGTAAGTAATATTAAAAAGTATACAACGTCAAGTTAACGTTACATAGATTTTAGGTTACAGTTTTGTTTTTTTTTTCCTTACGATTATTAGTATAAGTTAAGTAAGAACTAAGTTTCTATATCTATTGTATCTAATAACATAGAATAAGACCGATACTAATATATGCAGCATTGTAAATTTACAGGAAATAAAAGGCTTTTATATTTTTATATTTTATTATATTTTATATACAACGTCAAGTAGGTAGGTAATGGCGGCACATATAACATAAATTATGTGTATTAATTAAGAAAATGGTTTATTGGAGATCGTTTTTTGTTTTTTCAAAAGACGGTCCCCATTTCATCTCATCCATAAGAAATGAACAGAGCTATTCGAAATAAGGATACTTCGCCTGGCCACGATACTATTTCATATTCTATGATAAAGCAGTTACCGGATAATGCAAATCAGGTTTTATTAACATTATTTAATCATTTTCTTGAGGAAGGTTTTGTACCTAAACAGTGGAGGGAGGTAACTATTGTGCCGATACCGAAACCAGGCCGCGATCCGAATTGTACATCATCATTGAGACCAATATCAATGATCTCTTGTGTTTGTAAAGTTTTTCATACTATCCTAATGAATAGATTAGTGTGGTTCATGGAAAAATATCATCACATATCAATGGCAACTACTGGCTTTCGGAAGTGCCGTTCTACAATAGATAATTTGACAGATTTAGTTTTATCGATACAAAATGGCTTCTCTGAAAATCTCACAACTATAGGCTGTTTTATAGACATAAATGATGCATATAATAATATAGATATAATAAGCTTGTTGCATATAATGGACCGTCTAGGTTTGGGAAATAGAATGTGTGCATATATCTGGAATTATCTGAAGGAAAGAAACCTTAATATTACTTCTCCCAATTACTCCTTGTCTCGGATGACGGGACGAGGACTTGCACAAGGTGACCCACTCTCTCCGCTGTTATTTAATATTGCTACCTTAGCCATTTGCAAAGAAATTGTTAATGTCAGTGTTTCACAGTATGCTGATGACTTTGTGTTGTACATAACCGGCAGCAATGTATCACATATGGAGCAAAGTTTACAACAGGCACTGAATCTATTTATTACGCTACTCGCAAATATAGGTCTCGAAATATCGGAAACAAAAAGTAAAGTCTGTTTTTTTAAAAGAGGCTATAAGAAGGAAGTAATCGATCTCGTAGTTGGGGATGGATCGTTGCCGGTTGTGAACAATGTTAAGTATTTAGGATTTTGGCTAGATCGTTCTTTAAATTGGTCTAAACACATAAACGAAACGGTTGATAAAGTGATTGGGTTTGTTAATATTTTTAAAGTACTCAGTGGTCTGAAATGGGGTGTACATATTATTCATAAGAGACGATTGTATATCTCCCTAATTAGGAGTAGATTCGATTATGGTAGCATGTTATATGATAATGCAAGTCAAAGTAATCTCAATAAGCTAGATAAATTACAAAATATATTTTTGAGAATAATAGGGGGATTCATTAAGAGCACTGCTATACACATTATGGAAAATGAACTCTGTTTACAACCTTTACACATACGTAGATATTACTTGGCTGGAAAATATTGGCTTACATCGAAATCTTTTACGAAAAATAACGTTATAACTTTGTTGGAGGAGTTACAAGGTTTTAAAGATAATACGTACTGGGGGAAGAGAAAAATACCTCTATTAGTTTCTATACATGAGTATCTTAAATTTTTACCAGTACACTTTAGTCCACAATTAGATATGTTTTCTTTGAACACTTGGGTCAGCTATGTGGATCTTTCTAAAAATATCAACGACAATATAGAAGATGTACATACTGCAAAACGATTTTACACGCCATCTAAACTAAAAGAAGTTTGTAGTCAATACATTAATCGGCACTATGCCGCTTGTTATAAAATTTTAGCATATGTTGAATCATTTAATGGCGGCAAGTATGTTATTTTCTCAGATTCGAAGAGTGCTCTCCAGCATTTAGATCGTTGCTCCTCGAAGATTCGAGGAACCCCAATAGCCTATAATATAATGCGTTCCATACAAAATCTAGAAAGTAATAATAAGTATGTAACATTACAGTGGATACCTGCACATATTGGATTGACCGAGAATGAGACTGTGGATAGACTTGCTAAAGAATCTCTTGTTGATGGCATAAATTTTGCGTACACGCCATATTATTCGGATTTACTGTACGTGGTTAAAGATCGGTGTTTCGAACTATGGTCAGAATATTTTGATAGAAGGTCGCTGACTAAAGGGATTTGGTATCGGACCATTCAGCCTACCATTATGAAACATATCTGGATCGATCAAGCTAATATGAGCAGGTCAGACATAGCCATAGCTCTTAGACTTCGATCTGGACACATCCCACTAAACAGCTTTGCATATTTAATTGGTAAGATTGGTTCCCCTAACTGCTCAATTTGTAACAAAGTTGAAGACGTATATCATATTTTGATGGAATGCGTCCGAAATGAAGCTGAAAGAAAGCAATTATTTTGTAAACCTAATTTTAATGTGGGTGAATGTAATAGCATTCTCGCTCGCCCCAGCTCGGAGGAAGCGAGAACACTGTATTATATAGCTAAAATGTATATGTTGAATAGATTATAAGTTATATTTTTTCTACGAGGGCGGCATAATCACTTCGTGATTAAGCCCTCATTAACAAAATAAAGAGAAAAAAAAAAAAAAAAAAAAAAATCTCATCCATAGTTTATATATTTTTTAACATTAATTTCATCACGACGACCACTTAAAGACTTGAAGACAATGAACACTTGACATTGGCAGAAATAGCTGATCCGAGCTGGTTGCCATTTCATCAAAGAAGAAGTAATGGTTTATAACGATATTTGCAGACTTTGAAACGTAAATGTTTGTAAAAACTATGAAAAAATAGTTAAAAACCTACACACAGTACGTAGTACAGCAATTTCTCCACGTTATCAGTGCATAGTTAGTATCCAAGGTTGACCGCCAAACGGCCATTTTGCTTTCGTCATCTCACGTGTAATATAACTGTCACGCTCTTTTCTGCCAAGTTAGACAGGGATGAATATACCTTTATGTTCGGTTATACTGAAAAGGTTCTGTTATTGACTTATTTTTTTCAGAGTCGTGTTAGTAAGTACTTGTAAAACCTCTTAGATGTTAAATCTAAGTACATAACGCTAATAAGGATAGTTTTTCATTTTTTTTTCTAACTAATAGATTTAACAATAGTGAGTAAAGTCGTTTCCTCTCTCTCTCCCTGAAATAGGGTGTAGCTTGAAAGGCTTGCTACCAACGCACGAGGATCCTTCCCACTTTGATCCCTGGTCTATAAAGGGGGAGTGACGGTGTGACTAAGATCTCACTACGCCCTCATACTGTGGTTCGCCATGTTGAATTTTCTGCATTCGCAATGGAGATCGCCTCCACTTTAGGATTCTACTACTAATTAATCTTAATAGTTTGGCTCACTAGAGTGAAGTGTTGCACTTGGTGATTTGAAACAATGACTGAAGGTAAGCAACGACGGCGCGGTCAGTACCTGGATGGGTGACCGCTGGTGGCATGTTACCATGAGCGTCTCAGTGATTCGGAGGTCACGTTAAGCAGTCGGTTCCGGTTGTTATTATAGGATAACAGTCGTGAAGCTTAGTTGGGGGCCTTTGGGCGGCTTGAAAACATCCAAAGCAGATTATGTAGCCACAACGTTGTGTTGCCAGTCCGCAACCCGCACTCGGACACGGGGTCGTATGGCCTCAACCCTCTTCTGAGAGGAGACCCGAGCTCAGCAGTGGGACGTTATGGGTTGATGATAATAGTAAAAAAATAATCACAAATTTAGAAAGAGATGCTGTAAGGGTTTTGGAATGCTTAAAAGGGATTGACTAGACTTGAGACTGTGCGTGGATTAAACGGCATATGTACTTAGTCCCAAAACTGACGAGATAAATAGTTTACTAAAAGGGACAGGTGTCCTTTAAAACCAAAAAAAAAATTAAACTCATTTACTTATTTAACTAGTTGTTGCCCGCGGTTCCGCCCACGTGTATGTCGGTTATCGCAGCTAATTGTAGCCTATGTGTTATTCTGATGAATAAGCTATATTACTGTAACGTTTCATCCAAATCTGTCCAGCAGTTTTTGCGTGCAGAAGTAACAAACATACACTCTCACAAGCTTTCGCCTTTTTATATTAGTGTGATTATAACAAGAATACGCATACATAATAGGTATTTATTAAATGCCTGACCAATGTTCTTCGAATGTCCACCAAACACAATTCTCCCAAAATGGTAGGAATGACTTATGTGGTAATTGATTTACTACCATTGCGGTTAGCCAGTGCGACCGGCAGATAAATTGTGCTGCAGTGTAGGCGCTGCATTGCCGATTTAGCAATAAGCATCGTTGAATGTTCAACGTATTTGCTCGTATTGAAAGGAGGTTGTTTTGCCGCACTATTTCCGCATTAAGCCTCTTGATTGGGCCGTTGTACATTACGTGGGTTTTTCATTTTCTTACTCCAGATCATCCCAGAAGCTCAGCAGCTATTTCAGGTCCCTACATGTTTCCGGGAGTGATGTTGATTGAAGGATGTCCGCCCGTTGATCTGCCACACTTCTACATTCTGTGAGAACGTGCTGTGGCGATTCTTCTGCCTCCATGCATCCCCTGCACAGAGGGCTGTCTGTTGCGCCTGTAGTGAATATGTGCTTGTTTAGGGGACAATGTAAAGTTAGGATTCCAATGACCTTCCTGAGATCATCCCTTTTCAGTCTAATCAGCCCCCTAGCCAAGTTGCAAGCGTTCTTTTTGCTGCAATCTTTAACGCCTACATTCTCGTGTGTCATTGGCTATCTTAGACAAAGTATTAGCCAATGACACACAAGAATTCAGGCGTTATCGATTGCAGAATGAAAAACGCTTGCAACTTGGCTAGGGGGCAGGTAGCGCGCTAATCTTTTTGATGCTACCGGAACTGTATAATATATTTTGTGTGTCTGCATTTAAAGGAGGTTATAAAAGGCGGGAATTTTGTGGTAGCTTTTTGGAATTTAGAATAATTTAAATGTCATTTAGAATATTAAAAAGTTTCTTTGATTATTATGACGTTGTTGTCGTGTTAATTTTTTAAAACATCCATTGTTGCCATTTCATCAAAGATGAAGAAGACTATAATGTATGTAATACGAATAGAAATAAAGAAAATTAAGATGTTTGACATTTATTTGTCAATATCTGATATACTCGACTTCGTTTGCCTCTCAAAAGGAATTGATTTCAGCCATTTTTACAACATTTTTCATCGATACTCAGCTCCTTTTGGTTATAGCGTGATGTTATATAGCTTATGGCCTTCCTTGATAAATAGACTATCAAATACGAAGCAGCAATTCCTGAGATGATCACTAACGTTTGATGAAACAAGAAATTCTTAAAACTTTATGAATCTTTGCTATTTTAACGCAAAATCGGCTGAACGGATTTGAATTAAATTTAGCCCAGGGATAGGTTACATTCCTGTTTTTCTCGAAATAATATTGTTCCCGTGGGAAGCAGGTTTAATAAAAACTGGGAGTAACACCGCGGGGCAAAGCAAATTTTTACATAGATATACTAAGGAAATTTTACAAAAAACAAACCGACAGCAAGAACTGGACAAAATTAAAATGCGCCCACACTAAGTAAAAATTGAATCATGAAAATCGGTTCACCCAGTCGAATATTCTGAGGTAGCAAACATAAAAGAGACACAAACGAATTGATTACCTCCTCCTTTTTTTGAAGTCGCTTAAAAATCGGTTATTTTAATATTACAAACAGACACTCCAATTTTATTTATGTTTATAGATACATGCATATTATAGTAGAAGAAATTCGAATTTTTTTAAGACTTCTGCTCTAAAGAGCAGCAAAAAAAACAAAACTCGTTACTATAAAGCAACGAGTTATGTATTACTTTTTTTAATTTTTAATTTTGATGTACCCAGTGTCACTCTCACGACTAAGATGAATCTATTGACACCACTCACATAAAAATACGACAAGCCGTTTAGGCTCCAGGGCGTGCCAAAGAAATATACATAACTAGCCGACCCACGCAACCTCGTTTGCGTCTTCTATTGCCCGTAGCGTGAAAATTTTCTCCCGTTTTCGAAACATTTTTCAGTAGTGCTCCGCTCCTATTGGTCTTAGCGTGATGATATATAGCCCATAGCCTTCCTCGATAAATGGGCTATCTAACACTGAAAGAAATTTTCAAATCGGACCAGTAGTTCCTGAGATTAGCGTGTTCAAACAAACAAACAAACTCTTCAGCTTTATATATTAGTATAGATACACACATACATACACTCAAAAAACCTAACCCTCCTTCTTTCGCAGTCGGGTAAAAAGTGCGTAAAAATAGGAAATGTACGTAATGTTTATATTACGCATATTTTAGTATCCACCTGATATATAGCGTTCTCCAAAATGTAAGATAACGATATTTACTAAACGTTGTATCGTGGTACCGATAACCTACTTCGAATCTCGTTGGTTTTGATACAAACAAACTGTACGACGTCAGCTGTGATATGAGTTTATGAGGTACTAGCTGAACCCCGCGGTGTTACCCGCGTTTCTTGTTGTATCACGGGTAACGATACGGGACAAAGTTATTCCAATAAAAGTAGCTTAAGTTACTCCTTAGATCATCAGCTATCTGCCAGTGAACTGCCGACAGACAGACAGACAAAATTGTAAAAAAATTTGGTACATGTACCGTGTATACATATACATATGCATTTATAAATAAGTACAATTTTAACAAAAATAAATCCGACTTCAAGGTTCGACTCGATTTCTCTTGGATGGCATCATCAGATATTAATGTCCTTATCATGGTACAACCGTCGGGACATCTCCTTTCCATTAAAAAACGAATCATCAAAATCGGTTCATAACCGACGAAGTTATCAACGACATAGCATAAAAAAATGTATTAACGGTCGAATTGAGAAACCTCCTCCTTTTTTTGAAGTCGGTTAAAAAGCAATTATTTTAATGTTACAAACAGACACTCCAATTTTATTTATTTGTATAGATGATGTGCAATATGTTATAGCTAAATATGTATAAGGTTTTATGAACACAACTTTTTTCTCACCATCAGGGCTTTTGGTGATGTGTACGAGGGGGGAATCTAAGCGTGGCAAATGGCCTTTGTCACTTAACATCGGGTGATTTGCTCGTTAAACTATCTCTATCTATCTATACTAATATAAAAAGCTGAAGAGTTTGTTTGTTTGTTTGTTTGAACACGCTAATCTCAGGAACCGCTAGTCCGATTTGAAAAATTCTTTCGGTGTTGGATAGTCCATTTATCGAGGAAGGCTATAGGGTATATATCATCATGCTACTACTAATAGGAGCGGAGCAACAATGAAGAATGTTTCAAAAACGGGGGAAATTTTCACGCTACGGGCAGTATAAGGCGCAAACGAGGTTGCGTTGGTCAGCTAGTCTCCTATATAGTCTAATAACTCTCCTTTTATTTCAATTCGTTAACATTTCATAATTAAAAACGTATTTTAGCCTGGACATACAGAGGTGTACGTAGCCCGTGAAGCGCCCGTTTGCAATCATTACTAGCGCTGTTTAGTTAGCGCGCAGGTTCATTGTGCTGCCTCTACATGATGAACCAGCGCTGACCCAGCGACATGGCCATGCGGTGGTTGAGACGCAACTACACGATCTTTATGTTATTCGAGATGAACCTGGAAGTATTACCCGCTGAGGCAATCTGGAATGTAGATGCGTACCGCCGTCGCTGGCCCACTATCTTTGATGTGCGGGCGAAAAACCGTCGCCGACGCCATCACACGTGCCATAAGCCATACGACACCTCTAAGCCCTCTACGCTGGCCTATCATAGTGGACCATCGCGATGGCCCGTCGCGATGACCCATAAAGGAGATTTTTTTTTTTTTTTATTATTAGTGATACAATTTTTTAACAATACTTTCTTAAATACTATTCTCGCCAAACTTTGACGTTTGATGGCGAGAAGCACGCTTTTACTTTTACAATTACCAACACTATATCTAATTCTGTTTGCTAAAATATACATGACATATACATATCTATATACAATTATACAGTATTAATACTTAACCTAATAATTATTTAAAGGTTCAGCAGTCCAATTATCCAGGAGTACGCTTCGCAATTTCCTTTTTTAGCATACCTTTGTTTATTTTATTTTTTTGTCTTAATACACTTCATTTTATTATATCTATATATATAAAAGAGAAAGGTGACTGACTGACATACCCAGAGATCAACGCACAGCCCAAACCGCTGCACCTGGAATCCTGAAATTTTGCATGTAGGTTCTTTATATAACGTAAGTGAGCACTAAGAAAGGAATTTTGGAAATTCACCCCTAAGGGAGTAAATCAGGGGAGTCTGCGTGAGCGAAGCCGCGTGCAAAAGCTAGTCTAATATATAAAATTCTCGTGTCACAGTTTTAGTTGCCAAACTCCTCCGAAACGGCTTAACCGATTCTCATGAAACTTTGTGAGCATATTGAGTAGGTCTGAGAATCGAACAACATATATTTTTCATCCCCCTAAATGGTAAAGGTCACCCATCCTTAAATTTTTTTATGGCAAAACGACGTTTGCCGGCGCAGCTAGTATATATAGGTATATGTATTTATTATAAGTAGCCGGTGTCAGACTGGTTGGTACTAGCAGTTTTAGTTATCTTCACAGTGCAGTCCTTCGTACTCTGCTCCCTCAGTCGGCTCTTATGACACCCACGGGGTGCATAGGGATGGTGACACTCCTTATTCTTAATTTGTCACGGCACGGAATATATTTTACCTGCCAATTACCCAAGAAACAAGTCGTAAAGATATGAAACACGTAATGAGCTCGGTTTATCGTTCGTTCACCTGATACGAATGCAAATTTTGTTCGTGCTGTAGCCTGTAACATAATATTTGGACAGGTTATTGGTAATGCGATAAATTTTGCGTTTGGAAATGGTTAAAAGCGAATATTGAGTAAAATATAAGCTCATTATAACATTTTAAGTTTTATATATACTAGACTAGCCGACCCACGCAAACCTCGTTTGCGTCTTCTATTGACCGTAGCGTGATAATACTCCCACGTTTTTGTAACATTATTCTTTGATGCTCCGCTCCCATTGGTCTTAGCGTGATGATAAATAGCCTATAGCCTTCCTCGATAAATGTACTATCCAACACTGATAGAATTTTTCAAATCGGACCAGTGGTTCCTGAGATTAGCGCGTTCAAACAAACAAACTCTTCAGCTTCATATATTAACTAGCTGACCCACGCAACCTCGTTTACGTCTCCTATTGCCCGTAGCGCGATAATTTTCCCCCATTTTTGTAACATTATTCTTTGATGTTCCGCTCCTATTGGTCTTAGCGTGATGATATATAGCCTATAGCCTTCCTCGATAAATGTACTATCCAACACTGAAAGAATGTTTTCAAATCGGACCAGTGGTTCCTGAGATTAGCGCGTTCAAACAAACAAACTCTTCAGCTTTATATATTAAGTATAGATTACTATAGATTTGCTAGTAGTTCTGCCTTCGTGTTTATATTGAAAGTGTGGTGAAGGATTTAGGATAGGAAATATCACCACCCCTATGCACCCCTTGGGTGTCGTAAGAGCCGACTGAGGGAGCTAACTACCAGGACAACAGAACTGCAGAGAGAAGGAACACTTGACACAAACCCAATACCAACCCTTCTAGACACCGTGGTATTGTTTTAGGTAGGCCAAGAACTCTTTTTAAAGAAAGAGATAGAAAAGAATGAATATACCCCACCACACACGGACTGACGCACGACGCGACGCCGAAGCCGGCGCCCTATCGTAATACTAGCAGCGATGCAGTCACTCAGATCAGCATTACAAAGGGGTAGACGACATCTTAGTCAAATTATTTACTTTTTATCATCTGTCAAAATGATAACTTTGTTTGAAAAGTATTGAATACACACTTGTGACGTCACTGTTTTAGACTACTCAATCTACACAAATAAATAAAATTTGAGTGTCTGTTTGTAATATTAAAATCCGCTTTTATAGATACAGTCATCAATCCTGTTGCTTGTTGTCCACTGAGTTCTGTATTTAATGTGTTGCTCTGTGTATGTTAGAAGAAATGTTTTGTTTATGTATGAGCCTGCTAAAGAGACACTAATCTGCCTGATGGAAAACATAAGCAGAATCCAAGAGCGGTGGTCACACTGATCACCCTTTAGCCCTGGACCCAAACTATAGCGGCCTACTAATGCTTCTGCATCATTGGGTCTCCGATCTCGCACTCATCAACAAAACGACCCACGTCACAAATCGGAGTTCAACCGTATCGTAGGACTTAAAGTCAACGTAGTGCGGTAAAATCAAACAATGAAATCATAACCCTTGATCAATAGAATTAAACGAATAATATGTGTAACTAAATACATTTATTTACAGTACCACAATCTCTACACTCTATCTTTATGGTAAAGAAACCATGATATGTCATGAGCTGTCAAAATGTATCCATAGATAAGATTACACATTGATTTTGTGTTGCTAGCAGAAATATTTTGACGTACTGATTGACATTCAATCAACAGGGTATAACAGTCCCCTGATGGACATTGGCCTTTATTAGAAAAGAGGTTGTGGAATACTGCCACGTTGGTCAGACGGTTTGATTTAGGCCTTTTGTCAAGTTTTCTTTGCCATGCTGGTGTCTTGATAGTTCCCTCCCTTAGTCAACACTATACCAATGTCATATATATTATAGACTAGCTTTTTACCGCGGCTTCGCCCGCATGTATGTCGGTTCTCCTTTCTGTCCATTCTAAAGAATCAGAATATCTCCATACCAAATTTAATTGAAATCGCTGCAACGGTTTATAATATTATTCTATATATGGGTAAATGGCACCCATTCACTAAACAAATGTGTTTTATTTTGCATCTATTAGTCCAGGGACCGAATCGAATAAATAACCTGTGCCTTTACAATCAGGATCGTTAATCAATCAACCAATAAGCTAGTTTTGGTTCCATAGACAACGTTTATATGTCAGAAGTACAACTGAAATCTGCCTGTTTACTTTTTAAATATAAATAATCTTATCTCTTATCTATGGCCTCATATCTGCGTTGAGATGATCTCCGAGGTTTTATCAAGTGTTTTTTTGATATGAATACCTATTTTTAACTCGTCTTTCTAACTTGCGTTTGTGATCATTACTCATTTAATAAGAAAAAGTAAAAGAGAAGCTATAGCCCGACTACGTGGAATCTACTACCCTATATCAACCGGGACATTATTACAAAACTATTGACCTCTCATTGGTTAAAATCGGTTCAGTATTTAAGACGCTACGGTGGAACAGAGACTGTCAGATTCAAATCTATACAAATAAATAAAATTGGAGTGTCTGTTTGTAATATTAAAATAACTGCTTTTTACTAAATGCAAATGTATGTATACACGTTACATATACCAAAAATGTAGTTAAAAAATTTTTTGTCTGTCCGTCTGTCTGTCTGTGTCTTTCTGTCTGTCTGTTTGTTCCGGGTAATCTCCTGAACGGCTGGACGGATTTCGACGGGACTTTCACTGGCAGGTAGCTGATGATCCAGGGAGTAACTTAGGCTACTTTTTTTAGACTAACTTTGTCCCACGGCGTTACTCGCGCGGTACAACAATAGCCGCGGGTAACACCGCGGGGTTCAGCTAGCTCATTTATATAATGAAGACATTAAGTGACATTTATGAACTTTAAGTTGAAACTGCAATTAAATCCATACAGACGCCTGGCCAGCATGTACTGGATTGTCAAGGTAAATTAGATGAAAAAACCAAAATCTGATGTCTGCTTGTGTCGATCTATAACTTCCAGTTTCTTAGCTGCGTAGAGCCAAACAAGTACAATTTTAACAAAAATAAAACCGACTTCAAGGTTCGACTCGATTTCTCTTGGATGCCATCATCAGATTTAATGTACTTATCATGGCACCACCGTTGGGACATCTCCTTTACGTTAAAAAAAGAATCATCAAAATCGGTTCATAAATGACGAAGTTATCCCCGAACACACATAATATATATATATATATATATATATATATAGATATATATATATACGGTCGAATTGAGAAACCTCCTCCTTTTTTTGAAGTCGGTAAAAAGTAATGTCATGACCTTAGATTTCAGAAATATTGAGGAAATGCTCTAATTGCACATGTGTGTTTTTTGAAATTCCACCCCTAAGGGGTAAATCAGGGGATCAAAATCTGCGTGAGCGAAGCCGCATGCAAAAGCTAGTCTTATTTATAAAAATCAATTGCTGTTCGTTTGTCTCGCTAAAACTCGAGAACGGGTGGGTCGATTTAGTTGGTTTTGGTTTGAAAATGTTTGCCCAGGGAAGGTTTAAACAATGAAAAATTAAAAATAACTTGAAAATCACGTGTACGAAGTAGTGGGCACAGCTAGTACACATAGTTAAGTTATATTAACGTGGATGGTTCGGTCCTGTTTGCCCCCTATGCCATGAAAAGAGTTCTGCTTTTTATTTAGATATAAGAGGCGTGAAGATATCCTATACCTAAGTAAACAGATTGAACAAACTTGCTGAACCATAGACAAATATAAACTCAATTGTACTTAAGTTCCGTAAAATTGGTTGGCAACATTTTTACTTATACTGTTAAATTACGCGTAAAGAAATGACTTAAATATGCTATTATCTGTGCTTAGCTGTGGGTTCGAATCCATTACACTACTGAGTGAACAAAAGATGCCATTTGTCTCAAAGAAACCATTTTTATTTTAACAGACAAGTATAAAATGAAAGCATAACAAATAACACTCCGATGTTTGCATGAAAAAAAAACAATGTTCGAAGAGTTACCCTTTTAGAAAAATCGATTGCAAGAGTAGGTCATCAGTGCCTACACTGAAATAGGAAGCAGAAAAAAAGTAAAAGAACCATACGAAACGACAAAGCCTCCAAGCTACAGATAAAAAAAACAACTGCCGTCGTCTATGCATCGTTTTCGCGGCGTTCTATTTTCAAGAAAGCTAACCTAATTTCGCCCTGCGATTAGCTGCATTGTGCATTATTGGTTTTAAGAAAAAAAACTGACAGCCATTTTAAAAATCATTTACGAGGCAAAATTTACAACAAGTTTTATTTGAATTAATGCGCAATCATTGCTTTTCCTGCTATTTAACGGTGTCAGTTATTTATTTAGATAAAAAGTTTATACTGTTAATTAGTTTGACCGTATTTTCTGTATTTGTGAGTGTTATATTGAGATTTATTGATTAACTGGATGTTCAGTAATTGGACACAGGCCCGTTATAACCAAAGAGGTTATTGTCTACGGGTTGTTATATGGATTGTGTGAAGTGTTCCTTCTCTCTGCAGTTCTGTTGTCCTGGTAGTTTTCTCCCTCTGTCGGCTCTTACGATACCCACGGGATTAAAAGGGGTGGTAACACTCTATAACGCAAGAAAGTAAAAAAACCAAATGATGAAAACCTCGGTTTATTTAAATCGATACCTACTCGTTGACAATATCAATGTTCGTGACAGAGTGGGCGATAATATCGAATTTCCTTATGATAATGTCCGTTTTTATGTTACATTGTGAATTGTGGTGCAATATAGAACTGTTTAGATTTATTATTTATGTCATTTAACTATATTATTATAACGTTTTTTCTAATAAATGTCGAATTTATATGTACGTATTTTATTTTTACCTAAATATGACGAAGCTAAAAGAAACAGTAATGGTTATGTGTGTGTGTGTTTGTATGTTGCACCGTAGTGCCTAAACTGCTGAACCAATTTTATTGAATGAAGTATCAATAGATTCGCCTTGCCATTGCACGCCACTTGACGTATTTTTGTAAAACAAGCTTCTCTTCTGGCTCTCCACAGGATTTTTTTGTAAAATTATTTGTTTATAGGTTTAAAAATGTGTTAGACTAACTTTCACGTATAATTAAATTAATTAAACCATATGAAAATTATATAACCTATCTCACCCAAGCTATTGTTATTTTAATCTAAGCAGAGTTTGTCTTATGGATACAAGATAACTGATATAAATACATTAGCCGACCCACGCAACCTCGTTTACCTCTCCTAATGCCCGTAGCATGATAATTTTCCCTCGTTTTTGAAACATTCTCCATTGATTCTTCGCTCCTATTGATCTAAGCGTGATGATATATAGCCTATAGCCTTCCTCGATAAATGTACAATCCAACACTGAAAGAATTTTTCAAATCGGACCAGCGGTTCCTGAGATTAGCGTGTTCAAACAAACAAACTCTTCAGTTTTATATATTAGTAAAGATATATACTATTTTTTGTAAATACATACATATTAAATAGAAAACACCCAAACTCCAAAACAAATATTTGCAGATCATGCAAACATTTGGAACCCAGGAATCGAACCCGAGACAGCAAGCGCAGCAGTCACACACACTTTTCGTTATCTCTACCATCTTACGTTCTACTAACTATAGCCAAAGTAACTTTAGGTTAACAAGTATTTCATACAATGTCACTCCTTTAATGATTACGAATTTAATCATTAATTACTCGCGTGTCATCGCAGAGATGATTAAATATTAAATTACGACGCCAACTTATTATAACTTTCCAACTTAAATTATGTTTATTATTACTAGTTGTGCGCCGCGGTGTTACCCGCGGTTGGTTGTAAAGTTGCAATGTCAACCGCGGGTAGCGCAGTGGGGCGAAGTTATTGCAAAAAAAGTTGCCTAAGTTTTTCTTTATTTCATCAGCTATCTGCCCGTGAAAGTTCCATCAAAATCAGTTTAGCCTTTTCAGAGATTAGCCGAAAACAATCTTCATGTAAGTACTGTAAATACTTTCAAATGTGACGTTGTTAGTGACAAGCTGTTAATTTGAAATTGCAAACAGACACTTCAGTTTCATGTATTTTTAATTTGCTTAGCTTTATGTATGTACTTTTTATTACGGCGGAACCAATTCTTTTTAGAGAATGATTGGATGGTGTAGACATCATGTAAGTTACTATACTGCATGGCTTATCCTAAAAAACTTACTAATGCTTTGGGTAAAAATGACAGGCCGTGTCAATGGATGCCAGTGCCCAATAGCTCTGAAAATACTATTTGATCTATCAGGAAACGGAAGTGTCGTCGACAGACAGATTCCATAATGACGGGTAGTGACGGATACTCGCAACTGTCAAAGTGAAATTCGATGAAAATAGAAGTACTTTTATCTAAATATGACCATACCAAAGTGACTCTACTCTGTCTGATGGAAAACAAGCAGAGTCCAAGGTTAGCGGTTACCATACTCATTGTGAATGCAAACAATGCAGCATGGTGACCCACAATATGGCGGCCTATTGAGATACTTCTACGTCACTGGGCCTCCGGTCTCGCACTCACCAATGAAGCAGGACTACGTTGGTCTTCTGAGAGAGAATAGTATAGGTGAAGGCAGCTTACTTAGCCATGCGTCGTCGTTCGTCGTCGTTTTTTAGGTCCCTTTGGTGATAGAGGGACGCGGGGATTGTAGTAGCACCGTTCCGAGCAAGCGATTGGTGCGTAAGTCGGCTACACTTAGATTTCCTTTGTTATGATTTGTTGCATTAGTGAACTATGCGCGAACTTACCCCCACTACGCCGAAGTTTGGCCAAGTTAAATGCCGGCACTTATACCACCACGATCGAGCCGGCCGTGCTGAAGTCAGCGTGGCTTTACTACCATATAAACGACACTTATACCTAATACCTTACATGTAAAAAGTACAATTTCATTTAAATATCCAAAACCATTAAGGCCCGTATGGATTCCGGGCGTTCATTCTAATTTCAAAGTGAGTAGGGTCCAGTAATTGTAGCCCGGAACACACGGCCCCTCGTAACTCTGCGGAACTCCGAAATGCGGCTTCCGTGCCCGGAAGGAGATGTGCGCACTGCAGTACATACTGCAGTATACTGAACTAAATAATATATGTAAAAATATACCATAGTAAAAATCTGTTCCATTTTTGGAAAAAAAAATACTGGCCGTAAATAAAATAATTTACTACTATCCATAGTATTACTGACTTTTTAAATCAACGAACTCCAGTAATGACGTTTCAGCTGTTTGATATGAGGAGGGTTGCGACTTCGCTTCTGATCCTGATTAAAAAATATGACGTTATTTTATGTGAGGTTCCATTGAGATTTAATATTTTAAAGTAAAAGCCTCCACAATGTGTTTCAAATAAGAATACTGGATTGTGTAGCGTTGACATAAACACCAAATAATATTAATTGATATGAAAAAAATATAGTTTAAATTTATATTCTCAAAAACACAGAAAATACTCTATGTAAGCAATTATTTTCTTTATGCATGACGATTGTAATAAAGTTTTTAATTGTAAATTCTCGTCTTTTTGCACACCATACAAATATATCTAAAGTTATTGACAAATGTAGGGCAAGATGGCGGATTTCCAATCTTATTCTTATTCGAAACGCATTGAACATGATGATAATAATGTCCTAAATACTAGGGTTTCAAATAGTGTTTTTAAGAACGCCTTTACCTAAAAATTCTCAAGATTTTGTTGGAAACCATAGACAATTTATAATATTAAATTATTTATTTGTTGCGTCGTGAATTGAAAAAGGAATGCATTCCTTTTTCAATTTGAAGTGGTAAGTAATATAGCTTATGAGTATTGTGTGTCGTAAGAATCGACTAAGGGACCAAAGTACGCAGAACAAAGAGATGGAACACCTGACACCAACCATTTTTTTTACGTGTGGAAACCTCCTCGGGCCGTCACCCCGCCGGAGTTTGCGGCGGGGAGGTGTGTCGGAATCGAACCAACTAAAACCACACGGTGTGCCACTCTGCGCCTGAGACGGGAGGGATCCGGGAACTGCTACTATTAACACATCCGGACCCCTCCCAGACTTGATACAAACCATATACCTACAACACGAAACCTGCTATCTAAGGAGACGCCTATGTATAGCAGTGAACTCCTTAATTCTGTTGATGTGATCATCGTGAACATCACATCAAACTAACATTATAAAGGTGAAAGTTTGTGAGTGTGTGTGTTTGTTACAGTTAGTTAGTCCTTTAATAATCCACAATTGGACATATACGTCTACGAGACTCGTAGCTGCTGCCCGTGGCTCCGCCCTAGTAGCTTATTTGTTAATCCAGGGTGTCAGCTACCTGCATACCAAATTTTATCAGAATTGGTCCAGCCGTTTGCGCTTAAGAAAGGAGGTATATTTGTTTAAAGACACTTATCTAAAAAAAAACAAGACATCTTCTAAAACATTATTGTGTTTGATATAGTATTTACAGAACAAATGATATTGGTTAAATAACATCACGCTATGAGTAAGCACATCAAGGATAGAGCAGTACCGATATGGTAGAAAAATAATAAACTATAAAACTCCCTTTTTACCCGTACACGGCGAAGAAAAGTAAGGTTAATATTTTAGCAGTCTATGTATGTTATGTGCACCTTATCGTCTAAACTACTGAACTGATTTTAATGAATAAGATTTCAGTATGTTAAAGTAACAATTCCGGGTGGTTATAGGCTAAATAAACTATCATAAAAAATTACATAGTCAGTTATAGTAGTTTTAAAAGTTTTCTTAATTGTTTGTAACGCCGTTTAAAACTAGAACTGAAAGTTATGCATTTAACCAATTTCATTTCTTAAAATAAAATCTAAATTTTATTGTAAACATATAATGAAATACCTACTTCTGCAACAGATACAGCATCGTCAAATTATTCATAGATAATTTAATGAAGACTCTCAAATTATCTATGAAATTTGCCAACATGATAAATTACAACGGTAGACAATGCTACCAACCTCATTATATTTCCCTAAATGGCTCCCGTGGGACGGAACGTAGAGGTTCTATTCATAGATGTATTAAGGCAAGAATTTGCTATGAATACAATACAAAATGTATGTAGGTATATTTCTTACGTTAAATAATTCAAAAAGGAATTATTACTTAATTCCATTTGAAAAATTGTAATATTGATGCTGAAATTCATTTCCAATAACATACATAACATTACATAAGTAAAATGTATATTTATTCAATAGCCATCAATCATCACGCAGAACCTTTTCGTAAGAAAACCATTTTAAGAAGATCTCTATATCTTTCGCATTACAATCAAATGTCATGTTGCATCAGAGGTCTAAGTTAACTGGGCAATGAGGCTATACTGTAAACCTACTGACCTATTTTCCCGCTACGCAGTGTGACGTCACTACAGCATTGCGCCATAACGCTACAGAAAGTTGGAGCAAAATTCAATTTTGCTACAGTTAATTTAGGGTATGTTTTACATTGAATGGAGTTAAAAGTACAGACAGTTTAATTGGAATGGAAAATTTAACACTGTGTTAACAAGTTAAAGTTTAAATTAAAATGAATGAGCTATTTTTTAAAACTTTTTAAATTCATGACGTAGGTTAAAGGGTCAACGCAATCGATTCCAAATTTTAATAAGTAATTAATTTAAAAAGTTTTTTTTTAAAAACAAACTTTTATTACTTGTTGATAAAAATAATAATATATAATTGCATTGTCATCAGAACTAAAGGTATGTTTCATATTTCAGCTTTCAAGACAGATTTCATTACAGACAAACATCGAAACAGGTAATTAGGTCTGCAATATGGACATTTTCGATTGGAAAAATCTTTAAAAATTAAAGTAATCTCTTTAACCAACCGGAAATATTTAAATACGTGTAATTATGTAACGCTTTAGTCGTAAATAATTATGTATCATTAAAAAAAAACATCCACAATGCTCGTGTCCATCATGGCGATTTATTTTCAAAAGTTGCTGCATTGAGAATGACGGCCCTATTAATTCTTTTCTGTTTTAAATATTTGTATCAAATTGTTTTTTTTAATGTATACACAATTTAATAAACGTTATTTTCATTATGTATCAAACTAGCGGACCCACGCGACCTCGTTTGCGTCTTTTATTGCCCGTCGTGTGATAATTTTCCCCCGTTTTTGAAACATTTTTCATTGGTGCTCCTCTCCTATTGGCCTTAGCGTGATGATATATAGCCTATAGCCTTCCTCGATAATTGGGCTATCTAACACTGAGAATTTTTCAAATCGGACCAGTAGTTCCTGAGATCAGCGTGTTCAAACAAACAAACAAACAATCAAACAAACAAACTCTTCAGCTTTATATATTAGTATAGATAGATATAGATGTATAGTAAATACCTGTATCTTCCAAAAACAGTCACCACACTTATTACGGATGCAGACAATGCAGCATGGTGACCCACACCATGGCGGCCTAGTAATGCTTCTGCATCATTGTGCCTCCGATCTCGCACTCACCAACGAAACACTACAGCACGAATGCTGTCACTTTGAGTTGACCTTCGTGGAGAGGACAGTACCGCCCCGGTCGAGCTGGCAAGAGCTGAAATCAACGTGGTTCTATTACCTTAGAAACGACAATTATACTGTAGTTTGACTTTTTAAAGCTTCAACAACACGTAATGATGCAATACAGAAGCATCATTAGGCCGTCATGGTGTGGGACACCATGCTGCATTGTCACATTTTCAGCATTCTTATTATGGTGACCACCACTCTTGGATTCTACTTATGCTTTCCATCACGCAGAGTAGAGTCATTTTGGCAGGCCAAACATTAAAAAAAAGAAAAACAAATATTCGAACTCTTGGCTCTGAGACAAAGAGATCAATATTATTTATTTTTGTTAGTAAATCTTTTACATAAATTTTTATACGTCAAACTTTACAGCTAGAAGGCGTCGCCATTTTCTAAGACTCACTCTGAAATGAAGGTGAAACAAACTAGAGATGTATTTTTTTAAGTCTGTAAACATTGGTTAAAGAAAAAGTTATGCTAGTGCAGTACAGGGTTTGGGTTGGCCTTTGACAATTTCTGTTTACTCATTTGACCTAAATCACATAAAAATTTAAAGAACTTGTAATATTTGTGAAAAAAAATATAATTTTTATTTTGCTTGTTGCAGGAACGAAGCGGTTTGGACAATATGCGATCATTGGAGCATTATCTAACGGATATCATGAGAGCAGATACGTCAGATCATATGAAAGGTATGTTGACGTATTAGAAATAAAGATGGCGCTGTTTTAAACTTTTTACTTATAGTCTTTTCTCTCGAAGATCGTATTGATCCGGGTGCTGTAAGGCGACGATTTGTTTTACTAGACATGAACGGGAAATTCGTATTCATATACGATAAATTTTATCATTAGTTTATGATATACTAAATTTACTAATGGTCACTCAGTGGTCAACATCTTTCTTCATTACAAAATCTTTTTTTTCTTCTATTGTTTTAGCTTATTGCACTGTGTCAAATTTCATACTCTTCGATTCGCATATTTATCGTAAAAAGGGGTATAAAGTTTTTACTTCACGTAGGTATCAATATACAGTAGATATGTATCTATTTAGTAGCTAGCTGCCCGGACAGACTTCGTTCGCTGCGGAGCGGTGCCTTAGCCGGCAAAAAGCGTCCGTAACGTTAAATCCTACGTTAGTTAGATTGACTGTCTCAGTGTCGCATTATGCACATGCTGTCTTTGAGGTCTCGGGTTCAAATCCCGGATCGGATCAAATGTTTGTATGATCTGCGAATATTTGTTTTTTCGGAGTTTGGATGATTTCTATGTATAATATGTACGTATTTACAAAAAAAAATATCCTTAACCATTTTTAATTTAATTTAAATTATTTCGTGAAAGAAAAAAATAAATTTATAATAAGGAACTTCGTTCCTATCTGGTGTCTCACGACACCACGGTTTTTTAATAATTAAAACCTCCCGTGAACCTTAAGGAACATACAAAAAATTTAGTAGCCGAATTGGTCCAGCCATTTTCGAGTTATACGCTTGGCAAAATTTTTATTTATATAGATAGACTAGCTGAACCCCGCGGTGTTCCCCGCGGCTATTGTCGTACCGCGAGTAACGTCGCGGGACAAAGTTAGTCTAAAAAAAGTAGCCTAAGTTACGCCCCGGGTCATCAGCTACCTGCCAGTGAAAGTCCCGTCAAAATCTGTCCAGCCGTTCCAGAGATTACCCGGAACAAACAAACAGACAGACAGACAGACAAAAAATTTTTTAACTCCATTTTTGGTATATGTATCGTGTATACATACATAATTATGCATTTAGTAAAAAGCGGTTATTTTAATATTAGAAACAGACACTCCAATTTTATTTAGTTGTATAGATATATCTTTATATATACAATTCTTCTGTGAGTGTGTATGTCACTGAACTACTCTCAAACGACTAGACCGATTTTGATGAAATTTTTTGTGTGTGTTCAAGGGGATCTGGGAATGGTTTAGATTCACAATTTTGTCCGCTGGACAATGTTTTTTTAATTAATTTTTAATTTATTAGTAGTTATGGCAAAACGACGTTTGCCGGGACAGCTAGTATAAGTATACATATAAATCATCAGTCTAGTTATCAGAGTACAGGCTGTGTCTAGTTGGGGAACAGACAGACGAGTGTGAGATAACGAAATATGTTACAAAATGGTAGAACATATTTACATGACATAATAATGTATTGTGAATCTGTGTTAGTTGGGCCACGAAACTAGCGATAAAGGAATAGGCGGATAGCGTATAGCTTTGCGGGTTTGTATCTTTCCTCGTTCATTTATCTATCCTCGTATGGCAAGTAATTAGCTTAGCTATATGGGTAATCAAGTATACTTTTATGTATAAAACAAGTTAGAAGCGTTATTTAATAAAAAAAAAAAAAAAAAAAAATTTTTTATGCTTTTTTTATATTTTATCTTTTCTTCTCCTTTTAACCGACTTCCAAAAAAGGGGGAGGTTCTCAATTCGACCATATATGTATATAATATATATAAATATTTATATTTATGTGTGCTCGCGGATAGCTACGTCATTAATGAATCGATTTTTGATGATTCTTTTTTTAATGGAAAGGTGATATCCCAACTGTGGTACCATGATAAGGATACTAAAATCTAATGATGTCATCAAAGATAAATCGAGTCAAAACTTTAAGCCAGTTTTATTTTTGTTAAAATTTTACTTGTGACTGTTTTAAATTATGGTCAAATTTCGACGTTAAACTCACGACATTCAATGGTTGCGCGAACCTCGTGGCTCTACCAATGAATAATACGACTGTGTTAATGTTTCGTGACTTCCTTTTTAACACTCACCGCGTACCGTCGACAAAATAGTTCAAACTTTTTACAATTCGAATTTTACTGATTGACGAACTTTTTGGTGAGAACCGTATTTATGTTTTACTACCTGACTTGTAGCTCGATTGCGTCTTCTATTGCCCACGTCTTTTGAAACATTGTTGCTTCCTTCCTATTGACCTTAGCGTGATGATATATACCTTATAGCCTTTCTCGATAAAAGGGCCATCTAACATTGAAAGAATTTTTCAAATCGGACTAGCAGTTCCTGAGATTAGCGTTCAAACAAACAAACAAACAAACTCTTCAGCTGTATAATATTAAGTATAGTATGGATGGTTTTATTTTTGTACATAAATGTATTAACGAAATTGGTCTTTTTAAATTAATTAGCAGCACTTAGGTATTAGTCCACTGAATTTTAAGAAGAAAATATAAGAATCGAGAAACCTCCTCCTTTTTTTGAAGTCGGTAAAAAAAAGGTAGATAACGCACCGCCTTGTTCTTATTGAAGCAGAAAAAATTACCGTAGTTCCAAGTAAACACACGCATTACGCTCTAACTGTTATAAACTACGCTACTTTTCGTCAGTATCGTACAAACAACAACAACTTGTAAGATACTGACGAAATTTTTCAATATTATCTATACAAATAAATAAAATTGGAGTGTCTGTTTGTAATATTAAAATAACCGCTTTTTACTAAATGCATAATATATGTATACACGGTACATATACCAAAAATGTAGTTAAAAAATGTTTTGTCTGTCTGTCTGTCGGTCTGTCTGTCTGTCTGTTTGTTCCGGGTAATCTCTGGAACGGCTGGACGGATTTTAACGGGACTTTCACTGAAAGGTAGCTGATGATCCAGGGAGTAACTTAGGCTACTTTTGTTTAGACTAACTTTGTCCTGCGGCGTTACTCGCGGTACAAAATAACCGCGGTTAACACCGCGGGGTTCAGCTAGTTTTTTAATATATTTCGGACATCTAACACACAACGCTATCTAGTCCCAAGCTAAGCAGAGCTTGTGTTATGGGTACTAGACAACTGATATAAATACATATATACTTTTTTATGTAAATACATACATATTATGCATAGAAAACATCCAAACTCCGAAACAAATGTTTTGTAGATCATACAAACATTTTGTTCGACCCGGGAATCGAACCCGAGATCTCATGATCAGCAGTCGCACACGCCAACCGCTAGACCAACGAGGCAGAAATAATCATAGATAAGGTAGGTTTGACATAATTCTAATTTGCTGATGGTACAGCATAGTTATTGTTTAAGAGGCTGCGTGGAGACGCGGATATAAAGCCTCTAGATATGATAACAGTTTACACATCTGTATAAATAAAAAATAATCGCCTAATGTGTTTGTTGCTAATCGCAAAACTTGAGAAATGCTCGACCTATTCGGTTAATCTATACATCTATACAAATAAATAAAATTGGAGTGTCTGTTTGTAATATTTAAATAACTGCTTTTAACTAAATGCGTATACATGTATGTGTACACGGTACATGTACCAAAATGGCATTTTTTGAAAATTTTGTCTGTCCGTCTGTCGGTCTGTCTGTTTGTTCCGGGTAATCTCTAGAACGGCTGGACCGGTTTTGACGGGACTTTCACTTGCAGATAACTGATGATCTAAGGAGTAACTTTTTAGAGGCTACATTGTTTTAGACTAGCTTTGTACCGCGGCGTTTTCCGCGGTACTACAATAACCGCAGGTAACACCGCGCGTTTCAGGTAGTACATTATAAATATGTATAACACAAGCATAAGGTAGTATTATTATACATATATAATACTAACTTATGCTTGTACTTTTGTCGCTTTGTGATAATATTTATGCGATATTTCGGTCTCTCGCTGGCAGCTTACCAGATTATCCGACTTTCAAGGCTACAGCTTTGTTTTTACGCGAAGTTACGTAATTTTATCTATACTAATATATAAAGCTGAAGAGTTTGTTTGTTTGTTTGTTTGAACACGCTAATCTCAGGAACTACTGGTCCGATTTGAAAAATTCTTTCAGTGTTAGATAGCCCATTTATCGAGGAAGGCTATAGGCTATATATCGTCACGCTAAAACCAATAGGAGAGGAGCACCAATGAAAAATGTTTCAAAAACGGGGGAAAATTATCACGCGACGGGCAATAGAAGACGCAAACGAGGTTGCGTGGGTCTGCTAGTGTAGTACACAATCTTTCTGAATGAGAAAAATCAGTAATATATGCAAATACATACGGTTTTTCAAGTGAAAACTTCTTTAGGGGTGTACAAAAGACTTGAAACACCCGTTATCGTCACCGAACGCTTTCCATGAGCTATATGTATACTGACCCCGTGGTGTTACCCGCGGTTATTGTCGTCCCGTGGGAAACGCCTCGGGAAAAACTACTTTAAAAAAAGTAGCCTAAGTTACTCCTTAGGTCATGAGCTATCTGCCAGTGAAAGTCCCGTCAAAATCCGTCTAGCCGTTCCAAAGATTACCCGAACAAACAGACAGACAGACAAAAATTTAAAAAAATGCTATTTTGGTAAATGTACCGTGTATACACACATATGCATTTAGTAGAAAGCGGTTATTTCAATATTACAAACAGACACTCCAATTTTATTTATTTGATTACACTATATTACGCCATTTTATTGTCAATAATGACAACTCATTGGTTATTCATATATTTCGTTGTAATCTAAAAACTAAAATAACTTTTTAATTTATAATTAATAAATACAAAAACAATAACTACTAACATGACATACGCCAAGCGGTACAAGTCCCATACAAACCTGCCATTGTCCTTTCATGAAAATCGTTTCAGCCGTTTTCGAGATTCAGATTATTATAAATACAAGAATTACTCGTAATCTTATCCAGATAATGGTGTGTTAAACGTTCCCAACTACGGGTACGGTAAAAATTTTGCCTACAGTTTTATCAAAGTGAAAGTGCGGTACTCAAACTCCTTTTCAGATGAGTCGATTTTAGCTGAACATAATATCCCAACTGGCAGAAGACAGGCATTTTAATACTGAAAAGTCGTTTCTGGAATCCTTCAGAGTTTTATCTGATAGACATCTGTTATCGTAGCAAGAGTAAGCTTGTAACAGGAAACGAATGATACCATTGCAGAAATATGCACAAGAAAGAGGCACCTCAAGATTGCATACATGGTATTGTAGTCGTCTTGTTTGAAAGGTGATCAAGTATGCCAAGATCAAATTAATATCCTCAGCTATTAGCGGTCAAATTAAACCTAAATTTCTTCAAAATAAAACTGTAACAACACAATGAAATAAAAGACTACCTTCTAACTCTTTGTATGAAAAACAGTTTTATCTTGTATAACTTTAGGTTGAATTTCAATTGTTACTGAATTGGTCTCTTTACCGTCACTACTTGCGGTGAAACTGACCCTAATGCACCATCACTAAATATACTAACATAATTATTATAAACCAGAATTACCAATATTATCATTGAGACTCCACAGGCAGGGTTTTTGCTTGAAAATGATTATAAAGCCCGCCATTTTGTAACACCATTTTCTAAATCGAGTCGAGATTAGCACTTCCCTTATGTCACAAACTGTTATAAAGTTTTATTTTAATGTGTTGTCGTTAAATTGTATTAAATGTAGTTTTCGCTTATAATGGCTTTGGCAAAACGCTTATATTAACGATAACAGGTTTAGTATGGAAATTATTTAAGAGAGGTATTGTATGCTGATATTAATATTTTGGGAGTATTTTTAAACAACTACCCACAGATAGAGTGTAATGTAAAACGTATTCACACGTATACAAACAAATAATTAACAGTGCATAAAGCATTTGTTTGTATACATATGTATACATGCATATGTGTTTATTCTTTTATTTCACCGAACTTGTAACGCATCCTTCCTATCCCTACGTTCTCGTTTATTAGTGTGCACTCAGTATCACAGAATTTCACCGAGTGCTCATTCAATGAAATTCGGTGAAAGCTCAAACACCCTTTCTCTATTAGGAGAGGAGGACATGCTCGACAACGTACTTACAGAGGTACTCAGTTACCATAAGGTGAACCATCTATTATCCTAGCACCACAGAAAAATCTCGAACTAACCAACCACGCTCACACGTCCTCCGCCGACCACGTTCGCTAAGCAATACCACTTCTAGACTGTTACTATGCGCACGCGCATTGCGCAACGTTGGACAGCCTTCGTTATGACCTTGGGTTTGTTCACTAATAATATAATTAGCTTCTGTACCTTTGTTACGTATACTCGGGCAGTTTTAGATGCTTTCTTGTGGACTTTTATTTTGTTCGCTGGTTCTCTCTTGGTAATATAGGTTTTAGTCCATATTAACCGATGTAGCTCGTTGGCTGTACGTAAATAGTCACCATTATTCCTTATATCATTAGCTATCTATCTGTCAGTGAAAGTCTTGTCTAAATCGGTTCAACCGTTCCAAAGATTAGCCGAAACACATGTAGCCAAAAAAATAATATGCAAGTGATTTTTTGTGTAAGTAACAGAATGACATATTGACTGACTCGTTGGTCTCGCGGTTGGCGTGTGCGACTGCCGGTCACGAGGTCTCGGGTTCGATTCCCGGGTCGAACCAAATGTTTGTACTATCTATAAATATTTGTTTCGGAGTTTATGTGTTTTCTATGTATAATATGTATGTATTTACAAAAAAAAAGTATATATGTATTTGTATCAGTTGTTTAGTACCCATAACACAAGCTCTGCTTAGCTTGGGACTAAGATTTATTATTATTATTATATACTGTCATATGTATTTAATGAAAAACTGTTAATTTGAAGTTCGTCTCTCCTATCCTATGCAAATCAGTCAAAACCTGGAACTAACTACCAGCGCAGGTGTTTCCCTCCCACTACGATCCCGGGTCCTTTAAGCGGGAAGTGAAGAAGCATCTCACTAGTTCCCTATAGTGTGAGTCACCTGTCTGGTTATTCCAGCTAATTTATAGGATGGCTGAACCGTTTTTGGCGGGACTTTCACTGGCAGATGTCCAGGGACACCGCCAACAGCACGCCGCCACAGCTCACTGCCTCCTCGGTCACGGCCCTAAGGCGCATCACGGCATCGACCGTCGAACGCCCCTCTCGGAACCCGAATTGGGCGTCCGACAGGTCGGGCCCCACCTCGCTGAGATGCCGGACGATGCGGGCAGAGAGTATCCTCTCAAAAAGTTTACCCGCCTCGTCCAGCAACACGATGGGCCTATAGGTCGCGACCGAATCGGCAGGCCGTCCCGGCTTCTGAAGCAGGACTAGCTTCCCGCATTTCCAGCACTCAGGGAAGCGTCCGGACGCCAGGCTAGCGTCCAACACCTCCCTGAGGCGGTCCGACATATGGTCGAGGGCTCGGGCCATCACAGAGAAAAGACATAGGCTACTCTTAACTGCGATAAGCGACATAACGGGAGGAGACGCGAGCAAATGCTAGTGCGAAATAAAATTTCAAAAAGAATGGTTAGTTTGTGATTTTTCATTCACAATGCGATTGAAATTAAAAAGTTTGTTAATCATGCGGCTGTCGATAAAAATTTAACAACTTCCTTCCATTCATGAGGCGGAAATCTCGATTTCTCTATGCGCGAATTAATTTCAAATGTACAATGTAATTCGCTAATATTATTGGTATCAACAAATCTAATTTGAGGGAAGAGAAAAAAGGTGTTGTTGCAAAAATTTGTCGCAACAAAAAGCCTATGTTCTTCTCCGAGTTCTAATTTGTTTCTATATCGCTATATCTATACTTAATCTATACTAATATATAAAGCTGAAGAGTTTGTTTGTTTGTTTGAACACGCTAATCTCAGGAGCCGCTGGTCCGATTTGAAAAATTCTTTCAGTGTTGGATAGTACATTTATCGAGGAAGGCTATAAGCTATATATCATCACGCTAAGACTAATAGGAGCTGAGCACCAATGAAAAATGTTTCAAAAACGGGGGAAAATTATCACGCTACGGGCAATAGGAGAAGCAAACGAAGTTGCGTGGGTCTGCTAGTCTATATATAAGCGACTGATGTGTTTGAGGTCTCGGGTTCGATTCCCGGGTCGGATCAAATGTTTGTATGATCTGTCAATATTTGTTTGGGTGTTTTCTGTATAAATTATGTAGGTATATACAAAAAAAGTACGTATCTAATGATATCAGTTGTTTAATACGTTTAAATAAGTTCGAAATCGGTCCAGCCGTTCCAGAGATGGGTTATCTCTGGAACAAACAGACAGACAGACAAATTTTTTTTTAACTACATTAGCGTGTAGACAGGCGGTTATTTTAATATTACAAACAAACACTCCAATTTTATTATAGTATTTTTTTATAGATGTGTCAGGTTATTAGAAAAATAATTATTTTTTGTAAACTGCTTATCGAAAAACTAACTACACACTTCATAAAAGATGTTTAATAAAGTTTTGATTTAGCAAAACAAAATAAATTTAAGATAGGGTACGAAGAGGTACAAAATGTCGTGCATTTTTAAACAGATCTTCATAATTTGAACGTTTTATTTATACTTCAGTGAATGCTAAAGTACGAGTTACGACCTCAAACAAAACACCTGTCTGTACAAACTGTAGGTGTAACGTAGGTCGAATTGACATTTAAAAAATTGAAAATAGCCATAACATTATGCCATAATAGATTTAAACTGAAATAAAACCCATTAAAACACTTATATCAATGCAAAGTAACAACACAAACTCATGACATTTTCACGATTTGGCTCGCTAGTCTAAAACTAGATATAAATAAACCGAATGCTTCTAAAACTCTATCCTCGTGACTTTCAATGCGCTTAGAATTTCCATAACAACCGGATAAATTAAATATTCACTCACCAGTTCACACTGAATCAAAATAGATACGGTTTATTTTGGTCGTATTACTAACGTGGTGGTATGATACTGAATTAGATAGGGAGTGTTCCCGATTCAATTGGGAACATTCGAATGTATATTTAAAATGGTCGGTTAATCGATAACAATGAGTGGGAATCTGTTAAGAGCGCTGTCAGTAGGTAAGCGCGCGCGAACGCAGCGCATGCGTCCGTAACTTTTAAATAATATACGAAATTAGAATCGTGGGCGGCGCGTGTTCGATCTATTTTTATAAAAAAAAAATATTACGCAGACCGTTTGGAGTGCAGTGAACTTTATAATTGTGTATATTGTTGTGTTTGAAAAAGTGGATATTGAGCTACCATTTTTTTAAAATATTTATGGTAATATCCTACGTCTAATTTTTCTCATCATATTTAAGTAATATAATATGTTTCTTATTGTCAGTTTTAACTTTAATATTTTATTATAAATTCATAGTTATTTACTTACCAAATAACACTAATAGTTTAGTAGTAATAAACTCAGATATATAAATATTTATTATTTTTTAATCGAGGCTAGGCATTAACATTTTGCCTGTGCCTTGAAACTGAAAGAAACAAATACTTATTATCATAGACGAGCATTGACAAATGTGGTAAAACTAAACAACCTTAAAATTCATCAATGGTCACATCACACATCAACATATTTAATACTTTCTTGAAAACCCACTGCTGCTTAGTGGCCTAATATACCACGCTATCAAGACACGTTGGGTTATGGTTTGTGTACAGTTTTACTTCTTTTTACACGTGCTGTGGCAGTTTTTTAATTTACTTTAACACAAGTTCGCTTAGTATGGGCTCCTGTCTCCCATCCAGAGCTTTTGTGTTTGTAGTTTTGTTTCGATATATATTGTACATTGAGGGAGAAATTGAATAAATTTATTTATGTATTATTATTTATTACTTAAACAATTTGTAGAGCGGAGAGCCATAGACTCGAAAATTAGAAGAAAATACGAATATATAGCCTGCTACTAGCTACTAGCTAACCCACGCAACCTCGATTACGTCTCCTATTACCCGTAGCGTGATGATATATAGCCTATAGTCTTCTTCGATAAATGGGCTATCTAACACTGAAAAAAATTTCAAATCGGACTAGTAGTTCCTGAGATTAGCGCGTTCAAGCAAACAAACATACTCTTAAGCTTCATATATTAGTATAGATTTTTCTTATTAACAAAATTTTTAAGCATCGTATTAAGTTTATATAATTATTTTGTTAATTAACGTTAAAATAGATTTCCATAGATAATATTTACGTACCTATCTTTTTAAATTATCTATTCAATTATTGACTGTACGCATGTCCTAGTAGTTTAAACTGTCACCTCGGCGTTGCCTACTGTGTTAAGCGTTGCAGGTTCGATTCCTTTTCACAAATTGTTGGGTCCCTTTCTGTGATCGTTCTGATTGTGGGTGTTCTTAGAGTCCGATTTATGTATGACACAGAATATAATATATTCTTAGGAAAGGGTGTGTTTTTTTTTTTTATTCTATGACCATCGAAGGACGCCTATAACACAGACGATCACATCAACAACATTTAACAGTTTTCCGCAGGACATAAGCCTGCCTCTCCTTAGAAAAGAGGTTTTGTTCTGCTTTACCATGCGGGCCAGACGGGTTTGTATTTTTATTCTCTTTACAGCGCTTTGGTCCTGGTAGTTTACTCCTTACACACACAACATTTATTTATTTAGAAACTTTTACAATTTTATAACAGGATAAATTCCCAAGGCAATATTGTAAGCTTACAACTAATTATACAACTTAAAAGAAAAACAAAAATGTTATATACAATTAATATTACAATAAAAAGAATTAGAAATAATAACAGTAATGAATAAGTAAGTATACCTACCTTAACTTTGTATTTCAGAAATAATGCAACTTTGCGCTATTTCTGTGAATTTCGGCAAGCTACAATTATAAATATCTATTAGGTTAATAATCCAAATAATAACATAAATAAGCGACACTCTGTAATTTTAAACCGTCACCACACCATAGTTCTTTTCAACTAATTTAGATGTTAGTTGAAAGAAACTTTACTTTCGAATTTAAATCCAGTATTAAGAAAATAATTATTTGCGTGTAAAGAATCAACACAAAATGGCTTCCGTGAGATGACAATAGCTAATAAAAAAAAAAATAGTCTTCATATTGTTGCTTTTCAAACGATTCTATATTTAAATTAGCACACGTGAGAGTCGCTTTTCCCTTATCAAGTCCCATGGCTCTAGTTTTTACTCGCCATCATTACGTAAGGATAAAAAAAAAACAAAATTTAATTGTGCAAACAAATAATCGTTGCATGGTTCATGTAATCAAAACTTTTATATATTTAACCGTCCGGCTGTGTCGTCATAAAATGAAACGGCGGCAAATATGGCGGCACATAAACATAACGTTTAACGAATTACATTTTCCCGCCAATGTGTTCATAAATGACAGCGAATTGTGAAAATAAACTGGGACAAAGTTATCCGTGTAAATGATGCTCTTTAAGTAGGACTGTTCTCGTTTTTATGGTTCCGTAGCCAAATGGCAAAAAACGGAACTGTTATGGATTCGTCATGTCTGTCTGTCCATCCGTATGTCATAGTCACTTTTTTCCGAAACTATAAGAACTTTAATGTTGAAATTAGGGAAGTAGATGTATTCTGTGAACCGCATTTAGGTTTTGACACGACAATAGAAAAAAATCAATAAATTTTGGGGGTACCTCATACTTAGACTGAAACTTGAATTTTTTTTTCATCAAATCCATACGTGTCAAATGTTCAAATATGATATTGAGATTTCTAATATATATTTTTTTCTAAACTGTAACTGAATAGTTGGCGCGAGAGACACTTCCAAAGTGGTAAAATGTGTACCCCCCCTATAATTTGTAAAATAAGAGAATGATAAACCAAAAAAGAAATATGATGTACATTACCGTGTAAACTTCCACTGAAAATTGGTTTGAACGAGATCTAGTAAGTAGTTTTTTTATTACGTCCTATATCGTAAACCGCAATTTTCCTTTCATTCAATCAACGCAAATATAAAAAAAAAAATATACGGTCGAATTGAGAAACCTCCTCCTTTTTTTGAAGTCGGTTAAAAATAAAAAACATATATTTAGATTACGTTACTTGCTGCTACTACATGCTGCCGACTCGCACTTAATATCTGAGACGGATGGCTATGAAACAGACGAAGTAGCGTCATGTTAACAATTTTGTTTCGTATCACCTTTATTTTCATTGTATACGTGCCAGTTTCATCACAAACTAACTGAACCCCGCGGTGTGACCCGCGGTTTTTGTCGCACCGCGGGGCGAAGCTAGTCTAAAAAAAGTAGCCTATGTTACTCCCTATATCATCAGCTACCTATCAATGAAAGTCCCGTCGAAATCTGTCCATCCTTTCCAGAGCTTACCCGGAACAAACAAACAGACAAAGACAGATATAGAGACAGACAGACAAAAAAAAATGTTTATGCATTTAACAGCATTTAACTAATTTTGTTTAGTAGTAAATCGAACGTTGTGCAAGTCGCCCTAAGTTATAAATTGATTTATGAGAGGATCTTAAAGTAAACAAGAACTCAAGGTTTTCTACAACAATGTTTCCAGATTTAAAAAATACAAAAGTCAAATTTGACATGCATTTTTATTTAAAATTTACATCATTGGAACATTAGTTCCAAATTTAAAAGTTTTAGTTTTAATTCTTTACACAATGGTAACTTTGTTCACAGCCGTAATTTATGTTTAACCTTGGAAATTACGTATAGACAAATCCCCAATAACGGCTTTTCAAACTTAAATATGTGTATCTCTGTATACTGATAATTGTGTACTATAAGTATCGCATCGTATGTTTTTTAAGTAATGGTGTTTAATCCAATGTCCTAAAAATCTTGTTTCATACTTTTTCAACATCTTTTGTTTTTAATCATCATTCATCTTGAAATTGTCTATGTTAAGAAATTTCATTACTTAGTATAAATTACAAAGTAATAATAAAATAATACAAGGATGCCAAGAAGGTTATAATTATTTTTATCATAACAAAAACATAAAACAATATTTTAGTACTAAATTTACAGTTCACTTTTAACCGTGGCTCTACCCGGGTGTATGTCGGTTATCGCGATAAAAAGTAGCATAAGTTAGTCTCTGATAATGTAGCTTTTCGTCGGTGAAATAATCTTCAACATAGGTTTAGTGGTTTAGGCGTGAAAACGTTACAAACAAACTCACAGTCGCATCTTTACATAATATCTATACAAATAAATAAAATTGAAGTGTCAGTTTGTAATATTAAAATAACCGCTTTTTACTAAATGCCTATATTTGTATATACGATACATGTACCAAAATACCATTTTTTACAATTTTTGTCTGTCAGCCTGTTTGTTCCGGGTAAACTCTGGCTCGGCTGGACCGATTTTCACAGGCAGGTAGCTGATGATCTGAGGAGTAACTTAGGCTACTTTTTTCAGACTAGCTTCGTCGCGCGGCGATACCTACTCTATTAATTTCAAACCACTGATTTAAAAACAATGACATTAGGGCGACTTATACAACGTTCGACTTAAATAGCTACTAAACAAAATTAGATAAACGTATAGACACGTTTGGCTTAAACAAATTTAGCGCCCTCTTGCACAATGATGACAGCAGGTAACTTTAGTTAAGTATGATAAGAGGTCGCGAGCCGGTGCACCCGGCGAGTGCTGGCGAGACGGCAGTATCCTAGTGCTGCACTCATGCCTACGCACGCGTTTAACACGTTCAGCGCCGCTAAATAGCCGAGTTTCGATGTTTAACTTTGGCAGCTCTTAAACATGTTTAGCGACGAAGTTATCCGCGAACATGCATAAAAAAAAGTAAAAATAATATATATATATACGGTCGAATTGACAAACCTCCTCCTTTTTTTGAAGTCGGTTAAAAAAAGGTGGTGCCTAATTGAAAATAATTAATTTCCTTACTGTTTTTCATCATTCCTTGTTCCTTAACTGTGATGATCGAAGACGGCCTATAGGTACTCTATTAATTTCAAACCACAGATTAAAAAAAACATTAATAATAATAATCTGTATTCGAAAAAAAACACTTTTTGTGTCACCTCAACCTACAAAGCGTTGCATTGTTTTTGTGCATTTATGTACAAAAAAATGTGGCATTGTTGTGTCAAGGGCTTTTTGCTCAATAGCATTGTTAAACGACATCTATTATATATGTATATTTTATTTAGTTTAAATAGAGGAATTCATGAATATGAAACACTGGCAACTAAAAACAATGTATACTCCATTACATATAGCTTGATCTCTGTGACAGCTGTCACTAGTGCCATTTTAGAACTTACGAGGTACCTACATTTTAGATGTGATTTTTTTAAATATATCTAGCTGTACTGTGATCAGATAACTGCCTATGGAAGCCCCGTCAAAAAGGGTCCAGCCGTTACAGAGATTAGCTGGAACAAACTTTCAAATGCATGCATTTAGCGAAAAGATTTAATTTGAAATTACAAACAAACAATTTAATTTTATTTAGTTTAGTACATAGATACTTTACTAGGTACTCAAATTCTTCAGGTAATTTACTGAGGTACTTGGCTAGAAACATTTTACGATGTATTTTTGGACGGGAAGAATATTGAAGATGTGACCTTCTTGCTCCCAAAAATATCCATAGAAAAGAATCTAAGTTTTCCTAATATGTTTCAAGTCACAGTTCTTTCCTCTGGGAATCCAAGGCGGGAAAAAAGTGTCTGTCAAAACTTTTTTGACGTTTATCTATGGTTCAAATATTTTTTTTTGAATTTTAGGACCGTACCACAGAGTATAGCGGTAAGGAGTACAATCTCTTAAGGATGGATAAGTGATAAGAAAAAAGTAAAAACTAAAACCCAACTACGACAAAAAAACGACGCTGAAAAAGCATGAAACAAGTTCCAAAAGCCATAGTCACGCGTTGTTAAAGTGTTATGGACTACTTAAATTATTTTATTTACTTAAACCAATGAAAGTCTATTTAAAAATAAACAAGAAAAATATCAAAATAATCCAAAAAACGTACCTTTAACTCAATACCTAATAAACAATCTATACAAATTAATAAAATTATAGTGTCTGTTTGTAATAATGAAGTAACTGCTTTTTACTAAATGCATATGTATGTATACACGCTACATATACCAAAAATGTAGTTAAAAATTTTTTTGTCTGTCTGTTGGTTCGGGTAATCTCTGGAACCGCGGGACGGATTTTGACGGGACTTTCACTGGCAGGTAGCTGATGATCCAGGGAGTAACTTAGACTATTTTTTTTAGACTAACTTTGTCCCGCGGCGTTACTCGCGGTACAAAAATAACCGCGGGTAACACCGCGGGGTTCAGCTAGTAAAATATAAAACCATAGACTATGTTGGGAGGTGGGATCAAATGACCTTTGAATTGAAATTTATAATCCGACTTGGGGTTCTTTTTAATTGCGGTGCCAAAGACCACAGTATTAATTAAGATTAAAAAATAATTCAATTTATTTATGCATTAATGTCACTTACTGGACAGGGACTATGGGGTAATACTGATGTATTTCATCCCTATATCGTGCAATAGCGCTTTTTCTCTGTTGTCTCCCCCATGCGTACCTAGCCTCTACCAAAAAATATTTCCAATTTTTCTATAATTACTTGGCCACATTACATGTATGAAATCTAATTATATTTTGCTACAGCTGGTAACACCGCGAGACGTAGCTAATGTAAAATAAAATCAGCCTAAGTTACTTCCTATATCATCAGCAATCTGTCAGTGAAAGTCCCGTCAAAATAGATGCATCCGTTCCAGAGATTAGGCGGAACAAATATACAGACAGACGAATTTGCATTTAATGAAAAGGTTAAATTGTGTGTGAAATTAATAACAGACTCTTCAATTTTATTTATTCGTATGGATAAGTAGGAGTAAAGTTTCTATTAATTGTAACCCATTTAATAGAATATAAACATATTAATCAGCAGTCCGATCACCATTACAGTAGGCTTTACTACATTAAGGATCAGACGGCCGTATGTAAGGTGTCTCAAGTCAAACCAAAAAAGAAGTAAATTGTCTATGGCAGCGAAAAAAAACCAAGACAATATATAAATGGAGCAATAAAACGCTGCCAAAACAATGGTTAGATTTGAGAAATGCAATTAAATACGGCCTTGACATAACAGCGTGTGGTGAACTGTCTTGCACATCTTCTTGCGTAATAAACCAACCTGTTTAGCGTATATTTAGTACACAGTGCGGGCCGTGACGTCGCCGGCAATATGGCCGACAAATGTCAACTGTAATATAATTTAAAATAATTTACTTAAAAATGATTTAGATTTAACATATACAATACAGATCGCGTGAGTTATTTCATTTCCAACGCCTCCAGTTTCGTTGTAGGTTTCATTTATCTTGGAACTTCCCGATAACTCGGTGTGTTCGTGGGTCACCGCTCTTGAGTGGAGTCTTGGTGGCGAGTAACGCCGTGGGACAAAGATAGTTTAAAAAAGTACTGTTAAGTTACTCCCTGGATCGTCAGCTACCTGCCAGGGAAGTCCCGTTAAAATCGGTCCAGCCGTTCCAGTGGTTACCCGGAACAAGCAGACAGACAGACAAAAAAATATTAAAATACATTATTGGTATATGTACCGTGTTAAACATACGTGTGCATTTAGTAACAAGTACAATTTTAACAAAAATAAAACCGACTTCAAGGTTCGACTCGATTTCTCTTGGATGCCATCATCAGATATTAATGTCCTTATCATGGTACCACCGCTGGGACATCTCCTATAAAAAAAAAGAATCATCGAAATCGGTTCATAAACGACGAAGTTATCCGCGAACACACATAAAAAAATATATATACGTACGGTCGAATTGAGAAACCTCCTCCTTGTTTTTGAAGTCGGTTAAAAAACAGTTATTTTAATATTATAAACAAACACTCCAATTTTATTAATTTGCTTAGATTACTACTTGGTACTTCAGATACATGCCTCCAAGTTGTGACGTATATGCGTAACGAAACGTGTGCTAACAATGCTACGTTTCGCAAGATCACCAAGGCCCGACGATTTTAACAATGTTTGTATTTTATATTAGCGAGTCGCGAATTGTTGTTGCCGACATAGAAATCAACATTTTTAGAGGCTTCTACATTTAAATATATTTATTTAAACTAACGGGCGCCTAGTGATCGAGAAACATAAAAAAAAACAGTCAAATTAGTAACTTCCTCCTTTTTTTGAAGTCGGTTGAGAATAATAGATTTATCTGTAGAAATAAATAAAATTGGAGTGTCTGTTTGTAATATTGAAATGAACGCTATTTACTAAATGCATATATATGTATGTATACACGGTACGTATACGAGTGTACCAAAAAACGTTTTTTACAATTTTTGTTTGTGTGTCTCGGCTAATCTCTGGAACGGCTAGACCGATATTGACGGAACTTTCACTGATAGGTAGCTGATGATGGACTGCCGATAGAAGTGAAAACTTATAACTTAGTTATTTGTAAAATTAATGTGTAAAATTAGAAATTTCATAAAGTTTAAATTAAAATTATCAACAGTGACGCGAATATGTAAGATTTTCTCCCACCAAAAAGTGCTCAAGTGGGCTTAAGAAGGTTTGTGACGATAGCATGTTAGTGACGCGGTGACGCCAACATGTAAGATTTTCTCCTACCAAAAAGTGTTCAACGTGGTTAAAGTAGTTTTTAGTTTAAATAGTTGATAACACATTTGTGACTTGAAGTACAAGTTACCAACGACATTGGCCGTCACTATGAGGTGACCTATTCGGTTGATACCTATGCCATAAAAAAAATAATACATCAGTGTTGCCAGATAATAAAATATCTATACTTCTATACTAATATATAAAGCTGAAGAGTTTGTTTATTTGAACGCGCTAATTTCAAAAACCGCTGGTCCGATTTGTAAAATTCTTTCAGTGTTAATTAGTACATTTATCGAGTAAGTTTATAGGCTAAATATCATTATACTAAGATCAATAGTATCGGAGCACCAATGGAGAATGTTTCAAAAACGGGGTAAAATTATCACGCCACGGGCAATAGGAGACGCAAACGAGGTTGCGTGGGTCAGCTAGTCGTGTTATAATCTCGATGTTATTCATTTTAATGCGGATTGTAACTGCACTAAAGTAGACGAGCTCAAGGTTAGCTATTGTCAACCACGTCTCAATGAGCGTGTTGTCGTTGAAAAGACAATGTACTTCGTTAATGAGCTGATGTTACTAAGAATATGTCATTTTCTGTTGGTTTTGTTTAAAGAATACACTCGGTGGTAAATAATTGGGTATTAAATTTGACTAAAGAGTTTAAACATGATCTATACAAATAAATAAAATTGGAGTGTCTGTTTGTAATATTAAAATAACCGCTTTTTACTAAATGCATATGTATGTATACACGGTACATATACCAAAAATGTAGATAAAAAAATGTTGTCTTTGTTCCGGGTAATCTCTGGGACGGCTTGACCGATTTTGACGGCACTTTCACTGGCAGGTAGCTGACGATCCAGGGAGTAACTTAGGCTTCTTTTTTTAGACTAACTTTCTCCCGCGGCGTTTCTCGCGGTACAACAATAACCGCGGGCAATACCGCGGGGTTCAGCTAGTTCAAAATATAATTAGAATCTAAATCTTTAGTATTGCTTTTCTGTACAATTTAATTGAAATTGCATCAATGACTTAGTGGTTTAAGTGGTCATCTTGACACATCCTTCTGCCCTAATTGGAGTGGGTTCAATCTCCACGTGTGATAATACTTTGTGTCCGTCTACACATTTGATATATGTTTGTAAAGTCCTGCGCAACACAGTATGACTTGTACTTTTTTTAAATTAAGTAGCCGCAAAATGGCTACTGAGTTTCATGGAAAACGTGACTACTATCCAAGAGTAGTGGTCACCATAGTCACTGTGGGTTCAGACATGCAAACTTTGCAGCATCGTGACCCATATTGTGGCGGTCTAGTGGTGCATTTTACACCTAGCTTAAATAACCCGGAATCATAGTGTGAGGAGAACACACTGGTAGTGAGTTCCAGTTTGTAACTGCTCAGCACAGGAAGAAGGAACCGAAACGTTTAGTTCAAAACCTTATTTAATTTTATAATTTCGTTTTTACGTTGATTGCTTGAAAACAGATGGTAGTAACTAAAAGTATTAAGACTGATTTACGCTGTAGAACCGGTAAAAATCTGGAGGAGAGATGGAGGAGGAGAGATACAAAGCATAATGAGACAGGTTTCCACCAGCTTCTAACAAAGAGAATTTTTAAAAAAAAAAAAAAGCGGATAAAATGATTTTGTAGGTACATTATTGTCTATGCCTATTTGTATTTGACGTATTTGATAAATCTTTAGGCAGTTTAAAAAAATACTTTGACTCTGATGTGTTTTTCGCGCTATAATGTACGCCAGAAATGTAATTTTTTTTCTGAACGAAAATGAGAAAATATTTTTAAAAAAATTGATAAAAAATGATGTCATTAACAGATTGCCGTAATAATGTATTAATTGTTAATTCACACAATTCAAAGTTAACAATAGCGATCATGGAATTCTTTAAAACCGAGTTTAAAATTAAAGCATAGGGTGATGAAAGGCTAAAATGATGAAAGATTAAGTGTTTAATCATTAATCTATACTAATATATAAAGCTGAAGAGCTTGTTTGTTTGTTTGTTTGAACACGCTAATCTCAGGAACTACTAATCCGATTTGAAATATTCTTTCACTGTTAGATAGCCCATTTATCGAGGCTATATATCATCACGCTAAGACCTACAGGAGCGGAGCAACAATAAAGAATGTTAAAAAACTGGGGAAAATTACCACACTACGGGCAATAGGAGATGCAAACGAGGTTGCGTGGGTCGGCTAGTAATAAATATACATTTAATTCATCTTGCTACAATCGTACGTGCAGTTTAAAGGTATAAAACACGTTCGTGTTATCAATTTCATTTTATTGTTTGATGTTAGATAAAATAACTTATTGTTATCTCGATCGAAACGTGATAACGTCATCAATTCATTATATTCTTTACTATCTGAATGGTTAATAGTTCTAGCGAGCTAGAACGGTCAGAGTTTCTGATCGCTAGATCAGAAATCGTTCGATTCTGACTGCATGGATGTCGAATTTTACTCCACCACTATTAATAATGATCAATACATGACATATAATAGAATCGTAAATGATCGCTCTCTGTACATGGAAGATATATAAAAAAAACTGTAATAGGCTTTGTACATTAACATCTTTTTACTAAATGCATATGACAGTAAATACGGTAGCTACATATATCAAAAAAACATTTCTTTAATTATCTGTCTGTCTAATATGTCTATTTATTTGATAGTCCACTGACAGGCATATGTCTCTTCTTAAAAATTAGGTTCATCTTTATTTTGAATAATTTATTCTGCAATAACATCACATCACACTATAAAGGCGAAAGTTTGTGAGTGTGTATGTTTGTTACTCATTCACGCAAAACCTACTGAACGGATTTGGATAAAACTTTATAGTAATGTAGCTTATACATCAGAATAACACATAGGCTACAATTTGCTGCGAAAACCGACATATACGCGGGCGGAGCCGCGGCAACAACAAGATAGGTTATATATCTGATTTATAACAGAGTGGCCATGATTTTCTTTGCCAGTATTCTTCTCAGAAGGCTCTACGCATTTAGGAAACTGGAAGTTATAAATCGACACAGGCAGGCAGTAGATTTTGGTATTTTTGTATAATTTACATCGACATAGCTCATGCTGTGGCGTGTGTTTGTGTCGATCTATGATTTTTCTTCTTCTTTGATGAAATGGCAACCAGCCGGATCTCTCGGATCAGCTATTTCTGCCAATGTCAATGTCAAATCATAAGTCTTCAAGTCATTAAGTTTTGCTCGTGACGAAATTAATGTTAAAAGATATATAAAAGACTAGTTGTTGCCCGCGGCTCCGCCCGCGTATATGTCGGTTATCGCGGCAAATAGTAGCCTATGTGTTATTCTGATGTATAAGCTATATTACTGTAAAGTTTCATCCAAATCCGTTCAGTAGTTTTTGCGTGAAAGAGTAACAAACATCCGTGCATCCTTACAAACTTTCGCATTTATAATATTAGTAGGATGGATGAGATGAAATGGGGACCGTCTTTCGAAAAAACAAAAAACGATCTCCCGACTGTAGCTTTAATTTAACGTTTATAAATGTCACTTACTGTCTTAATTGAATGATTTTGAATTTAATTTGAACATCAACATTTTTGCATACCTATAAATTTTTTTTTTTGAGATGGTTCGGCCTTTCTCGTCTGGACTGGACCTGAGAAGAAAGGACGAAACAAACTAAACTGAACACCTACTTATTTTTACTAAAGTATATTATTTCTAAAATTTAATATCCACTTTTTTTAATATATAAGTTATTTTAGTGAAGTGAAATTAAAATGTGTTTTTGAGTTGTTCCTAAGTTAAACAGTGTGAGTGATTAAAATAATTGTGCAAAATGATTAACGAACATTTAGTCAGCAATATGGCGTACTATGGTAAGTACATAATAATTAACAACTTGACTTTATTCAGTTTTTATCCGGTCTTATTAGAATATCAACGCCGCTCTTATTAATAAGAATGCTTGGTACTGATCTAAGAACTGTTTTTGTCATTTATTCATTACTAGCTGAATCCCGCGTTGTTACCCATGGTTATTGTCGTACCGCTAGTAACGCCGCGGGACAAAGTTAGTCCAAAAAAACTAGCCTAAGTTACTCCCTAGATCATCAGCTACCTGCCAGTGAAGGTCCCGTCAAAATCGGTCCAGCCGTTCCAGAGATTACCCGGAACAAACAGGCAGACATACAGACAATTTTTTTTAAACTACCTTTTTTGTTATATGTACCGTGTATACATACCTATGCATTTATTAAAAAGCGGTTATTTTGATATTACAAACAGACACTCCAATTTCATTTATTTGAATAGACTAGAAGACCCGAAAGCCAATGTAAGATTTAAGTAAGAGTATAAGATCACCTTAAATGTCTTTGGTAAATTTGTAACGCAGTCCTTTAGTGTAGGTATTGCCCTCTATCGTATCTATGGTACCTATAGACAGAACTACATTGTTCATAATATTTTTTAAATTTCTTGCGACGCAGGAATCACCACTAGTGCGACGATTGTCCTAAAAAAAAAAAATACTAGTCAGGACGCGCGGCTTTAAAAATCATTTTGACATCCTTTTTGAAAAGAAAAAAATGCATATTATAGCGAAATCATTCTTATTATACTGTGTAGTACACGACAGTCCAGATAAGAACTTAACAAAAAGCTTATTTAGAATGATTTCTTGGAAAAGGAATTGTGATAGATAATACACAGAACACAAAAACTTCACTTAAGTTAAGAGGCAAAATAAAGCTTGCAAATTGTACATTATCGATATTTATTTCGCTAAGTATGGCTAGTTAAATTTTGACAAAATGAATAAATACTTTTTCTTTGATCAAACGGAACGTAGTATATTAGATCTAACATTTTTTTAAAAGGCAATTGAACCTGTAAACTGCCATCTCTCTAACTTAATTCTTAAATATATTATACAGCAGATTAGTAGTTAAAATATATAAATATGTAGTCAAATCTTCTTCTTCCTAGCCCTTATTATTCCCAAGATGGGGGATCAGCACTATTGCGACCGATTTTACCTGAATATCAGTTTTTCCACGGAGCGACTGGCATCGGACCTCCGCAACACTGAGGGTGAACTGAATTCGAAGCTTGAACTAGTTGAAGGCATTGAATTCCCAATAACGATTGCCATAGATGTTCATGGCAACCGGGACCGACCGATTAACGTGCTCTCCGAGGCATGGACGGGAAACTGCCATCTCCCATACTTTGACTGCCTCGTTGGACTCGCGGTTGCAGTGTCGACTGCTGATCATGAGGTCTCGGATTCGATTCCCGGGTCGGACCAAAAGTTTGTATGATCTACAAACATTTGTTACGGAGTTTGGGTGTTTTCTATTTATAATATGTATGTATTTACAACAAAAAAAAGTACTTATGTATTTGTATCAGTTGTCTACTACCCATAACACAAGCATTGCTTAGCTTGGGACTAGATGGCTTTGTGTGTTAGATGTACGAAATATTTATATATTTATTTTTTTTGGCAGTTATTGAGAATTTCTTGCACCCAACAGCAGTCCGTTCCAGGAATCGAACCCGAGACCTCTTAATCGACAGCCGCTTGCGCTAACCGCTAGACCAACGAGGCAGTCGTCAAATAGTATTTAATTCTCGTGTATCTAACAGATTTTTACTTTTTTTTAAAATATATATTTCGCTAGCGTGCCTAAGTAAGCGTTAGCATCACACTGAGACCTATACAGCGCATATAATTGAAAAGAGACGCAGACGAACTTCGATCAATAATAGTACTATTTATGATCGAAGCAGACGAAATTGCCTAGGTCAGCCAGTAGTTCAGAATAAACCACCCTTGTGCCCATAAATTTGTCACTAGCAACACCTGTTTTTGCCCATAAATTCATTATTAAGTCTAAAATTCTGCAGCCCTGCACATATCTTACATCACAATGGTCAATGGCAGACCCCATTCTTCACATTTATGGGGTGATATAACGCGACGGGCGCATCGATACGGCGAACATTCTTATTTAGGTCAACTTGGGATGGTGTGGCCTATATTCCGTTGCCATGGTAACGCCGCCATATTGTGGTAGTCATGGCGATCGCGCATGCGCGCTTTGGATCAGGTGATAGGCGTGTCGGATTGTTTTTTTTTGTCAGCTGTGGCGATAGAGCCTAGTGTGTCTATGGTTATTTAATTATTATTACCCGCCCTAAGTATAGTAATTTTCGTTAAGGATAAATATGTTATTTGCATTAGATAGATAGATAGAAGATAGAAAACTCTTTATTTGTACACCGTTTCACATATTTACAAGAGAGTACATAAGATGTAATAATATATAATGTAATGTAAAAAGAGCGGCCTTATTGCCAAGAGCAATATCTTCCAGGCAACCTTAGGATGGATCAAAATGTATAGGAGAGACAGTAGCACTTGACGGTGCAATTAATTATAAGAGTTATTTAAGTTGATATCAGTTTTTACTTGTAAAAAGCTAAGTAAGTTACGATTCTACAACTAGCCACGCAAGTAAATATACTTATTGACCTTTTACGCACGTAAACTCGCAAAATAGTCCCAAATTGAGCAGAAGTAGTGAGTAGTCTTTAATAAAAACTCTCACTCGTGGCGACACCAGAAGTTCTTACATAAACTATTTAATGTCACAAGTTCAATTCCTGGCAACTTTTCGAGTAGTCGAAAAAGCTAATTACCAACATAAAAAACTTTTATAACTAAAATCCTGTTCAATTACAAAGAGCATACGAACTCAACTGAAAAGAGTAAAAGTCAAACTCATTAATTTTTGTTACTAATGTTTGTTCTAAGTTCTCCATACTCCAACATTGGTTGTCCAACGTTTTACCCGGTAGCAAATTATAGAAATTTTATTTCATGACTAGCCGACCCACGCAACCTCGTTTGCCCGTATCGTGATAATTTTCCCCCGTTTTTGTAACATTCTTCATTGTTGCTCCGCTCCTGTAGGTCTTAGCGTGATGATATATAACCTATAGCCTTCCTCGATAAATGCACTATCCAACACTGAAAGAAGTTTTCAAATCGAACAAGCGGTTCCTGAGATTAGCGTGTTCAAACAAACAAACAAGGAATTGTATTACATAATGTGCCTTTGAGAGTATGTAAAGCTGTCGGTCCGTCGGTCGGTGAGAGTTATGGAACAGAGTGTACACCTGTGTAAGTTTACACACACTCTTGTACACTATATTATCTGCTGCGTAGTTTGCTGATCTAGGACTATCTGCTGTTACCAAAATCGGCTAAGAGTTCATCAGTGTGATGTAGTCAGAATGATTCTACAGAATTAAGAATGAAGTTGGCTGGTTGGACCCAACCTATTTGGTGATAAGTACAATTTTAACAAACATAAAACCGACTTCAAGGTTCGACTCGATTTCTCTTGGATACCATCATCAGATATTAATGTCCTTATCATGGTATTGAGACATCTCCTTTCCATTAAAAAAAGAATCATCAAAATCGGTTCATAAACGACGAAATAATCCGCGAACAAATATATATATAAACGGTCGAAATGAGAAACCTTCTCCTTTTTTTGAAGTCGGTTAAAAAGGTGGTGGTTTACTGTGAGCCGTGGTATAATTTGCTACATCTTAAACGGCATCATCATCGACACAGGTCTCTCCTTTGAAAGGAAGTTTTCTCCTACTCTAACACGCTGTCCAAATGTGTTGGTATATGGTTTGTGTCAAGTGTTCCTTCTCTCTGCAGTTCTGTTGTCCTGGTAGTTAGCTCCCTCAGTCGACTCTTACGACACCCACGGCATAGACAATGACGTGTGTATACGGATTAGAAATGCAACGAAAGTAATTGGCAACACTGAGTATCTATACTAATATATAAAGCTGAAGAGTTTGTTTCTTTGTTTGAACACGCTAATCTCAGGAACCGCTGGTCCGATTTGAAAAATTCTGTCGGTGTTGAAAAGCCCATTTATTGAAGAAGGCTATAGGGTATATATCATCACGCTACTACTTATAGGAGTGGAGCAACAATGAAGAATGTTTCAAAAACGGGGGAAATTTTCACGCTACGGGCAATATAAGGCGTAAACGACGTTGCGTGGGTCAGCTAGTTACTAATATATAAAGCTGAAGAGTTTGTTTGTTTGTTTGTTTGAACGCGCTAATCTCAGGAACCGCTGGTCCGATTTGAAAACTTATTTCGGTGTTGGATAGTACATTTATCTAGGAAGGCTATAGGGTATATATCATCACGCTAAGACCTAAAGGAGCGGAGCACCAATGAAAAAAGTTTCAAAAACGGGGGAAATTTTCACGCTACGGGCAATATAAGGCGCAAACGAGGTTGCGTGGGTCTGCTAGTACTCTATAAGGCCGCGACATCTCCACGGCGGCCATTTTAGGAATTACTAGTGTTTAATCCATTGTTATCGCCTTTCCAATTTAAAGTAAACAAATTACAAAGTTAAGGTTAGATTGGAATGGTCATTGAATTGTGAAATGAAACTTTCACTGAATTTAAATTGTTCGGATGGTGTGACCGCCATTTTTTAACCGACTTTAAGTAAAGAAGGCGATTATCTATTGACTTTTCTGTTCATGTTTGTTACCTCCCATGAGTGTAGCTAGGGAGGGGGGGGGGGTTGTGGTTCCTCCCCTCCCCCCGGAATGTTTCTACATTATTGATATTTTTTATTTCGTCCACTTATTTTACACTAATACGTTTAAAGGGACATGGTCATTTTATTATCTTGAAATCCCTACCCCCAAAAGTAAAAACTGGCTACGTCCGAGTTGTATTCGTTAAATAAACAAAAAGAGACTACCCCTTAGGGTGAAAAAGGTTGAATTTCTTTTTTTTTTTACACAACGCCATCTAGTCCCAAACTAAGCAGAGCTTGTATTATGGGTACTAGACAACTGATATGAATACTTATATACTTTTTTTTGTAAATACATACATATTATACATAGAAAACACCCAAACTCCGTAACAAATATTTGCAGATCATACAAACATTTGGTCCGACCCGGGAATCGAACCCGAGACCTCAAGAACAGCAGTCGCGTACGCTACCACTGCGCCACCGAGGCAGTTAACATTTTTTCCGCAGCTCCGTCATCGCGTAAGTCAGTTATCGTGGCAGAAGCCTATGACCTTCTCCAAGGTCCAATCTCTGTCTATCACAAAAGCCTTACAGACAGACAGACAGAGTTACTTTCAACCTCACAACATTAACATCTATACAAATAAATAAAATTGTAGTGTCTGTTTGTAATATTAAAATAACCGCATTTTACTTAATGCTTATGTATGTATACACGATACATATACCAAACATGTAGTTAAAAAATTTTTTGTTTGTCTGTCTGTCTGTCTGTCTGTCTGTCTGTCTGTTTGTTCCGGGTAATCTCTGGAACGGCTGGACGGATTTTGACGGGACTTTCACTGGCAGGTAGCTGATGACCCGGGGGGTAACTTAGGCTACTTTTTTTAGACTAACTTTGTCCCGCGGCATTACTCGCGGTACAACAATAACCGCGGGTAACACCGCGGGGTTCAGCTAGTAGATTACTATTAGTCATGATGTAACCGCAGTGAAGAAGAAGAACCGCAATGCAGTCATTGATACATCTATACAAATAAATAAAATTGGAGTGTCTGTTTGTAATATTATAATAACAGCTTTTTACTATATGCATATGTATACATACACGGTACATATAACAAAAATGTAGTAAAAAAAAATTTCGTCTGTCTGTCTGTTTGTTCCGGGTAATCTCTGGAACGGCTGGACCGGTTTTGACAGGACTTTCACTGGCAAGTAGCTGATGATCCAGGAAGTAACTTAGGCTACTTTTTTAAACTAACTTTATCCCGCGGCGTTACTCGCGGTACAACAATAACCGCGGGTAACACCGCGGGGTTCAGCTAGTCTAATATATAAAATTCTCGTGTCGCGGTGCTTGTAGTTAAACTGAAATGATCTTGAGGTTACCAAAAAAAAATTTTTTTTTTTTAAACTGAATAGTTTGGTGTAACTTCTGAAATATGAGAATGATAAAACTAAAAAAAATATGATGTACATTACCATACAAATTTCCACCGAAAATTGGTTTGAACGAGATCTAGTAAGTAGTTTTTTTAATACGTCATTAATCGTAAACTTAAAAAAATACACTATTATTAAAACAAAAAAATACACTATTATTAAAACAAAAAAATACACTATTATTAAAACAAAATAATACACTATTATTAAAACAAAAATATACACTATTATTAATACAAAAAAAAACACTATTATAAAAACATAAAAATACACTATTATTAAAACAAAATAATACACTATTATTAAAACAAAAATATACACTATTATTAATACAAAAAAAAACACTATTATAAAAACATAAAAATACACTATTATTAAAACATAAAAATACACTATTATTAAAACATAAAAATACACTATTATTAAAACATCGATCAAAGTTACAACTAACTGCAAAAACTTTTATATTATGTTACTTGCGGCTACGGCACCCTTCATAGGCGAGTCCGACTTGCACTTGGCAGCTTTTTTTTAGGTATTTTAATACTAAATTTATTGAATTATCCTGAATGTAAACTCTTCAATTATCTTCAGCCATCTATATTGATGGCTCTATTGGTTATGTGTTTAGTGGACCTGACTGTTAAACCAAAGGTCACGCGTTCGTTTCGCGAGACATAACTGTCTGATAAATACGATTAAAAAATGCGGGGCAGTCTTTGGGGAGTGATGATCGAAGTAAAAATTGGTTCAACCAGTCAAAAGTTATGAGGTCTCCTTTTTTGAAGTCGGTTAAAAACTAAGTAACTTGTAAATTATATCGTAGAGCTATTAGATTATTATTTTTGAATTGTATAATTATAACGTAAACTAATAACGTACAAAAATATATTTATGTACATACTAGACGACCCACACAACCTCGTTTGCGTCTCCTATTGCCCGTAGCGTGATAATTTTCCCCCGTTTTTATAACATTCTTCATTGTTGCTCCGCTCCTGTAGGTCTTAGCGTGATTATATATAGCCTATAGCCTTCCTCGATAAATGGGCTATCAAACACTGAAATAATTTTTCAAATACAAACAAACAAACTCTTCAGCTTTATATATTAGTATAGATTTACACAGCATACATATACGATTAGCTCATTGGAAGCGTTTTCGCCTTTTGTTCACCCAGAAATTGCTCAACGCATCTAATGTTTTCACTTCATCAAAAATAAGAATTTGCCAATGAAATCAAATCCAATATACTATGGAATTCAAATGAAACAAATATAAATAAAAATACAGAAAAAATCACTAGTTCTTTCAGTTTTTAAGTCGTTTTGACGTTTTCTTTTTATGTTTTAGCTGCCAATATGACTTTGCTGTACCTGATGGAAAGCACGAGCAGGCTCCAGGAGTGGTGGTCACCATTCGTGTACCCTATTTCAAAAAGTCTTTCTATATATCATATCGTCTAGTAGACTTATAACCCACTCTAACTTAGACTAAGGACTTAAAGGTCGTAGAGCCACGCTGATTTCAGCACGAACGGGCCGGCTCGACCGGAGCGGTACTACCCTCGCACGGAAGATCAACCTAAAGTGACAGAATTCGTGCTGTCATGTTTTTTTTTAAATGTTTTGTCTGCCAAAAGACTCTGCTTTGCCTGATAGAAAGAATGAGTAGAACCCAGGAGTGGTAGTCACCATCTTCAATGCGAATAAGGACAATGCAGTATGGTGACCCACAGTGGCCGCCTAGTGAGATGTTTTTTGACGCTCTGCTTAAAGGACCCGGGATCATAGTGGGAGGGAAACACGTGCGCTGGTAGTGAGTTTTGACCGCTCGGGACAGAAAGGAAGAACCGAAGCGGGAGCGCATATCTACTACTCTGAAGTGGTGACTTCTAAGGCCGGAGGAAGAGGAAGGGAGAAGGAGGGACCAGTTGAAAGAGCTCTTCAAAACATTCTCCATGCTGCATAGTTATAGAGTGTGCATTCGCAATGAGTATGGTGACTCTTGGGTTCTGCTTATGCTTTACATCAGGCAGAGTAGCACGCCCATACAAAAAAAAAACCGTGTCGGGTATTTAGATAATATACTTATGTATATTTAATTATCAAAGTATTAAAGGCATCGTTCTTGGTATCAAGAGATTGCGTGTAGGTGTTTAGACTCTTGAGACACCTCATAGACTATTTTTAGCCATAAAGAGTAAACAGACTCCTTGTGAAATCTATTCTAAAAGAACTAAAAAAAGAAATTACGTAATTACGATAAGAAAATGGCGTCTAAAATTTTAATTCGTTTTCTATTATATACTTATTTTTATCTTACTATACCTATGCACAGATCGCTTAAACAGTAATAAAACAAATTAGAGTTATATTTAAGCTTTACATTTTAAAAAAGTAAATATTTTTGTAAAAAAAAAAAAAATTTAAAGCAAATAAACTCACAAATGCTATAAGCAAGTGACAATAAAAAAAAACCATAAACTAAAATCCATATAGTATTCATACGGCCAGCTGACTTGTGCCGATCTTATAACCTATATCGACCGCGAGGTGTTCCAAAATGAAACTGTCTTAATCGTATAGGTCGTTGACCCGGCACGTGCTCGGCTCACGCATGCGCAATACCGCCCTTTACTTAATTTTTTACACAATTTGCCGAAAATTTGGAAATTATGATTGATAACTTTGGCTTTTTTCTATGTTATGTATGTATTTATGGATTAAAATGTTTTTTTTTGCACGGTATATTAGTTTATGTAGTAGTATTGGGGCTTTCGAGTGCGGTATTGCTAAGATTAATGACTGTTTTGTCGATTTTTAAAGAGATGAATGTTGCCAGATGCTTTTCTAGGCTAAAATGTAACTATATACATGATACACACATGTATTAAATAGAAATCATCATAAAAACACACATATTTAAGTCCATACTATATCCCACCTGATGGTAAGCGATTACCGCCGCCCAAGGACACCCGTCCGAATGTTATAAATTCGAAAGTAACGCAGTGGTAGCTCTCTAAAGAAATAATTATTACTCGTTTTTGCAACATTTTTTAATGACACTCTGCTCGTTTTGGACGCAGCGTGATGATATATAGCCTATAGTGTTCCTCGATATCAGGGTCTCATAGAAAACAAGTTCTAGACGATTCTTTTGTCGCATTTCGCGCGGTGAGTGAGGCTACAGAAAAATAGATGTACAGAAGAAGGTACATTACTAATTTTCAAAAGCCGTAGTCCATGTAGTGTAATGTACTATAGTCCATAACACTTTGACAATGCGTGACTACGGCTTTTGAGACTTATTTCATACTTTTTCAGCGTCGTTTTTTGTCGTAGTTTTAACTTTTTTTTATTTAAAATATTTTGGTGCCTCTATAATATTAATATCTTTGCAAAGTATATTTTAAATAGGTACCATAGAAATATCACAATTATCGAATAAATACGGCAAAAGTCACGAAAAAATGCTAAAAATCTATATCTATACTAATATATAAAGCTGAAGGGTTTGTTTGTTTGTTTGTTTGAACACGCTAATCTCAGGAACGCTGGTCCGATTTAAAAAATATTTCAGTGTTAGATAGCCCGTTTATCGAGGAAGGTTATAGGCTATATATCATCACGCTAAGACCTACAGGAGCGGAGCAACAATGAAGAATGTTACAAAAACGCGGGAAAAATTATCACGCTACGGGCAATAGGAGACGCAAACGAGGTTGCGTGGGTCGGCTAGTATATATATTTTTGAAATGTACAAGTAACGCCCTTTCGTATGATACCAAATACGACATATTTATTTGAAATTTATTTTTTAATACAGTACTTTATGTCGGCTAGAGGGCGCCACATTAGATTCAGTGACACGTCATATAGCCTTCTATACTAATATATAAAGCTGAGGAGTTTGTTTGTTTGTTTGTTTGTTTGTTTGTTTGTTTGAACACGCTAATCTCAGGAACTACTGGTCCGATTTGAAAAATTCTTTCAGTGTTAGATAGCCCATTTATCGAGGAAGGCTATAGGCTATATATCATCACGCTAAGACCAATAGGAGAGGAGCACCAATGAAAAATGTTTCAAAAACGGGGGAAAATTATCACGCGACGGGCAATAGGAGACGCAAACGAGGTTGCGTGGGTCGGCTAGTAGCCTATAACCAGAAGACATTCATGACGCTTCTAAGGACACCTCATTTGTCCAGTTCTAATAGTTAGTTAAGAAGCTATGAGGGAACAAATGAACATACATACATACATAGCCAGTCAAAATCATAACCCTCCTTTGGCTTTACTGTAATCGGGTAAAAACAAAGTCCTCCGCTGCGTCTGTCTGTCTGTCTGTCCGCGTAAATCTCAAAAGCTACGGCACGTATTTTGAGGCGGTTTTGACCAATAGATAAAGTGGTTCTTTTGGAAGCTTTTCGTATATAATTTGTTAATTTCTTTAGTTGAAGAGGTCGGAAAAAATTAAACCGCACACCTTCTCGGGGTAACATAAACCCATACGAAGCCATGCGATTTGCTACAAAACAATTTCACGCATAAATTCTGTGTCATAACAGCATGTTGCGTAGGCCCATTTGTGCTTACACTTTAAAGAGGGGAACCCCCGCGTATGTCTACTCTCTACCGTATTGCTCTATGGTAATCCATAACCAATTGCGACTATCAGCAGCTCTTTTTCGTATTTTTTTTTGTATTATTATTGCGTTTTAATATTATGGTGTGCGCTGTGTAAATATTTTTAATTTCTATTTGTATTTTTGGCACTGTTTACTATGTTTTTTTTGTCTGTATTGTTAATTTTAGTCCTACACTATTGTATTAGATGTAATCTGTAACGATAGTGTATGGTATAGTCGTAAATAAATAAATAAGCCGCTAATTTGCTCAAAGGTTAGCTCCACTGACACCATTTCTAAAGTAAACAGGGACTTCACACCGTTGCATGTTACGACACATGGTAATCCATTTTGTTAGCTCGTGTTACTATTCTTAGACAATCCTATTGTTTTTATTAACTTACTTGGTCATGTGGTGAAGGGTTAATAATACAGAGTGTGACCACCCTTATTTATCCTCATCCTCCTTACTCATCATTTTGTAGGTAGAAGAGCCACGCTGATTTCAGCACGAACGCGCCGGCTCGAACGGGGCGGTACTACCCTCGCACAGAAAATCTACGTATAATAACAGCGTTCGTGCTGTCGTGTTTTGTTGGTGAGTGCGAGACCGGAGGCCCAATGATGCAGAAGCAGCACTAGCCCGCCATGGTGTGGGTAACCATGCTGAATTTTTGCATTATCTGCATTCGCAGTATGGTGACCACCACTCTTGGATTCTGCTTATGCTTTCCATCAGGCAGAGTAGAGACTAGTACAACAATTATATTATGTGCTCCTTTGATACAAGCTTGTTAACATCTTTATGTACATCATGGAGTGCAATAAACGATTTAAATTTGAATTAAACACACGCGTTAAGGCACAAAAAACTACGCTACTTTCCGTCAGTATCGTACAAGTATCGATAACTTGTACGATACGGACGAAAAGTAGCGTAGTTTCTTAACATGTGTGTGCGTTAACGCGTGTGTTTATTTGGAACTACGATGCTTTTTTGCTTCAATAAGAACAAGGCCGTGCGTTATCTACCTTTTATTATTTGATCGGAGACTAGGCAGGAAAATAGAACTGCAAGGAGAAGGAACACTTGACACTAGTTGTCAGTATATTTGAGGGCACTGACTGCCCAATAACGATTGCCATAGATGTTCATGACAACCGCCGCAACATGACAAACGTTAAACCGCCGATCCGGGTCCATCCGTACTCCGGGTTTTATTAAGAACTAGCTGAACCCCGCGGTGTTACCCGCGGCTATTATTGTACCGCGAGTAACGCCACGGGACAAAGTTAGTCTAAAAAAAGTAGCCTAAGTTACTCCCCGGATCATCAGCTACCTGCCAGTGAAAGTCCCGTCAAAATCCGTCCAGCCGTTCCAGAGATTACCCGGAACAAACAGACAGACAGACAGACAGACAGACAGACAGACAAAAAATTTTTTAACTACATTTTTGGTATATGTATCGTGTATACATACACATGCATTGATTAAAAAGCTGTTATTTTAATATTACAAACAGACACTCCAATTTTATTTATTTGTATAGACTTTTTTTTTTCACGGGGGGAAATCCTCATGGATGTCCTTCGCCCTGGGGAAAGGGCGAAGGGGTCTGTCAGACTCCTACTGACTAAAACCCCCCGGTGTTCCTTCTCTCACCTACGCCGGGGATCGCGGGAACTGGAGAGACAACCGCAATCCCCGACTGGTGCCGGCCCGCCTACGCGGGCCACTTCTCGTCAACGAGGGAAGAACTTCCCTCGCGACTTCTAAGAGGGGCGCACGGGAACACTACGCGCCGCCACCTCGGGTCCAGTTAGTTAGGGGGGCGACGAACATCCCCAAGTCCGCCGCCCCTGGACCCAGTTACGGAGGCCGGTCGAGGGCAGCATATGCCCTCCCCCGACGCCCGGTGCGCCTGCTGCGGGCCGAGAGAGAGGTCAGGATCTCCCTTTCCCTTTCCGCAGCCTCCTTCTGCGAAATGACTGCTTCGCAGAAGGACACCACCGCGTCCCAGGACTCCTCGCTGTCGACCATAGAACGAACTACGGCCGACAACGAGAGGTCACTGCCTACTACAGAGACGAGGGCACGGCGCGGCCCCTCCCAAGCGGCACACTCTGCCAGCGTATGCCGCGCCGTGTCCTCCCGACAGTCGACGCAGTGGTGACACCGAGCGTCCGGCTCCCTGCCTATGCGACACAGGAACCTCCCGAAACAGCCATGCCCCGAGAGGATCTGCGTCACACGAAACGAAAGGGAGCCGTGCCTTCTCCCGAGCCACAGGTCGAGCACTGGCCGGATGGCCTCGATAGTGACGAGGCCGGCGGAAGGACTTAAAAGTCTGTCCCGCCATTCCGCCACCAGGACCTCTCGCAGCTGTGACCGACGCAGCTCGACACTTCGATGCGTCAGTCCCTCGCCGCGAGTCCGCGCGTCCTCACGCCACCAATGTAGTGACGCGAGGACTTTTGCCTCCAGGTCCCAGGGCGGAGATCCGGCCAGTACGCAAGCTGCCTCGTAGGAGATCGTGCGATAACCCCTAACGACTCTGACGGCCATCACTCTCTGCGGCCTCCGCAGGACGGTGATTGAGCCGGCCGTCAGGTCCGCCGCCCAAATCGGGGCCCCATATAGGGCCATCGATCGCACGACCCCCTCGTACAACCGCCTACAGGCGGCGCTCGGGTCCGTCCCGTTGGGAAGCAACGTTGACAGCGCTCCCGCCGCGCCCATCAACTTGGGCGCCAGCCGCCGGAAGTGGGGGCCAAAATCCCACCGGCTGTCGAGCACCAGTCCAAGATATTTTAAGGTGGGCTCGACAGCGATACGAGCCCCCCCAACCACCATGTGCAAACCCGGCGGCGGCGCCCGTCGGGGGCCATGAAAAGCTATGGCCTCCGACTTGTTGAGGGCCACCTCCAGGCCAAGGCGCCGTATGCGGCTCACCACCTGTGAGACCGCCGCCGTCGCTAACAACGTTGCTTCCCTGTATGAGCTCCCCCGGGCAGTGACCAGCGTGTCGTCAGCGTAACACGTCAGGTCCACCCCCGGCTGGAGCTCACCCCGCAGCACCCAGTCGTAACCGATGTTCCACAGCAGTGGGCCCAAGACCGAACCCTGTGGAACACCGCACGACATAAGGCGCTGGTATCTGCCATCACGTCCCAGATAGGTGACACACCTCTGCGTCAGGTAAGCCCCAATGATACGGCGGAGGTAGGGAGGCACCCGATGGTAACGCAGTGCCTCCCGGATACAACTCCAGGGCAGAGTGTTGAAGGCGTTGGAGATGTCTAAGGACACCGCCAACATCACCCCGCCCCGGGATTTATTTGTATAGACTTTTAACGTGTGGAAACCCCCTCGGGCCGTCACCCCGCCGGGGTTTGCGGCGGGGCGGTGTGTCGGAATCGAACCGACTAAAACCACACGGTGTGCCACTCTGCGCCTGAGAGAGGGAGAGATCCGGGAACTGCTGCAGTAAGACCTCCGGACCCCTCCCGGCGCCAGCCCGCACAGAAGCGGGCACCCTCCTCCAACACCTCTCCATTTAGGCGACGTACGGCACACGCGTAACGTCGCCCCCTCGCGGGTGACCACTAAAGCGGATGGAGGGGAAAACCCGTCCCCACCATCCGCGGCCACACTCAGGGCGGCATGAGGCGCTGATAGGCGCGCCTCCGCCGCCCGGTTCGCCGGCGGCGGATCGGGTCCGAGTGGATATCATCCTCCCGGGCCTTCTCCGCCGCCTCCTTCTGCGAGATTACATCTTCACAGAAGGTTGCGACCGCGGTAAAACTGCTGTCGCTACCAGCCATGCAGCGTATGACGGCCGGTAGCGACAGATCTCCTCCGATGACTGCAGTGAGGGCCCGGCGCTGCGACGTCCATGCGGGGCAGGTCGCCAGTGTGTGCTGGGCCGAGTCCTCACTGCAGTCGCAGTGGTGGCAGGCGGGACTTAATTCCCTCCTGGCGACCGAGTGCAGGTACTTCCCGAAGCAACCATGCCCGGAAAGCACCTGCGTCAGTCGGAAGGAAAGAGTCCCGTGCTGCCGCCCTGCCCACTCGTGGATGACCGGCTGGAGAGCCTCCACGGCGGCGAAGCCAGCGCGTGGAGTCTCCAGCCGGAACGACCAGCGAGCCATCGTGGCTCGACGGGCGGCTTCACGCCACTCGCGTACCTCCTCGGGCGGGGGGCGAATGCCACACTCCGCCCGGAAAGAAGCCACCCGTCGATAAACTTCGGCGAGCACTTCCGCCTCCAAATCCCACGGGGGTGTTCCGGCCAACGCGCACGCCGCCTCGGTCGACACCGTGCGGTATCCGCGTATGGCTCTGACCGCCAATACCCTCTGAGGCCGCCAGAGGCGAGCCTTGTTGAGGGCGGTCAGAGCCGCCACCCACACCGGTGCGCCGTACAGCGCCATTGACCGGACCACCCCCGTGTACAGGAGTCGCGTTGCGACGCTGGCTCCGCCCAAGTTGGGCAATAATCGCCCAAGGGCGGAGGCAGCGTCGACCAGCTTCGGACCAAGCTGTCGGAAGTGCTCGTCGAAGAGCCACCTACCGTCCAGGATCAGACCCAGATATTTCATCTGGGCCCGAACCGGTACGAGGACCGAGTTGACCTCTATCGAGGCGCCGGGGGGTGGACCACGACGGGGCCCATGGAACAACAGGGCCTCCGTCTTGTCCAGGGCCACCCGCAAGCCCAGCGCCTCGATGCGCTCGACCACCAGAGATACACCCCCAGTGGCCAGGCGCGCCGCCTCCTGGAAGTTTGCCCCCCGAGCCGTGACCAAAGTGTCATCGGCGTAACAAATTACGCCCAGCCCGGGGGGGAGACGTTCCCGCAGAACCCAGTCGTACCCCACGTTCCACAGGAGTGGTCCAAGGACAGACCCCTGTGGAACGCCGCACGACATGGGCCGCCGTCTCAAGACGCCCTCTCGGTCCTCGTACATGACGGTACGCTCCCTCAAATAGTCTGCCACCAGCCGCCTCAGGTACTCTGGCACCCCATGATACTGGAGTGCTTCCCCGATGCAGCTGAATGGCAGACTATTGAATGCGTTGGCGATGTCTAACGACACCGCCAACAGCACGCCGCCACAGCTCACTGCCTCTTCGGTCACGGCCCTAAGGCGCATCACGGCATCGACCGTCGAACGCCCCTCTCGGAACCCGAATTGGGCGTCCGACAGGTCGGGCCCCACCTCGCTGAGATGCCGGACGATGCGGGCAGAGAGTATCCTCTCAAAAAGTTTGCCCGCCTCGTCCAGCAACACGATGGGCCTATAGGCCGTGACCGAATCGGCAGGCCGTCCCGGCTTCCTCAACAGGACCAGCTTCCCGCCTTTCCAGCACTCAGGAAAGCGACCGGACGCCAGGCTGGCGTCCAGCACTTCCCTGAGGCGGTCCGACATATGGTCGAGGGTTCGGGCCAGAATTCGGGCAGGAACCCCGTCCGGCCCGGGGGCGGTGTTCTTCGAACGGATTCTCAGAACCGCCGCCCCTACCTCCGATTCCCTAACGGGCGGCACATCGTCCTCTGGACCCCCGTCGTCTCCGACCGCATAGGCCATCGACGGGGGTGTGTGCTCCGGCCGCTCCGGGAAAAGGCCCTCGACCACTTCCTGCAGGAAGCTGGGCTGGAGAGTCTCGGTAAGGGGGGGGCCCGCCGTGCGGAGCTTTTGACGCACCGCACGATATGGGCGACCCCAGGGGTCACGATCGAGACTCTCCAGCATCTCCTCTCTCTTAGCGTCCTTGGCGCGGCAAATGGCCAGCTTCAGAGTTTTCCGCGCCTCGCGGTACTCCTCGTGAAGCTGGTCCCCGCCACCGTCTCCACGGTGACGTCGCCTGCTGCGGGTGTAGGACCTCCGGGCACGAGTACACGCCGCACGGAGGTCCGCCAACTCCCGGGACCACCAGTAGACCTCCTTCCGAGGAGGCCGACGAGTCCGGATGCGGGGCATGGCCGTATCGCAAATCTGCGCAAGCGCATCGCGAAAACGGCCAGCCCCCACGTCCACGTCGACCTCCCCAGTCGGGGCCTGCGGAGACAGCCACGAATGAACGATGGCCGCCTCCTCCAGCAGGTCCCTGTCGAGCTTGGCGACTGCCCACCGCGGAAAGTGGGACATTTGCCGCGCCACGTGACCCCTACTGGGGCCCTGGGACCGGGAGAGCTCAAATCGGATATAGAGATGATCCGAGAGCGTCTCGACCTCTTCCAGGACACACCAGTTCCTTACTCGTGCGGCGACAGCAGGGGTAGCGAACGAAAGGTCCACTATCGACCCCCCCTGCTGTCGCACGCACGTGTTGGTGGCGCCTCTGTTCAGCAAACAGAGGCCCACCGAAGCCGCCCACTCCTCGACGGCTTCGCCCTTGGCGTCCGTCCCGGGGGACCCCCACGCAATGGATTTTGCGTTGAAGTCCCCCAGCACGAGGACGTGCCCAGACGCTAATCGCCGCATCGAGGTCTCCAAGCTGTTAAGGAAGACCTCGAAGTCGCTCAAACTCCGGTTGGGGGAGAAGTATACACCGTAAACGGTGACCCCCCCCCACTCGGCGGCAACATATCCAGAGCCCTTGTCTCTAAGCGACAAGGGCGGGGAATGAGCCGCCCCGGAACCGACGACTGCCACGGAGCCGTCCCAGTCACCCATCCAGTTTGGACGGGGAGGAACGTAATAGGGCTCCGCGACTACGGCAACACCGATCGACCACTGCGCCATACTTTGCAGGAAGAGATCCTGCGCCGCGGCGCAGTGGTTGAGGTTCGTCTGGACAAGGAGGTTGGAGACGTGGTCCATTACTGGACCGTCTCTACAACCTCCTCCATGGGCGTCGACGCGGACGCGATTGCTACGCCGGAGGCAGCCTGGGTCGACTGGCTATCCCCCGACGTCTGCCGAGAAGCGCGGGGAGGCTTGCAGCCCCCCTGCCCCATCTGGTGATTGGCGGGCTTGTTGCCCGCCGCACACACGGGGCAGTGAGGGGCAGCAGAGCATTCCGCCGCCTTGTGCCCCGGTTGACCGCAGCGGAAACAGAGACCGCTGCAGTCAAAACAGTTTACGCACTTGGCGCGTGTGTGCCCCGCTGACAGGCATTTGAAACACCTCATCGGCCTCGCCGCCAGGATTGTAATCCTGGCGCTGACGAAGCCGATGAGGAGCCTGCCGGCGTCGCCCAAAACTTTGGCCGACGCCACGGGACAGCTGACCCACACCGCGCCAAGTCCTCCTGGACCGGGGCGGATGGTGCCGACCCTGATGTTGCCCACGTTGCACTTCGTCCTTTCTTGGACTGCAACGCGGACATCATCAGGAGTGACGGAGTCGTCCAGGCCCGAAATGCGCAGCTCTGCGCACTTCGTGGGCCTGGAGATCCTCACACCATCCGTGGCGGAGAAGACCTCCTTCAGCCTCTCGGCGAAGGTGTCCGCCGTCTTTGCGCCATCGGCCCCAGGGAACTCGAGGATTCGAGCTCCCGTCTGGGCGAGGCGCAAGCGGACACCTGACGCTCCAAAATCTGGGGCGAGACTGTCCCGGGCCGTCTTAAAGACGGCCGCGTAGGACAGTCCGTCCCTTGCCGCCTCCGGCGAGACCGCGACTACCACAGCCGCGGTCTTTGGCGGCTGCAGCTTCCGCGGCCCCTTCGGAGCGGCCCGGGACACCGACGATGATTGCGGGCCAGAGGCCGCCTTTCGGGCAGCCTTATTGGCCCGCTGTCGGGACTTCTTCGACTTAGCCCCCCCTACTAGCTGCCAACCATCATTTGATGGAGCAGTAGATGTGGAGGGGCCTTGCAGAGGTGTCGGAGTGGGGAGCGGAGGAAACTCCGCTCCTGCCCCCGCCGCCGTCTTGGGCCCCGTCTTCCTCGGCACAGCCGTCTTGGCTGGGGCCTTTCTTATCTGCTGCTGCGTCTGCCGAGCAGCAGTAGGGCCCGGCGCCGTCGTCGCCGCCGCGTATGACACGCGACCCCCCACCACGGGGAGCGGGGTCGGTGCCGACGCGACCTTCGGCTTTGGCGCCGCAAGAGGTGGCCGAAGAATAGGGGCGGGAGGCAGCCTCGCCTCCAGGCCGGCCAGACGACCGTCCACCAGATTCCCCACCGAGGTGAGGATCTGCTGCAGCATCTGCTGCAGGACGGCGTCTGGTACCCCGGGGATGGTAGGGGCCGGCTGGGACGTAGACGGGGCCGGCTGGGAGGCAGACGGGGCCGGCCGGGACGCAGATGGGGCCGGCCGGGAGGCAGACGGGACCGGCCGGGATGCAGACGGGGCCGGCCGGGATGCAGACGGGGCCGGCCGGGACGCAGACGGGGCCGGCTGGGACGTATTCGGGACCGACTGGGACGCAGATGGGACAGGGACCCTACGCTCAGGAAGCTCCGCCCGAAATTGGGCGAACTGAGCGATCAGGTCCGCCACCTGCTCCGTCAGTCGGTCATTGGCCGCCTGTAGGCGCGCCACGTCTCCAGCTAGGGTCTCCACGACCTCGGCTACGGCGGAAGAGGAGTCCTTGAGGGCCCTCACGAAAGGGCCCTTCAGGTTCACGGATTTGGTGGCCACCTTGTGGATGATGGCCACCGCCGCTTCCGCTCTCTCCTGCAGGGAGCACGGTGTTTGGGGCACTGCGTCCCCATCTACCGGCTCACCGATCTTAAGCAGGAGGCCTGCGATCTCCTCTTCCGCCTGCAGTTCGCCGTCTGCCCTGGCCCGCCTGTACGATTCCGCCTTACTAAAGGCGGAATTCGATGGGGCCGACACTGGGGTTCGCGAACGCCCCCTATGGCTACTTGCTACCTTGGGAGGAGGCAACATCTCCTGGGAGATGTCGCTCTCGCAACCCTGGGGGCGACCACGCTTTCGGCCCTCTGCCTCCGTATCCATAGGTTCCGGTGCGTCCGTCCTCGCACCGGAACTGCTACCCGCGACATCCACCGCGGACCTGGAACGCACGCGTTCCGATTGTCTTCGGCTCCCAGCAGTCAGATCGACTTCTGGGAGCCCGACCGGTATAGGCGTTGCAGCCGCAGCGACATCCTCGTTGGACGAGTGGACGTCCGCCCTCTGGAATTGGCCTTTGCTATTCCGCATAGGCCTTTTCCGCTCCGTGTCCAAATTAAAATTAAAATTACAACTAAAATCAGTAAAGTTTTTCGCGACCTCCGCGTTATTTTTGGTGCCGGATTTGACGCTCGGCAACGGGCGTGTGAGACATTGGTTGTCCCCCCCAGAATACGATCGGGGACGGCCGGCGCCGACTGGCACCGGAAGGGACTCCCCAGACGCGGCGCGTCTGGAACCCTCCTGGGTAGATTTATCTATAGTTTTCCCCATGTCATTATTTTTTTAGTTTAGTGTCCTTCGACAGGACGCCCTTGGCACTGGACTCCCTCCAGCGACTCAGCTCATTGCCAGGCGTCAGAGCGTAAGCTTAGGGTATTTTTATAGAGGTTTACGTCCTCGCGGCTTCAAGAGCCACCGGTCCTGTCCGTTCAGGATTACGGCTGGGCCGGACGGGGTCTGCACCAGACCTGATCCGTCCGCCCCCTGTCCCTCTCGGAACTACTGGCACTCTAATACGCCCTCTGCTAGAGCAGAGGGACGTTTAGAGTGCCCCACGCGGCAGTCTTTACAGACTCCGTCTCGTATCCCATTTAGTCTGGGGTCTCCTTCTGGGCCTATCCGGCATGAGTGGCTCTACCGGCGTAGCCCCAGAAATCATCGACCCACGCAAGCCCCACCACGACGACAACGTAGGGATACATTGGGGGGTTATTTGTATAGACTTTTTTTTTTTTTTTTTTATCGTGTGGAAACCCCCTCGGGCCGTCACCCCGCCGGGGTTTGCGGCGGGGCGGTGTGTCGGAATCGAACCGACTAAAACCACACGGTGTGCCACTCTGCGCCTGAGACGGGAGGGATCCGGGAACTGCTGTTATTAACACATCCGGACCCCTCCCAGCGCCTGCCCGCACTGAAGCGGGCACCGTCTGCTGTTAAACTCTCTAAATAGGCGACGTACGGCACACGCGTAACGTCGCCCCCTCGCGGGTGACCACTAGAGCGGATGGAAGGGAAAACCCATCCCGACCATCTGCGGCCACACTCAGGGCGGCATGAGGCGCTGATAGGCGCGCCTCCGCCGCCCGGTTCGCCGGCGGCGGATCGGGTCCGAGTGGATATCATCCTCCCGGGCCTTCTCCGCCGCCTCCTTCTGCGAAATTACGTCTTCGCAGAAGGCTGCGACCGCGGTAAAACTGCTGTCGCTACCGGCCATGGATCGTATGACGGCCGGTAGCGAGAGATCTCCTCCGATGACTGCAGTGAGGGCCCGACGCTGCGACGCCCAAGCGGGGCATGCCGCCAGCGTGTGCTGGGCCGAGTCCTCACTGCAGTCGCAGTGGTGGCAGGCGGGACTCAGTTCCCTCCTGGCGACCGAGTGCAGGTACTTTCCGAAGCATCCGTGCCCGGAAAGAACCTGCGTCAGTCGGAAGGAAAGGGTCCCGTGCTGCCGCCCTGCCCACTCGAGGATGACCGGCTGGAGAGCCTCCACGGCGGCAAAGCCAGCGCGTGGAGTCTCCAGCCGGAACGACCAGCGAGCCATCGTGGCTCGACGGGCGGCTTCACGCCACTCGCGTACCTCTTCGGGCGGAGGGCGAATGCCTCTCTCCGCCCGGAATTCAGCCACCCGTCGATAAACTTCGGCGAGCACCTCCGCCTCCAAATCCCACGGAGGTGTTCCGGCCAAGGCGCACGCCGCCTCGGTGGACACCGTGCGGTATCCGCGGATGGCTCTGACCGCCAATACCCTCTGAGGCCGCCAGAGGCGGGCCTTATTGAGGGCAGTCAGAGCCGCCACCCACACCGGTGCCCCATACAGCGCCATCGACCGGACCACCCCCGTGTAGAGGAGTCGCGTTGCGACGCTGGCTCCACCCAAGTTGGGCAAAAGTCGCCCAAGGGCAGAGGCAGCGTCGACCAGCCTGGGACCAAGCTGTCGGAAGTGCTCGTCGAAGAGCCACCTACCGTCGAGGATCAGGCCCAGATACCTCATCTGGGCCCGAACCGGTACGAGGACCGAGTTGACCACTATGGAGGCGCCGGGGGGCGGCCCACGACGGGGCCCATGGAACAATAGGGCCTCCGTCTTGTCCAGGGCCACCCGTAAGCCCAGCGCCTCGATGCGCCCGACCACCAGAGAAACACCAATGGTGGCCAGGCGCGCCGCCTCCTGGAAGTTCGCCCCCCGGGCTGTGACAAGCGTGTCATCGGCGTAACAAATTACGCCCAGCCCGGGGGGGAGACGACCTCGTAGGACCCAGTCGTATCCCACGTTCCACAGGAGTGGTCCAAGGACAGACCCCTGCGGAACGCCGCACGACATGGGTCGCCGTCTCAAGGCGCCATCTCGATCCTCGTACACGACGGTACGCTCCTGCAAATAGTCTGCCACCAGCCGCCTCAGGTACTCTGGCACTCCGTGGTATTGGAGTGCTTCCCCGATGCAGCTGAATGGCAGACTATTAAAGGCGTTGGCGATGTCCAAAGACACCGCCAACACCACGCCGCCACAGCTCACTGCCTCTTCGGTCACGGCCCTAAGGCGCATCACGGCATCGACCGTCGAACGCCCCTCTCGGAATCCGAATTGGGCGTCCGACAGGTCGGGCCCCACCTCGCGGAGTTGCCGGACGATGCGGGCAGAGAGTATCCTCTCAAAAAGTTTACCCGCCTCGTCCAGCAACACGATGGGCCTATAGGCCGCGACCGAATCGGCAGGCCGTCCCGGCTTCCTCAATAGGACCAGCTTCCCGCCTTTCCAGCACTCAGGAAAGCGTCCGGACGCCAAGCTAGCGTCCAACACTTCCCTGAGGCGGTCCGACATATGGTCGAGGGCTCGGGCCAGAACTCGGGCTGGAACCCCGTCCGGCCCGGGGGCGGTGTTCTTGGAACGAATCCGCAGAACAGCCGCCCCAACCTCCGATTCCCTAACGGGCGGCACGTCTTCCTCTCGACCCCCGTCGTCTCTGACCGCATAGGCCATCGACGGGGGTGTGTGCTCCGCCCGCTGCGGGAAAAGTCCCTCGACCACTTCCTGCAGGAAGCTGGGCTGGAGAGTCTCGGTAAGGGGGGGGCCCGCCGTGCGGAGCTTCTGTCGCACCGCACGATATGGGCGACCCCAGGGGTCACGGTCGAGACTCTCCAGCATCTCCTTTTTCTTCACCTCTTTGGCGCGGCAAATGGCCAGCTTCAGAGTTTTCCGCGCTTCGCGGTACTCCTCATGAAGCTGGTCCCCGCCACCGTCTCCGCGGTGACGTCGCCGGCTGCGGGTGTAAGACCTCCGGGCACGAGTACAAGCCGCACGGAGGTCCGCCAACTCCTGGGACCACCAGTAGACCTCCTTCCGAGGAGGCCGACGACCCTGGACGCGGGGCATGGCCGTATCACAAATCTGCGTAATCGCATCGCGAAAACGGCCAGCCCCCGCGTCCACGCCGACCTCCTCGGTTGGGGCCTGCGGAGACAGCCAAGATTGGACAATGGCCGCCTCCTCTAGTAGGTCCCTGTCGAGCTTGGCGACAGCCCACCGCGGAAAGTGGGACATTTGCCGCGCCACGTGACCCCTACTGGGGCCCTGGGACCGGGAGAGCTCGAATCGGATGTACAAATGATCCGAGAGCGTCTCGACCTCTTCCAGGACACACCAGTTCCTTACTCGTGCGGCGACAGCAGGGGTAGCGAACGAAAGGTCCACTATCGACCCCCCCTGCTGTCGCACGCACGTGTTGGTGGCGCCTCTGTTCAGCAAACAGAGGCCCACCGAAGCCGCCCACTCCTCTACGGCTTCGCCCTTGGCGTCCGTCCTTGGGGACCCCCACGCAATGGACTTTGCGTTGAAGTCCCCCAGCACGAGGACGTGCCCAGACGCTAAACGCCGCATCGAGGTCTCCAAGCTGTTAAGGAAGACCTCGAAGTCGCTCAAACTCCGGTTGGGGGAGAAGTATACACCGTAAACGGTGATCCCCCCCCACTCGGCGGCCACAAATCCCGAGCCCTTGTCTCTAAGCGACAAGGGCGGGGAATGAGCCGCCCCGGAACCGACGACTGCCACGGAGCCGTCCCAGTCACCCATCCAGTTTGGACGGGGAGGAACGTAATAGGGCTCCGCGACTACGGCAACACCGATCGACCACTGCGCCATGCTTTGCAGGAAGAGATCCTGCGCCGCGGCGCAGTGGTTGAGGTTCGTCTGGACAAGGAGGTTGGAGACGTGGTCCATTACTGAACCGTCTCTACAACCTCCTCCATGGGCGACGATGTAGACGCACTTATGACTTCGGAGGCAGCCTGGGTCGCCAGGCTAGCCCCCGAAGTCTGCCGAGAAGCTCGGGAAGGCTTGCAGCCCCCCTGCCCCATCTGGTGATTGGCGGGCTTATTGCCCGCCGCACACATAGGGCAGTGAGGGGCGGCAGAACATTCTGCCGCCTTGTGCCCCGTTCGACCGCAGCGGAAACAGAGTCCGCTGCAGTCGAAGCAGCTTTCACACTTGGTGCGTGTGTGTCCCGCTGACAGGCATTTGTAGCACCTCATCGGCCTCGCCGCCAGGATTGTGATCCTGGCGCTGACGAAGCCAACGAGGAGCCTGCCGGCGTCGCCCAAAACTTTGGCCGACGCCACGGGACAGCTCATCCACACTGCACCAAGGCCCCCTGGACCGGGACGGATGGTGCCGACCCTGATGTTCTCCGCGTTGCACTTCGTCCTTTCCTGGACTGCAACGCGGACATCATCAGCTGTGACGGAATCGTCCAGGCCCGAAACGCGCAGCTCTGCGCATTTAGTGGGCCTGGAGATCCTCACACCATCCGTGGCTGCGAAGACTTCCCGAAGCTTCTCGGCGAAGGTGTCCGCCGTCTTTGCGCCATCGGCCCCAGGGAACTCGAGGACTCGAGCTCCCGTCTGGGCTAGGCGCAGGCGGACACCTGACGCTCCAAAATCTGGGGCGAGACTGTCCCGGGCCGTTTTAAAGACGGCCGCGTAGGACAGTCCGCCGCTTGCCGCCTCCGGTGACACCGTGACCACCACAGCCGCGGTCTTAGGCGGCTGCAACTTCCGCAGCTTCTTTGGGGTGGCCCCTGCCACCGGTGACGACTGCGGGCCAGAGGCCGCCTTTTGGGCAGCCTTCTTGGCCCGCTTCTTCGCCTTCTTCGACTGCTTGGCCCCCCCAACCACCTGCCAACCCTCATTCGAGGGGGCAGAGGTGGAGGAGCCAGGCAGAGGTGTTGGAGTGGGGAGCGGAGGAAACTCCGCTCCTGCCCCCACCGCCGTCTTGGGCCCCGTCTTTTTCGGCGCTGCCGTCTTGGCTAGAGCCTTCGTCCCCCACTGCGTCTTTCGAGCAGCAGCAGGGGCCGGCGCCGATGTCGCCACCGCGTACGACACGTGACCCCCCACCACGGGGAGCGGGGTCGGTGCCGACGCGACCTTCGGCCTCGGCGCCGCAAGAGGCGGCCGAATAATGGGGGCGGGAGGCAGCCTCGCCTCCAGGCCGGCCAGACGACCATCCACCAGATTCCCCACCGAGGTGAGGATCTGCTGCAGCATCTGCTGCAGGACGGCGTCTGGTACCCCGGGGATGGTAGGGGCCAGCTGGGACGTAGACGGGGCCGGCTGGGAGGCAGACGGGGCCGGCCGGGACGCAGACGGGGCCGGCTGGGAGGCAGTCGGGACCGGCCGGGACGCAGACGGGGCCGGCCGGGATGCAGACGGGTCCGGCCGGGACGCAGACGGGGCCGGCTGGGACGTATTCGGGGCCAACTGGGACGCAGATGGGACAGGGGCCTCACACTCAGGGCGCTCCGCCCGAAATTGGGCGAACTGAGCGCTCAGGTCCGCCACCTGCTCCGTCAGTCGGTCGTTCGCCGCCTGCAGGCGAGCCACGTCGCCAGCCAAGGTCTCGACGACCTCGGCTACGGCAGTCGAGGAGTCCTTGAGGGCCCTCACAAAAGGACCCTTTAGGTTTACCGACTTGGTGGCCACCTTGTGAATGATGGCCACCGCGGCATGCGCCCTCTCCTGCAGAGACGCCGGCGATTCGGGCACTGAATCCCCTTCCACCGGCGTCCCGATTGTAAGCAGGAGACCAGCGATCTCCTCTTCCGCCTGCAGTTCTCCGTCCGCTCGGACCCGTCTGTAGGATTCCGCCTTACAAAAGGCGGAACCCGTATGGGCCGGCACCGGAGTTCGCGAACGCCCCCTATGGCTGCTCGCAACCTTAGGCGGAGGCAACATCTCCTGGGAGATGTCGCTCTCGCAACCCTGGGGGCGACCACGCTTCCGGCCGTCAACCTCCGTATCCATAGGTTCCGGTACGTGCGTCCTCGCACCGGAACTGCTACCCGCGACATCAACCGCGGACCTTGAACGCAAGCGCTCCGATCGTCTTCGGCTCCCAGCAGTCAGATCGACTTCTGGGAGCCCAACCGGTATAGGCGCTCCAGCCGCAGTGACATCCTCGTTGGACGAGTGGACGTCCGCCCTCCGGAATTGGCCTCTGCTGTTCCGCGTCGGCCTTTTCCGCTCCGTGTCAAAATTAATTATGGTTTTCGCGACCTCCGCGTTGTTTTCGGTGCCGGATTTGACGCTCGGCAACGGGCGTGTGTGACATTGAATGCCCCCCCCATAATACGATTGGGGGCTGCCGGAGCCGACTGGCTCCGGAAGGGATTCCCCAGACGCGTCGCGTCTAGGACCCTCCTGGGTAGGTATATTCCTATTTTGTTCCATGTCATGAGTTTTTTAGTTTAGTGTCCTTCGACAGGACGCCCTTGGCACTGGACTCCCTCCAGCGACTCAGCTCATTGCCAGGCGTCAGAGCGTAAGCTTAGGGTATTTTTATAGAGGTTTACGTCCTCGCGGCTTCAAGAGCCACCGGTCCTGTCCGTTCAGGATTACGGCTGGGCCGGACGGGGTCTGCACCAGACCTGATCCGTCCGCCCCCTGTCCCTCTCGGAACTACTGGCACTCTAATACGCCCTCTGCTAGAGCAGAGGGACGTTTAGAGTGCCCCACGCGGCAGTCTTTACAGACTCCGTCTCGTATCCCATTTAGTCTGGGGTCTCCTTCTGGGCCTATCCGGCATGAGTGGCTCTACCGGCGTAGCCCCAGAAATCATCGACCCACGCAAGCCCCACCACGACGACAACGTAGGGATACATTGGGGGGTTATTTGTATAGACTAGCTGAACCCCGCGGTGTTAAACGCTGTTATTGTCGTACCGCGTGTAACGCCGCGGGACAAATTTAGTCTAAAAAAAGTAGCCTAAGTTAGTCCCTGGATCATCAGCTACCTGCTAGTGAAAGTCCCGTCAAAATCCGTCCAGTCGTTCCAGAGATTACCCGGAACAAACAGACAGACAAACAATTTTTTTTAACTACGTATTTGTTATATGTACCGTGTATACATACATATGCATTTAGTAAAAAGCGGTCATTTTAATATTACAAATAGACACTCCAATTTTATTTATTTGTATAGATAACACTTATCATACACAGTCGCAAACGCTAATTGCTAGAAAAACATTGAAAAGATTATAGCAAAGGATGTGAGGCGTCTATAATCCGGAAAATAAAAATTGGAAAAGGATGGAAACGAATGCGACTGTTGCCATTATTCTAAAAAAAAAAATTCACCGACCATAGATAAATTAAAAAGATTATCAGCTTCGAAGTCACGGGTACAGGCCGTTGATAAACCTGATAATGTATTCAACTCACACAATTGTTAAGAAATCAATGGCGGTACGTATTGATTTTTACAAGCGGTGACCTAGAAAACTTAAATGCGAGTAGGTAATGGTATTGTATAGAATTGTGGGGATATATTTAGGCTGGCAATACCCCAGTGTTGCCTGTGATAACTATATGAAGCTATATTGTCAGCTTCCATATCTATACGAATAAAAATGAAACATTATAATGTATGTACGCGCATTACTTCTCATCGTCTGCACCAAATTGGATGATTCGTTTTTATGTGTTTGCTGTTGTCAGGACAAGATTATATTAAAGAAAATTATAAGAAAACCGAAAGTGTAAAATTGTTAGTCCAGTTCTGTACTACGATGTAAGCTGAGGCGGGTATAAATAATAAAAACAAGCGTTTCGGAAATTTTAAAAATAATAGGTACGAAAAAAATGGCGGTTCACAGGTCGCCCGGATCAATCAAGTATTTTATGCCACCAAAAACATAAATGTAAAAAAGGAGAGCTACGTTTAATACAAAAATTATACTTGGCTGTGGGCTTCGTCGCTAAAAAAGGGAGATCTAAATGAGTGCCAAGTTCTATGCAAAATCCAAATATGTATTTATATGAACAAAACAACATTATGGACAAGTATTAAACTCTATTTCTAGATTTGACTTGGCTAGTTTTTATCAGAACTAAACAATATATTTACATATATGTTGAATAACTTTATAAAATGTAATGTAAAGAAAACTGACCAAGTCAAATCTAACCTACTTTAAGATCACACCTTTTTAAATAACAGCAATTGTTATAGGTATCCAATAAAGCAAAGATATAGAGTGTAATACTTGTTCATAATGTTATTTTGTTCTGACGCTGCCGCTGCCGCGTGTCTAGATACAGACAGACAGACAATATTTAGACATATTTATCTTCTTGTATTGACAAATGAATTTTGTTAGACTTACTATGTATTATTAACACAGAAATGGCTTGGTCTTGAAATATTTTTGGAAGTCCAAGAAAAGTTTAAAGTAAAATATGGAATATACTAGTTGTTGCCCGCGGCTCCGCCCGCGTATATGTCGGCTATCGCGGCAAATAGTAGCCTATGTGTTATTCTGATGTATAAGCTATATTACTGTAAAGTTTCATCCAAATCCGTTCAGTAGTTTTTGCGTGACGTGAAGAGTAACAAACATCCAAACATCCATCCATCCTTACAAACTTTCGCATTTATAATATTAATAGGATATAACGCGAGTTAAGCCGCTAAAACCCACTATTATTCCGTATTGCGAATTTTAACCCATTAAAAATAACTATCTATTATGCTAAACGCCCAAGTCAAACTGAAATATTAATGTAGAATATTGTGCACCCTGTCGTTTTCCGATGAGAAATGCACACCGGACTTTTATTTAATAAGACTAGACACATTATATTAATATGACATAAACATCGCGCCATATTTTTTGAACGCAGAGAAATACGTAACGATTTTTCCAGGTAGTAGAGCCACGTTGATTTCAGAACGAACCGGCCGGCTCGACCGGGGCGGTATTACCCGCGCACAGAAATTCGGTGTAAAATAACAGCGTTCCTGCTGTCGTGTTTCGTTGTTGAGTGTGAGACCGGAGGCCCAATGCGAAGCATCACTAGGCTGCCATAGTGTGGATCACCATGCATGTCTGTACGAGCAATGAGTATGGTGACCATCACTCTTGGACTCTGCTTATGCTTTCCATCAGGCAGAGTGGAGTCATTTTGGCAGGTCAGACATAAAAAAGAAACGATTTGTCGAATAAAAAAAAACTAAAACTAAAGTGTCAAACGTGTATCTGTCACTTTTTGGCGCGAATATCAGAAAATAGATGAAGTAAATAGTTCACATTTGTTATTAACTAACTCTTTATGATTTTTATACCCAGTGGTCTATGGTCAGTTTTTTTTTTAAGTTTCTAAATTATCTTCTATCTATACTTCTATACTAATATATAAAGCTGAAGAGTTTGTTTGTTTGTTTGTTTGAACACGCTAATCTCAGGAACCGCTGGTCTGATTTGAAAAATTCTTTCAGTGTTAGAAAATTATCACGCTACGGGCAATAGAAGACGCAAACGAGGTTGCGTGGGTTGGCTAGTACTAATATATAAAGCTGAAGAGTTTGTTTGTTTGAACACGCTAATCTCAAGAACCGCTGGTCCGATTTGAAAAATTCTTTCTGCGTTGGATAGCCCATTTATCGAGGAAGGCTATAGAGTATATATCATCACGCTACTACTAATAGGAGCGGAGCAATAATGAATAATGTTTCAAAAACGGGGGAAATTTTCACGCTACGGGCAATATTAGACGCAAACGAGGTTGCGTGGGTCAGCTAGTTTTTCTATATAAACGTTAACTGTGCCAAATTTATAATTTTAGTAAAAGGGGTACACAAAGTTTTTGTTTCACGTCTTAATGTCAGTAGTCTGTACTTTAATTTGGTATTTTCCAGCAGATATGATGGTGAAATTATTTAGTAACTATTTCTAAACCTTCCGAGTCTATGTTCCATATGATTTATTTGATGTCGGAGCCAAATAATGTTTAGATGATTTTTTTAAAATAAGTTCATTAAATGCGTGTTTTTAGGGTTCCGTACCCAAAAGGTAAAGCGGGATCCTATTACTAAGACTCCGATGTCCGTCCGTCTGTCACCAGGCTGTGTCTCATGAACCGTGATACGAGACGTGATACAGATAATGTATTTTAACAACAAAATAAATATTTACGGTGGCTCCCTTAGATTATTTATTTACGATACAGTCAACTATCCAATTTCTATACTTACGAATTTAAAAGCACCATTATTATATTATAGTTTTGTTATTACACAATACTCAATAGTCCAATTCAAGTCCTAATTCAAAAACTAACAAACAAAACAAACAATATTGAATTATTTTTATTTCTCACACGAATTCAACAGAAAATGACATCAAAAATATTGTCTGTGTTCAGTTACGATTGCTTATGGAGGTCATAGATAATAGAGTGTTTCCTGCATTAGCTCAGCTGTTCATGGACATTCGAAATAGGAATATAGTGCATTTGTTCAACATCCATTTTCTAAAAAATGTTTAATACAAAATGGCGTCGACATCTATTCATAAGTATATTTAAACTAGCCGACCCACGCAACGTGGTTTGCGCCTTAAATTGCCCGTAGCGTGAAAATTTCCCCCGTTTTTGAAACATTCTTCATTGTTGCTCCGCTCCTATTAGTAGTAGCGTGATGATATATACCCTATAGCCTTCCTCGATAAATGGACTATCTAACACCGAAAGAATTTTTCAAATCAGACCAGTGGTTCCTGAGATTAGCGTGTTCAAACAAACAAACAAACAAACAAACAAACAAACAAACAAACAAACTCTTCAGCTTTATATATTAGTATAGATTACTTGGCGTAACTGACTAATTTATGAACTCAGAACCTATCTGCTTTAGTTACGAATTTAAAATTTCCACAGCTGATGATTTTTATGTTGTTAACTAGCACTAAGAAATATTTTTTGGAAATTTCACCCTCAAGGGGGGAAAATAGGTGATGAACTATTGCCTAAAAGTCAATTATTTCCAAAATTAGAAACATGAAATAGCGATCAGCTAGGTCTAATCTTTTAAATACCTTTAAAAGCGCAGTGTTTGTATATAAAACTAGCTGAACCCTGCGGTGTTACCCGCGGTTATTGTTGTACCGCGAGTAACGCCGCTAAAAAAGTTAGTCTAAAAAAAGTAGCCTTAGTTACTCCCTGGATCATCAGCTACCTGCCAGTAGAAGTCCTGTCAAAATCGGTCCAGCCGTTTCAGAGATTACTCGGAACAAACAGACAGACAGACACACAAAAAATTTTTCAACTACATATTTGGTATATGTACCGTGTATACATACAATGCATTTAGTAAAAACCGGTTATTTTAATAGACACTCCAATTTCATTTATTTGTATAGATGTAATCTTGGAAACGGAACTTTAGCGTACAGGGTTCAGGTTCAGGGATGCTGGTGGGATTTTAAAAAATAACCATAAATAAAATACCATTTTGGAACTGATCATCTTACCGTGGGAGAGCCACGCTCCGGCATAAATGGGCCAGCTCGACCGGAGTGATACCAAGGCCTCACAGAAAACCGGTGTGAAACAGCGCTTGCGCTGTGTTTTATCGAGTGGGTGAGGATACTGGAGGCCGATTTTTTTTCAAACATTTTGAAGCACCCTCAGGCCGCCACCCCGCCGTGGTTTGCGGCCAACCCCTCCCCCCATCCCCCGTCCAATCGCCCAAAGGCCGGCACAAAGACTTGTGTCGCCTCTGGTGTTGCGGGTGTCCATGGGCGGTGGTAATCACTTACCACCAGGCGATACGTCTACTCGTTTGCCCACTATAAAAAAAGAGTATGAGGGTTTCGGAGGCCACCCGAGGTAGATCAACACCCTGACTTTTTTATATAAGCCTGCCAAAATGATTCTACTCTGCTTGATGGAAAGCATGAGTAGAGTCCAAGATTACTAGTCACTTTACTCATTGCAACATGGTGACTCACAATATGGCTACTATTGAGATACTTCTGCAACATTAGGCCTCCGGTCTCGCACTCACCGAGGAAAGACGACAGCACGAACGCTGTCATTTTACGTTGATCTTCTGTGCGAGGGTTCAAGGTAGTAGAGCCACGCTGATTTCAGCACTGTTGGGCCGGCTCGACCGGGGCGGTACTACCCTCGCACAGAAAATCAACGTAAAATGACAGCGATCATGCTGTCGTGTTTCGTTGGTGAGTGCGGGACCGGAGGCCCAATGATGCGAAAGCATCACTAGCCCGCCATGATATGGGTCACCACACTGCATTGTTGCATTGTCTGCATTCGCAGTATGGTGACCACCACTTTTGGATTCTGCTTACGCATTCCATCAGGCAGAGTAGAGTCATTGTGGCAGGGCCAAACATAAAAACAAACAAAAAAAACAAAAAACGAAAACACCTAAACTCCGAAACTAATATTTGCAGATCATACAAACATTTGGTCCGACCCGTGAATCGAACCCGAGACCTCATGCACAGCAGTCGCGTACGCTACCACTGCTCCACCTAGGCATGGCGATGATAAAAATCAAAGCTGATTGTTTCAAAACGATAATTGATTGGCCAATATATTATTTATTTGTGTGTCATGGTCGTGTACGAATTAATATGTGGATGATTGCAACAAGGTCGCAGGTTACATTCCCGGTCAGTGTAAATATTTATTTATGCATGATTGCATAAATAAATGCATGTGTGTGCATATTGATCTATATTATTTACGTTTTATGTAAAAAAATAATATTTAACTAAATATAGTATTAAGTATTCAACAACTCTTTAAATAGTCTATGGTCGCATATCTGTGGTAATTAAAAAAAACAAGTCTGAACAAAACTAACACTATAATACGTGAAAATTTAAATTGTTACGAATCTATTGGCACCTCATTCACTTAAATCGGTTCAGTAGTTTAGACGCTACGGTAAAACATACAAACAAACATAGAATACTTTTGGTTTCACTTACAATGCCTGTAAATTATGATACATCTTTATGTGTGCTAAAACCGTAAATTAATATCGATATTGGTAACTCTTTCACGCAAAAACGGCTGGATTAATCTGGGTGAAACTTTTCCCAGCTATAGATGTGTTTAGAGAGATTTATTTCAGAAAAAATTATGCTCCCGACCCAACATCATTAAAAAATCAACCAAATTGAGAACTTTATATTTTTAAAATCGTTGAATTAAAATGAGTTTTCATGAGTTTGCAAGGAAAATTATTTCAATGTGCGTAAGAAAAATGACTTAAAATGTTTTTAAAATAAAAAAAAATATGGTCTAAACCTTTATCTAGGTGGAAGTTTCCTATTGACTTTCACGTTAGTACTTAAGTCGTGTTTAACTTTTTCCCTCGTTTATTTCTATGTGAATGTTAGAAAACTGTATCATATTTCAGTTATTTTTAAATGAAACAGACGTTTGATTTAAAAATTTACCAAATAACTACGTACAAAATTAATTAACAGTTATTTTAAATGCTATTTCGAAGTTATTCAAACTTATTATAGTTTTGACAGCCACATACCTCGCTGGCATAGCACGCTAGATGAAAAAAAATACACACATTTTTGAATTTGGAATGTTAGCTGCTTTTCTTTTTTTTCCATTCGCGTAGTCCGTCAGCGCGGGGATCACACGTTTATGTCAAAAATCAGTTTCGAAAATATAATTTTTTCTTATTAATAACCGGATTTTTTCGAAAATCAGTTTGAAATATTATGTCGGTGCATACTATCCCTCTGGTTACACCTTTCATTAGAGGCCCGAGGTTCCCGTACAGAAAGAGTAAGTGTTATTTGTTTTATTAAAAAAAATCTTCACGACATTTTATTATTCTAGGCAAGGCAGAATTAGTTTTTCAGTTATATTTGTTCTCTATACGACATGTAGATATAAAAATTTTCTTCCTTACCTATAATATTGCCGTGAAGATTATTTTCATACATTTTTATTTATATTTAATCTTCGCTAATTTGTTCAAATGAACTTTGTTCAAATGAAGCTGGATTGCTTTTGATATAATTTTCGTGTTTGTATGTGACGTTGGATATTTTAAGATTTGGACCCGTTAGGTGGCGCTGAAACCGTATTATAGATATATATTTATTATTACTATTTATATTCTTATTTCAGTTAGTTAATATCGAAATAATATTTTATAAGCAGGACAAATATGTTTTGCTAGATACTATGAAACTATTAATTACTAACTTCGCCCGTTAAATGCAAGCAGCTTTGTCTAAACAGATTTAGATTGGCAACAATCCAAGATGGCCGGAATTTATAGAAATGTCATTGACTTTTTTCAATTACATTTATTAAACTAACTTTTGTTTGGGGGCTTTGCTCCCGCCGCACGTGTAGTACCTGGATCAGTTAATATTTTCTTTGGTTAAATTTTCTAAAAATTAATCCTAAATAGATAATGTTATTGCCTCCGAAACCCTGCATACTAAATTTCATGAAAATAGTTGGAGCCGTTTCCGATATTCTGATTATATATATACTAGCAGACCCACGCAACCTCGTTTGCGTCTTCTATTGCCCGTAGCGTGATAATTTTCCCCCGTTTTTTGAAACATTTTTCATTGATGCTCCGCTCCTAATTGGTCTTAGCGTGATGATATATAGCCTATAGCTTTCCTCGATAAATGTACTATCCAACACTGAAAGAATTTTTCAAATTGGACCCGCAGTTCCTGAAATAAGCGCGTTCAAACAAACAAACTCTTCAGCTTTATAATATTAGTACAGATACAAGAATTGTTTGTTAAAAGGTATTATTTTTATGAAATTAGACCTTAGATTTAGACTAATTTAAATATGAAATGTTCATGCACACGAATGTTGGACTTGAGCGGGAATGTAACCCGCTATCTTTGGCGTGTATTCCAGTCATCCATTTTCGGTTCACAAATACCTTACATGACTTTATGCTAGAGTACGCTCTTATTGCAGATCGGTCCTGAAATACCTAGACCATCATTTGTTATTATAAACAGCCTTCAAAAGTCAACTAGTGGGCTCGAGTTTCTTAAAAAGGTTTTGCCCTACTGTAGGGCGGTGTCCAGACGGGTGTGTGTTAATATGGGTTGTGTCAAGTGTTCCTTCTCTCTGCAGTTCTATTGTCCTGGTAGTTTGCTCCTCAGTCGACTCTTACGACACCCATTTGGTGTATAGGGGTGGTGTCAATCCGTATTCTTAATGAAAATCTTCCACAGTATGTCATTGAGGTTACACAACTGGGCGTCTGGCAGAGCTCTCGGCTGACGTCATGGTCTACCTGTAATTTATCGTTGGCAGGCAATGCTTTGACATTGGCTCGTAATAACCTGTTAAATAACTATACCACGCATATAGTGTTAGCTGACGCGTTAAAAAAATGCGACAGTATAATTTTTTTTTCTATGTTTCACTCTGTTAACTAATGCCATAGGGTCTTCATGATAATAATCATCCATCAAAACCCATAACGTCCCACAGCTGAGCCCGGATCTCCTCTCAGGAGAGGGTTAAGGCCATAAGTCCCCACGCTGGCCAAGTGCGGGATGGTGACTGGCAAGACAACGTTGTGGCTACGTAATCTTGCCGTTGGATGTTTTTAAGCCGCCCAAAGGCCTCCAACTAAGCGTCACGACTGTTATCCTGCGATAACAGCCCGGTCCGACTGCTTAACATGACCTCCGAATCACGGAGGTGCTCATGGTAACATGCCGCCACCAGCGGTCGTTGCTTACCCTCGGTAATTGTTTCAAATCACCGAGTGCAACTGGGCTATGAGCACCTCATTCACGATGATAATTCTTCACAATTCCCCACGGTTCTAGCTTTGGAAATAACGGACTTCTGGTTGTCACTTTTCCTATTAGGAGAGTAATTTCCAAAAATCCTTTCTTAGGCTGCTTGCAACACATAGGGGTACGTTACTACTTTAGTTGGTCTGGGGCTTTAGGGTTGATTGATGTTCCAGGGGGCTTCCTTAGCGCCTAGAGCCTAGTGAGTCACCGTTCGGTTTTCGAGCAAGCCGCCTGCCTGTGCGGACGTACCTTGGTCTCAGAGGCATCTCTCTAGCCCGTGAATCTCCTGTTTGCAAGTAACACGCTTCAGTAAGTGAGCAGATTCCTCAAAGTGCCGCGCCTCTAATACCGCTGCGCCCTTGTGTACAGCACACCATGCACTATAGCTAAAGATGCCCCTGGTTGGTCTGTAGTTTGCGAAAGCGTAACATACAATTCACGGAGCTACCACATATATAGGTAACTAGCCGACCCACGCAACCTCGTTTGCGTCTCCTATTGCCCGTAGGGTGATAATTTTCCCCCGTTTTTGTAACATTCTTTATTGTTGCTCCGCTCCTTTTGGTTTTAGAGTGATGATATATAGCCTACAGCCTTCCTCAATAAATGTACTATCTAACACTGAAATAATTTTTTAAATCGGACCAGCAGTTCCTGAGATTAGCGCTTTTAAACAAACAAACTCTACAGCTTTATATATTAGTATAGATTGTTCGTAGGGACTGTCAATTTAAAGGCCAAAATGTCAAGTTTGTGGCCTCAGCAGTTGAAACTCTGCATTAAACAGCCAGTGCAAGACTTATGTTCTATATTTTGAGAGTAACCAATCGATGCTCATTCCTAGTCGATTATTCTATTCATATAAATGTACATAGATATTGACGACTGAAGCGATTAAACTAGATCAGGCAATATACAGTGCGAAACGCTCATAAAATGTCAACGTCGCCAGCGACCATAAAGTTGACAGGACAAACTGGGGTGGCCATGAATCGAGTGGCTTTTTTGTGACATATAGTAACTTATATATACTCTATCTATACAAATAAATAAAATTGTAGTGTCTGTTTGTAATATTAAAATAACAGCTTTTTAATCAATGCATATGTATATATACACGATACATATACCAAAAAGGTAGTTAAAAAATTTTTGTCTGTCTGTCTGTCTGTCTGTCTGTCGGTCTGTCTGTCTGTCTGTCTGTTTGTTCCGGGTAATCTCTGGAACGGCTGGACGGATTTTGACGGGACTTTCACTGGCAGGTAGCTGATGATCCAGGGAGTAACTTAGGCTACTTTTTTTAGACTAACTTTGTCCCGCGGTGTTACTCGCGATACAACAATAACCGCGGGTAACACCGCGGGGTTCAGCTAGTAGTAATATATAAAGCTGCGGAGTTCGTTGAAAAATTATTTCAGTGTTGGATAGTACATTTATCGAGGAAGGCTATAGGCTATATATCATCACGCTAAGACCAATAGGAGCGGAGCACCAATGGAGAATGTTACAAAAACGGGGTAAAATTATCACGCTACGGGCAATAGGAGACGCAAACGAGGTTGCGTGGGTCAGCTAGTTAAGAATACGAAGTGTCACTTGTCACGGCTATTTATCCCGTGGGAGGGAGCAAACTACCAGGAGAACAGCGCTGCAAAGAAGGAACACTTGACATAAACTCTATACATACCCGTTTGTCTAGCGTGGTACAGTAATCCCAAACAAATCCATTCTAAAGAGATGCCTATGATGGGCAAAAACTGTTGACGATGATAAAGTGGCTACAGCCAGTGCGTTACCGCCTTTTGAGCTTCAAGAATCAATCTCTGGTAACTTAAATTTTTTAACCGACTTCAAAAAAAGGAGGAGGTTTCTTAATTCCACCGTATATATATATTTATATGTATAATTTTTTTATGTGTTCGCGAATATCTTCGTAGTTTATGAACCGATTTTGATGATTCTTTTTTTAATGGAAAGGAGATACCCCAACGGTGGTACCATGATAAGGACACTAAGATCTGATGATGGCATCTAAGAGAAATCGAGTCAAACCTTGAAGTCGGTTTTATTTTTGATAATTACTCAATTAGCTGCGAAAGTCGCTCTACTCTGCCTAATGGAAAGAATTAGCAAAACCCAAGAGTAGTGGTCACCGTCCTCATTGTGAATGCGGCCAATGCGGCATGGTGACCCATACTATGGCGGCCTATTGAGATTCTTAGTGATAACTACTGACACAAAAAAATATTAATATTCACCTCTCAAAAGGAATACATTTTCCCCGTTTTTGCAACGTATTTCATTCTACCACTCCTGTTAATGATAGCTTGATTTTACATATCACTAGCTTTTGTCCGGGATAATCCACCCTCGTATATGCTGGTTCTCATGGTATAGTATAGCCTGTCTTTCTTTTAAGAGTTAAAGAATCTGCATTGTAAATTTTATTGTAATCGGTTCAGCAAAGCGTATCAGACAGATAGACAGACCGACTGACTAGAGTTTCGAATTAATGAAAGTATAGAAGAAGTATGGATGGTCTTAACTCTATGGTCTTCCTTGATAAAATGATAACAAAACGCTAAAAGAACTCTCTCTAGCGCGTACAACTACACAAAGTTTAACTATCTATACTAATATATAAAGCTGAAGAGTTTGATTGTTTGTTTGTTTGTTTGTTTGAACACGCTAATCTCAGGAACCGCTGGTCCGATTTGAAAAATTCTTTCGGTGTTGGATAGTCCATTTATCGAGGAAGGCTATAGAGTATATATCATCACGCTTCTACTAATAGGAGCGGAGCAACAATGAAGAATGTTTGAAAAACGGGGGAAATTTTCACGCTACGGGCAATATAAGGCGCAAACGAGGTTGCGGGGTCGGCTAGTCTATATATATAAAAGAAAATCGTGTTAGTTACACTATTTATAACTCAAGATCGGCTAAACCGATTTGGCTGAAAATTGGTGAGGAAGTAGCTTAGAACCAGGTGACGGACATAGGATACTTTACACTACATAGGATTTTTACATAGCCTTTTATCCTTTTTTTAATTTGCCGGCATTACCCGTGGATTTTGTCGAGCCGCGGGTAACACCGCGGGGCTCAGCTAGTATAATATAGATGTGATTGTGTCCCACGATCACTAAATACATCCGATCCAAATATTGTCCTAATTTCATTAAAAACCATACCCTCCCTATACGCAGGACACACTGGATTTGTGTGTCGTTGACCCGTTAAAGCATGACCTCTAGTAGCAGAGGTCATAGCGGGTTGCCCGTGTTAAAATATATCAATTTTGTTTTCAAAACGGTCTTGTCACAATAAAGAAAGGGTTTCTTTGACTTTTTACCCTTCCCCTAAAAACGAATATAATAATTTGAATTAAAAAATAATTTGTATACAAAATCTATGGTTTTTCCTCAATAATTATTTTCTTCAAGGTATGAAGCCTTACGACATGAGTTGAATGAAATGTTGAAGGGGTTTTTCGGTCAATTGCCTTTATTGTCTTTGCTCGGCTCCTAGCTAGACTAAGTGTGATGTTTTATAGCTTATATTATTGCTCAATAAATGCTCTAGGTATATGACTGTCGTTTCAAGCTAACTTGTGTATAGATAAGCTTGTTAAGACAAGGCAACCTTACACTCTTATTTTACACATAAATATAAATAGTATTCGCTTTCGCTGCCTGATAGCTTATATTTTTTAAATTACTCAACATATTTTGATGCAGTTTTCGGCAATAGACAGTGATTGAAGCGAAGGGTTTATTTGTGTAAAACATGCATATCATAGGAAATCCGAGATTTTCAATAACCAAGAAACCGGGCCGGATCACTAGTTGTAGATAAATTACAGGTAAATAGAAATGGCTGAACAATTATCTCTTATTAACGGACTTAAAAAAATCGGAGGTTCTCAATTCGACTGTATTTTTTAACCGACTTCAAAAAAAGGAGGAGGTTTCTCAATTCGACCTTTTTTTTTTCGGGGATAACTTTGTCATTTATGAACCGATTTTGATGATTATTTTTTTAATGGAAAGGAGATGCCACAATGGTGGTACCATGATAATTACATTAATATCTGATGATGGCATCCAAGAGAAATCGAGTCGAACCTTGAAGCCGGTTTTATTTTTGTTAAAATTGTTTGTTTGTTACCTCAAAACTTTCGACTGGGTGAATTGATTTTGATGATTCTTTTTTTATTTGAAAGCTGGTGTTTCCCGTGTGGTTCAGTTCTTGTAGTATTTTTATTTGTGTAGATGCTTGAACAGTCTTTTTGTTTGTCTGCAGGCAAGTCGCCATTCTTCCCCGGCGTGGAGGAGGCAAGCGTGGCTGGGGGGGCGGCCGGTGCCGGCTCACCCTCAGGGCCCGAACAAGCTCAAGATGTGGTTTCCAGGCTCTCTGCTGCCGGTGAGTATCTGTATCCAGGAACTGCTAGAAATACCAGCACCGTAGAGCAACACGGTTGGGAGTAGCCATATTAAGGCGTACCCCTCTGCCAAAGTATAGAACTGCTCAAATGTTAGCTTGGATGTGTGAAATTGTAAACGTTTTGGTTTAATGGAGACTAGCCGAACCCCGAGGAGTTACACGCGGTTATTGTCGTACCGCGGGTAACGCCGCGGGGCAGAGCTAGCTTAAAAATAGTAGCTTAAGTTATTTCATTATATCATCAGCTACCTATCAGTGAAAGTCCCGCCAAAATCGGTCCTGCCGCTCCAGAGATTAGCCGGAACAGACAAACAAACAGACAGAGACAAAACTTGTAAAAAATGATATTTTGGTAAATGTACCATGTATACATACATATGCGTCTAGTAAAAAGCAGTTAATTTAATATTACAGACACTCCAATTTTATTTACTTCTATAGATTTATCTTTATTATACACAAAGTAAAATAGTACAAAAAAATGAGTTCCAAAGTATGTAAGTATAACAATCGGCTTTACAAACATACAAGGAACACCCAGAGTCAGAACTACAATTTATAGATCACACAGTGTTGTCCCACACGCAATCAAAGTCAAGGATAAACTATTCGCATTCTCAGTGAGGGGGTGGTGACCGCCACTCATGCTTTCCATCAGGCTGGCTAGACCACTCATGTTGTGTATTATATTCCAGGCTTGTCAATGTGCGTGAGTGCGCTTGGTTCACCAGCGCGGTCTTCACCTGTTTCAGCCGGCTCCGAACATGGCGAGCGCTTCAGCCGTAAGGTGTTCGTTGGAGGCCTGCCACCAGATATCGACGAGGGTGAGTGCTTAACTGTTATATCCATCACCAGGTCGCAAATCACGGCGAAATAAATATAAAGGCGAAAGTTTGTGAGTGTGTATGTTTGTTACTTCTTCACGCAAAAACTACTGAACGGATTATTTGGATGAAACTTTACAGTACAAGTACAATTTTAACAAAAATAAAACCGACTTCAAGGTTCGAATCGATTTCTTTTGGATGCATCATCAGATATTAATGTCCTTATCATGGTACCACCGTTTGGACATATCCTTTCCATTAAAAAAAGAATTAATCAAAATCGGTTCATAAACGACGAAGTAATCCGCGAACACTCAAAAAAAGAATCGGTCGAATTAAGAAACCTCCTCCTTTTTTTGGAGTCGGTTAAAAATAGCTTATACATCAGAATAATACATTGACGCGATAACCGACATACACGCGGGCAGAGCCGCAGGCAACAGCTAGTAATAAAATTAATAAAATATTTGGATTTGTCTCAAGTGATTGTCGATATGTGGAATGTGGATTCGGTGATCATTGTTCCGATAGTCGTATCTGCTCACGGATTGATTACCAAGAGCCTCTACCAATACCGTAAGATGCTCACATTAGATGGCTGGATCAAGGGTCTGATGCAGAAGGCAGTTCTTGACACGGCTCGTATTGTGAGGAGGTTCCGGTCCCGGAGCCCTAACCACCGGTTTCTTGGTCCCTGTACCCGAGGTTTTTATATGTATATTTAAAAATATGGATAACTGGTGGTTGCCCGCGGCTCCGCCCGCGTAAATGTCGGTTTTCGCGGCAAATAGTAGCCTATGTGTTATTCTAATGTATAAACTATATTATTGTAAAGTTTCATCCAAATACGTTCAGTAGTTTTTGCGTGAAAGTGTAACAAACATCCATCCATCCATCCATCCATACTTACAAACTTTCGCTTTTATAATATTAGTAGGATATGTAAGAATTATTTTATTAAACAGAATAATAATATTCGCTTTATTGTACACCGGATTACTTATAAACTTAAAGTTAGGAGATAGAGTTGGCGGCCTTATCGCCCGTAGCGTAGGCAATCTCTGGCAATCATGAGGAATGACCAATGAGATTCAGAGCCCTAGCCAAGTTGACATAATCTACAAACGTTAACGTTATTAGAAAACTAACAAATGGCACTTACGTCTTTTCAAAACGTAAGTCACGTGATTAAAACATTATAGCCGCCCAAAGGCCTCCAACCAACCTTCACGACTGTTATCCTATGATAACTATCGGGACTGACTGCTTAACGTCACCTCTGAATCACGGAGAAGTTCATGGTATCGTGCCACGAGCGGTCACCCATCCAGGTACTGACCGTGCCGTCGTTACTTACCGAGCGCAACTGGGCTATGAGCACCTCTATAAAAATACCCATATACGTATTAAAATAACAAAAGTCAGGCTCTCCAGCTCTCAAGGAAGGAAATGCAGTCGTCTTTAGGCTCTTAAAGCAGTGGGAAATATAGAAATTGGAATAAATACTTTTGTGACGAATACCTACAAATATTTCATAGTATTCTCAGACTTTGAACTCACAGCACTCGGCGTAGTAGAAAACGGCGTAGCCACAGTTTTAACCACTGCGCTATCCTTACAATCAGTCCATCCAGTGTCTGTAACACAGTTTATACTATCATAGACACTGATGTTCACTCTATCTCTATATAAGTAAAACATATGTACTTAGTGTATATGTGTATGTATATGTATGACTGAGGTAGAAAAAATTGTATGGTTTTTTGTTAATAAACGATTATTATTATAATCAACATGAACATAAGTCAGAATTTGACCGCATTACATCTCCACTACAAATTCTAAAGGTTCCCTGCTGATTCTGAGCGTCGTTTTAAATGAACATTTCCGTACATAGAACTCACAATGTCGCCATATCAAATGACATGACCCACTTGGATATACACAAAGAGAATCCGGCCGTCAACTCGACAAACTTGGACATGGGAGAAGCGAGATAAACATAGAACAAGATAATGTCAGATCATTGTTAGATTTCTAAGTGAGGGAAGGAATGAAGTTGGGATGTGTCTTCTTATTCCCGGACGTCTGACACACAACGCCATCTACAGTCATTACAAGTCCAATTCGATCGAATTCTCTTGGATGCTATCATCAGATCTTAGTGTCCTTATCATGGTACCACCGATGGGATATCTCCTTTCCATTAAAAAACGAATCATTAACATCGCTTTATAAACGACGAAGTTATACGCGAACACACATAAAAAATCATATATACGGTCGAATTGAGAACCTTGTCCTTTTTTGAAGTCGGTTAAAAATGTAGCCTCGATGGCGCTGCTGTAGTACGCGAATGCTGTGCTCGAGGTCTCGAGTTCAAATCTTGGGTCGACTAAATGTTTGTATGAACTACTAGCTGAACCCCGCGGTGTTACCCGCGGTTATTGGTGTACCTCGAGTAATGCCGCGGGACAAAGTTAGTCTAAAAAGGTAGCCTCAGTTACTCCCTGGATCATCAGCTACCTGCCAATGAAAGTCCCGTCAAAATCCGTCCAGCCGTTCCAGAGATTACACGGAACAAACAAACAGACAGACAGACAGACAAAAAATTTTTCAATACATTTTTGCTATTTATACCGTCTATACCTACATATGCATTTAGTAAAAAGCGGTTATATTAATATTACAAAAAGACACTCCAATTTTATTTATTTGTATAGATTCGAACATACGTTTTAAATCACAATCCAATTACTGTTAAGTGCGCATTACAAAATTGACCACTGTTCGGTTGCCGCGCAACCGTGTACCAACACGGCCTGAAGGTCCGCCATTATGGTAGACCCAAGGCTGTATATAGTCGATAATGACCCCGTTAATATGTGGAGCATATTATCCGACCTACTGACCCGGCCACTGTATGTTCTAGAAGTTTCTTCTACAAAAACATCGAAGCGAAGGTGATAAAAAAAAAACCTGGAATCACTACCAGCGCACGTGATTCATTTCCACTAGGATCCTGAGTCGTTTAACGCGAAAGAGTATCTCATTACGCCACCTATTGTTGGGTCACTTGACTGGGTGCTGGACTCTTCGTGAGAGAACCATACGTGGGCCACTAAGTGCTTAACCTCCATTGCTTAAACTGCCTCGTTGGTCTCGCGGTTGGCGTGTGCGACTGCTGATCATGAGGTCTCGGGTTCGATTCCCGGGTCGGACCAAATGTTTGTATGATCTACAAATATTTGTTTCGGAGTTTGGGTCTTTTTCTATATATAATATGTATGTATATACAAAAAATAATAAGTATATGTATTTGTATAAGTTGTCTAGTACCCATAACACAAGCTCTGCTTAGCTTGGGACTAGATGGCGTTGTGTGATAGATGTCCGAAATATTTGTTTTACAACTTACGAGGTACATTTTTAGTGTGAATTTCCAATGCAAAACAAGGCTCTTACACGATTAACTTGTGATTTGATTTTAAAACAAATCTGTTTTCATCACACGTATGGAAAATTTCGCAACAATCCTAACAATTTGAACTCTTCTCTGCTTTGATCGTAATCCTTTCTAAAAAGAAAGAAAATGCGCTTGTGGCTTCTGATTTGCAGGGGTTAATGGGAGTCGGTACGCACTTTCTATCAGGTAACCTGTGAAGATGTCTGCTCGTTTGCCCCCTCTTTCATAAAAAATAAACTGTTAATATGCCTGCCCGCCATGCATATATGCAGCGCACAGCTTTTCTGTTCGTTCTTAAAGTAGACTTTCTGAGAGTTGTCGTTTTGGAAATCTATTTGGGAATTGGTTGTTTTCCGAAAGTGAACGATATGGGAATTATAATTTTGGAAACGTCAACCTTTCTGGAATCTGACATTTTGAACCTTGAGGTCATGAATTACTCTAGTTATCTGATATCCGAGCCCACAGCCTTCATAAGGAAGGTTATTTTTGGTAAATAGTGAAATTGTTTGCAATCAAAAGTTGTTTTTCGAGCTAGAGGCCCCCTGATCGATGACGTATTTGCACAAGGACATGGAGACGGAGGGCTCTGTTTACGTACGGTGGAGATATTTCTATCTGAAAATAGATATGAAGGGCTCGATCTAAAATAACCTTGTATATGCAATACCTATGAAAATAGATAGATAATATTTCATTTGTACATCAGGGTTTAAAAACATTATATAATTCTAATTAACAAAAAAAAGAAAATGTGATGAACAAAGGGCGGTCTTATTGCTCTTTTCACTATTCTCCAGGCAACCTTTGGATGAACAAGTTTCATTCTATGCTAGTTGCACCAGCTTAAGGGTATTTAAGTACGAAATAAAAAAATGTTTTAACGTGCATAATAAAAATATTATAAATTTAATAGTCCGGGATCTATAAATTTTACTAGAACAGTTATTACTGTCAAACTAATTTTTCCTGAGTGGCTTCATTTTGAGGAGGGCCCACCTTTTCGATTGGGTAGCAGGGACAAAATTTTTTAGCGTAGGACCGAGATAACGTACCACGCAATTTGTAGGACAATCTGGCTGTTAAATTGTATCAATATTTAATAACCAACGAGGCAGTTTATTTCCAGTTTAATCTAGAGATACGTTATTGAAAACGGCGTAAATTAGCGCAACTTAGGGTAGTTCTGAGCTTTGGTAACTTCACTAATTCGTTAATAGCGACGAAAATAAAACGTTGAATATCTCTTCCTTGAGGTTTGCGTCAGAGGGGTTAACGTTATTCTTGGTGTAGTCTACTGCCCTCCTGCTGTCAATTACTTCTCCAGTCTGGAATCAGTTCTGGAATCTTTAGGGTCAGAACACTCACATCACATCATCATGGGAGATTTTAACACCGACCTCTTAGCTTTAAAGTCCCCTCGTACAAACAACCTCCTTCAGATCATCCAATCAACCAGTCTCCATGTCCTACCCCTTCAAGCCACTCATCACAATATACAATGTCAGGATACCTGGCTTGATCTTATGCTCACTTCCTCCCCAAACCTTATCTCCACCCATGGTCAACTCCCTGCCCCGGGTTTCTCACATCATGACCTGATCTTCCTATCCTATAACCTAAAACCTCCTAAATCCCCTACCAAGATTCTTCAAATTCGCAGTTTCCGGCACCTGGATCTTGACAAACTAAAGACAGATGCTACGAATATAGATTGGACGAGTGTGGCTGCTGCTACGAATGTGGACAACAAAGTCAATATTTTTAATGAAATTATTGTTAAATTGTATGACGTCCACGCTCCTATGAGGTCAGTAAAAATAAAACGTGCCCCGGTGCCCTGGATGACGGAGGAGGTCCGTACTGCAATGAGGCGAAGGGATCAGTGCTTCCTTCGTTACAGGAGAGATCGATGTGAAGACAAGTGGAATTGCTATAAGACTGCGAGGAATCGATGTAACCAGGTGATACGCAATGCTAAACGCCGACATATTCTTCAAAACATTGAGTCCTCTTCTTCTTCCAGTCTCTGGAAATTTCTCGGTACCTTAGGTATTGGCAGTAAGCAACATCCTGACTTTAAGAACACAATTTGTTTGAATGATATCAATCGTTACTTCTCACCCACAACCGCGTTGGACCCTCAAAATAAACGTCAAACTATGAGCTACATATCTAGTCTCACCAGTCCTAATATCGACTCATTTGAATTTTCTCCAGTGTCGTCTGAGGATATCAAAAAGATTATATTATCCATACGCTCCAATGCCGTGGGGTATGATGGCATTAGTCGACGCATGATCACTACCATCCTAGATCACACGCTCTCAGTAATTACCCATATCATCAACTTCTCACTCGACTCAGGATCCTTCCCCTCTATCTGACGTAAGGCATACATTATCCCTCTTCCTAAAAAAAATAATCCTTCACTACCTGAACACTTTCGACCTATTTCCATTCTTCCCTTTCTATCCAAAGTGCTCGAAGCCTGTGTCTATAAACAGCTCTCTGAGTTTGTGCTCAGACATAAACTGCTTAGTCCTCTACAGTCGGGCTTCAGACCTGGTCACAGCACTGTTACTGCTCTCCTTAAAGTGACTGGCGATATACGGAAAGGCATGGAAGACTCCAAGGTTACAGTTTTAGTCTTGGTTGATTTCTCTAACGCTTTCAGCACAGTCAGTCACGAAATCCTACTTTCAATCCTTACATATCTTAAGGTTACCCCAGATGCACTGGAATGGTTCTCCGGCTATCTTCAAGGACGCCAGCAGTGTGTTCGTGTTCAAAACTCGACCTCGAGTTGGGGCGACCTCTGCACTGGCGTCCCTCAAGGCGGAATTCTGTCTCCTCTTTTATTCTCTTTGTTTATCAATCTCATTACTCAACACCTTCAGTGTGCGTATCACCTGTATGCCGATGATCTGCAGCTTTATTCACAGGCAAGGGTGGAGGACATAGCTGCAGCCGTCGACAACATCAACAAGGACCTAGATTGCATAAAATTGTGGTCGCTGAGGTTTGGATTATCCTTAAACCCCACCAAATGTCAGGCAATCGTAGTGGGCAGCAAAAATATGATGCGCAGAGTGGACACAGCTTCAATACCTCCAGTCGTCCTCTGCGGCTCAGTTATACCTTGGAGCCCTGTAGTTAAAGACCTAGGCCTACACATCGACTCAACACTTGATTGGCGAGCTCAAGTCACTCATGTGAGTCAAAAAGTGACTGGAAACCTGCGAACACTATACCGCCTAAAGAATTTCCTGCCTCCAAAAACGAAAACCTCTCTCATCCAATCCCTAATCATTCCAATAATTGACTATGGTGATGTGTGTTACTTCGACCTGAATGCAGACCTTCTCAATAAACTAGACCGACTTCTCAATAACTGCATTCGATTCATATTTAATCTTCGCAAGTATGATCACGTATCTGCTTTACGTTCCCAATTAAAATGGCTACCCATTCGTCTACGTCGTAATCAGCGAGCGCTGACCTCTCTATTTTCATTTCTCAATTCCCGATTCTTACCCACTTACTTTAATCCCGATTTGCGTTTCCTCTGCTCTAATCATGACAGAAATCTTCGTTCTACAAATAATCTGCTTCTCCTCTGCCCTTCCCATAACTCCGACTTCATAAACGCGTCTTTCTTTGTGCAAGCGGTGCTGCTATGGAATGCGCTCCCACTTGACATCAGGATGTCTACTAACCGAAACTCTTTAAAAAAAAACGTCCATAATTACCTCCTTCAGACGGTGGATTAACTATACCAACAGTACTTCTGCTTTCTATAGTGTACTATTATAAGGTATATGTATTTTTGTGTACTTGTATAATTATATATATATTTGCGTATGTGTGTATGTTTATATTTATTAGCATATATGTATTTCTTTTAGAATATGAATTGTATCGATTTCTGGTTAACGTTGCTGCACCTACCTTACTAGATCTCTACACCCCCTGAAGGTTGGCTGGTAGAGAATGCCTTGGGCATTAAGCCCGCCGATGTACATAAGTGCATGAAGTTGTAAAATAAAATAAAAAAATAAAAATAAAAATAAAATAAATACTCGTACAGTTCAAAATAACAAAGTCATTATCATAGATTTTGTAGGTGCTATTTTTTTTTATTTATTCAATTTTGTAATTTTCATTGCATTTCAGACGAAATCACATCGTCATTCCGTCGGTTCGGTCCGTTGGTGGTGGACTGGCCCCACAAAGCTGAGAGCAAGAGCTATTTTCCGCCCAAGGGTTACGCCTTCCTGCTATTTCAGGTAAGCATTCAGGCTCCTCAGGTTCTGTTACTACGTCAGGTAGCCTGATGTTGCTGTAAGAAATCTTTCAGACCTATTACTAGCTGCTTGATGAAATACTAGCTGACCCGGCGAACTTCGTACCGCCATATTTACATATTTCACAGGCAGGGTACAACCATATTTTTTTTCGTTAATATTTTCTAAATTTCTGAAAACCTTGTAAAGCTTCCCAGAAGAAGTGTACAGTTGCAGACAAAAAAATACTTTTCCGGTTTTTTTTCTTGTACACAAACCTTGTCTTAACAATAACGAATACATAAAAAAAAACATTTAATTTAGTGCAGGCGATCGGAAGTTATGCACGTACATACATTTCGGCGATTCATTTATATATATAAAGACTAGCTGAACCCTGCGGTACTACCCGCGGTTATCGTCGTACCGCGAGTAACGCCGCGGGACAAAGTTAGTCTAAAAAAGTAGCCTAACTTACTTCCTAGATCATGAGCTACCTGCCAGTGAAAGTCCCGGGAAAATGGGTACAGTCATTCTAGAGATTACCCGGAACAAACAGACAGACAAATTTTTTTTTTAATACATTTTTGGTATATGTGCCGTGTATATATGTGCATTTAGTAAAAAAGCGGTTATTTTGATACAGACACTCCAATTTTATTTATTTGTATAGATTTATTAGACGACAGTAGCTTCGTTTTTGCAGATTTTTTTAACAGATAACCATTTCTATTTAGCATACTAATTGAAATGCTAAATACTTGCTTTAATATAATTACGGATAGTAAAGATTGACAAGAGTATATTGGATCGGATCCGAAGGTATTTTTTTTCAACAAATAATAAGCTCTACGAAATAGTCTTGTACTTCTTTTGTTGTCCCTAAAAATTACGTTTGACATACAACACGTTATTCTGGTTATTTCAGGATGAGAGCTCAGTAGCGGCTCTGATGGAAGCGTGCATAACAGACGATGATAAGTTGTACCTGTGTGTCTCATCACCCACGATCCGCGACAAGCCGGTACAGATCCGGCCGTGGCGACTCGCCGACGCGGACTTTGTCCTCGACGCCAGCATGTCCCTGGACCCCAGGAAGACTGTCTTTGTGGGAGGAGTGCCGCGTCCTCTCAAGGCTGGTGAGTGTCTCTGCTCTCATGTTAATCTTTATTCAATTGCATAGCCAGGAGAAGACACTTTTGTGAAATACAAGCTGAAGCCCGCGGTGTTACCTGCTGTAATTGTCGTACCGCCGGTAACGCCGCGGGACGAAGCTAGTCTAATGAAAAGTACACCTTATATTATCATCTACATTTCAGTGAAAGCCCCGTCAAAATCGGTCCAGCCGTTCAGAGATTAGCCGGAATAAACAGACAAAAATTGTAAACAATGATATTTTGGCAAATGTACCATGTACATTGCATTTTGTAAAAAGCGGTTATTTCAATATTACAAACAGACACTCGCAATTTTATTTATTTATATTGATATAGATGAAAAAACCCTGGGATACTAATTTTAAATCAAAATACAAGTAACTTAGAACCTTGTTTTCTTCTATTCTATTCTATTGAAGTCTATAAAAAATCAGAGCAACCCATTTCTATTTCAGTGGAGTTGGCGATGATAATGGACCGGCTGTACGGCGGCGTGTGCTACGCGGGAATCGACACGGACCCTGAGCTCAAATATCCAAAGGTATTTTCCATAAATTTCACGACTCCAGTTGTATCTTGGAATCCAGGGCAGAAAGTTCTAATTTGGCCAGAATCGCGTCTTCTACGAGGCGGGGAGCATGTCAACAAAAGATAGATAGGGAAAGGCAATGGTAAGAACGTTCTATTGCTTATACAGATGGACTACCTTTCGTCCCAGGTCCCTCTAGTCCCAAGCTAAGCAGAGTTTGTGTTATGAGTGTTAGAACTACTGATATAAATATGTACATATAACATTTTTTTTTAAAACGTACCTGGAAAACACCCAAACTCCAAAACAAGTATTTGCCGATCATAGAAACATTTGGTCTGTCCGGGAGTCTAAACCAGGACCTCAAACACAGCAGTCGCAGTTTAAATGAGACGCACATTTTGATCGTTTAAAAGATCTCTTTGTGCTTGTGTAAAACTGAATTATTTGTTGTAAAGTACAGTTCATCTGAAATTATTTGACGTTATATTTACTCTTTCAAAACTAAGCTGAAGGAATTCGTACTACAACACCACAGAGAGTTTGAGGACATCAGAGTAACTCTTAGCGCGATATAGTGAGTCAGCCGTGACCTTAGATGCCGTGATATGCCAAATCTCATCTTATCTAATTATTTATTACATTACTTATACTTTCGGTTCTTTTAATACATTTACTACTATAGTTTTTTACAAAGTTCTGAAATCAATACTCTTTTCTAATCAATAAATTTATATGACTAAGCGGGCATGGGGCAACACTCTTGGGCTGCAGTTGAAAACCAGCGCTAGCGCATTGCGCTAAGCATTATGCTGAGCTATGGTCCTAATTGGTACAGATGTAGTTTTGTTGTATATATTTAACAATACCATGTAAAAGCTTTGTAAAATGGGCCAATTAAAGTATTTTTCTTTCTTTTCTTTCTTTCTTTCTTATATTGTTAAATATTCACGGGATTCTGGACAATGGCCAGTATAGGCAGAAATTCTTAAAATGTCCGCTTTTGTCAGTATTGGTTTTTTATACTCCAGTGGCCTACTCTTTCGTTGATATAGCTGTGGATATGATATGACAGTATGTTTGTCTCGTCACAGGGCGCGGGTCGCGTGGCATTTTCCAACCAGCAGTCTTACATCGCGGCCATCTCCGCCCGCTTCGTGCAACTGCAGCACGGGGACATCGACAAGCGCGTCGAGGTAAGCACATCCTAAATATATTTAACCGCTCGTGAACTTAGCCATGTTTTGACACTCTAGCCAGCTCGGGTTGTCTCATAGGAAACGGATATAAAGGCCAATTAGCAGACCTTTACCAGAAGAAGAAACAAAAGTTGGCGATCTTCTGAAAAGTTGCAAACACTTGGGAACACTGAAATTACCAACAATTTCGGTGGATACGCGCTTTAAGACCACACACTTACTTTCTTACCGACTGGCTGTGTTAACAGTATAGTCACAGTCGCGGGAGAACTTTTTTTTGTTGCTTTAAACCGGAGTGTAAGAAAAATATCGGTACGAGTTTTGTAAGGATCCAAATTAATAAAGGTTCGTCTGTTCTTAGGTGAAGCCGTACGTCTTGGATGATCAGATGTGCGATGAGTGCGCAGGCGCGCGTTGCGGGTCCAAGTTTGCGCCGTTCTTCTGCGCCAACGTCACTTGTCTACAGGTAACCATCTTCTACACCACGCAAAGGTTGACTGGTAGATAATGTCCTGATCCGCCGGTACAGGTTATTGCACCTGGCTTAATGGCTGCTACAAACCCAGGACTCGAGGAGTCTCTTCAAGATCCTGTAGCCTTTTTCGTATTCCATTCGAGTCGACATTGTTTTTGTTTGGCAAATTGACTAAACCTTTTGAGGTTTGGCAAATTGGCTAAACATTTTGAAGTTTGGTAAATTGACTAAACATTTTGAGGTTTGGCAAATTGACTAAACATTTTGAGGTTTGGCAAATTGACTAAACATTTTGCGGTTTGGCAAATTGACTAAACATTTTGAGGTTTGGCAAATTGACTAAACATTTTGAGGTTTGGCAAATTGACTAAACATTTTCAGGTTTGGCAAATTGGATAAACATTTTGAGGTTGGGCAAATTGACTAAGCGATTTGACGTTTGACAAAACGGTTTATAATCACAATTTTATTTTTTAGTACTACTTGAACAACTTGATTGATTATTTTGCATAGTAGTTGAGTGATTAGGATTAAGCCTTTATTATACCAAGTAATCAATGTTTTTGATTTCCAGTACTACTGCGAGCATTGCTGGGCCACGATCCACTCGCGTCCCGGCCGGGAGTTCCACAAGCCGCTTGTCAAGGAGGGCGCCGACCGACCTCGTGCCGTGCCCTTCCGCTGGTGCTAGTCACTCACTACGCGACCTGAACTGGGGGGGAGACCTTGGAGAGGGGGGCGGGGGATGGGGGTAGTGAGTCAGCTGTTACGAGGGAGAAGGAATGCCGCTGGCGTAGCTGTGGTGTTGATGAAAAAGGGGAGGTGTTGAATGTTGGTAAATGTGGGTGGCATAGCTAGTGGTGAATTCTTCAGTGTGGTTATGGTATTTGTGTATTTTATTAACAGTAACCTAAATTGTTGAAATCACACCTACTGCTTTAGAGTTAATGATGTATTTTGATCCTCACTTCCCCCTTTGCTCGTAGGTTACCTCACCCTCCCCCCTAGTCCAACACGTGGTGGTCTCGGACCCGAAAAACTGATGTTCTTCGCGATATTAGGTATTCGTGTCTTGACCGGGTAGTAGTTAGAGGGTAGGACTGGTCTGGGCTGATCCCCCTTTTTTATCAGGGCTAAATACCCCTGACTTTGACATTTCCCTACCCAATATGCATATTTGTACCCGTTTTACCCCTATACTACCCGGGTGATAAACCCACGCTGCAGTCTCCCTTTGAACTTAAAATATATTAACAAATGTATTTTAAATAACATCTGCCCAATTCACACATCGGACTATTAGAATTGGCTAAAACTAGTCCTGGCAACACTTCAATAAGTTGCCTTATCGAATAAACCTTTACGGCTCCCTAAAGAGTTTTGGTAGAAATATTTAATTAGTTAAAATATTGCTCTAGTAAAAATAATGAACCTCTAAGGTGGTTAATTCTTAGTATAGTACCACTTACCTCTGCTTACCAAGCAAGGGTAGTCGTGAAGTTTTATTCAATTAAGACTAGTTTTTTTAAGGATAATCGTACCAACTGGCTAGTAATATTATGGATGGCAACACTATATAAGCGTCAACTGAACTAAACGGACATACTCGACTTTTTGCTTTTGCGAACATCGATTTCAAGAAGTGACTATCACACAAGTAATATCTTAAGAACTACCGTGTTTTATTCTCCTCTTTTAAGAGTAGCTGACTTGAGGAAGAGGTTTAAAAGAATCTTAATTTAATATCGTTACACTTATCAAACGACATACTACACAAAAGGTATAGTAATTATTCGTCTCGGTAATCGATGTTCCAACCAATCCAGCTGTCGAAGTTACTTCGATTTGCGATTAACTTAAGTTATCCGCAATTTAATAATAAGCAAAATATTATAGAAAGGAAGTACAAGACGTCGGTTCAATAAATGAAGTTTTTGCGGACACTCGTGTCACATTTTTAAAATACGAACACTAGTAAAGATTGCCAGCACTGGAAATGGTAGAAAGTGGTAGTTTCCGCAAAAACTATTTATTGAATAAAATTTGAATTAAGCAAAATATGTATCCGACACTTAGCTAGTTGTCCGTTGTCGTATGTGGATAGGTAAGGTCAATCTGTTACGAGATACGCATTCGCGACTTGTCGCACGACTGTGACAGTCGCGCCGTGTAACGCTCACTGTTCGTAAGATACTAAGATCGTAAGGCATAAGTGAAATGTCTGATTTTTCAAATCATAATTGTACCTGTGTAGCTAGAGACAATTTCCTCATATTTTTCCCTTTTATTTCGTTAAGACTATAGATTGGATGCTGTTGTCGTTACCTTGTCGTCCCGTTCTTAGAAATTCTGACAAACGGCCATTTCAATGTTGTACGCTCAAGTTTTATACATTCTCCAATCATTCCCTCACGTATACATCTGCATAAAACTTGATGTACAACTCCTACGCATGTTTAAGTTAGCAATTTGATCCAACTCTTATTCTTGGACACCAACTGGAAGGCTTCTCTACTGAACGTGGATGTCGGTACAAAATAACATTGGGTTCGTTAACATTTCGACAAGGAAGGCGGTAGGGAAAGTAGTTTTAGTACAAACTTAAACGAAACGGTTACCAATTTGGCTGTAGTCTTGCTCTGCAAGTTTAGTGGGGACGTTAGTGAGAGCTGTTTCATACCAAAGCTACATAAACGTCACTGTCGTACCTTATGACAGTCCTTGCTACTAAAATGGTAGCTTTAAAAGTTGCCAGTATAATAAATAAAAATGTACCTTCATGCTCGAGTCCCTACGCCATTTTATTTAGTGTGTTTAAAAAGTAATATATATTAAAAAAAACTATTTTTTTGAATTCGCCGGGGTAGTGCAATAGACGGTAGTATAGTATTTAACTTCAAGATTACCATTAGTGGCCCTAATTTGTCCCATTTTAGGACCAATAGTGTGTACTTCGAAATTATTTAAGATTATTATATAACCTTATTAAAACTTAGTGTAAATAGACAAAGGGTTTCACGTTTGAGCGTGTGCGCTTTTTTCACTTGGGATTGTGACCAAATTTAAGTGGAGGACGTTTACTATTTATGACTTAAATATATGTTTCTTGGCTAAAAACGAAATAAACTAAATTGAGTCCTCAATAAACTCTTCTCAACTCGCCAATTACATTTGCAACCTTAATCGTAACATTACCGACAGTTTAAATCACTTGAGGGATACTCAAATTGAGTTAGTCATATACAGTAAACGTTCTGAATCTAAGCACCGATATTTAATTTGGCAATGCCTTACAGTACTGATTACTGAATTTATAAGGAGACCGCTGTCGTTTAATCTGCGTGTTTACAATACTTGCCTCTGGTTTAAACATTCTCTACTTTGTAAAAATCACGGTAGATATTTAAATGAGCGCCGGATAAAAGAAAGTAAAGATTACGTTTTGTAGACTTCAACGTGTCTATACGAAGTTGTGACGTAATTTATCAGTACTTAAAAAATCTTTACATCGGATACACAGTGTGGCGTTAGATAACGTATCCCGAAAGACCACGGAAATAATATAGACTGTAGTATAAAGACTTGCGCGGATTTTTTGATGATTTTTTTCATGATTTCGGATGCGGTTTTTTCGTGTTGTGTGGTACATTATTTCGGTAAACATCATGAGGCTTAATAGTGCCTTGAAGTGGCGTATGAGTTTGGTGTACCCTTCCCAACGTAACTCGAATATAGCTCTGGCCCGTTCGATCCTTTTGATGAGCCAAATTTCGTCGCGTTCGCATTGGCTCGCGATCCAATTTAGGGTCAGTTTTACTATAACATTCTCTATATTTTAATGTTCACAATTGCGGCCGGGGTACAATGTTACCCTACTAAATTATAAGTAGATACAATTAATATTAAATAGTAGAAGCATTTTATTAAAATTACCATTAAACGCATCGCGGGACTCTTGCGCTGAAAATGTTCAAGTATTAATTATTGTAGAAGAAATATTTGAAGTGAAAGAACTATATTATATTTTTCCTAGTAGAATAATTTAGATATATATATGTATAGTAGCTATTTGACGGCAGCGGGTCTCGCGATGTGTACAGAGTTTGATAACGCACGCGAGTGTGAAGCTCTTTAAAGATCTGACCATTAATACTAACTGGGAATTATAATAAACCAGCCTTTGACGATTTGTTGCTAACTTTAATCTTATAATACCTTCCTCGAACTTAGATTTTATCACGAAAGTTATAGATTACTTATATGCGCTGGTATATTTATAAATTTCCAGTAGAGTCGGATCTTCTAGTAAATTAATAGTTTCAGTATAAATAGCAAATGCGATTACGATTTTTCTAAATATATTCCTAGAAAGATAAAAAACACACGCCTTGATCGCCCCGAACACCATATATTGAAACCATTTTCACTTGCACACTTTGAATCATTAATTTTATTATCGACTGATTTTTTTCTACTGCATTTTCAAAGTTGGTAGTTTTTCAAAGATTTGATATGGCTACACTTTTGAAAGGAAATTTTGTTTGTATTTGTTGGTATTTGCTGCGTCGGTGCAACGAGTTGAGTTTTTAATATAAAATTTATTTTTACGTTTTATTTGTGAATTTCGTACACTCGTTCGTGTTTTTGGTGGTTCTTTTTCATGAAATTGCTCAATGGGTTTTTGTAAATTGTTTAGTACTCCCTACTCCCCTCCTAGTTGAAATTAGAATGGCGGGCGATAGTGAATGTATGGTCGCACTGTCCCATTTTGTATTTTTGTATTTTTATAATAAAAAGTAAATAACGTGAATTCGGATGTGATTTTTTTACGTTACGCGCAATGTTGTAGTGGAAGCTTGGGTGGAAACTTTTGTAAAATTACAACAGATCTTCAAGTGGCTTGTTAACATTAAAATGGCGACTTCTGAATGTTGAGAAATATATCTGATCAGTATTATAACAAATAGATATTTCTCTAAAATACTACAACTCAGAAGCTAACGAATGCTTTACAAAAATGACAAATTGCATTCAAACATAATTATCTTGAAGGTCTGTTCAACCCAGGGACTAAAAAAGAATAATTGGTGTTAGATTAAAAAACCGAGGTGTTTGGGATATGTGGTCTGCAGCGAGCGGTGAGCTAGGTTCGCACTGTGCCTGAGGCTTTGTGTGACGATTTGTACCGTCATTTGAACTAACTGGCGTATGGAAAGGCATTGTCAACGGAGCACGGCTTTACATTCTTACGGGATTATGTAGCGTTTAAAGAATCTTTGCGCTATCTGGTTAAGAACTAAGGGGGTATCTTTGTGTAAGTTTTTAGAAATATCTTAATAATATCGGATGTACCAGTGATTTTAAACATACACAAGTTGTTTGTTGTTAATGTCTTTCCTAATGTTGCCAGCTTAATGCTTTTCTACCAAAGTTATGGTAGTCCGCGAAGGATTTTTACTGATTTTGCTATTTAGTTAATATATCGCGAGGGGGAAAGTTTCAATTTGTCCTCCTTATCTTTATATAGGTTCTCTTGAGGTTTTGTAACCTTTTTTTCCTTATCTGTTGTATGTAATTCTTGATGTCGCCTCGCATTATTTTAGTTTTGACTACGTTTAGTTTCTTATTCTGTAACTGAGTGCGGCAATGATGCGGCCAAGTGTCGTCGTTGTCGGAAGAGACTTATTGATGCTCTCCGCATCATTGCGGTGCGTGTTTACGGGGATCGTCTACGTTTTGATGGCATCTGTAGAGTTTGAAAATGAAAATATTATGTTGTTTATTTGGAATGCGGTTTAGTTTGTTGAGGCGGGGCGGCCGTATTATCTCGCACGTATTAGTCGCTAGTTTGTAGGTTGTTTTGTCGACGCCGTCGCTGAGCGGCCCTCGTTCATGTTTGTACGTTGTCTGTTTTTTCTATGGACGGGTGTGCTGTTCTCATTAATTTTAGATCGTAATTTTGTCGGTTGCATATCACTGCGTGCGGTCACAGGCGGGGCGGGCGCCGCGGTGTCGTTCTTATACATTTTTTGATGTGAAATTTGTATCTTTATAAATGAATTGTTGTTGTTGATCGGTGTATCGTCCCCCCACGTTACTCCCGAGTGAGTTTCGCACTTCACATACCTACATGTACATAGGAGTTAGGACAAACAAAATTTTTTAAAAATTCGCAAAAAAAGAAAGTTTTTTTACGATTACGTCGGTGGCGAAACGGAGTTAGTAAAATTTTTGCGTCTTAGCGTGGTCCGTGTCGCCCAGGCGTGTTTTGTAAATTCTCGTGCTAGAGTTTTAGTGAAATTAAAAATAGCTAAGAGTAGCGCAATTTAACTAACCTAGTTGAGTCTAAATAATGTACCTATATCTGTACCGTTGCTAGGACAATATTGTTTTTAATATAAAAATCAATTGCACCATTTTACCTTCTGGTGTCTGTCTGTTCACTGTTTGTATCTTTTGAATTGTAACGAGTAGCAATGGTATATCTAAATTAGTTTGAATTCAATGGGCTCTTGAGTAAATACGATATTAACTCTGACTGTAATTAATTTATACCATACTTTCAAGTCAGAAGTCTCTCTTGCAACTGTCTTAACTGTAAAGTATTTCAAAAAGTCTTATTTCAAATCCATGGCAGGAATTACTCGTCAAATAAATTTTAGACTTTATGAAATACAGAGTCCATGTTATAATTTAAATTAATTTGAAATAAGATTTATATATTTTTATATGCAGTTGTTTCATTCGTTATATTAAATCAATTTTGTTGACATAGAACCAAGTGTGTTGCCAGCGTTTTGGTTGCGTCATTGGGGCTAACATTAGTTTCTGTAAGCGTTCAATACTACCTAGGGACAGCTTTAGTGAGAAATAATTAATAAGGTTAATTTTTAAGATTTCATTTTTAGTGTTGGGCAACATCACATTAAATGTACAACGTTGGTGATGTCGGGAATGCAGGAAATATCCGACGTGTGTTTTTAAATGGTTGTTATCAATATTGACTTGAATTCTTGTTCATTCACTACTGACCACCTAGCTTTTTTAAATTTAAACATGTTTGTCTATGACCCGTACTAATCCTCTTTATTCCAAACTTGGGATTAGAGGGTTTTGAATTAAATTGGCTAGTAGATTTTATTTTCTGCATTCTCGTTCACAATGTTAGCCCTGACAGCGCCAACTGCTCTGCCGCTGTCGGCCTCGACTTGTCTTGTTTCACGCCCGTGAATTTCTTTACTACTATTGTGAGATATTAAAATGAATTTGAAACTTTCGCCCTGTGTTTGTATTGTAGTTTGCTTAAGGGGTAGTGCAATGTTGCCTTTCTATGGGTCTAGGACACTTTACGGAGGAATGACAAGGTATAAAAAAACGGAATACATTTCGGATGTTTGCCTTCACAAAAAGCTCAAAAAATATCTACAATTGCAAGGCTTTTTGTTAGAATTTTGACGTTTTATTAAATACTTTGTATAGTCTATTCCTTAGGAGTCGGTGCACCCACAGGCAATTGTCGTTATTGTTGTGAAATACGAATCCATACAATGACGTTATCTAACAAACCATACTTGTTTGTGGTTGTACGCCTCAGGCGGGCGCTTTGATTTTGTGGTGGCTTGTCGCACGTAGGACGGCGGCTAGATCAAAGTGACCGTATCTAAGCGAATAGACTATACATAAAGTTTTAGGACATTTATACCTAGTCATTCCTCGAGGTGTAGACCTTTTTTTCGGAGGCAAACAGCCTGGTTTGGAGTGTGAAAATGTGACCAGGTGTCTAACACCTATATCTATGCGACGTCCAATATTCGCGATATTGAAAATCGCTTTAAAGTGACCCCTTCCGCATCTCGGTGCTCGTTACGATGGTCTGAAAGCATTATGCTGTGCAGCTGCTATTAAACCATAGAATTTTTATAGATAGAATAGGGGAGCCAGGCCTTCAGGTGAACCTCGGTTAGAAAGAGAGAGACAATCGGTACCTATTTGTCTCGCTCTGGCTGCCGTATGTTTACCTCTCTATATCTATAATAACTCTATGTATTATACCAACTAACAGATCACAATTCACAATTTCTTGTATCTATTGGCAGCTCAAAGTTTATGGTTTCCGAACTAAAATTGATTCAAAGCTCACACTAGAAACTTTTTTAAAACTTCAAACCACAGCTGTAGCCTCCAAAGTGTCACATATTATTTTTGTATGTAAGTACATATTATCTACACTCATTCTTCTAGTTTCGACCAAAGACAATGATGCGGCCCAAAGTTACCTACCAAAAGACATATTTGATTCCTATTTTTTACTTAATTCCGGTGGGAAAATTCCGCTTTTTTGTAAACATTTTTTTCGTCACCTGCTTGTTTTGATATATTTTTGATGTTATCCCTATTTATTTTTTACCAATTTTTGTATAACTTTTTATTAATTAGTAGTTTTTATTCACTAGTAGTATAGTGTTAAAGTTTTTCAGTATTTTTTTTCGAGTTTTTTTTTCTATTATAGGTAATTTTACACAGATTAGTATAAGCTTTCAGCGAATATAAAGTTTTTGCACGTTGGCCATAAAATAAGGTATATTTATGTATATTTAACTTGAAATAAATAGAAAAAATGTAAAAAAATCTGTTTGAATATTGCAAATTAGATTCAAATTTCTTAAAAAAACAATGGAGCTTTATTATTTTCTTTTTTTCTATTTTCAAATAAAATGTATTACAATTTTTTATATATTTGTATTTATGGAAAAACTAAATAATTATTATAGATAAGTAGTTTTGGATTTACCTGCGTTTTTCCTTATTTTAAGAGTGATTTTTTTATGTTATTTTTGTCGTTTGAATAGTATTACTTAGTGTTATGGTTATTGAGGATTATAGAGTATGTTTTAGCATTTGATCTTTTCTGTCGATAGTTTAAAACGACTGATAAGTTTCTAAAATATTTATTCCATATTTATTAATACATTATAGTTACCAATTTTTAATATACCTAATCAAAAAGGTATTGCCATTCGAAAAAAAATGTTATTTAAATCGTATATTATATGTATATTCACGATATTGTTATTTAAGTACTTAATATTTGTTTTTATATAAAATTCCGTATAGTCTTAATGTCGGTTGCTATCGACAGAATTGCAAATGGCCGTTCACGGAACATGCTTCTTTGATCCCCGGTAAGCTTGTAGGTATTGTTTAAAAACTGAAATACTTGAATTTTTATATGAATTTTATTAATATAATATGGTATTTTACTAAATATTAGTCCAATATTAAATCTTTAAATGTTTGTTTTATTTTAAAAATCCCACACACTACAAATACTGCGCCAGGTTTAGCATACCGAGTCACAGTTATCACGTGGCTGGGTGACACGAACTGCGTGACACGTCTTTACCGCTACGGCTGCTTCTGGTTGGTTCATTTCGTGCTAAGTTGCTTTGTTAGTAACTGGATAGTGACGTCACACCGAGTTGCTCTCGGAATGCGAGAGCGACTCGTTTTCTCAGACCACGAGCAGAAGTATATTTTTGAACAGCATTAATGAGGTAGTGGTAGAAGCTGTCATCACGCCGCTTGCTATAAGCGCTAAGTGCTTCGGGTTCAATCCCCGCATGCGACAATATTTTGTTGTCATACAATCCACAAATTGTTGTTCTAAGTCTCTTTCTTTGTGTTCGCCTGATGAAGTCAAGTAGAATCGAGTCCATTAAATGAACTTTCCAAAATACTGAAAACTAATCAAATTATTACAAACTAGCAACCCGCCCCGGCTTCGCACAGGCTCGAAAAATATAATATAGACTATGTTACCCCGAGAACTTCAGCGGCTTATTTTTTTTTCGACGTCATCAACAAATCTATACTAATATATAAAGCTAAAGAGTTTGTTTGTTTGTTTGTTTGAACACGCTAATCTCAGGAACCACTGGTGTGTGGGTGTTGTATAGTCCATTTATCGAGGAAGGCTATAGGGTATATATCATCACGCTAATACTAATAGGAGCGGAGCACCAATGAAAAATGTTTCAAAAACGGGGGAAAATTATCACGCTACGGGCAATAAGAGACGTAAACGAAGTTGCGTGGGTCAGCTAGTATAGTTTTATTTAAGCCAATTTACTAAAACATAAAGAAATTATATACGAAAACATTCCTCTCCTCAAGAATCACTCTACCTATTGGATTCCCTCCTACAGGAGGCGCTGGTGGATTACAATTACGAAGATGGCGTACGTGCTGCATTAACATAAAGTGTTATTGTAAAACAAACTAAAATAATAAGTATATGGTGTTCCCCCAAAACAATTGTTTTATTAAACAACGTTAAAAGAACTGCAACAAAATCCGTGTAGTAGCTTTTGTGTTTATCGCGAACAGATAGACAGACGTGGTGGAGGATTTTGTTTTTTTAATATGTAGTGACTAGCTAACCCACGCAACCTCGTTTGGGTCTCCTATTGCCCTCAGCGTGATAATTTTATCCCGTTTTTGAAACATTCTCCATTGGTGCTCTGCTCCTATTGGTCTAAGCGTGATGATATATAGTCTATAGCCTTCCTGGATAAATGTACTATTTATCACTGATATGATTTTTTTAATCGTACCAGCGGTTCCTGAGATTAGCGCATTCAAACAAACAAACAAGCAAACTCTTCAGCTTTATATATTACTAGCTGTTGCCCGCGGCTTTGCTTGCGTGGAACTTGATTATATGTATTTAATTAAAACTGTGTAAAAGTATGTATGAATAATTTATTCATGTTTTCAAACGTCTTTATTTAATTTTGATCAATAGCCCATTTAAAAGAACTTTCATACAAACATTCATTTTCAAGGTAGTAGAGCCACGCTGATTTCAGCACGAACGGGCCGGCTCGACCGGGGCGGTACTACCCTCGCACAGAAAATCAACGTAAAATGACAGCGATCATGCTGTCGTGTTTCGTTGGTGAGTGCGAGACCGGAGGCCCAATGATGCAGTAGCATCACTAGCCCGCCATGGTGTGGGTCACCATGCTGCATTGTTGCATTGTCTGCATTCGCAGTATGGTGACCACCACTCTTGGATTCTACTCATGCTTTCCATCAGGCAGAGTAGAGTCATTTTGGCAGGGTCAAACATAAAAAAAAAAAAAAAAAAAAAAAAAAAATCAATCCATATTTTAACGCCTTTAGGAACAAAATTCCCATAAATGCTGATATAAGTATTCATCTATTTCTAATCAGAAACATAAAGACTAAAGTTTTTAGGCTGCTAAATTAAAAAATGATGGACTTCCAAACTAACCTATATATGAAATGTCAATGCCTATTTCTCCCCTTAGGGGTAGAACATCCAGAAATGCTAAAACATGTATCTACTATTTTTTAATCAGTAGCACATGAATAAAGTTTCATGTTTCTAACTTAAAAAATTACGAACTTTCACACAAACTTTCAACCTCTATTTCACCCCTAAGGGGTAGAATATCCAGAAACGCTTAAATACGTATCTACTCATTTTTAGTCAGTAGCCCAAAAACAAAGTTTCATGTTTGTAACTTAAAAAATGACGAACTTTCACACAAACTTTCAACCACTATTTAACCCCTTTTGGGTAGAATATCCAGAAACGGTTAAATACGTATCTACTCATTTTTAATCAGTAGCACATGAATAAAGTTACATATTTCTAACTTAAAAAATGACGAACTTCCATACAAACTTTCAACCCCTATTTCACCCCTTAGGGATAAAATATCCAGAAACGCTTAAATACATATCTACTCATTTTTAGTCAGTAGCCCAAAAACAAAGTTTCATGCTTCTAACTTAAAAAATGACGAACTTCCTTACAAATTTTCAACCCCTACTTTACCCCCTTAGGGGTAGAATACCCAGAAACGCTCAAATACGTCTCTACACTTTTTAAATCAGTAACACATAAATAAAGTTTCATGTTTCAGACTTCAATAATGACGGACTTCCAGACTAACCTATGTATGAAATGTCAACCCCTATTTCACCCCTTAGGGGTTGAATATTCAAAAACGCTGAAATACGTGTTAACTCATTTTTAATCAGCAGCCCAAAAGTAAAGTCTCAGGTTTCTAACTTAAAAAATTACGGACTTCCATACAAACTTTCAACCCCTACTTCACCCCCTTAGGGGTAGAAATTCCAAAATTCCTTTCTTAGTGCGTGTCTACTCAATAAAAGGATCCTACTTACCAAATTTCATAGCCCTAACTATCATAGTTTACGCTCGGCGATGATGAATCAGTCAGTCAGTCAGTCAGTCAGGACTTGTTATTTTATAAGTATAGATGGTATAGATAGATAATCTTTGACGGCCTCGGTGGCGCAGTGGTAGCGTATACGACTGCTATGCTTGAGGTCTCGGGTTCGATTCCCGGGACGGATCAAATGTTTGTATGATCTATAAATATTTGTTTCGGAGTTTGGGTGTTTTCTATGTATATAATTACAAGCAAAAAAGTATGTTAGTATATCAGTTGTCTAGTACCCAAAACACAAGCTCTGCTTAGCTTAGGACTAGATGGCGTTGTGTGTTAAATGTCCTAAACATTTACTTATTTATTTATCTGTATTTGTAATCAGGGAACCATGATTTCGACATTTGTGGGCTTCCATACTTATAAATTTGAAAGTAGCTGTGTGTGTTAAGCTTTCACAGCTAAACCGCTGAACTGATTTCAATGAAATTGGTTATGGAGATATTTTAATTCTTGAGAAAGGGCATAGGTTAGTATAGGACTACACGAGGGCAGAGCCGCTGGCAAAAGCTAATCTGTACATCTATAAAAATAAAAAGTCTTCAAAAGTCTGCTATTCATCGATAGATGGCAAAACTAAAAAGTATCACCGCTGTGCCGGTCAGAGTGGGGGGTGTTAGGTTATTTTCGTTACGGAATTTCTGGATTCGGTGAAGCTATGCAATAGCATAATAAAATTGGAGTGTCCGTTTGTAATATTAAAATAACCGCTTTTTAATTTAAATGCAGATGTATGTATAAATAAATATTTTTAAATAAATATAAATATTTTGGACATCTAACACACAACGCCATCTAGTCCCAAACTAAGCAGAGCTTGTATTATAATTATATTGGACTCCCCCCTCATGTCCAGGTGGTTATACATCCACACCAAATAATATTCTAATAAACTAACACTAGGTTAAGTCATACAATGTAACTAACAAAATATGGATGTATCAACATTGATAAGTCCGAAATAAATAATTTGAATTGAATTGAAAAAATTATGGGTACTAGACAACTGATATAAATACTTATATACTTTTTTTTTGTAAATACATACATATTATACATAGAAAACACCCAAACTCCGAAACAAATATTTGCAGATCATACAAACATTTGGTTCGACCCGGGAAACGAACCCGGGACCTCAAGAACAGCAGTTGCGTACGCTACCACTGCGCCACCGAGGCAGTCACATATGCCAATATGTATACGTATGTAAAATGTATACGACACATATGCCAAATTTTTTTTTTTACAATTTTTGTCTGTCGGTCTGACTGTTTGTTTCGGCTAAATTGGTAGCAGATAATATGAGGCTATTTTTTTTAAACTAGCTTCGAACCGCGGCGTTACCTGCGGTACTTAGAGTTGTATATACATGGAGAGGCAGCTGAACGGGCGGAAAGCGTGAAATATTTTTTAGCAACACTAAATTAGTAATGTCATGAACTTCGATTGATTACATATGCATTCCAGGCTAGAAGTTTGTTTGTCTTTATTCATGTCACCTCATAAGACAAAGACAACACTATACATTTTTGATTTGTTAGGAGAGAGAAGAGTATATAATGCTACAACTATTTAGAAATTTAGTAGCGAAACGCGCTTGTGTAGTGTTTATTTTATTTGTGAAAACGATGCGTGAATTAAATCGTTTTTAAATTTGCGGTGAAAGTATAAATAAAACAATAATGGTGGATAATAAAGAAAGTTTTATCGAGGCTGCAATATTTCAGGGAACAGACGGCACAAAGTATGCCATAAATCCATTCGCTACTAGGGAACATAAAACATTAAATGAACCAGTAAAGAATAAAATTAACGAAGATACATATTTTACTTGTGAACCTTGTGACCTATCATTTGAAAATAGAGAAGAGTTTGAACACCACAATGTCAAAATACATGGTAAGAAGAAAGTTTTAAAGTGTCATATCTGCAACGCTCAGTTTAAGAGACAAGACCACTTGAAGCGTCATATACAAAATTTACACAACAATCAAAAGTATTGTATATGCCCAGTGTGTAAAAAAGACTGCAAACGACAAGACATATTGTCAAACCACATTAAAAAAAAACATTCCACTGCTACAGAAGTATTCAATTGTAGACAATGTAATTTCCAGAGTAATACATTGTCAGAATTGGAAAAACACGAATTAACACATGCGTTAGCAGATAGACATTTATGCCCGCACTGTCATACAACATTTAAGAGACGGGATCATATGCTAAGACATGTGAAATCGCAGCATCTGAATCAGTTTGCCGTTTGCCCTGTTTGCGGTCAGACATACAAACGGAAAGATCATGTTGTGCGGCACGTTAGAGAGAAACATAAAATGGGACTTCTGAACGGGAAGCTAGTGTCATCTACTGAAATGTTGGAAGCAGCGGATGATTAAAACTTTTATTTTACAAATAATTTGCACACAAACACAAAAAAATTGTGGAAAATTTAACATATGTGCTAATTTATAGTGATTTGCAAGACATTTATGCATTTATCTGCATATTATAGTACCTAACTACAAATATTTAAAAAAGTATTTATTTAAATATGTAAAAAAGTAATTAATTTAAATTAAAAGACAAGTAAGTTATGTAAGAAAAGCTTATTTGAATCATGTTTTATAGAAACACCTGGATGACCAAGATTTTTCCTTCTTTTTTAAGCAAAGTTTCTAATAATATATTCTAACTATATCTAGGTACCTAGCTGGTAATATCTGTTTTACATGTTAGAATTTAAAAAAAAAGCTAAATATGTAATGACTAAAATTTCTTTCAAATGAAGTCTTGATACTAAAAACTCTACAAAGTATTTAGTGATTGGCTAAATGGTTTTGTAAAATACCTAGGGTATTAAATTATTATTTTATGCTAGCTGAACCCCATGATGTGACCCGCGGTTATTGTCATACCAAGTCTAGACAAAGCTAGCCTAAAAAAAGTAGCCTAAGTTACTCCTTAGATCATCAGTTATCTGCCAGTGAAAGTCCGATCAAAATCGGTTCAGTCGTTCCAGAGATTACTGGAACAAACAGACAGACAAACAAAAATTGAAAAATATAAATATTTTGGTACATGTACCGAGTAAACATACATACATATTTATTAAAAATCAAAATCAAAGTGCAAGTTTACACCTATTATTTATTTTTAAATAAAAAGGACATTGGATATTACTATATTATAAAATAAACAAATTTTTAATTAATAATTAATTTATCTAAATTATATTTATTTAAACTTTTAAGTCGGAAAAAAAATTTTTTTAAACCATTTTTTTTAAAGGTTTTTAACCGACTTTATAAATGGAGGCAGCTTCTTAATTAGACTGTTTTTTTATGTTTATTCGCGGATAACTTAGTCGTTTGTATTGACCCAGATTGCATTACAAGTATTATTAAAAAACACTCCAGCTCACCTAATCTGTGTTAGTAATAAGGTAATTTGAATAGTGTAACTAGACGAGAATCGAATTCTCAACCATAATGACATCTTAGGCTAAGATCTCATGAAGCGGTTTTTACCTGCGATGGAAGAACAGCTGTTTAATTCCTAACTGAGGACTGTGCGTTTAGACTGCCGTCTTGGTAACGATTTTCTGGCAAGCTTGGCTAGTGGTTATCGCAAAACGGGTGGTTGCAATATGGCGTCGCATTTCTGTGCCGCTTCACATTGCTCTGGCCTCCCTGTCGGCAATAATCGCAGTGCGTCGCAAGCTGGTGAGGTTCTGGCTGCATATAACTGCTCACACCACGGGCGTAAAACGCGTTGTGAAATGTGGTTTAATTTTTAGCGACCCGCCCGGGCCGGCTTCGTACTAAAATCTTTCACAGATTTTCTGTACTATAATATCTATATATTATACCTACATACAAACCTACCTCCTGAATCATTCAATCTATTACTATAAACAATAATAAAATCCATTAAAAGGTATCTAAGCGAACTGAGGCGCTCATAGCCCAGTTGCACTCGGTGATTAGAAACAATCACCGAGGGTAAGCAACGAGGGTGCGGTCAGTACCTGGATGGGTGACCGCTAGTGGCATGTTATTATGAGCGTCTCCGTGATTCGGAGGTCACGTTAAGCAGTTGGTTGTGAAGCTTAGTTGGCGGCCTTTGGGCGGCTTAAAAACATCCAATGTCAAGATAAAGTAGCCACAACGTTGTCTTGCCAGTCCCAACCCGCATTTGGCCAGGGTGGGAACGTATGGCCTTAACCCTCTCCTGAGAGGACACCCGAGCCCAGCAATGGGACGTTATGGGTTGTCGTTGTTAAAGTGAACTGACAGCTGAAGCGGTTTCATTTTATAGTTCATTCGCTTAGATACGGTCACCTTGATCGCGCTTTGCCCCACGTGCGGCAAGCCGCCAATAAATCAAGGGCCAGCCTGCGGCGCGGCGTAACAAGCAAGCATGATTTGTCAGTTTACGCCGTTGTATGAATTAATATATTCGTATATCGCGACAATAACCATAATTGCGTGCGGGTAAACGAATAGACTGCCTCGGTGGCGCAGTGGTAGCGTACGCGAATGCTGTTCTTGAGGTCTCGGGTTCGATTCCCGGGTCGCACCAAATGTTTGTATGATCTACAAATATTTGTTTCGGAGTTTGGGTGTTTTCTGTATATAATATGTATGTATATACAAAAAAAAGGTATATATGTATTTATATCAGTTGTTCTAGTACCCATAACACAAGCTCTGCTTAGCTTGGGACTAGATGGCGTTGTGTGTTAGATGTCCGAAATATAAAAAAAAAAAAATTGTATATTATGTAAATATGTTCATTTTTTGAGAGCTACGGGTCTGCAATCGCTCCGGACGCAGATTTAAACTGCTTCATGAGTTCAACAATATGAAAAATGTAATAAATACAAAATTGTGACGTCACTGTTTTAGACTACTTAATTGAGCAACATACTTCAATGTTTATTTGATTAAAATTTGTAATAGAAATGAAAAGTTGTAAAAATTATAATTTTGTACCCAGATGTTTAATTAATATTTGTTTTAATGAAGGAGACGACAGTATTTGTTCACGATACATTCATCTACCTACCCTGTTAAGTATGTAATTAATTACTTTGTAAATATCTACATATAATATCGATATTATTATCTGTTAGTTATAAGTTTAGCTAGCTTTATCTTTAATATTTATTTTACCGAACACGATCCAAAACGATTGCATTTAAGTATTTTTTATTGAACAATTACACTGAAATACACTGTAAGTAACTTAATATTTTGTTTATTTTTTTATCCGATTACGGCTATAGGAAAAGGAAGGGTAATTGTTTTCAGTCTATATTTGTATATTGTACCGTATCGCCTCAACTACTAAACCGATTTAATACTTAACCCACAAATAATGTTGATTGGTAAACGAATTTAAAAAATCGGTTTCCAAGATCCAGAGTTATAACGATATAACCTATTAAACTTTGCCTTTATAAAATATTAATATAGACTACTTAGCTGAGATCCGCGGTGTTACCTGCGGGTATTGTCATAGCGCGAGACGAAGCTGGTCTAAAAAAAAGTAGACTAAGTTACTCCTTATATCATCAGCTACCTATCAATGAAAATCCCGTCAAAATCGGTCCAGCCGTTTCAGAGATTAGCCGGAACCAACAGACGAACCGACAGAAACAAAAATTTAAAAAAATGATATTTTGGCAATACATATGCATTTAGTAAACAGCAGCTATTTTAAAATTAAAAACAAACACTCCAATTTTTTTTACCCTTAACATTTCACTTTTTCCTGTAAGTTGTATGTATTCTATTTTGGCGCCTTTCGTTACTTTTCTGGGATGAGGCATTTGAAGGTACAGTTCTGTTTCACATCAACCCGTTTTTGATAGCGAGCGCGTTTGGTGAAGATTTTATTACCAATCGCAACACATAGATATAATGCAATTGATAGTTTTGCACCTCAATCGTGGGAGAGCCACGCTTCGGCATGAATCGGTCGGCTTGACCGGAGTGACACCACGGCATCACAGGAAACCGGTGTGAAATAGTGCTTGCGCTGTGTTTCACCAAGTGAGTGAGAATACCGGAGGTCCATATCCCAATCCCCCTACCCTATTCCCCCTTCCCCCCCATCCCACAAAGGTCGACAATGCACTTGTGACACCAGGTGTCCATGGGCGGCGTTAATCGCTTATCATCAGGCGATACGTCTGCTCGTTTAGAATACAACAAACAGTTTACACAAAATGAACATATCAATAGAATGACCATGTACAAATGGCGACCTTATCGCTAAAAAGCAATTTCTTCCAGGCAACCTTGGGATGGAAAGAAAAAAAAATACGAATTAATGGGCAGTTCTGGTGCGAAAAGAAAAAAAATACCCGCCTACTACAAAAAAAAATTGTTGAGTGCTAGCACTACACACACTCAAGACGAATTAATGCATTAACAGTATCACAATCCTATTCATCCCGTTTATGTCGTAAGAGACGTCTTAGGGAGCTATCTACCAGGACAACAGCATTGCAGAGAGAAGGAACACTTGACATAAACAATTCTTTTTGTTTTACGTGTGATCGGGCCGTCACGCCACCGGGACGTTTTTTTTTAATTTTTTTTTGAAACCAGATAACAAAAACTTAACTTATACACCAAAAAAGACAAATATTCAGCGCACAAGTGTATTGAACTCTGGCAACCATGATAAGATTTAACTTGTGTTATGGGCACCAGGGCTCTCACAAAATAAGGACATTGTCTGCGTAAATATTGATTAAAATGATCATGTAAGTAAAGGTGTACAAGGTACAAGCAGATTATAACATTTCAAAACAAATTAGAAATATAAATTTCACAGAAGAGGAGAATTAACTATTAATTCGTTTGTTCTGTGATAAATTTGAACAATTAAACAAGACATGCTAACAAGAATTAGCGGCGGCGGGCGGTGTGTCAGAATCGAACCGACTACAACCACACAGTGTGCCACTCGGCGCCTTAGACGGGAGGGATCCGGGAACCGCTGTTGTTAATACCTCCGTACTCAAACCCTATACCATCCCGTCTGGACATCATGGTGTAGCTGGACAAAATCTCCTTTCTGAGGAGAGGCTTGTGTTCAGATGTAGATTGTTAAGGAAACTCGCATTATGAGGCTCTGCAGGAGGCATGCACTTATTAAAAAATATATTTATAGGAATTAACGCGATCACTTATTTAAATCTATACTAATATATAAAGCTGAAGAGTTCGTTTGTTTGTTTGAACACGCTAATCTCAGGAACCGCTGGTCCGATTTGAAAAATTCTTTCGGTGTTGGATAGTCCATTTATTGAGGAAGGCTGTAGGGTATATATCATCACGCTACTACTAATAGGATATAGTATATTATACTAGCCGACCCACGCGACCTCGTTTGCGCCTTATATTGCCCGTAGCGTGAAAATTTCCCCCGTTTTTGAAACATTCTTCATTGTTGCTCCGCTCCTATTAGTAGTAGCGTGATGATATATACCCTATAGCCTTCCTCGATAAATGGACTATCCAACACCGAAAGAATTTTTCAAATCGGACCAGCGGTTCCTGAGATTAGCGTGTTCAAACAAACAAACAAACAAACTCTTCAGCTTTATATATTAGTATAGATAAGTACCAGTGCGGCCAGTGCAATCTGGTCAAAACGTCAGGCAAATCAGAGGTATGTGTGAACGCGTTAATTCCCGTAAATATGATTATTATATCATGGAACGCGAAAGTTTAAAAGGTATGTACTTGCTCCAATAACAGGGATAGTATTGTTTTAAAGAAGTAAAAGTGGAAAATTAAAATTTAAATATTTTTATTCTTAAATTACAACCTATTTTCAATCTCATAGCAAGGGCGACTTAGATAATAATGGACAATATTTAATATCTAACCTTTTGCGCTGTGTTTCACCAAGTGAGTGAGAATACCGGAGGCCCATACCCCAACCCTATCTCCCCTCTCATCACCCCAAAGGTCGACAATGAACTTGTGACACCTGGTGTCCATGGGCGGCGTTAATCGCTTATCATCAGGCGATACGTCTGCTCGTTTACCCGCCTACTACATATAAAAAAAATGTTAATTGCTAGCACACACTCAAGACGAATTAATGCATTAACAGTATCACAATCTTATTCATCCCGTTAATGTCATAAGAGACGTCTTAGGGAGCTACCTACCAGGACAACAGCATTGCAGAGAGAAGGAACACTTGACACAAACACTTCTTTTTTTTTTACGTGTGATCGGGCCGTCACGCCACCGGGACGTTTTTTTTTAATTTTTTTTTGAAACCAGATAACAAAAACTTAACTTATACACCAAAAAAGACAAATATTCAGCGCACAAGTGTATTGAACTCTGGCACCCATGATAAGATTTAACTTGTGTTATGGGCACCAGGGCTCTCACAAAATAAGGACATTGTCTGCGTAAATATTGTTTAAAATGATCATGTAAGTAAAGGTGTACAAGGTACAAGCAGATAGTAACATTTAAAAACAAATTAGAAATATAAATTTCACAGAAGAGGAGAATATTAATTCGTTTGTTCTGTGATAAATTTGAACAATTAAACAAGACATGCTAACAAGAATTAGCGGCGGCGGGCGGTGTGTCAGAATCGAACCGACTACAACCACACAGTGTGCCACTCGGCGCCTTAGACGGGAGGGATCCGGGAACCGCTGTTGTTAATACCTCCGTACTCAAACCTTATACCATCCCGTCTGGGCAGCATGGTGTGGTTGGACAAAATCTCCTTTCTGAGGAGAGGCTTATGTTCAGAAGTAAGTTGATAAGGAAACTCGCATTAGGAGGCATTTTTGTACCGCGAACTCGAGTAACGCCGCGGGACAAAGTTAGTCTAAAAAAAGTAGCCTAAGTTACCCCCCGGGTCATCAGCTACCTGCCAGTGAAAGCCCCGTCAAAATCCGTCCAGCCGTTCCAGAGATTACCCGGAACAAACAGACAGACAGACAGACAAAAAAATTTTAACTACATTTTTGGTATATGTATCGTGTATACATACATATGCATTAAGTAAAATGCGGTTATTTCAATATTACAAACAGACACTCCAATTTTATTTATTTGTATAGATTATATTTATAAGAATTAACGCGATCACTTATTTAAAGGTATTACATAAGTACCTCTCGTGAAGTGATCGCGTTAATTCCCGCAAATATAATTATAATATCATGGAACGCGAAAGTTTTAAAGGTATGTACTTGCTCCAATAATAGTGATAGTATTGTTTTAAAGAAGTAAAACAGCAAAGTAAAATTTAAATATTTTTATTCTTAGATTACAACCTATTTTCAATCTCATAGCAAGGGCGACTTAGATAATAATGGACAATATTTAATATCTAACCTTTTGTATAGTAAATATAGCATACAAATATATCTTAATACATACAGTAGACAGTTTGATACATAATAGGATCATGTATCATGATGATACAAGAGCGCAACACGGTAGGGAGTAGCCATACGTAGGCGTTTTCCTCTGTTAAACTATAGGCTCAAACGAACCTATGCGTTACACTTTATGACATACAATGAGCTTACGTGTGTGTGAAATTTGAACGTTTTGTATTATTACTTTTGCGTGAGTTGGTCATAGAGGTATAATAGATAGAGCAGGAGAGCCAGGTCTCCAGCTGTCCCTCGGTTAAAAAGAGAGAGACGATCACGGTACCTATCTATATCTATACAAATAAATAAAATTGGAGTGTCTGTTTGTAATATTAAATAGCTGCTTTTTAATAAATGTATATGTATGTATACATGGTACATGTAAAAATATTTTGTTTTACAATTTTTGTCTGTCTGTCCGTCTGTTTGTTTGTTCCGGGTAATCTCTTGGCAGATGGCTGATGATCTAAGGAGTAACTTGGGCTACTTTTTTTAGACTAGCTTGGTCCCGCGGTACAACAATAACCGCTGGTACCACCGCGGGGTTCAGCTAGTCTTATATATATTTCATTGCTTCAAACAACTTTATAGGGTATTTAAATTGATTTGATTTTATTACTCGAGGTTGTCATAATAACAAGCAGTCCTTTAGAGCGCATGCGTCAGTAGAGAAAGACAGATGGGGTACCGCAATCTTCTCTCTCTCTAACCGTTATACGTTTCCGTTTACATGCAGCCGTATGTAATCCCCAGTTTATCTATATACCTCTATGGAGTTTGTAGTGATGTGCGATTGTTTTGCCCGAGTCTAAAATGTGTATGTGTGCAGACTTCCCCAGCAAAAAACTAGAGACTATTTTGTATCGGGGAAAAGAGCTCCCCTCCGATCCGTCAGCCAGTGTTGCTCTACGTTTAATTCATATTAAAAATACATTGTACAAAGTGCTACTTAGGTGTATACTGCCACAATCATTTCGCTGCGACACTTTGCATTGACAAGAAATGAAGAACAAACTGACGACAAAAATAAATACAAAAAAAATCTTTGAAACGGCTATATTGTGTCAAAAATTGAGCTCAATCGATGGACGACTTTGAACTTTATATTTGCTGTTTCAATTCCTGCCCCCCTAGCCAAGTTGCAAGCGTTCTTCCAATTATCGTGTGTCATTGGCTAATACTTAGTCTAAGAATAGCCAATGACACCCGAGAATGAAGGCTGAGGTGAGAATGTAGGGGGGCTGCGTAGCTCAGTTCTTCCAACGATAGAGGCGAGAAGACTTATAACTAGATACATAATACATACAATGAACAGACCTGTTGATTCGAGAATGGTATAGAGAAAATTAAAATATGAAAACAAGTATACATTCATATTGTATATCATTTCTAAGGAGGCAAGCGTTTTTATTTCGTATCATATCATTTATATATTCATTCTTTACATACCAGTTTTATCACAAATTAATTGCAATACATTAAAAATATAAATATTCACACCCAAAATGTACCTCGGAAGTTCTAAAATGACACTAATGACAGCTGTCACATATGTCAAGATACATTTTAAAAACTATTGTAAATTACAGTCACGATAGTGTTATGTTTTTCAGTACAGGGGGTTAAAACAGAGAGGTAGCCCGAGAGTAAGAGACTGAAACTTTCTACAGACATCAGAAACAATCAAAACAGCAGCAAACAGCATAGCAAGAAAAGAGCCTACTCCGGGAGTAAGCTCTTTTCTTAGAGGTGATACTTCTGAATGACCTACATATTGACAGATATTAGTCTTACAGACAATTTAGACAATGTTCTACCAGTGGTCGATATTCAACACTAATTCGTTTATTTTTTTTCATACCGACATAGAAATCAATAAGTTTTAGAGGCTTCTACATTTTATAATATTTATTTAAACTAGTAATCGCCTAGTGGGCGTAATTCGATCATAATTCTTGTTTTTTGCTTTGTGCACTTCTCTATTAAACTTTAACGGTGGCTTTCATATTCCTGTGGTCGCATATTTTTTGTAAAATGGAGTTCAAGGTTTTTGATTCACATATTAATATATAATTTACCCTAAATTTTACAATAATTACATTTCAATAGCTTAAAATTGACTTCGACTAAGACACAACGGCTCTAAACATAATAAACGGAATGAATCTAAGCCTCGGATCAAATAAAAAAAAGGTAGATAACGTACGTCCGTTTTTGTTGAAACAAAAAATGTAGCGTAGTTCCAAGTAAACACACGCGTTAACGCACACACATGCTAATAAACGCTACTTTTCGTCAGTATCGTACAAGTTGTGAATGACATTTATTATAGTTACTGCGTTAACTTGTGTGTTTACTTGGAACTACGCTACTTCTCTACCTTTATTTATATGATCTGAGATATAAGCAATCAAAAGTATTTAACCAATGTGGGTAATTTTAAAAAATGAGGGACTTTTGTTTTATTATATATTTTTTTGGGTTCTATGTAAGTTTCAGGAGCTAAAGGCTAACTTAAAATGGTCCCTATATTTTTATGATATGGTGTGTTGATAAGATACTTTTAATTTTTTTCGAAAATAATAACTACTTTGTTTGACTTGACTTCAAGAAAGGTAGGATTATTATTTAATATTATTGTTGTGACGTAAATTTAATAAACAAAAAAATGTTTTCTGTGCACACAGTAAAAAATCTTAAAATTTCACTCCTTACGGAGAACATAAGGTAATTTAGTTTGTAATTACAAACAAAAGCAATAGCTAAATCAGTATTAAAAAACAGTGACATAATTACTACCATATTTCATTTATAAGCGCCAGAACTTTCAATGCGCGATCTATGTTTGTAGCAAATAGTTCGGCGTGTCTTAACTAGATGGCGCTAAAATAAATATTTGATTGAAAGTAAAATTAAAGCAATTTTTACATTAAGTTTATTTATACAAATATATTATGTTGCTCAAAGCACATGTTCGAGAATTAACTTAATTATTTAGTAAATATAAAAAGTAACTAAGTACAAATAATAAATATATATGTTACATTTAAATTTAACTTTATTATTTATACAGAGTTCTTAAATGTAGAAAATAAAACATTTTTACCAATGAGTGCAACAGGGGGATCTAGTGTTAGGGAGAAACATCTTCAAAATTTGTTTAAGATTATTAATTTGCTTTCATGGAAACCAAACTGTAAAGCCTCGGTGACAGTAAGGGTTCAGCAACCAAATAAATATAATACAGTTTCAATTCAGTCCATTATATCCATTTTTAGAATACCAGTTAAAATGTGGCAACAAAAAGAATATGGTCATGAGATTATGGGAACGAATTAAGCACGGCACTTCTGAAAAAAAGAAATCTTAACACAAACTCAACTTGTTAGGTTAGCGTAATACAGCCAGAAGTCTTTAGCCCGTAAAGCGCCCTTCCGTAAGAGTAGCACCCTTTAGTAACGGTAGCTTCAGCAAGCACGCAGATTAATTAAAAGTACAGCAGCCGGCACCCTAACACTGCTTTGCCCGTGCACTGGTGAAGACGGTCCTGGGTACAGTTGGCCTAAACCCCTTACTAAAGACTGGCCTATATGGGCATTATAAACTGTAGAAATTATGACTACGTGACACGATTATAAATTTCATTAGCCACATATTAGAAACCATTTACGTATGTTATACTAAATAGAAACAATTTTCCTTTTTCACAAATGAATTATTAATGATATTTGTACAATTTGATACAAAGGTACCTTTAATTATAGCTATTATTGACATTTTCTTAATTATTATTTATTAACAAATAACGATAGCTGTGACTCATATTACAATTATTGCTTTTTAACCGACTTAAGAAAAGGAGGTTTCTTAATTCGACTGTATATATTTCCTTATTTACTGATAGTGTCCTTTGCATTATAAGGAGATTGCCTAGACTATAAAAGAGATAATGATGCTTGATCATTTCGTCCTATGTTCTCAAGGCTAGTTCAGTTACGAGAAGCTGAACTCTTCTGCTCAAAAAAAGATCAATTTGCAAAACTGTGCATGCAACCCATTTGTAGAATAAATGATTTCATTTCATTTGGATATTTGTATAGTATGTTATAAAAGCCCATACACAAAGTAACATTGAAATTGAAAAATGGCCGCCATATACGGCCACCCTAAGTTGCTTTCATACGGACACTATTTTTCAAAGTTACAGTCTGTCTAGACATATCAATGAATTACATATACTAGGTTAAATTTTCTAAAATATTTGGTGACTAACTAAAGATGTTTCTACAAATATTGTAGAGGATATAAAGAAATAAAAGTTAATATTAAAATATACAAGTTATTTTATCTAACGAATTACAATAATTAAACTCGTCACTCTTAACCTAAAATATTTAAAACTAGTATATTTTCTAAATGATCATAACTTTTTGTGGATGCGGGCTAAATGACTTTGCAAAGATTCTTCAGCTTTGAACTTCAGAGAGCACAGATCACATTGAAACGTGACATTTTTAAATGTATGTTTATTTTTTATATGTTTAGCTAAGCCCTCCTTGTTCACAAACTTTTTCTGACATTTAAAACAAGAATTCTCTTGTAATAACTGTTTTAGTTTTAAATGGCGGCGTAAACAATACCTGGATTTAAAAGTGATCGCACAAGACTCACATTTAGACTTGCTTCGGATTTGATGATGAGATTGACAATGTAAATCTAAATTGCTCTTCTTGTTAAAGACAATTTGACAATCGTTACATTCATATGTGGCCGCCTTCTGCTGTAATTCGTGATTCGAAGTCATATGGCGAAAATACTGGCTGTTTTGTGAAAACTTCAGCCGACAATACTGGCAGGTGTAAATGTATTTTCGGTCGTCGAGAACTCCCGTTGCCTCCTCGTTTTTCTTAATTTTCAGCGCTGGTCTCGTGATCCTGATCCGCGGACCAGTCCTTACAGGTTTTTTATTCATAACTTTGCCGATTAATACGTTTTCATAACACAATTTATGAACTTAATAATAAATTTTCGACACAACACGTATGCAATTTAGGATACACTTGGCACAAATCACACTATTGACAGTATTTCACTGAAGTATCTAGTAGGGAAACTTGCTATATTTTGCTTGAAGTAACTTTTGTTCGAAATTTATAAAATACGAACAAATATTTGGTCTACAATTATATTATTTCATTAATTCCATGTAACCACAATTCTGAACGTCAAATCATAAGTTTGGAGTGCGTTTTAAATCTTCATCATACACTACTTTCACTTTGTTTGTTTTACGCGACATCCCTGAACTAAAAGTATTTCTATTTTGTCCTTAGTACATATTTGTATAAATATTATTGTTTAACTGGAAAATTACTAAGCGATATAATAACTACGAAAATAAAATTATAAAATAAAATTATAAAAGCAATTAAAGTTGTATCTTCTATGTTGCTCAGCAAAATAGACCGTTAATATTTTGGTTTCTAAACGGAACTAAATTTGGTACATTTTCCTTTAAAAAATGATGTTAACTGTTTATTTGTTTTTGTTTTTATTGAAATTAGGATCTATAATGGCGAGCAGATATCTATTTCTATAGAAAATAGGTTATGACATGATCACATTAATATCGATATAGTATTAACCCAGGTTAAAACGATATTCATTGTCATTTGTCGATAAGTACCTACCCAGTCGACCTTTCTAGATTTTTAAATTACTTCAAATTTATAACGTAACAACATTCAGTGAAAGAATACATACACACAATTACACACACATACACTACAATGTCATATGTAATCTATACTTCTATACTTAATATATTAAGCTAAAGAGATTGTTTGTTTGAACGCGCTAATTTTAGGAACCGTTGGTCCGATTTGAAAAATTCCTTTAGTGTTGGATAGTGCATTTATTGAAGAAGGCTATAGGCTATATATCATCATGCTAAGACCAATAGGAGCGGAGCACCAATGAAAAATGTTTCAAAAACGGGTAAAATTATCACGCTACGGGCAATAGGAAACGCAAACGAGGCTGTGTGGGTCTGCTAGTGTAAATAATAAAATGTTTAATAGTGTCTGTATTTAATAGGTTCTTAAATCATAAATTCAAGTGGATAGATCAATTTCAAGTAGTTTTTCTTTTAATTTGACTTTAAATAAAGTGTTCCTAGCAACATCATTGACAAAACGTCAGAAATCTTGGGAAATATTGGTTAAGCCGCGGAAAGTTAGGGAAGGTAGGCTTATGTTATTTAGTGTTTCGGCGATTTCAGCAACGGTGAACTGATGATAAAGCCAAAAAAGATAAATTATTTCGGTTTTTATTTGAGGACATTTCTTTTTTCAAAAAAGGGATTCAAGTATTAGGATCAATCAATCAATCTTGTGTCGTGGGGGACTTAACCAAAAACTTAACGGACATAAAGAAAACCCGATTCAGAACAGCAATTTGTGAATTACACAAATTTTTGTCCCATGTGGGGCTTGAAGCCACAACTCTCAGTGCAGTAGTAAACGGCATGGCTACCGCTTAAACCACTCCGCTATCCGTGCAGTCAAAAGTATTTTTAACCGACTTCAAAAAAAGAGGACGTTTCTCAATTCGACCGTATATATTTTTTTATGTGTGTTCGCGGATAACTTCGTCGTTTATGAACCGATTTTAATGATTCTTTTTTTAATGGAAAGGAGATGTCCCAACGGTGGTACCATGATAAGGACACTAAGATCTGATGATGGGATCCAAGAGAAATCTAGTCAAACCTTGAAGTCGGTTTTATTTTTGTTATTTTTTTTTAATTTTACTGAATTGTAATTTATTTGTAACTACTACGTACTATAACGCTGAAGAATCCGCTGGTTTGCTATAACACACTAATTTCAGGAACTGTTGTATGTATCGAATTGAAAAAAACAAACAGGTGTTGTCTCCTTTATCGAGAAAGGTTTTACTAATTGGTAGCGCCAACTGGCTTGGCCAAAGAATTATTGAGCGCTAACACATAAGGCGGGAGCGAGTATAACTTCAGTGACTATGCACTGCCTGAAAACTGTGTGGGCTGAGTACTGTGCGGCTGCCGGATAGGTTAGGTGGGTAGGAGAATATGGAAGCACGTTTACCTTTGGTGATCTTGAGCTGCAGTCCAGACCTGGCGGCCTGATCAGGCGGCCTGGCTCCTCGTACCGTGGTGTGGCTTGCGAATCACGATGGCGACGCGTGTTTGGTGTAGAATAAAACGTCCCTAGCTTGCCGGCAAGGCACGATTGCACTCAGCGAATTATGCGGGTTCGTTATTAAACTATTTTTACTGCGGTTCTATTGTCTATATAAGACGCGGTGGCGGAGTCCACAACTGGTGTAGAACTCGACGAGCGGTGAGCAAAGCGTCCAGGCGACACTTCGCGAACAACTTAAACTATTTCTTCTTGCGGTGTGCGTGCGATGCGGGAATAATGATCAAGGATGCGGGTAGAAATGGGTGCCGACAGCCTCACCCAGCGGAACTTTTAACAAACTAACAGTGTTCCTGTCATCATCGACAGGTGGCATTACCACTAATGATCTGGCTAGAACTAATAAGAGCCAAGCATCTATGACAAATGTTGCAAAAATGGGAAAAACTAATTATTTTTACCCGACTACGGCAAAGCCAAAGGAGGTTTATGATTTTGACAGGCTATGTATGTATGTATGTTCATTTGTTCCCTCATAGCTCCTTAACTACTCATTGAAACTGGACCTCGTCCTCTGGTTATAGGCTATATGACATGTCACTGAATGTAATGTGGCGCCCTCTTGCCGACATAAAATACTGTATTAAAAAAAAGTAAAAACTAAGACCCACCTACGACAAAAAAAGACGCTGAAAAAGCAGGAAACTCATTTCTAGCTTTAGTCCATGCAGTGTAATGTACCATAACATGTTAACAACGCGTGACTACGGCTTTTGAAACTTGTTTCCTGCTTTTTCAGCGTCGTTCTTTGTCGTAGATGTGTTTTAGTTTTTAGATTTTAATGTTCAATGTAATCTCTTAATGTCGTTTTTTTTTAATTTTCATCAAAGTTACATAACCATTCTTACAATAGATGATCACAGATAAAAAAGACGCGGGAAATGCATTATGAAACATTAACAAATACAGATAAATATCTTATGTCATTGTCACGTACACTTTTGGCGCCTTTTCTTTAGAGATGGGTAGAAAAAAAAAACCTTAGTGTTATCGTATGGATTGACAATAAGGAATCTCACCGCAATCATCTTATGGATGTCGTAAAAGCCAACTAAAGAAGTAAACTACGCAGGACACAAGAAGATGCGTTGGGGTATGGACCTCCGGTATCCTCACTCACTCACATCACAGCGCAAGCGCCATTTCACACCGGTTTTCTGAACTTTTCTGTGAGACCGTGGTGTCACTCCGCATTGTGTAACAGGCTCCTTGTTGGAGAGGAAAGGCCTCTGGAGTATAGGCTGTGGATAAATATTCATATGTCATGGAAATAGGATTATAAATTGTGGCAATAAAATCCTATTAATATTATAAACGCGAAAGTTTTTTAAGTATGGATGGATGGATGTTTGTTACTTTACGGTTGAAACTTTACAATAATATAGCTTATATATCAGAATAACACTTATTTGCCGCAATAACCGACATACACGCGGGCGGAGCTGCGGGCAACAACTAGTAACAATATATATTCTTTATGATTTTTATGACACGAACGAAGAAAACTTACAAATAAAATTTAGATTTCCACAAATAGTCAAACCGAAATAGATAGTAGAGCTACGCTGATTTTAGTACGGATGAACGAATGACCGACACAGGCAACCGACCTAAAATAACACTATTCGTGTTGTCCTGTTTGTTAGTCAGTGCGAGATCGAAGACCCAAAGACGCGGAAGCATCTCAATAGGCTGCCACAGTGTGGGTCACCATTCTGCATTGTCTGCATGTGCGATGAATATGGCAACCACTACTTTTAGATTTTGATAATCCTTTTCATCGTTCTTTTTTTAATTATGAGCCCGCCAACGTGACTACTCTAGTCAAGTTGGCGGGCTCATACTTAAAAAAAAACTACGAAATTCTGTAAATAAAATATACGGAACCATACCAGTTAATCGTAAACTACACCAAACGATTACTGTCAAGCATTGATTAAAAATTATGCAATGAATAAATATATAAACCGCCATTAAAAACATAATTATTCAATAATAATTTTTATAGTATTATTTATTCGAGGCGAAGGCAATGGGCTTATACGGCCTTGCAGTCAACCTATTTGTTTTATTAATTGTTTTTGGTCAAGTGTGCTGCAATGAACCGACTAAAGTTGTGGAAACTAAACAGGGCAAGGTGGAAGGATATTTGGCGTCAAACGAACTTTTTTATGAATTTTGTGGCATTCGATATGGCATTGTAAAGAATAGATTTATGGTTTGTTTATTTTAAATATTTTCTATAAAAATTGGCGGATCAGCTGTTATTTGCACATTAAAGAAAAGAATATGAGGATTTCTCATTTGTTGGACCTATTTTTTTCTCATTTAAGAAAATTAAAAGAAACTTATAACTTTTAAACATGATATCACTAAATTTTCGACTAGTTTTAAACATAGAAACTGTATTTAAAAATATACTGATATTTTTTAACTATATTTCAATAACAATTTTTTTAAATGAAATAACTGTTTTGCGTTATTGTAAAACAAAACTATTATAAATCGTTTTTAGTATTTTTGTCTGTTATTTTAATCTTGTATTTCAATCTCTTGTAAAAACTTCTAAAAAGCAAATAGATTTTCGCTACCATGTACTTAAAAGTCTTCTCCCTTTCAGGCGCCAGCAGAACCTCCAGCATACGAAGGCATCTACACTGCCAACAACAGAGCGGTCCTATGTCCTCAATTCCCCGCCAACGACCCATTAGCCGCACCCAGCGACAACGAAGACTGTCTAATATTAAACGTCTTCGTGCCAAGTTTCACCAACACAACTTTACCAGTGATGGTGTTCCTCCATGGCGGAGATTTCGGTGTCGGTAGCAGCTCCCCTTACTTCTATGGCCCCCATTTCTTGGTCAGCCATGGAGTCATTATAGTTTCCGTCAACTATAGGCTCAATGCGCTTGGTTTCCTCAACTTGGGACGTAAAGAAGCCCCAGGGAACGCAGGGTTGAAGGATATTAGAGCAGCTTTAAGATGGGTTAAGAATAACATTAAACATTTTGGCGGTGACGAAGATAATATTACAGTTTTTGGCCACGGTAGTGGCGGGGCTGCAGCAATATATCTGACTTTGTCCGACTCTTGTAAAGGTTTATTCAATAGAATCATTTCTGAGAGCGGGACGCTGTTCACTCCTAGAACGTTCGACGCAAACCCTGTAGCAACTGCTTCACAAGTAGCTAAATCACTTGGTGTCAACACAATGAACACTGAAGAACTAATAAATATATTTACTGAAGTTCCTCTTGATAAGCTGGAAGAAGCGATTGGAAATCAAATGAATGCAAAATCGGTATTCTTACCATCTGTAGAAGATTATTATGACGATGAACCATTCCTGACTGATACGCCTTTTAATATTTTACAAACTAAAGCGTTCAATGCAGTGCCAGCCATATTTGGTTTGAATACCGTTGAAGGTTTAGCTACAACACTAGATTATTATACAATAACGAGCCAGATGGACAGAATAAAGAATGAAGACTTCTCCTGTATAGATCAGAAGTCTTTCAATGTATCCCAAGAGAAGAAGACGGAAATCAGAACCATTTTAAAAGATACGTACTTTTCAAATATTACTGACGATGAAACAGTTATCGGAGGTTTAATCAATCTGAATTCGGATTTCTGTTTCGTGGGTCCTATGTCTTTGTTTGTCGAAATGTATTGCAACAAAACTGATATAAATGTCTACCAATATATTTTCAACTACATTGGTAACAGGAATTTGGGGAGAATTTTGACCAATACTACTCTCCCTGCTACGACATATATGGACGATTTGTTTTATGTGTTTGAGCTGGAAAGACTGCCATTACCGATGGATGAAAATGATGCGAGAATTGTTACTTTTATGACGTTGATGTGGACCAGTTTCGCTAAATATGGGTAAGTTTTCAATCAACTTCCGTATTACTACCTATCAAGGTAGTAGAGTCACATTGATTCCAGCACGAACTGGCTGGCTTCAATGGAGTGGTACTACTCTCTCGCAGAAGACCAATCTAAAATAACAGTATTCTCGCTGTCGTGTTTCGTTGATTGAATGAATGGTGCAGAAGCATCTCAACAGGCCGCCATAGTGTGGGTAACCATACTGCATTGTCTGCATTGAGTATTATGACCACAACTCTTGGATTCTGCTCATGCTTTCCATCAGGCAGAGTAGACATTTCAGCAGACAGACAAAAGAAATATCGAAATTTATCCTGTGTCGCGGGGCATTTTATAAACATGAAAACCTCTTTTTGAGCTGCAACTGTAAGTAGGAGGCGCCAGTCACAATATCCTGGGCCTGTCTTCTTGTTTGTCAGTTATGCTAGACTAAATCTCATAACATTTTGAGTATTCTGATTTCAAACTAGGTACTCCTAAACAGTGTTCCAACGCTCATTCAACTAAAGAACATTTAAAGAAGTTATAAAGAAACGTCTGAAATTAAAATGTAGTGCACCTCTTAATTTAATTCCTACAGTAGACTGTGAGAGAATGTTTATGGTATTAAGTCCGTCATTGTAGTAATTTTGCGCATAAGGTTATTAGATAATTAAAGAAAAGTTAGATTTAATCGAATTAATTGTAATATTATTTTGTTTACAGATCTCCAACTCCGGATGCAGATAATGGTGAATGGATGCCGTATCCTCACCAGCTGGCTATCACCTTGGAACCTCAATACGTAGCTCCATTGACACCAGAAAGAGCTTACTTCTGGCGCACTTTGTACAAGAAATATGGCGCTGAAATTGCGCGGGAAAATGACGATGACAACTGACATTGATAGTTGTATGTCTGTAGTCTATGATTGTTTAGATAGTAAAGATATTTATGAAATTATTTAAAAATTAATTGTGATAATGTTACTAAATAAATGAATTAATTACATTTGTGGATTTTCTTTTTAAACTTTATAAATGACAGTGGGAAATACATGTTTTAGTACATTTACGGCGGTGTGACCAGCATGATACCACACTCATTCACTACACCTTCTTTTCTTCAAAAGTGAGGGTTTTGGGGCCTGCCAAAACTACCCTACTAAGTAAGACCTAAGTAGAATCCTAGAGTAATGGTCATCATATTTATTGCGAACGCTGACAATGGAACGTATTGTTTAACTTTATTACGACGCTTCTGCATCATTGGGTCTCTAGTCTCGCATTTACGAACGAAAAATGACAGCACGAATGCTCTTAATTTAGGTTGACTTTCTGTGTAATACCGCCCCGGTCGAGCCGATTCGTTTGTGCTGGAATCAGCGTGACATTACTACCTGTAGTTAACTTACCCGTAGAACGGCCCCTGGAATTAGAAACATTCTTAGAACATATATATATGGAGGGTAGCTGAACGGACGGAAAGCGTGATCGGAGTAGAGAGAGACAGAGACTGAGTTTGGTTAGATTATGTCTTCTTTCGTCTTTGGTGAAATGGCAATCAGCCGGATCTCTCGGATCAGCTATTTCTGCCAATGTCAAGTGTAATCATAAGTCTTCAAGTCATTAAGTCTTCGACGTGATGAAATTAATGATATCTATGCAAATAAATAAAATTGGAGTGTCTGTTTGTAATATCAAAATAACAGGTTTTTATTCAATGCATATGTATGTATACACGATACATATACCAAAAATGTAGTTAAAAAAATTTTTGTCTGTCTGTCTGTCTGTCTGTCTGTTTGTTCCGGGTAATCTCTGGAACGGCTGGACGGATTTTGACGGGACTTTCACTGGCAGGTAGCTGATGATCCAGGGAGTAACTTAGGCTACTTTTTTTAGACTAACTTTGCCCCGCGGCGTTACTCGCGGTACAATAATAACCGCGGGTAACACCGCGGGGTTCAGCTAGTAAAATATAAAAAATGTGGATGAGATGAAATGGGGACCGTCTTCCGAAAAAAACAAAAAACGATCTCCTTAGATTATCTCTCTCTCACTCAAGCTTCTGATTGGTCGGTGTATTTCCCGCCAAATCAGTCATGCAAATTGGTATGTGCGTCCACCAATCAGAAGCTTGTGTGAGAGAGACAGACTCTAACCAAACTCAGTCTCTCTCTTTCTAATCCGATCATGCTTTCCGCCAGTTCAGCTACCCCTCCATATATCTATACAAATAAATAAAATTGGAGTGTCTGTTTGTAATATTAAAATAACAGCTTTTTACTTAATGAATATGTATACACGGTACATACAACAAAAACGTGTTTAAAAAAAAATGTCTGTCCGTCTGTCTGTTTGTTCCGGGTAATCTCTGGAACGGCGGAACGGATTCAGACGAGACTCTCACTGGCAGGTAGCTGATGATCCAGGGAGTAACTTAGGCTACTTTTTTTAGACAAACTTTGTCCCGCGGCGTTACTCGCGGTACTACGATAACCGCGGGTAACACCGCGGGGTTCAGCTAGTATATATATATATATATATATATATATATATATATATATATATATGTGTATATTTATTTAAGTATATATATATGTGCTCTAAGGGGATATTAGAGAAGGGGCAGCATGAATTTAATCTAAAGGTATTAAAAAAAAAATTCGGGTTATAATTTTATTAAGAAAACTAGGAAATTTCTTCAATATAATAGTTGTGCGAATCTTAATTATTTAGGTACACTGCAATTTATACTTTTGCCAACACTAATAATACGCATGTACTCGATTTATACTATAAAATTGAACATACTGAATATATTGATATTTTTTATAAATACTTTTCTTGTTACTTGTTAGGAATGCATCGTGTGTCGCGGGAGACATTACAAACATATAAGATACAACACTACGAAATGGATACAAAGAACACTTAGACTCGGAACAACGTTTTGTTGATAATAATCCAGGATCGCGGAACTACAAGTTATTACTATCAAGCTTATTTTTCGTGAGTGGCTTCATTTTGAGTAGGGGCCCACCTTTAACCTTACAAAAGTTATCTTTACAAACAAATAAATAAAATTGCAATGTCTGTTTGTTACATTAAAAAACCGCTTTATATATATTATACACGATACATATACCAAAGTATTTTTCTTACGATATTTGTCAGTCTGTTGGTCTATCTGTTTGTGAAAGCTAATATCGGGAACGGCTTGATCGATTTTGACGGGAATTTCGCTGATAGTAACTTAGGATACTTTTTTTAGACTAGCTTCGCCCTGCGGCCTTTCCCGCGGTACTATAATAACCAGGGGGAAATATCGCGGGACTCAGTCAGTTAATAATATTATTATAAATAGGTATCTAATATTAACAACTTCATAACGTTCACATATGACAATCTGATTCCAAACTTGACAAAGGTGACCAGACTGCTCATAAATCTGTACTAATATATAAAGCTGAAGAGTTAGTTTGTTTGTTTGTTTGTTTGAACACGCTAATCTCAGGAACCGCTGGTCCGATTTGAAAAATGTGGAAGGTGAAGGTGTTCGATAGTTGTTATTTATCGAGGAAGGCTATAGGGTATATATCATCACGCTACTACTAATAGGAGCGGAGCAACAATGAAGAATGTTTCAAAAACGGAGGAAATTTTCACGCTACGGGCAATATAAGGCGCAAACGACGTTGCGTGGGGTCAGCTAATATACTATATGTCGGAATGAGGATCTCCGAATAAAAAAAATATTACAAACATCGAACGGTTCCATGAGTCAGATGACGAGGGGACGTATATAAAGCGGCACGATAGGAAAAAAGGGCAGTTTCTCTTCAGATATCGCGACGTCCACGCCCATAGAGACAAGCTAAGCACTCACAGACCGATCACTGGTGTACAGAATTAAACATATTAATTACCCCATCTTGGACTAAATGTACTTAAACTTACGCCTGTATCCCTACTTACGGGGTAGGCAGAGATGTGATAAACACTTCCATTGGAGAGCTATGCTCTGCATTGATAAAAAATTGTCTTGTCTATTTATTATTACCACATATTAGATTTAATATGTGGTAACATTAATTAGACAATTCACAAATAGAAATATAGTGAAACGACTGTGTCTGAGCTAGTAAGAACTGTGTGAAACACACTGATAAAATCCCACAGCCTCGGAAAAGCAGTGTTCAAGAATTATTTCCCAAAATAATTTTCTATTATTTATGATTTATTGTGTTTATATTTATATATCGTGTGCCTACATCGCTCTTTGTGTAAATAGCTACCTAACGTCATCAATTTATAGAGATAATATAAGGTTTACAACAGACTTCGGTGACAATCGAAATATATGTTACTAAATACATATGCATTTTAAATAATTTACATCCATTCCAGACATAGAACGTTATATTATCACACAATTACTTGTATCGAATAGGAATCGACTTAATAGTTAAAAATATATGTTTCAATATGTTGATATTAAATAAAATAAAAAAATATATTTCCGACATCTTACACACAACGTCATCTAATCCCAAGCTAAGCAGAGCTTGTGTTATGGGTACTAGACAACTGATACAAATACATATTATACTTTTTTTGTAAATACATTACATATTATACATAGAAAACACCCAAACTCCGAAACAAATATTTGTAGATCATATAAACATTTGGTCCGACACGGGAATCGAACCCGAGACCTCATGATCAGCAGTCGCACACCCCAACCGCTAGACCAACGAGGCAGTCAAAAGGCAGGCATATTTATATATATTTCAATTTACTTTATAAAATCTTCTAACTTCTAATTGATCTTATAACCTACAAATTGTTTCACAATATAAAACTTTACAAGTTAGCCCTTTTAACAACATATTCTTTCAACATTGGTAAATATTGACATTGCCAAAGGCCCCAACAATTTGACGTCTTTCATCAAAATGATATTAAACATTTTCGACACTCCAAAAGCCCGCTATCCAAACTCCAAACCATAGACGACATTTTAACGCAAAGGCTACAATTCATACAGCCTTCAACTAGAGCTGTCACTGTCACTCTCACTTGAGTCGTACTTCTTCTTTTTCTTCTTCTCCTTATGCCTATCTTCTTTTTTGTCTCTTCTAGGACTACGCTTGGGGCTGTCGCGTCGAATGCGGTGATGTCAAATACCTGAATCATCTGTTGTATGGTGGGCATTATTCAATGATTCTTCTGAACTCTCTGATTTCTGTTTCTTCTTACTGTTGAGAGGATATTAATACAATATTAATTTAATACAGTTACATTATCTTTGATATTTTTAGTTAGTTAGTCAGTTTAGTTTGGTGGGAGACCGATGCCTAAACTAGATAAAGAATTTATTTCAGGCAACGAATCCACAAAGAAAGACGCTCTAATGCTCTCTCAAATTCATAAGAACTTTTAAATTTCTTATTAAATAAAATAATATAATCGTCGGAGGATTTGAGACTGGAGAAGCCTCTGCATTCTACAAAATTCTATGTCCAGTCTTTTACTGTTCAAACTGTACGCTTGTGGAATGCATTGCTGTTAAACATTAGGAAAGCGCAAACATTGTAATATGGTCTACAATATACAATACAAAGAGTTTTCTATCTATCTATCTATCTATATTCTAAAACTTACCCTTTCTTCTTTTCATTTTCAGTTGACACTTGATCTTGGAATATTTTGTTTAACTCTAGTTCCTTTATTTCGTCCGAATTCGTTAGAATAATAGCTCTGAAACGATAAAACACTATTGATAATGCCTATTAAAATGAATCTTTACTAATATACAAAGCTGAAGGGTTTGTTTGTTTGCTTGAACGCGTCAATCTCAGGAACTAATGGTCCGATTTGAAAAATTATTTCAGTTTTAGATAGCCCATTTATCGAAGAAGGCTATAGGCTATATATCATCACGCTATGACCTACAGGAGCTGAGCACCAATGAAGAATGTTACAAAAACGGGTTTTTTTTTACGCTACGGGCAATCGGAGATGTAAACAAGGTTGCGTGGGTCATCTAGTCATACATCTATACAAATAAATAAAATTGGAGTGTCTGTTTGTAACATTAAAATAACAGCTTTTTAATCAATGCATATGTATGTATACACGACACATATACCAAAAACGTAGTTAAAAAGTTTTTGTCTGTCTGTCTGTCTGTCTGTTTGTTCCGGGTAATCTCTGGAACGGCTGGACGGATTATGACGGGACTTTCACTGACAGGTAGCTGATGATCCAGGGAGTAACTTAGACTACTTTTTTTGACTAACTTTTGTTACTCGCGGTACAACAATAACCGCGGGGTTCAGCTAGTTTCATTATAAAATAGCCGAAATTATCAGGTTAAACTATCACTACTATTATTAACTATAATTATCAGGTATTATTGTTAAACTCTTTTCGAAATCGGTCCAGCCGTTTCAGAGATTAGATTAGAAACAGACAGACAAAAAAAAAATTGTGATGTAAGTACCGTATATTCTTTCATATTATGCCATTAGTCAAAATCTGTTAATTATGAATTACAAACAGACCAGTATATTTAATAATTGTATAGGTGAAGTTATTTCCCAATTTGTCAACATATCATTTTATGTTTTCATTATATTAGCAACGGGGCAGCTTTACAAATCAAAACGTAATCTCACCCCTATTCTAACAAAAAGGTAGGTGGCCACAGTTAGATAGTGGCATCGTTTGCCGCACCCTATAGTGATGGGACGGGGTCGATGAATCGATGTCGATAAACAAATTTTTAATATAGTCTTGACATTGATTGATATCTCAAATAACCGAAGTATTACATGAAATGCTGACTAACTCGCATCTTTGATTCTTTTAAATGGAATACATTTTCCTCGTTTTACAGTGACGCCCAGACGGCCAACGTAGCGTAATGTAATGCCTACTGGATAGCCCTTATCATAGGGCTATCCAGTACTAAAAATAATAGTTTCTGATATTAATTGTTAAAAGAAACAAACAAACTACACAGTTCACTCAGATTATTAAGTAGATAAGTGATTGTGAGTGAGTGAGTGATTGATTATAATATTTTAGACATTAAAAATGAACAAACTGATACTCATAAATATACCAAAAGTGTTACTAGCCATGCATTCGGCTGAAATACTTAAATCTTAAGTAATAATTAATTTGCTTGTTCTTCGTTGCTTCTGCATTCTCGAATAAGATAAGAGAATAATGGCGTTCGCATAGTAAATATTTCATAACAAAATCAATGGTCAAAAAATTGATAAGAAAAGCAAATTTTATCGACATCAACCCCATCACTAAAGGTTGATCCAAACCCGTTCATGTCAAGGCGAATCGACCTTCTACCCCTACACAATAGACGGCTATAGAAACTGTTTGTATAGGTACTGCTAATGTTACAATCTGCGAGAGGTCAAGAGTTTTGTTTGTCAGAATTATAGTTCGTCAGTTTTATAAAGACTTAATACTTTTAGAAAGGGTTTAAAGTTAATTTACACAAAAAAATAAAAGGTAATTTGATTAGAATTAAACAATATGGCGTGTCTAGACAAGTATGGCGTCGTGTCAGATTTGCCGCGTAAATTCAGACTTTTGACAAGTGAAGTGTCACCATAAATTTATCTAAATTTTGAATTATGTACAAATGTTTTGCCATCTTTTATTTTAATTTCACTGAAAAATTAAAAATGTATTTCTTAAATTGTTTATGCTAATTGTCCTATTCACGAGTTTCCGTTCCGTTTGTTTACAACACGAATATTAGTATTCGTGTTGTAGATAACTGAACTGATAACGTGAAGATAACTTGAAAAGAATAACCTTCTGCTGCCATGAGTACAAAGTAGAACCATAGGAAACTAACCTGATCCTGCCACCATCATGGCGGTCGTGTCTTCGGTCACTGATCACAGAGATAGAGGTCTCGCCAATCTCATGTTTCTTCTTATGTCTCCTTGATTTGTGTTTCCTACAAATATACACCAATCTTATACTAAGACGTAAGTATTATTATGGCTTCACTTGCCTGATTATTTCGTGTTTCTAATTCTGAAAATTACGAGCTACCAGGTAAACTTTCGTCCCTTATTTTACGTCCTTAAAGGAGAAATTTCCATAAATCCTTTCTGACTCGGTGCTTCAATAACATCAGCTACATCCATAACATCATTATAGACCACAAATACGGGGAAAATCTCAAAGCTATACATTTATAATTTTATCTTAAAAAAAGGGGTCTATATTTTTATAGGGGATTGAAATTTCAAATTGTAGCTACTAATTCAAATAGCTACTATCATGTGAAAAGGCGTAATTTGCACATTGCAACTTTTTTCTTTATGCAATAGGGGCAAACGAGCAGACTTATCGCCTGATGGTAAGCAATTACCGCCGCCCATGGACACCCGCAACACCAAACGTTGCCGGCCTTTGGGGAATGGGGGAGGGGTAGGGGTATGGGACCCCAGTATCCTCACTCACTCGGTGAAACACAGCGCAAGCGCCACCCATTCATGCCGAAGCGTGGCTTACCCATGGTAACTTTTTTTTACGTTTGAATTCACCTACGAATCTCTAGTATCATTGGCTAATATTTTGTTTTAAGCACGTGATTTAGCATTGAGATGACATCACTAACACATATTTGTTAGTTGTCTAATAAGGTTTGCGTTTGTAGAATGTTATCTAGACTAGGGGCTGACCAGAAATACAGATAAGAAGAATCTTTTATGCTGGTATCGTTTCGTCGTATGTATCGTTTAGTGTATGGTTTGGTATCGTGTCTGTAGTATATTCATATACATATGTATATATGTCGGCTCTTAGACGCACGCGCCCGATCACCTCCGCCTCTCACAGTTGACTGAACTGCTCACGACCGCACGTGCACTAGACATGACATAATGCTTCATTCTCATTCATTCACAGATAGTCACAACTGGTGTGGAATCATGCCATTGACAGTTAAAGAGCAACATGGACCTAGCTTCTTTTCCCGATACGAAACAGTAAGTCATTTGTTGCGGGAGGAAATCTTCACACATACGCATTTTAGACTCACATACAAAAACAATCGCCTGACACTGTGAAATCACACATATACAATGAAAATAAAATATTCCCACTTTCACTCACACATAAATACATTCAGTATCATAATAGTGTAACGCGTAGGCCCATTTCGGCTTATACTTTGACAGAACGGAACGCCTAAATGCATATAGCTACTCTGTATGTGTCTATGATAACAATGAAGTCCATGACATTTTGTGTCTTTTTCTCTCTTAGTTACTTACTTATGTTTCTTCTCTTTCTCTTTCCGTTCACTTGATTTATGTTTATGTTTCTTTCTGTACACAGAACCACCGTTACCGTCGTCTATCGTCTCCAAATGGAGGACATAGAGACGATATATTTGGAGTAGGATTACCTGCATTGAAAAAGAGATGTCTTAGTATAATATATGGTGATATTGATAAACGGATCTCATATCTCCAACATGGAGGGAGTTTCCTTTGATTAGAGGAGGTGATCATGCCTGGCAGGTCACGACAACATGTTTGATGTGGGGAAGTTTTTTAAAAAAGACAACTCTTGCACTAAGATATTTCTGTGTCGACAGACACTACGAACACCCAAACTTATAACAACAATTTGTGGACAGTGAGTGTGACACACAAACAGTGAGTGAGACTGGAGGTCCAATAATGCAGACGCATCTCACTAAGCAGTCAAAGTGTGGGTTACCATGTTGTATGGTCTTTTTTTAAGGAATATGGGGCAAACGAGATGACGTATCGCCTGATGGTAAGCGATTACCGCCGCCATGGACACCCGCAATACTAGAGGCGTCACAAGTAGGTACGTTGCCGGCCTATGGGGGATGGGGAAAGAGACACAGCGCTGTGGCTGTTTCACACCGGTTTATTGTGAGACCGTGGTATCACTCCGGTCGAGCCGGCCCATTCATGCCGAAGCGTGGCTCTCCCACGGTCTGCGTTTGTTATGAGTATGGTGACCAACACTCTTGAATTCTGCTCATGCTTTCCATCAGGCAGAGTAGAGTTACTTTGGTAGGTTCATATAAAAAAATAGCATTCAATAATAAGTATACAGCTGGATATAAACCTCTTCTTCGAAAGGAAATTTTGTCCTACAATAGCACGCTAGCCAATTTAATTTTTACCTTAAACGTACACTATCAAGGTTCAAAGTTTTAAGGAAATTTCATCACCCTGACTATCAACTCACCAGGGTATTCTTACACGTGAAGAATATGTTCATATAATTGATGATCCTGTAGTGACAGATGATGAGAAGTCTGAAGGCCAGGAATGGAGCATCTTGAAGGGCGATGTTCATGATGATGGCACAAACTTCGATGCTGCAGCAGCAAGCCCTGCTGTTTCTGTAGAAATACAGGATACATGGTATTAGCCCTCAGAAGAAAGGGCTGAAATGTGGTGGAGTCTAAACTTGAATTGAATTCTGAAAATTTTTGTTTTGCTCATCCTGAAGTCCGACGAATATGTGGGTAGTCTAAAAGGTTTCCGACCTAACGATGACTACAAGATAGTTTTTCTCATTCAGATTTCTCCAAAATCTTCTTGAACTCTACACACGTCTCATACAATACAACGCTTTTTAAACAATGCTCTATGTATAATAACTCTATGGACCAAACGGGCTGGTATCATAGAGGTATGAAAGATAGAGCAGTGGAGCCACGCCTCCAGCCGTCCCGCAGTTAGAAAGAGAGATAGACGATCGCGGTATCTATCTGTCTCTCTCTCTATTCGCGTATGCGCAGTTAGCGTGGACAAGCAGCATAGCAGAACGATGCGACGGTTAATTGTTGTGATTGGATTACCATTATTAGTCCTTTACTGCGCATGCGGCAGTAGAGAAAGGAAGATGAGGTACCACGATCTTTTGTCTCTTTCTAACTATGGACGTTTCCGCTTATAGGCAGCCGTATGTCTTCCCTACTCTAGCTCTATGGTTGGTATACAGTTTGTGTGAAGTTGTCCTTCTCTCGGCAGTGCTGTTGTCCTGGTAATTTGCTCTCTTGAATTGGGATTGTGACACTCCACATTCTTTAATACTTTATACACCCACAGATAACACAAAATAGGAAATGTACATAAAAAAGCTATGAAGCGTGGTTACATGATTTTGTTTTTACGGCTGTGGCCGTTATTTTCAAAAATATCAATTTTCAATTTGGAAAGACAACGCGTTGATGAGTTTATACATTTAAATAAAAACATGTATATTTATGTGTACAACATTTATAAGTACAATAATATAGTGAATAAATGCGAAAAGGGGATGATATTTTTAGGTAAATGATTTTTTGACAACCTGTGTATCCACACTAAAATCATAAATTCAAATCTGTCCGACTGTTATTCCTTTTTTTTTTTAATCTCCAACTCTTTGCGGCCGGTCTCAAACGTCCTGCTCTGAAGAGGACCCGGACTGTGTTAATTTAGGTCCCCTCCAGGAAGGACGCCATACCTAATCAGACTCTATCCTGGGGGAAGCCTGGGCTTCCTCCTGCCTATGGCCCCAATCATATTGCAGTCTGTATGCAGTTTTGCAACTAGACCGCTGACTTCAGATCACTCTCTGGCTGCTTGTCGACGGCTGGTATCGGCCCTTTCCCGATCCCGTGCAGCAGTCTCTTTCTGGAGCATTATTTATTTATTTTTATTTATTTATCTTTATTGCATACATGTAATGACATAAAACATAGAAAGAGTTACAGTAAAATATAAATGTAATAATCGGCGGCATTACAGCTTTACAAAAAGAAACTACTCCGCCCCAGCCCTCCTCACCCGCCATCATGGCAGCCATTAATTAATCCAAGTATACATGTTCTGCCGCCATTTTTATTTACACAGGTTGTTTTTACATCTATCATGTTCACCCTTCCCTTTTCGCATCCATCCATGACCAACCTCTTAGCCAATTTGCAAATGTCTCGCGTCGATTACTTTTCTACAATAGTGTATTTTACTGTATACGAGAAAAAATCTCAAAATATATAATTGAGATACCTTAGGCAAATACCAGGCGGAAAGTGTTAGTTTTTAGTTCAGAGAATGACAAAATATTTTTTATAATTTATTTCAAAGTTTTAGTTTTTTTAATCTGTTCTATAAAACCTTGAAATAGTTGCCGCCATGTTATTACGTCACACCGCTTTGTAAGTTCACTAAAGTCATCCACATTTTACAAAGCGAACTGACGTCATTACCACAGAGCAATATGGCGTCAACTGCGTCCAGCGTTATTGACAAATTACGCGCGAAATATGAAAATGATTTTTTTAAATGTATTTTAATGGCACTTATTGATTGAATTAAAATTGTGTGATTTTTCCTATGGTTTAATAGCACTGTAAAATCTAATTAAGACACTTTCAATGAATCAAAATGGGTATAATACCCTATTGCTATCACCTTATTCCCTTACATAATTTGCAAATATTTTGTTTTCACCACGTGAGACGTTGAGAAACGTCAGTCCAATACATTTGCCAGTTTTCTATCAACGTTGACGTTTGGAGAATGCAACTTGACTAGGGATAGAATAAAAAAGTGCGTCAGTGTCGATGAGCGAGCGTGCGTGTGTGAATACGTACATGTCTGACCTATTAGCAGTCCCCCTCGACTTCCGACTCTTCGTGGCTGTCAGGACCACGGTGAACTGCATCAGGGACCACGACCAGATCGCCAGAGTCAGGAGTACTAATACTTTTTCTGTAGCCACCTTCTCATCTTTGAAGGAGTCGAAAAATTCTATGATGTCCGCTGCTGTGCCTGTTAAGAATGGTTTAGATTGAGAAGTTTTGAACCCTGGCTCGACAGGAGTGATACCACGGCCTCACAGAAAACCAGTGTGAAATAGCGATTGCGTTGTGTTTCACCGAGTGAGTGAGGATGCCAGAGGCCCATAGATCCCCTCCCTACATCCCTTTTCCCATCCCCTAAAGGCCGGCAACGCACTTGTGACGCTTCTGGTGTTGCGGGTGTCCATGTCAACAGGGGATACATCGGCTCGTTTGCCCATCTATACAAATAAATAAAATTGGAGTGTCTGTTTGTAATATTAAAATAACCGCTTTTTAATAAATGCATATATATATATATATGCACGGTACATATACCAAAAATGTAGCTAAAAAAATTTTTGTCTGTCTGTCTGTCTGTTTGTTCCTGGTAATCTCTGGAACGGCTGGACGGATTTTGACGGGACTTTCACTGGAAGGTAGCTGATGACACGGGGAGTAACTTAGGCAACTTTTTTTAGACTAACTTTGTCCCGCGGCGTTACTCGCGGTACAACAATAACCGCGGGTAACACCACGGTGTTCAGCTAGTTATCAATAAAAAAAAAGAAAACTCTACTATGGAATACATCCACAGGGTAGACTGAGATGGGTGTTATTCAGTAGGAACTCGAGGATTAGCGATTAACATATGGTGTTCCTCACACTATATTTATTTGTCCAGGAGTCCATTTGGTTTAGCTTCAGGATTGGTAATCACTAGACCAAGAGACCCTCTGCCAGTCACCAACAGCCTTTAACAGTACTCGGCTTGACATTTGCCTCTCCTAAGAAAGGCGGTTTTGTTCTACTCTACCAAAATGGCCAGAGGGGTTGGTATAAGGTTTATGTCAAATTTTCCATCTCTTCGTAGTCCTGTTGTCCTGGTAGTTTGGTAGTTTGCTCCCTTACTCGCTTCTTACGACACCCACGGGGTGAATAGGGGTGGTAACACTTAACATTCCAAACGTCATCACACGTACTTAACTTTTTAAGACAAAATAAATATATTTCGGACATCTAACACACACCGATATCTAGTCTTAGGGTGACAAATCAATATCGAGCTATGCTGCGCTGTACTGCGCTATGCTGTGCTGTGTTTCTTAAGCTCCTTTTTTTTAACAATCTACATCAAGCTGTGCCGCGCTTTGCTTGGCTCAGTATTAAAAGTAATCAGCAGCTCCTGTAGTCGTTTATCTCGTCAAAAATGACTTTATTTTCAAAACAACGTAAACATTACGACATAGTTGTAGATAGATGAAGTTGAAAGTGAAGAAGAAGCGGCTATGGGTATTTAAGTGTTCCATAAAAAACATAGCACAGTTCGTCACAGCGCGGCTCAGCACAGCGGGTACCGAGGCTCGCTCGAGACTGCTGCGTATTTAAACAGAGCATAGCCTCACACAGCGCAGCACAGCATGGTTTGTTTGTATCCTCATTAAAATATTAGACGAACGAGTTGACCAAACATAGTACAGCGCAGCATAGCTCGATGTTGATTTATCACCCTTAAGCTAAGTAGAGCTCGTGTTATGGGACTAAACAACTGATAACATAATATAAAACATCTGAACTTCGAAACAAATATTTGCAGATCAAAGAAACATTAGGTCTGAGTTGGGACTTGAACCCGAGACTTCCAGTACAGCAGCCGCATACGCTACCACTGTGCCACCGAAGCAGTTAATAATAAACTTGAATTAGCAATTCTCTTACCGATATACACCAATAAGAGTTGGCTGAGCTGGTCCCTGGTGAGATCTCCTTTCGGTAATAGCCAGCGTCCGACGATGAGAGTCAGCATGAGGAACTGCTCTATCAAAGTGACCCATAACTCTGTGGTTATCTTGGTGGCGACTGGAATTGGGATCTCCGTCTTGGTTGCAAGGAGGAAAAACAATTTGAAAATTACAACAGGTAGAAAGGTGATAAAGTTTTTAAAGTTATACTAAATTTAAAAAGTGTGTTATTTATAATGTTGCTGTGTAATTTATTCCTCTCCTTATAGAAAAGGGACGGAAGTGTGTAACAGTGTTTATACGTCCTCACACAGATAATGATTTCACACGAATCTATCTATACTAATATATAAAGCTGAAGAGTTTGTTTGTTTGTTTGAACACGCTAATCTCAGGAACCGCTGGTCCGATTTGAAAAATCTTTCAGTGTTAGATAGCCCATTTATCGAGGAAGGCTATAGGCTATATATCATCACGGTAAGACTAATAGGAGCGGAGCACCAATGAAAAATGTTTCAAACACGGGGGAAAATTATCACGCTACGGGCAATAAGAGACGTAAACGAAGTTGCGTGGGTCAGCTAGTGTAATGTAAAATATCAAAAAAAGGAGGATGATGTACTCGTAGCGGTTTCAGACATGGCGGCCAGTCTCAACAGAGACCACTGTACACAGGAGATATTATAGTGCATAAGTGTGTGTGCTTACACAGGTGCATTCTCTGTTCCTTCACTCCCACTGGATAGGACGGTTATGCAACACGACCGGGTAGAGATCAAGCTAAGGATCGACGGTTGTACGTGCTTTCCTAGGCAAAGGGGTTTAGGCCTAAACACACTTTTGACCAGGGAATCGACCCCGAGTCCTCTTGATCGGCAGTCCCATATGAAAATATGTCCAAACTAAATTCAAATTCAAATTCAAATTCAAAATCATTTATTCAATTAAGACACTAAGTGACATTTATGAACGTTAAATTGAAGCTGTAGTTAAGAATCATAGATCGACACAAACAGACGCCACAGCATGTGCTGTATTGTCGAGGTAAATTAGGTGAAAACACCAAAATCTACTGCCTGCCTGTGTCGATCCATAACTTCCAGTTTCCAAAATGCGTAGAGCCTCATGAGAAGAATACTGGCAAAGAAACTCATGGCCACTCTTTTCAAAGTCAGATTTTCAGGTACAATAGTGTTAGTATTACATGTAAGGTAAACAGTATGCAAGCTGTTGCCACCTGAATTTCCTTTTATTAAAATGCTCCAAAATCTAACGCTCAAACAAAAAAAAAAGAAAAGAAAAATCACTCATTGATAACGTTAAAGGTTTTAGTCTATTAAGATAGAAGATACTAACCTCTGTGAAGGTCGAGTTGATGGATTTCTTGTGCAGCCTGAGATCTACTTTGTGTAGTTCCAGGAGCCATATCGCAGGTACTACAAGGCCGAGGTAGATGAACACTGACGGGCAAAACCTGAGGACAATACATGTATGTCATTATCTAAAGCCGAGTCTCCACCGACCAAAGGTTAAGTCATTAGTTAAGTTTGCACGGATGGTTTTGTGGTTTAAGCGTTTGCCACGCCACTTTCTACTTTTTTTTTTTTTTTTTTTTTTTACGTGTGGAAAAACCCCCTCGGGCCGTCACCCCGCCGGGGTTTGCGGCGGGGCGGTGTGTCGGAATCGAACCGACTAAAACCACACGGTGTGCCACTCTGCGCCTGAGAGAGGGAGAGATCCGGGAACTGCTGTAATAAGACCTCCGGACCCCTCCCGGCGCCAGCCCGCACAGATGCGGGCACCCTCCTCCTCAAACTCTCTATTTAGGCGACACGCCACTTTCTACCGCAGTAAGGTTGAGGGTTCAAATCCCATATGGCAACATGTTGTTCTGGATGTTTTGCGTCCGTTTCATGTATGTTTGTTAAATTCTCCGCGATACAGGATATTTTTATTAACTAGCTGAAGCCCGCGGTGTTACTTGCCGCGGTTATTGTCGTACCGCAGGTAATGCCGCGGGACGAAGTTGGTCTAAAAAAAGTTGCCTAAGTTACTCCTTATATCATCAGCTACCTGTCAGTGAAAGTCCCGTCAAAATCGGTACAGCAGTTCCTGAAATTAGCTGGAATAAGCAGACCGACAAACAATATAGTATATAGTATAAATATATCTATACTAATATATAAAGCTGAAGAGTTTGTTTGTTTGTTTGTTTGTTTGTTTGTTTGTTTGAACACGCTAATCTCAGGAACCGCTGGTCCGATTTGAAAAATTCTTTCAGTGTTAGATAGCCCATTTATCGAGGAAGGCTATAGGATATATATCATCACGCTACTACTAATAGGAGCGGAGCAACAATGAAGAATGTTTCAAAAACGGGGGAAATTTTCACGCTACGGGCAATATAAGGCGCAAACGAAGTTGCGTGGGTCAGCTGGTAATATATAAAGCTGAAGAGTTTGTTTGTTTGTTTGTTTGTTTGTTTGTTTGTTTGTTTGTTTGAACACGCTAATCTCAGGAACCGCTGGTCGGATTTGAAAAATTCTTTCGGTGTTGGATAGTCCATTTATGGAGGAAGGCTATAGGGTATATATCATCACGCTACTACTAATAGGAGCGGAGCAACAATGAAGAATGTTTCAAAAACGGGGGAAATTTTCACGCGACGGGCACTAGGAGACGCAAACGAGGTTGCGTGGGTCGGCTAGTATAGTATATTATAGTACCGTACATAATTTCATATTTATGTAATGAAAAGATGTTAATTTGAAATTACTAACAGACACTTCAATTTTATATATATATATATACTAATATATAAAGCTGAAGAGTTTGTTTGTTTGTTTGTTTGAACACGCTAATCTCAGGAACCGCTGGTTCGATTTGAAAAATTCTTTCAGTGTTAGATAGCCCATTTATCGAGGAAGGCTATAGGGTATATATCATCACGCTACTACTAATAGGAGCGTAGCAACAAAGAAGAATGTTTCAAAAACGGGAGAAATTTTCACGCTACGGGCAATATAAGGCGCAAACGAGGGTGCGTGGGTCGGCTAGTATATGTATATGTATGTTTGCAAAGTAGAAATTTAAAGTTTCGTAGAAGAATTATCCTGCATCCGACATCTAGGAATAAATATGTCGGACATCTAACACACAACGCCGTCTAGTCCCAAGCTAAGCAGAGCTTGTATTATGGGTACTAGAACAACTGATGTAAATACATATTATACTTTTTTTTTGTATATACATACATATCTAATATATAAAATTCTCGTGTCACAGTTTTAGTTGCCAAACTCCTCTGAAACGGCTTGACCGATTCTCATGAAACTTTGTGAGCATATTGAGTAGGTCTGAGAATCGAACATCTGTTTTTCATCCCCCTAAATGGTAAGGGTCACCCATCCTTAAAAAAAAATTATGGCAAAACGACGTTTGCCGGGGCAGCTAGTTATACATAGAAAACAACCAAACTCAGAAACAATTCTTTGCAAATCATACAAACATTTGGAATCGAACCCGAGACCTCAAGCACGGCAGTCGCATACCACTGCGCCATCGAGAAATAAAATAAGGGTAAAAACAAATTATTACTAACTACTGATCAATTATAATTCTCTGATTGTTATCATAATTAGAAATTGCTCCAAATATTAATTCATTTAGGCACAGTATGTAATTTTCAATTAAGCCATTTTTCCTCCTATAACGAGCTAACGACAATAATAAAGTGAAATAAAGATGACATGAAGATTAAACAAATGGACATCCATGACATTGTTAATTTAATATCGATACAGTCTTTTGGTTTTTAACTACCATTGTGAGGCCGGAATATTGTTAAATAACTGGTAATTATTTTACCAAACAATGTGTAGTATAGTCTATTCGCTTAGATATGATCACCTTGATTGTTCCGCGTCGCCGTCCCACATGCGGCAAGCTACCCCAATATCAACTTCTCTTAAGAACTTTTAGAAGGGGAACAAATATTTAATAATTTGTTTTGCTAAAACTTTATCTGTTAACGCAGCGCACGCAATGGAAGCTCTCGAAAGGAATAACTTTCAATTAAATTAATACTCCGCTCCTATTGGCCATAGCGTGATAATATAGCCCTCCTCTATAACTGGGTTGTCTAACATTGAAATAAATTTTCAAATTTTGGTACGTGTACCATGTATACATACATATGCATTTAGTAAAAAGTGGTTATTTTAATATTACAAACTGACACTCCAATTTTATTTATTTGTATAGATATACATTTTCCGTCATGAAATCCGGGTCGTGTTGCTAGTTACAAATAAAGCAACTACATATCAATCTAATTTAATGGCGTTCCAGGAGTCGAGAATTTTCCGAACATTAGCATTGAGTCAACTCAAAGTCAGACGCTTCCTGCCTCGCCCTCTGACCTCACCTAATGAGGGACGTGTGACGTCACAATTTAGGAATGGATTTGCCATCAAATAATAAGGATAGACAGTTTCTTATTTCTTTTTATACCTTACTGCGGAAGAAAGAGGGTTTTTAAAATAACAACTTATTCAGGCGGGATTAAATGGAGAGTACATTCATGTAAGACGTTATCGACATGGTTATCTTCTAGCTAAGTCGTTAGCGTTTTTCTTTCTGCAATCGTTAACTCCTAAATTTTCGTGTGTCATTGGCTACTTGACTTTAATGGCTGTTAACGCTAACACTATCTATAGTTATAACTAATTGCACTGAGAGCTGTGAATGTCACTTTAGAATAGAATAGAATACATTTATTAGTCACACATAACATACATGTAAAAGAGAAAGATAAGACATTTAACTTAGAGTAAATAACAACAAACAATATACAAAACAAACAAAATAAAAGCAGTGAAATGTCTAGCTGTGTGACCAAAAGGCCACAGCTCAGCTTATGCTGCGGTCCTGAAAGTGACCACTGCGCTGATTTTCAGCTGTATCCCAACTTAACACCTCACGAACGCGTGCACAGTTTCAACAATAAACATATAGGAAATAATGAAAAATAAATAAAAAATACATTAAACCCCCAAGATATATCAGATTGACATACACAAGTTAAAACTATAGGAACAGGAACGTATTCAAGACTAAAAATATTATAAAGACCAAAAACATTACAAAGCACTGGATTTTTGTAATGTCAAAAAGAAAACTCTAATTTTTGACTTAAAAGAATTATTACTTTCACTACATATTATAAAAAAATCATTATCCTCCTTTGGTTTTGCCGTAGTCAGGTAAAAAGTAAAAACTAAAACTCAATTACGACAAAAACCAACGTTGGAAAAGCATGAAACAAGTTTCAAAAGCCGTGGTCCATGTAGTGTAATGTACCATAGTCCATAACACTTAACAACGCGTGACTACGGCTTTTGAAACTTGTTTCATGCTTTTCCAACGTCGTTTTTGTCATAGTTGAGTTTTAGGTTTTACTTTTTTTTTATTCAAAATGTTTTGGTGCCTCTATAATATTAATATCTTTGCAAAGTATATTTTAAATAGGTACCATATAAATATCACAATTATCGAATAAATATGGACAAAGTCACGAGAAAATGCTAATAATATACCTATATATATATATATATTTGAAATGTACAAGTAACGCCCTTTCGTACCTAACACGACATATTTATATAAAATTTATTTTTTAATACAGTACTTTATGTCCACTAGAGGGCGCCACATTAGATTCAGTGACACGTCACATAGTCTATAACCAGTAGACGATCATGACGCTTCTAACGACACCTCATTTGTCCAGTTCTAATAAGTAGTTAAGGAGCTATCAGGGAACAAATGAACATACATACATACATAGCCTGTCAAAATCATAACCCTCCTTTGGCTTTGCCGTAGTCGGGTAAAAACAAAGTCCTCTGCCGCGTCTGTCTGTCTGTTCGCGATAAACTCAAAAGCTACTGCACGGATTTTTATGCGATTTTTACCAACAGATAGATTGATTGATTGAGGAAGGTTTTCGAATATCATTTGTTACATTTTTGAGTACTTTGTCTAAAATATAACGATATTCGTTAAGACGTCCGAAAAAATTAGCGAGAGCTACATCTCTTTATACAAAAACGAGCTGAACCCCGCGGTGTTACCCGCAGTTGTTGTTGTACCGCGAGTAACGCCGCGGGACAAAGTTAGTCTAAAAAAGTAGCCTAAGTTATTCCCTGGATCATTAGCTACCTGCCAGTGAAAGTCCCGTCAAAATCCGTCCAGCCGTTTCAGAGATTACCCGGAACAAACAGACAGACAGACAAAATTTTTTTTAACTACATTGTTGGTGTATGTACCGTGTATACATACATACATATGCATTTAGTAAAAAGTGCTTATTTTGATATTACATACAGACACTCCAATTTTATTTATTTGTATAGATGAATCGCCGAAATGTATGTACGCGAATAACTTCCGATCGACTGCACCAAATTATTCTATTTTTATGTGTTCTTTATTATTAGGACAAGGTTGAAAAGAAACATTAAAATATAACGCGAAAAGTCAATTTAAAAGTCAACTGTAAGTTCAGACAGATATCTATACTAATATATAAAGCTGAAGAGTTTGTTTGTTTGTTTGTTTGTTTGTTTGTTTGAACACGCTAATCTCAGGAACCGCTGGTCCGATTTGAAAAATTCTTTCAGTGTTGGATAGTCCATTTATCGAGGAATGCCATAGGGTATATATCATCACGCTACTACTAATAGGAGCGGAGCAACAATGAAGAATGTTTCAAAAACGGGGAAAATTTTCACGCTACGGGCAGTATAAGGCGCAAACGTTGTTGCGTGGGTCGGCTAGTTAAAATATAACGCGAAAAGTCAATTTAAAAGTCAACTGGAAGTTGAGACAGATATCTATCTATACTAATATATAAAGCTGAAGAGTTTGTTTGTTTGTTTGTTTGAACACGCTAATCTCAGGAACCGCTGGTCCGATTTGAAAAATTTTTTCACTGTTAGATAGCCCATTTATCGAGGAAGACTATAGGCTATATATCATCACGCTAAGACTAATAGGAGCGGAGCACCAATGAAAAATGTTTAAAAAACGGGGGAAAATTATCACGCTACGGGCAATAAGAGACGTAAACGAAGTTGCGTGGGTCAGCTAGTACTCTATACTAATATATAAAGCTGAAGAGTTTGTTTGTTTGTTTGAACACGCTAATCTCAGGAACCGCTGGTCCGATTTGAAAAATTATTTCGGTGTTGGATAGTCCATTTATCGAGGAATGCCATAGGGTATATATCATCACGCTACTACTAATAGGAGCGGAGCAACAATGAAGAATGTTTCAAAAACGGGGAAAATTTTCACGCTACGGGCAGTATAAGGCGCAAACGTTGTTGCGTGGGTCAGCTAGTATAAAAATATAGCGGTACGAACTTCGCCAGGTCAGCTAATAGACTATATAAAATTTTCAGAACCCACACGTGCGTAGCCGGGGCCAGTCTAAACAAATTAATAAAACTGAAGTGACTGTGCAAGCAGTAATAATTGGATGGTGTTGCCAGACTTTACAGATTATCCCGTCAATTTAACCTCGACTGTACAAACATGGTTGAAAGCCTCTTAAAATTCATTGACACAAGAATCCCATTAAAAAGGGTTGTAGTATTAAACTAAACTAGTTATTACCCACGGCTTTGATCGTAAATTTTTCATCTCTCTCTCTTTCTCTCTCTCTCAATTGAAGGGCTAGTCCCTTGTCGATGGAACAAACGCCACTCTTCTCTATTTTCTTCAATAGGCCACGACCTACTTTCTTTCTCCTTTACTTGCTGACTATAGCTTAATCTATGCCTTTATCGTTTTCTCTTGTTTTCTATTTTTCCTTCTAGTATTGTTTTAAACAGATTCTCGTGTCTTATCAAGTGGCCAACCATTTTGCCTCTTCAGTTGTCAATAGTTTCCAACAAGCCCCACCTGTTGGTTCCTTTGTCCGTTTAACAGATGGTAATCGTCCGTGTCTAGCACCACATACGCTGTCAACATGTCTCATGTTTTCTTATTTCGTGTTTATTTATTTTATCTATACATCTATACTAATAAATAAAATTGGAGTGTCTGTTTGTAATCTTAAAATAACCGCTTTTGACTAAATGCACATGTATGTATACACGGTACATATACCAAAAATGTAGTTTAAAAAAAAAATGTCTGTCTGTGTGCCTGTTTGTTTGTTTCGGGTAATCTCTGGAAAGGCTGGACGGATTATGACGGGACTTTCACTGGCAGTAGCTGATGATCCAGGGAGTAACTTAGGCTACTTTTTTTAGACTAACTTTCTCCCACGGCGTTACTCGCGGTACAGTACAACAATAACCGTGGGTAACACCGCGTGGTTCAGCAAGTAGATATATAAAGGCAGAGGCAACTCATATTTTAACAGTTACAGCAATTCTGTCTGTCTTTAACATATTAATGACTAAACCGCTAAACCGATTTTAATGAAATTTTACATAGAAACACTTGAGGAAAGACATTGGCTATTTTTTACGTCAATAACTGTCATACGCGCTTTCGGAGCCACAGGAAAAATAAAAGCTATAACTAGTTGAAATACTCAGCAAGATGACGGACCAAGAACACAGAGTGTGACCCCCCTACTAATCCTGTGGGTGTCGTAAGAGCCGACTGAGGGAGCTAACTACCAGGACAACAGAACTGCAGAGAGAAGGTACACTTGATACAAACCATATACCAACACGTCTGGACAGCGTGTTAGAGTAGGAGAAAACTTCCTTTCAAAGTCGAAGCCTGTGTTCAACACAGGACTGTTCAATGCTATTGTCGATAGCTGTAATTGGGACTAATCCCACCCACACGCCCACCGCTGTAACTCCTGTACACCAGGATCAACAGCAGTGACCCACGAACACACCGAGAACACACTCGGGAAGTCCCAGGAAAAAGTTTTAGAACTGTCTTGGAACCCGCAACGAAATTAATCAGAAGAAAAACAGGAGGAGTTGGAAATATGATAATACGATATGCGACGAATACGATAGCTGTAATGCCCTTTTAACCTACAAAGATAATAAAATGTGTTAGGCAAGTTTCGGGAATACAATATTGATCGTACAGTCGTTAAATTCACCCTCCCGAACAAGGGTTAAGGGGTGACATTTGAATGTTTTGTGAACGACTAATGAAGTGAGACCAGGGGTGGGGAAGGGTTAAATAATGAATCATCAAGGGCAGAGGAATACTTACATATGTACCTTCCTTTTTTTGGGGGAATATCCCCGGATATCACCGGTGGATATGTCAGTTTCGGACCGATTAACAATCGAAAGCCATTTCAGGTACAAGAAGCTGGGGAATCAGGTGCGCCCTAGAAAGGAAAAACAGTAGACACGTGGTAATCCGGCCCCGGTCTAATCCGGCACCCGGCAATGTTGATCCATGATTGAACAGGTTACAACTTGTACGCGCCACTTTGTATTGTGATCTACGCGTAGGTATTAACAAATATTTTTACGGGAATTAACGCGATCACTAATTAAAAGGTATTACATACCTCTCTCTGATTTGCCTGACGTTTCGACCAGGATGCATTGGCCGTGGTCACAGTCTGGTCACAGTGACTACCTGGCTGGCTACTAGGCGAACCGGTGTGAAATAGCGCTTGCGCTGTGTTTCGCCGAGTGAGTGAGGATACCGGAGCCCTATTCCCCAACCCCTCCCTACATCCCTTTCCCCATCCCCCAATGATCGGCAACGCACCTGTGAAGCCTCTGGTGTTGCGGGTGTCCATGGGTGATACGTCTGCTCGTTTGCCATCTATACCATTAAAAAACAGTTATTTTGGCAGGTTCAAGTATAAAAAAAACCCAACTACGACAAAAAACGACGCTAAAAAAGCATGAAACAAGTTTCAAAATCCGTAGTCACGCGTTGTCAGTGTTATGGACTATGGTACATTACAAAGTTTCAAAAGCCGTAGTCCATGAAGTGTAAGCAGACGATCATGACGCTTCTAACGACACCTCATTTGTCCAGTTCTAATAAGTACTTAAGGAGCTATGAGGGAACAAATGAACATACATACAAACATACATACATAGCCTCCTTTGGCTTTGCCGTAGTCGGGTAAACAAATATATTTGTCCGTCAGATGGTATGTGAGATGTCGACAATCTCAGAAACTGTGTTATCTTATTTGTATAATTCATTATGTTATTAAATAGGACAGCGAGCGAGGGTCACGATCGATAACTAATAATTTGTCTCTTATCTATCATAATATGAACTTTAAAACTTAAATAGATAGTGCTACGGGGTGGGCTCGACCGGAGTGATACCACGGCCTCACAGAAAACCGATGTGAAATAGTGCTTGCGCTGTGTTTCACCGAGTGAGTGAGGATACCGGGGGCCCATACCCCAACTCGTCCCGCAACACATTTGTGACACCTCTGGTCTTGCGGGTGTCCATAGGCGGCGGTAATTGCTTACCATCAAGTGATACGTTGTTCTCGTTTGCCATCGATTCCATAAAAAAATACTGTAAGGGTCTGTATGTGTCGATCCATGATTTTTAACTGCAACTGTACTTTAACGTTCATAATTGTCATTTAGTATATTAATCATAGATACTAATAAAATAAATGTAAATGTAAGTTTGTTTGATACGCTTTCACGCGAAAACTACTTAACTGATCATCATGAAACATTGTACACATATTCTTGGAGGTATTAAAAGTAACATAAGATAATTTTTATTAAATGCTAGCGAAGCCTAAGGTGAATAAATAATTTTGAATTTGAATTTCTCTTTGCTTCAAGATATTTTTCAAAAGCAAAAGTGAAATTAAAAAAGACGAACAAAAAAGAATTCGAACTTAGAACCTTCTCCTTTGAAGTGGTATTAACTAATGAAATGAATTATTATTATTATAAATTATAGTCATAACTTGCAAATAGTAATTTAGATATATCTTACATAGCCCGGATAGCTCAGTCGGTAGAGCATTGGACTTTTAATCCAAGGGTCCAGGGTTCAAGTCCCTGTTCGGGCGGGATATTTTTGTAGTCTTTTTCTTTTCTCATTTTTGCTTTTATAAATCCTTCTGCGTTTGAGTTGCTTTTTGTGTATGCCACCGTATATTTAAAAAAAATAGGCTTTATTGATAAAAAATCTTAAAAATATTTTTTTCTTTGTTTATTTATTCTACAAATATACAAAAAAAAATAGTTTAAAAACTACTTAACTTTTGATAACATTTATGAAGATATTGTCACCCGGGCTCTTGTTACGTATGATAATATATTGGTCATTCATTAAAATCGGTTTAGTACTTTAGGCGCTACAATGGAACATATATTCAAACATATATACGCTGCCAAAACTAATTGTCCTTCCTTTCCTGTGTACTCTCATATGCATATTTAGTGAAAAGCTGTTAATTTGAAATAACAAACAGACACTCAATTTTTTTTATTTGTATATATAGATAGAATTACTTATTTATGACAAGTGACCACAACCGCTATGCCAAGAGTGTAATGAGTGAGGATAAGATTCAAGACAAATAATCCCATCGTATTATTATATCCACCATTTTCTTTTTTCTTCTTTGTGGGGGGACGGGTGTGAAATGTGCCTCTAACACAAAGGGAGGATCCTCCGATCAGTCGATGTGATCATGCCTGGTGGGCCAACGCCCAACGGTTGACGTTGAGATGTTGTGTATATGTTAATCGGCGCGAGAACTTCTATTGCGCGATTCAGGAGTTTCTTTGTATTGAACATTACTCCGTAGTTCAGTGTAACTTCGGTAGATGGCGCTGTGGTATATTTCTTTAGCTGTGTATGTGGAAGTCGCCACATCACTCCACTCCAAGGCCGGAGGTCGATATCTGAAGAGTCGTCGTAACTATGCCACATACTTAATCTTCTTATGGTGTTTACTCAGTTCACCAGCTCTTTTTTTAATATAGGCCTGCCAAAATGACTCTACTCTAACTGATGGAAAGCATAAGCAGAATCCAAGAATGGTGGCGACCATACTGCGGATGCAGACAATGCAGCATGGTGACACACCATGGCGGGCTAGTGATGCTTCTGCATCATTGGGCCTCCGGTCTCGCACTCACCAACGAAACACGAAAGACGAACGCTGTCATTTTACGTTGATCTTCTGTGCGAGGAGTTCGCACCGTTAGCCAATTCGTGCTGAAATTAGCGTGGCTCTCCTACCTGGAATGAGCTTGTTGTACTAGCTATTGTAAACTTTCATTTAAATCCTTTGAGCAGTTTTTGCATGTGGTGGAACAAATATCCATACATCCTCTCTCACAAACATACGCATTTATAATATTACTAGCCTTAGCCCGCATACCCACCCGCGTGTATGTCGGTTATGGCCAGAAAGACATGTCCTTCCACAAGAATCAAAGTATCTCTATTTCAGTCATTGAAACCAGTGTAGCAGTTTATCCACGTTAGTTTCGAATTTATAATATCAGTATGGGAAGTATGTTTTTTTTTGATTTTCTAAAGATATGTATTTATTTTTGTAAATAATTGACCAAAAGTATTTAAATAAATAAATAAATATTTCGGACATCTAACACACAACGCCATCTAGTCCCAAGCTAAGCAGAGCTTGTGTTATGGGTACTAGACAACTGATATAAATACATATATACTTTTTTTTTGTTGTAAATACATACATATTATACATAGAAAACACCCAAACTCCGAAACAAATATTTGTAGATCGTACAAACATTTATTGTAGGCATTATATGTGTTAATCTGTGACTTTAGAGCTCTTGCATAGGTTTGTCAAATGGTTTTAAAAGAGTTCCTCTTCCTTCCGCGAAGACGTCATTTCGCAGAAGGAGGCGGCGGAGAGGGCCCAGAAGGACGACCTCCACTCGGACCCAATCCGCCGCCGGCGAACCGGATACCAGCGCCTCATGTCATCCTTGAATGTAGCCGCGACCGATCGGTACGGATTTTCCCCTCCATCCACTTTAGTCTACTGAAAATTAAAATTGTTCTCGTACTATCCTGAACACCTATATGACAGAGGTTCATTTTATGTAGAGGTATAACCTTTAGTTTAAATATTCCAAAGCTAGTTATAGAAAAATGCCAGTAGGTACCATTTAGTTTTAGAGAACAGACGATTAGGTTTCTGAATAGACCTATTTTGTCGGTTAAATTCAACTGTTATTTAAAAAGCGGTTATTTTTAAACGATTCTAAAAACAAAATCAAATATGGTTCTTTCAATTGTTTTTTTAAACATTTATTTTAATTCAGAACTCGCCATTTTATGAATAAATTTGAAATGTTACTTACGTCCGCGTTGGACGAAATACTTGCTTTCATTTTAGGGTTACTTAAATTTTAAGAACAAATACCACAGATCAGAGTAGATACCTAATTACAAAATTAAATTGGGAAATTAAAAAAAAGTTACTGAAGTACTTATATATGAGACTTTGACTTACCATTTCCACTCCTGACTCTCCTTAATAGTTAGCGTGAAAACACCTTCGAAGATCAGCAAGATAATCGGAGAAGCTAAATACCAATATTCTATACCATTGAATAGCGTCACCTGCCATATTGCAATAATGCCGTGACAAGCGAATACCAAACGTGTTATCACTGCTTTTATTGTGGCCAAAACTTTGCCTACATTCGCCATTTGTAAAAAAAAAGTTAATTTCAAAATTCGAATCGCATAAATATGTCCAAATAGCCCTTTGTTTAAAAAATAATAATATAATTTTGTGAACATATAATTCTCTTTCTATTAAATAAAATATTTATTCTATGTTTATTTTAATTTTTATTTTCCTTTTTTAAAATATACAGAATTATTTTCTAATTTTAAGGCACTCTATCATAGGCACACATGTTTATTATGTTTCTTTTTTAATTTGTTTTCGATTACATATTTAATATATTTCACTAGAAAATTCTTTACTAAATGCAACGGATAGCAAAACTCGACTGGAGAGTATCTTTTGCATTCAAAGAATTGCTACACTTTGTTATAAGTTTTACGACGATATAAATATATTCAGCAAAGATTGCTGTTAAGTTTTGAACGTTACAAATTCTACAAAAGAAAACGCGCAATGTATTTCATCAAAGAGGAAAACACTTATTTTCTCTATTCTAAATGCGCGCGCATTTTCTAAATTAGCCAATCACAGGTCAGTTTCGGAAGAAAAGGGCTTGGAAGTTAACCTATATAGAGTTTTCATATTGTGTAAAACATAGTTAGCCTTGTTGTTAAGTGTGTAAAGGTTATAATTGAATATCAAGTTGTTTAATGGATGAAAAATAAGGTTGTGTCCGAAAGCTTCGGACAGGTAAAATAAATGATATAGATAGGGGTGTCGAATATTGTGATTGCTTTGTGACGCAGTGCCAAATTTTAGATTAGATTTTTTTATTTTTGAGGTGGCACATGTAACACAGGCATAAATCCGCATTTGTCAAGTTTACTTATAAGCTAATATAGCTGTGGTAGGTTCCTACCGTTATTTTGGCTTTAGTAGAAAATTTGCAAAATTGAGTATATGTGCTTGTTTCAATCCAGTTTTCGACAAAGACATTTCCCATTGGCATACTTAAAGTTTATTTTTAGAATACCAAAAAGATTAACATTTTAGAACAATATGTGAAACGAAAATTCTACTATTGGAGAGTCATGCCTGGGTACCATATAAAATATATAAAACCTACATAGAAATAATTTCTTCATAAATCTATACAAATAAATAAAATTGGAGTGTCTGTTTGTAATATTAAAATAACCACTTTATACTAAATACATATGTAATATATGTATGTATACACGGAACATATACCAAAAATATAGTTTAAAAAAAATTTAGTCTGTCTGTCTGTCTATTTGTTCCGGGTAATCCCTGGAACGGCTATACCGATTTTGACGGCACCTTCACTGACAGGTAGCTGATGATCCAGGGAGTAACTTAGGCTACTTTTTTAAAGAATAGCTTTGTCCCGGCAACTAACACTACAAGTTTACATCTACTACAGAACTAACACGATAATAACGATATTTCAAACGCCGAAACTAATCGTCATCAACACAGATTATAAACGTTACATGTCAAACCAATTTCGCGCCAAATCAAGTCTGATCATGACAAAAATGAGTTTTTAATTGACATTATGTTTTGCTCTACGAGTCGGATACATAATGTTACAATGAAATTTAAGCTTATAAATCTCATAATTATTACCTGTAAGTAGTAAAAAGCCATTTGTGTAGTTTGTAGGTATAGCTTTAATATTATCATTAACGAAACACATTGCATAAAGCTACGCTTATTATAATTTTAATAAGCGTAGCGTCGTACTATTATAAATAACAAATCCATACAAATAAATAAAATTTGAGTGTCTGTTTGTAATATTAAAATAACCGCTTTTTACTAAATGCATATGTATGTATACACGGTACATACACCAAAAATGTAGTTAAAAAAATAATTGTCTGTCTGTCTGTCTGTTTGTTCCAGGTAATATCTGGAACGGCGGGACGGATTTTAACGAGATTTTCACTGGCAGGTAGCTGATGATCCAGGGAATAACTTTGTCTCCTTTATTTTAGACTAACTTTGTCCCGCGGCGATACTCGCGGTACAACAATAACCGCGGGTAACAGAAGTTCATTAACTTCATTTTTTTTTTCTTTTGTCATTATTTATTCTTCTTCTTATTTTTGAAGTTACAATGAAGAGGACACACATTTTACCACTTTGGAAGTATCTCTCGCGCAAACTATTCAGTTAAGAAAAAAATTATTAGAAACCTCAATATGATTCTTGAAGACCTATCCCTAGATACTCCACACTTATGGGTTTGCTGAAAAAAAAAATGATTTCTAAGTATTCATTGTTTTTTTTTTCAATTTTTGTGTGAAAATCTAAATACGGTTCACAAAATACATCTACTTACCAAGTTTCAACATTATAGTTCTTATAGTTTCGGAAAAAAGTGGCTGTGACAAATGAACGGACAGACAGACAGACATGACGAATCAGGGTTCCGTTTTTTACCATTTGGCTACAGAACCCCAAAAATATCACGATATAGAATTAGTTCGGTGGGTCTTCGTTAGATGGCACTGCAACATACTTTGTATTTTTTGTTTCTGGAAGTCGCCATACTATGTTTATTGCCGTTAACTGCTGAATTAAAATCTCCCCAAGAAGCGACTACTCAGCGATATTTTTGGCGCGATACGACATGCTTGTACAAAGTTACTGCGTCAGTTTCGCATAATTCATTTGTCACAGCAAACAAACTATATTTTAATTACACTAATTATATAAAGGCAAAAGTTTGTGAGTGTTTATAACTTCTTCACGCAAAAACTACTGGATGGATTTGGATGAAACTTTACAATAATTTAGTTTATGCATCAGAATAACGCATAGGCTACTATTTTATTAAAACGTGTACTTAATTAAGGAAGTAGGTTCCCAAAAATAATGAGGTTATACTGATTATGTATTGTTTATTTCTTAGATATAAGTATTTTGGTTTTTTTTTGTTAGTTAATATACCGGTGAAGTAATAGTTTAAAAAGTAGCATTTCAGTATTAAGTTTATTGAGCGGAACGCCTACAAACTGTTAGAACAGTTTGGCGAATAGAGACACTGTAAAAAAAATGTAACTTAAATGTGAATAAAGATTAAAAAAAAAAAAAAAAACTTGTCGCGATAACCGACATATACGTGGGCGGAGCCGCGGGCAGCAGCTAGTAATAATAATAATTTCCATTTTTCAGTTTTTATCATCAGTTTAAGGTTATCGAATGCTAAACGAAGACCGTCAAAAGTACAACTGGCAGTTAAGAGAACCGATGATGAGATTCATCACATAAAACCAACACAACTAGGTAAATATCTACACAAGTAAAAGACGAAATCAATTGATTTCTCTATGATGCCATCATCAGATCTTACTGTCTTTATCATGGTATCACCGTTGTGATATCGCTTATTCTTTAAAAAAAGAATTATCAAAGTCTATGCTAATATATAAAGCTGAAGAGTTTGATTGTTTGTTTGTTTGAACACGCTAATCTCAGGAACTACTGGTCCGATTTGAAAAATTCTTTCAGTGTTAGATAGCCCATTTATCGAGGAAGGCTATAGGCTATATATCATCACGCTAAGACCAATAGGAGAGGAGCACCAATGAAAAATATTTCAAAAAACGGGGGAAATTTGTCACGCGGCGGGCAATAGAAGAAGCAAACGAGTTTGCGTGGGTCTGCTAGTCTATACATAAACGTCGAAGTTATCCGCGAACACACATAAAAAATATACGGTCCTCCTCCTTTTTTGAAGTTAGATAAAAAAAGAAATAACACCCGCACGAATAAACATCCTGAGTCGCGGGGAACTTTACAAACATACATGAAACGGACACAAGGAACACCCAGACACAGAACAACAATTTTTGGATCACACGAAGTGTAGTCCCATGTGGGATTTGGACCCACAACACTTAATTAAGTAGAAATTGACGTGCCGATCGCTTAAACCACTTTTTTTTACGTGTGGAAACCCTCTCGGGCCGTCACCCCGCCGGGGTTTACGGCGAGGCGGTGTGTCGGAATCGAACCGACTAAAACCACACGGTGTGCCACTCTGCGCCTGAGACGGGAGGGATCCGGGAACTGCTGCTATTAACACATCCGGACCCATCCCAGCGATCGCTTAAACCACTAGGCCAAACATGCATTCATTCAAATTTGGCACGTAGATAGGTACTTTGTTTTTATGCTCCTTTTTTTACCATGTATACACGCTGACGAAGCCTCGGAAAAAAAATACTGGTTAAATACTGTGAGTTTATTTCACAGGTACAAATGGAAAGATTTATTTTCTAAAGGAAAATGAGAATAAAGAAAAGCACACGGTCCCTTCACATAACACAGTAGAGAAGAGTGTTCAAGAAGAGATTGAAAACCCTAAGAAGATAGAAAAGAGACCAAAAATTATTAAAAACAAAGAAGTTTTCTTCAAAGGTAATTTAGATTTAAAAACTACGATTCTTATAAAGTCACTCGAGTCATTATGGCAGTCTTCAATCTTGGAGACTGTTCTGATAATGTTTTCTTTTATGGAATAGGCGGGCAAACGAGCAAACGTATCGCCTGATGGTAAGCGATTACCGCCGCCCATGGACACCTGCAACACCAGAGGCGTCATAAGTGCGTTGCGGACCTTTGAGGGATGGGGAGGGGAGATAGGGGGAGGGGATTTGGGTTATGGGCCTCCGGTATCCTCACTCACTCGGTGAAGCACAGTGCAAGCACTATTGCACACCGGTTTTCTGTGAGGCCGTGGTATCACTAGTAGATTGTGGTAGATCTCTTCCAACTTATCCCATCTTCCCTGGGTATAGTCTTTAGGGTATTAATCCTGTATCTTGCTTTGACATCGTGACTTAGCGTTGAGATGACGTCATCTCCATACATTTGACAGTTTTGTATTATCGTTTTTCCATTAATTATAACAAAAAAATATTTTTAAGGTGATAAGAGTGATAGAAGTGATGACAACTATGAAAAGCCAATGATGAGAAATGGAGAGACTGCAGCTGAACCTGACTTGCAGTACGACTTCGATGAACCGGATCTGAGAATTGATTTAAACAAATAATGTTACAAAACGTTTAATATGCAACTACCCTCATTTAAAATAAATAAATTGTTAATTACTTTTATTTTTAACCAGCTGAACCCCGCGGTGCTACCCGCGGTTATTGTTGTACCGCGAGTAACGCCGCGGAACAAAGTTAGTCTAAAAAATAGTAGCCTAAGTTACTCCCTGGATCATCAGCTACCTGCCAGTGAAAAATCCGTCAAACCGTCCCGTGGCCCAGCCGTTCCAGAGATTACCCGGAACAAACAGACAGACAAAAAAAATTGAACTACATTTTTTGTATATGTATCGTATATACAAACAGACACTCCAATTTTATTTATTTGTATAGATGCATAGATATGCCATCATATATATATCATACGAGCTGAACCCCGCGGTTATTGTTGTACCGCGAGTAACGCCGCGGAACAAAGTTAGTCTAAAAAACAGTAGCCTAAATTACTCCCTGGGTCATCAGCTACCTGCCAGTGAAAATCCCGTCAAAATTGGTCGAGCCGTTCCAGAGATTACGCGGAACAAACAGACAGACAAACAAAATTTTTTTTAACTACATTTTTACGTGTATACATACATATGCATTTAGTAAAATGCGGTTATTTTAATATTACAAACAGACTCTCCAATTTTATTTATTTGTATAGATGTATAGATCTGCCATCCTTAGCATATATACTAATATATGCTAAGAACTGGCCTATTTCTAAGATATATGCAGTCGAAATTAATAAAAATAAATAACAAGTATAAAATTTCTAAATATTTAATTCATAACAATATAAAAATGTAGTACAATTTACTTAATATATATTTTCTTATTTTTTATTCTCTATTAGCGATACTTAATCATAAAATCAAACAAGAAAAAAGTAATTCAAAAACACATTTATGCTTATTTTCTAAATCCTGTGAGGCGATATAGCATTTTATGCCTTATTTATACCTAGACAGACAATGTAAGAGACGGATAGGCGTAACAGGAAGCCAGAAGGACGCGAATTTTATTTGACCATGATCTCTATGACAGCTGTCACTAATGTCATTTTAGAACTTACGAGGTGTCATTTTATGTGTCAATTTTTATATTAAAAATGTATTGCACTTCATTCGTGATAAAACTAGCCCGGAAACAATGAAAAACTAAGTGATACAAAATAAAATCGCTTGTTTAAAGTACTACATTGGCTTCGTAGCCATATTATCATAGATCTAGTCTAGATATATTGTAAGGACTGTAGTGTGAGTTTATTTCAAATCAAATCGATAGTAACAGATCTTAACCAATTGCATTGCAGAACGTCTTCGCCGTAAAATGCGGGTAGGTGTGAAAAAACTCACACTAGGCCCTGTGTAGGATTTTCTTGTTTAATATACAGGGAATGTGTTGTCTATATCTTGAGCCCACGCATGGAGGCCACCAACCATATCTTTGATTTTGTTTTTATGTTCTTCTGGAAGTTCCGAGAGAATCATCTTGGCTGCAATCTGAGAATCATTGCCGCGACGACAGACAAAAACCACTGAAAAAAAGAGTTTTTTTTATTGAATATGTGTGGATTAATTCTTTTTTATTATAAACTAGCAGAACCCCACGCCGCGGGACAAAATTAGCCTAAGTTACTCCCTGGATCATGAGCTACCTGCCAGTGAAAGTTCCATCAAAATCCGTCCAGCCGTTCCAGAGATTACCCGGAACAAACAGACAGACAAAATTTTTTTAACCACATTTTTGGTATATGTACCGTGTGTACATATGCATTTAGTAAATAGCAGTTATTTTAATATTACAAACAGACTCTCCAATTTTATTTATTTGTATAGATTTGAAAGTAATTTACTTTGTCTGTTTTTACGCTTTTACGGCTAAACCGCGGCACCGATGTCAAAAAAATTTGGCATGAAGATACTTTTACTCTTGCCTAAGGACATAGGTACCGCAATGAGTTGGGAGGTTAATATTACTTGGGGTCGGCTACTAGTTCAGTTCAGAATATCAATTTTTCCACAGAGCGTCTGGCATCGGACCTCCGTAACCCTGAGAGAGAATTCGAAGGTTGAACTAGTTGACAATATATTTGAGGGCACTGACTTCCCAATAACGATTGCTATAGATCTTCATGACAGGACCAACAGCTTAACGTGATCTCTGAAGTACGGCCGTAAAACAAAACTAAGAATCAAACAGTTTACCCGAAGATAAAAGGCTAAGTTTAACACAAACCTGGTCCTTTATTCTCTATTACTCTTCCACATAGTTCTTCCATCTTCGATTCTACATTGTCTATGGGCGTATTGTGAGCGCCTTCTATGTGACACATGTCAAATTCAGATTCGTTTCTCACGTCAATCAGTAGAGTCGTGTTCTCTTTTTTGAGTAGAGTAAAATCCCTAGCTGAGATGCGGTTTATCGGTGGGAGTATGTGGAGTTCTAATTCCTGTAAGAGAATGAGATATGGTAAGATTTCGATGGGATTATTTGTCTAGTGGTTGGTAACGCTGACTATACAGTGGGTGGTCATGATATCGATTCCCAGTAGGAGAAATAATTATGTAATGAGCATTGTCTGTTGTCTGGGAGTGATCAGTCTCAGTGGAGACCAGTCAAATACGCAGAAGATATTTAAGAGCACAAGTGTGTGCACTAACACAGGTGCATTCTCTGTTCCCTCTCTCCCATCATCCGACGAGACGGTTATCCGACACGGCCGGGGATTGATCAGTGTCTGGATGTAACTTATCCATAACATATATGTATTTAAAAATATATAAGTCAGTCAGCAGTCTGATTACAATGGTACAGCCTCCGTCTAGTTCAGTATCAGACAGACAGACATACATAAATATGTCTAAATACGTACATATTACAAATCAATTATATTAGTGCTATGAATAGAAACTACCCGGATCATTCGTCTGAACAGCGTAGTATAGTAAGCCATAACCGACATTTTTTTTATGGTATAGGGAGCAAACGAGCAGACCTATCGCCTGATGGTAAGTGATTACCGTCGCCCATGGACACCCGCAACACGAAAGGCATCACAAGTGCGTCGCCGACCTTTGGGGGATGGGGAAAGGGATGTAGGGATGGGTCGAGGTATGGGCCTCCGGTATGCTCACTCACTCGATGAAACACAGCTCAACACTATTTCACATCATAGACTTAGGTCCAGCAATTAACTATTAAAGTCTGTTGAGAACTTTAAATAACCATTCAGGATCAAATTTTCCAAATAGTTCAGCATGTATTCGTTAGATGGCGTTAATCGCAATAAAACTACTAAGTGTTTTGCTGTCAGTAACGATTGAGTGGGCTTATTTTAATTGTTGTTATCTTGACAGATGCGGAATACTGTGTCCATTCACCCCGTGGGTGTCGTAAGAGTCAACTGAGGGAATTAATCTATCTAAGTGTTATAACAATAATGTAGCGCACACTCTCACTCATCTCCGCAACACCCAACGGTAGACTGGTAGAAAATGCCTTTGGAATTAAGTCCGCCATTGTACATTTTGTGCATAAAGTTAATAAATAGAAAAAATAAATAAAAAATACATAAAAGAAGAATCATTTTTAAAATTCCTTTTATTTTTATTAGTTAAACAATTATTACTTATAACAATCAATCTTTAGGAACCCCGCCCCCTATTGTTGTACCGCGGGAAACGCCGCTGGACAAAGCTAGTCTAAAAAAAGTAGCCTAAGTTACTCCTTGGATCATCAGCTATCTGCCAGTGAAAGTTCCGTCCAAATCGGTCCAGCCATCCAGATTAAAATTGTAAAAAATGATATTTTGGTACATGTATCATGTATACATATATTTGCATTTATTAAAAAGTGGTTATTTTAATATTACAAACAGACACTCCAATTTTATTTATTTGTATAGATTACACAGGTACGTGTCAGCAACGCCTTTGTGTCTCTAGTTGCAATTGTTGTAAATGTCTATAGGCGAATGACTTAGGATACCGAATTCTAGGGTATAATGCCACCAGCGGTCACCCATCCAGGAACTGCCCGCGCCATCGTTGCAACTGGGCTATGAGCGCCTCCGCTGACATCGCACTTATATCTCCTAAATAGCAAGTAGACCAGTGGTGACCGCTCACCATCAGGTAACCTTTAGCTCATAACGCCCTAACAAATCACATCACGCATTTCAACTACCACAGTTACACGAAAGCCTATCAATTTTAGAATTAAACACCCTTAAGTTCTTCCTGCTGAGCACATTGGCGAAGGTCTTTCTGGAAGCAGGGCTGACTCCTTGACTTATCATAGCTTTGGCATATACATTATATAACTGGCATTGATTTTTAACATTATAATTTATATATGTTATATTTCTATGACAATCGCAATTGTAGTCAATTTTCGGCAGATTATCTATATAGGAAATTACTGATAGGGATTTTATGGGAGTTTTGGTAGTTCGGGGTTTCGTCTCACCAGCTAGCCAACAGCGTACCATAGCTTCCTTAATCCCCAGGGTATTTAAAAAGGTCAATCTGCATACGGGAATTTTTTCGCCATTAAAAACAAGATTATACAGTTTTGAATCACCTTTTCTGGACTTGCCATCTTTGTGGGTAGTTCTACGTCGTTTTGTTGGGATTATGTTTATTAAAGATTTTACATAACCCTTCTTTTCTGACCAATCTAGCCGCCAGAAGTGAGTAAAGATTGTTTCCCTGTCTGTGTCGGTTAGTTTTGAACAGTATCGGGTTGTATTGTTAGCGCATATTTCTGAGTTGCAGGTTGGGCCAAGTTTTCTTTCAGACTTTGGGACGTCTTGTATGTATTTGGTTTTATTTCCTTCAGTATGTGTTCGGAAACCGTAGTATCTCTGGCCTGTCATACGTTTCTCTTTCTCGCGTTTTCTCTTTTCTTTTATATTGAGGGGATCTTGGTGTTTCTGGAAATAGAGTGGAGAGTTAACTTTAGGGCTTGAAAGTTATGGTTTGGAATTGAGATGAGTTTCTCTTATTTTATTTATACTATAAATCTTAAATGCTACGAGATGTGATGGCCTCACGAACTATGGTCAGTGAGCACGGACATAGGTCAGAGCGCTCTGAGCAGTTTAGTAACCATAACACAAGCTCTACTCAGTTTGGGACTAGATGGCGTTGTGTATTAGATGTTCAAAATATTAATTTTATTATATTTTGTTTTTGAAAATATCACCTAAGATTCGAGTAAATAAATGTTATTAATAGTAATATAAATAAATATAATTGAGAAAAAAAACTTACCATACAAAATTCGCAGTTTCGCTAATGATTGCATCAATTAAACACGAAATAGACATAAGTTATTTAAATTAATCGCAACAAAAGTATGTATGACTGCCTCGGTGGCGAAGTAGGAGCGTCTGCGACTGCTGTTACTTAGGTCTCGGGTTCGATTCCCGGGTCGGACACAATGTTTTTGTCAATTTCATCATTTTATCTGTATCTATAGATTATTTTAGAATAATCTAATTGATACTCCCTTTAACTGTTCCTCATTCTTTACACTTTTTTTATATATGGGAATACCTAAGTGACTCTATTTTACCTGATGGAAAGCATGAGGAGAATCCGAAAGTGGTGACCACCATACCCATTGCTCGTGCGGAAAATGCAACAATGCAGCATGGTGACCCACTCTATAGCTACTATTGAGATGCTTTTACATTATTGAACTTGCTGCAAACTGCCGTCAAGCGAATACAACAGCCGATAAAGAGGTCTCGGGTTCGAAGCCTGACTAAAGAGTGTTATTGAATTTTTTTTTAGTATAATTATATATATTTTATTAACAGACCGGAGTTTGGAACTTGTGGTCTTAATCGAGAGCATGTAAAGCCGTCGATCCTTCGCCTGGTCTCTCCCCGGTCGTGTCGGATAACCGTCCTGTCGGATTATGAGAGAGAGGGAACAGTGAGTTCACCCGTGTCTGCGCACACATTTGTGCAATATAATATCTTTTCTTATGTTTCGCCCTGCCAAAATGACTACTCTGCCTGATGGAAAGCATAAGCAGAATCCAAGAGTGGTGGTCATCATAATGCATGGTGACCCACACCATGGCGGGCTAGTGATGCTTCTGCATCATTGGGCCTCCGGTCTCGCACTCACCAACGAAACACGACAGTATGATCACTGTCATTTTACGTTGACCTTCTGTGCCGTTGGGACTGACCGCTAAGGCCGAAATTAGCTAGTACAACGACATTAACATCATAGCAAAACTAAAATATCGAACATCGCGCCTTATGACAAGTTCATTTTCGAAAACGTATCTGAAAAATAACGATGACTTGGCTAAACCAAGTGGGCGGCCCTCATTCGACCCAAAATCTGTTGTGCTCTTTTTTTTTTAAATTACTTACTTTTTCTTTAGCAAGTGTTTTGCAGAACGCCTCGTAATCAACAAGGCGGGTGATAGCCGGCGTGTCCGAACAAGCCGCACACATCGGGTTCCGTTGTCGTAATTTTACTGAAAAAGAAAATAAAATAATCACAAATTTTAACAAACAAAAACCGATTTCAAGAGCTGGACAAAATTGAAATGGGACCACAGCTGTCAAATAAAAAAGAATCATCAAAATCGATTCACGCAGTCGAAAGTACTGAGGTAACGAACATAAAAAAAAATCAATCGAATTGATAACCTCCTTCTTTTTTGAAGTCGGTAAAATAACAATCTATATATCTATCGTTGGTCTTGCGGTTGGAGTATGCGACTGCTGATCGTGAGGTCTCGGGTTCGATTCCCGGGTCGGACCAAATGTTTGTATGATCTACAAATATTTGTTTCGGAGTTTGGGTGTTTTCTATGTATGATATGCATGTACTTACAAAAAAAAAGTATATATGTATTTGTATCAGTTGTCTAGTACTCATAACACAAGCTCTGCTTAGCTTGGGACTAGATGGCGTTGTGTGGTGATAGATGTCCGAAATATTTATATTTATATTATCTATATATATAAAAGAGTAAGGTGACTGACTGACATACCCAGAGATCAACGCATAGCCCAAACAGCTGAACCTAGAATCCTAAAATTTTGCATGTAGGTTCTTTATACAACGTAAGTGAGCACTAAGAAATGAATTTTTGAAATTCCGCCACTAAGGGAGAAAATCAGGAGATCAAAGTTTGCGTGAACGAAGCCGCGTGCAAAAGCTAGTATATAATAATCACTTAGATTATTATAAACTTAGTTACACCTTAGATTACGTAAAAAAACTTGAGAGGTGTCAAGGGATACCCGGATGGAACGAAGTTCACTGTCAGGATTCATTATTTTTATTATTTACGCACGGCTTACAATCGCTTACTGTAGCAAAAAGTGTCGTGACAACTTTTCGTAAGATATTTTGTGTCGTGACAACTTTCTGTAAGAATTTTTGTGTCGTGACAACTTTTCGTAAGAATTTTTTCCGTCTAGCCCCCTTTCACAACGCGCGATAAGGAACTTCGTTCCAAAAATTTGAACAGACCTACTTTACACGACATGTCATCCACATCCATGATAAGCATCCTTTCCACAAGTAAACTCGATGATGGGTGGCCAATTATCAACTTGATGGCTTCCATAGCTTGGAGAGTGCCTGTGAAAATGAAACAGTAACGTTAATAGGATAGATGACACCTTAAATCAATTACTTTTTATCATCTGTCAAAACGATCACTTTGTATGAACAATGTACTAAATACACACTTGTGACGTCACTGTTTAAGACTACTCAATCTATACCCTATACAAATAAATAAAATTGGAGTGTCTGTTTGTAATATTAAAATGACTGTTTTTTACTAAATGCATATGTATGTATACACTTTACAAATACCAAAAATGTAGTCAAAAATTTTTTTGTCTGTCTGTCTGTTCGTTTCGGGTAATCTCTGGAACGGCTGGACCGATTTTGACGGGACTTTCACTGGCAGGTAGCTATTGATCCAGGGAGTAACTTAGTAACAGCGAAATATATTAAAAACTAGCTGAACCCCGCAGTGTCACCCGCGGTTATCGTCGTACCGCGAGTAACGCCGCGGGACAAAATTGGTCTAAAAAAGAAGCCTTAGTTACTCCCTGGATCCTCAGCTACCTGTTAGTGAAAGTCAAGTCAATAGCGGTCCAGCCGTTCCAGACATTACCCGGAACAAACAGACAGACAGACAGACAACATTTTTTTTTATACAGTTGTGGTATATGTACCGTGTATATTAACCATGTAATTATTTTTCTGATATAAGTACTGTATTTACTTTTATATGCATTTAGTGAAAAGCTATTAATTTGGATTTTTTGTATACATATGAGCCTGCCAAAGTGACTACTCTGCCTGATAGAAAGCATGAGCGGAATCCAAGAGTGATGATCACCATACTCATTGCGAACACAACCATGCAGCTTAAAATTAAGGATTTTCTTACCAATAGTGCCCGGTACGGGTCCAGCGACCCCGTGCTGAGAGCAAGACCCCATTGCATCTGGGTACGGAGGGGTCGGGAACACACAGCGATAGCAAGGCCCTCTATATGTACTTGCCTGTAACAATACTAGGAATACATTCCGTGTAGGGGGGACTTTACAAACATACATGAAACGGATACAAAGACTCAGAACGACAATTCGTGGATCACTCACAGTGCTGTCCCATGTGAGATTTGAACTAGTTTGCGCAGTAGAAAGCGGTGAGTTGACATGAGGATCTTCTGACCAGGTGAGGTAATCATGGCTGGCGGGCCGCGGCCCAACGGTTGATGTTGGGATGTTGTATGTTTGCATTGCTGGCGGGCCGGGGCCCAACGGTTGATGTTGGGATGTTGTTTGTATTCATGGCTGGCGGGCCGCGGAAAAACGGTTGATATTGGGATGTTGTATGTATTCATGGTTGGCGGGCTGCGGCCCAACGGTTGATGTTGGGATGTTGTATGTGTATGTTCTTTTATTTATTGCCATGCCAAAATGACTCTTTGATTGTTGAATGTAAATTTGTTGAAAATGATGAATTTAAAGTCACGCTGATTTCTGTATGAGCGGGCCGGGTCGACCGGGGCGGTACTACCTGAGCTCTGAAAATCCGGAACTGAAATGTGGAAGTCGCTACAGGCCCACACAGCTGAAGGGCACGAGCGTAGCAAAGTTTTAATTTAGGGGTAGGAGGGGGGTAGGTGTAGATATTAAAATGACTATGTCCCTTAAGCCGTAATATTATTATGAAAAAAAAATTTGAGGTGTATTATATAGTGTAGAAACATAGCTACGTCCATTGCTGTGGGTTATTTCTTTTATATAGAAAAGGGGTCAAACGAGCGGACGTATCGCCTGATAGTAAGCGATTACCGCCGCCCATGGACACACGCAACACCAGAGCCGTCACAAGTGCGTTACCGGCCTTTGGATGTTGAGCACGGTTTTCTGTGAGGCCGTGTTATCACTCCGGTCGAGCCGGACCGTGCATGCCGAAGAGTGGCACTCCCACGGAGTTTAAGAAGAAATATAATTCTCACCTTATGTTCTGAATGTAAGTCCGCCCTGTAGCAGTATATCGTCAGTTGTCCTTCTAGCTTTAAGGCACTGCCAGATATTAGAGGCAACTGGAAAAAGAAAAAGAAATTCGACCATCTGACACACAACGCCATCTAGGTTCAAACTAAACAAAACTTATTTTATAAAAGCTAGATTGACTGATATAAAACTTATATACGTTTTTTGTATTCACATAAAAATATTTGCAAATTACATAAACATTTAGTTCGACCTAATCTATTTAGAACTAGCTGAACCCCGCGGTGTTACCCGCAGTTATTGTTGTAACGCGGGTAGCGCCGCGAGACATATATAGTCTAAAAAAAGCCTAAGTTACTCCCTGGATCATCAGTGAAAGTCCTGCCAAAATCGGTCCAGCCTTCCCAGACATTATCCGGAACAAACAGACAGACAGACAATTTTTTTTTTTTTATGTTGATACATGTATCGTGTACATACATACACACATATGCATTAATTTAAAAGCAGTTATTTTAATATTACAAACAGACACTCCAACTTTATTTATTTGTATAGATTTTATAGACCGCTTTTTATTAAATGCATATGGATGTGATGTATACACGGTACATATACCAAAATAATATTTTTTACAATATTTGTCTGTCGGCCTGTTTGTTCCGGGTATTCTCTTGGTATACACTGGCAGATAGTTTTTTTAAGTGTGTTCGCGGATAACTTCGTCGTTTATAAACCTATTTTGATGATTCTTTTTTAACGGAAAGGAGATATCCCAACGGTGGTACCATGATAAGGACACTAAGATCTGATGATGGCATCCAAGATAAATCGAGGGGTACCTTCGAAATTCGTAGGGGCGACTAGAAAATTTGTTAATTTTTTGTGCTTTCCGTTTGGTCCCAATTCAATTTGGTCATTCTTGAAGTCGGGTTTTTTTGCTAAAGTTTTACTTCTACCGTCTGGATACGGAACCCTAATAAAAAACTTACCTTGGCTAAGACACAGAGGTCGCTCAGTAGATACCTTGTGGGTGCATTGTCAGTGCAATCCAAAACCAGGTCGTAGTTAGATGCAATTTGTACGGCGTTTGAAGAGTCCAACTGGACGTTGTACGGGGTTACCTTGATTTGAGAGTTTATGCTGTAAGAGAAACATAAAACAATTAGACAATTCAAACACAGCTGTCTGATAGTTTTTTTTTTTCGGACATCTAACACACAACGCCATCTAGCTTTTGTTATGGGTACTAAAAAACTGATATAAATACATATATATTATTTACATACTACTTAATACTAGGTACTATAAAATTTACTAGCTAATATATATATTTTAAAACTATTATACTATTGCATTAGAGTTTCACTCATTATAATTCGGCAAACGGTATTTATTCCTCAACTTGTCTTCCGACAAAGGCCTCCTCTAAAGATCGCCATTCAATTCTATCCCTTGCCTTTCGAGTCCATGCTGGGCCCGCTATTTTCCTGATATCATCTTCCCATCTCTTAGTTTGTCTTCCTCTGTTCCTTTTGCAGTCTAGCGGGTACCATTCTGTTATTAGTCTTGTCCATTTTTCCTTCTTTTCTCTTGTCATATGTCCTGTCCATCTCCACTTTAGTTGTTTATATGTTGTGTAGGCATTCTTGAATTTAGTTTTACTTTTAATGCTTTTTAACTTTTCTCGGTCTTTTCTTTTAACACCTATTGTACTTCTCTCAATTCCGTTTTGACAAACTTTTATTTTGTTTGCTAGTTGTTCTGTTAATGCCCAAGATTGACACCCGTATAGCAAGCATGGCAAAATACACATATTATATACCTTTCTTTTTTCTTTCATCGGTATTTCTTTGTTCTTCATAACTTCGCTAAGTGACCAATATCGTTTCCAGGTGTTGGCTATTCTTCTTTCTATTTCGTTTTTCATGCAGTCTTCTGTAGATATTAATTGTCCTAAGTAAACGTATTCATGTACATATTCTATTTGCTCTTTATTCACTATTATGTTATCTTTTTGTGTAGAGTTTGACATAATTTTTGTTTTAGATAAGTTCATTGTTAGACCTGCCTTGTCACTTTCGTCAGCTAGTTGTTGCAACATTAGTTCCAAAGTTTTTGGGCTCTCAGAGAAAATGATTAAGTCATCTGCAAATCGTAAGTGGCTCAGATTTTCGCCGTTTATATTTAATCCTTTATTCCTCCAATCTAGGTTTCTAAATGTCATTTCTAAGACGGCTGAGAATAATTTAGGTGAGATGGGATCTCCTTGGCGCACTCCTCTCATGATAGGAAATTCTTCACCTATAGTTTCTAACTTAACTTGCGCTGTACTCTTGGTGTATACATTTTGGAGTAATCGTATGTACTTTTTTTGTACACCCTGTGTTTTTAGTGCATTCCATATAAATTCATGTTCTAGTGTGTCGAATGCTTTGTTAAAATCAACAAACCCTAGATAGTAAGTCTTGTTATATTCTTTATATTTTTGCAGTATTTGTCTAAGGGAGTGGATGTGGTCTATGGTGGAAAAATTTCGACGAAATCCAGCTTGCTCTTTGGGCTGATTTTCTTCAAGAGTATTGGTAATTCTTGATAATATAATTTTTGAAAAGACCTTGTATACATTAGACATTAAGCTGATGGGCCTGTAATTTGATATATCTCCTTTATCGCCCTTTTTATGCAACAGTATAATGGTCGATTTTGTCCAATCCTCTGGAATCTTTTCTGTTAAGATGATTTCGTTTAATATATTCGTAAGCTTCGGAGCAATCACTGGTAGTGTTATTTTCAGTAGTTCATTTGTAACAAGATCTGAACCGGGAGCTTTATCGTTCTTTTGTGTACTAATTGCTTTTATAGTTTCGTCTTTTAGTATTACAGGTACTTCTTCTTCATCAGTTGATGCATCGTATTCTTTTATAGCTTGTTCCATCTTTTGGCTTTGGTATAGATTTCGGTAAAAATCTGTAGCAGCTTTTAGTATCTCCGATCTCTTCCCTGTAATTTTGCCGTCTTTCTTTTTTATATTTGGTATCCAATCCTTTTTGCAACTTAGTTCTTTTAGTGCCTTTTTTACTCCTCCTGTTTTTGCTATATAATTTTTCATTGTAGTAGTTCGTTTTGTTTTTCTTTCTTTCCGTAGTTGTTCATTAATTATTTTACTTATTTCTGATATTTTTTGGCGGTTTTCTTTTCTTTTCCTATCTTGTAGTAGCTTCTTACGTTTCTGTAGTAGTTCCTTACTTTTAAATGAGATTTCGTTCTTGCTGTTTGTATATGTTTTTCTAGTTACAGTTTTTAGTTGGTGTAGTAAGTTGTTGTACTTTTCTTGTATTGGTAAATGTTCATTAGTGTCTAATGTTTTTTGGAGGTTTTTAAGCAGTAATTTTGTGTCGCCAGTGTATTGAACAACTGCATATTTATTATGAAATTGCCTCGTTTTCTTAGGGCGTGTTTCTGCCATGGTAGCCCGTACCATTCTATGGTCAGTGTTAAAATTTAAATTATGTATGACCGACACATTTTTAAAAGCTTTTCTATTATTGGACATAATAAAGTCTATTTCATTTCTATGAAGACCATTAGGTGAGATCCATGTCCATTTCTTTGTTATTTTCTTTTTATAAAAGCTGTTTAGAATACTTAATCTGTTTTCTAGTGAAAAGTTTACCAAGCTTGTACCATTCTTGCTTCTAGTGCCAAAACCGTGGCCTCCAACGGTATATTCTTCCCCATTATTTTGTGTTCCGATTTGGCCATTAAAGTCGCCCATCACTATCACATTTTTATGTGTCGTTTCTATGGTGTTCTGGAGTTCTTCATAGAAATTTTGAGTTTTTACTAAGTCTTCCTTTTTACCCGATTCCGTTGGTGAATACGCCTGAATAATGGACCATTCTTTTTCGTTTAGTTTTATGTTCAGGATTGCAATACGTTCTGAAATTCCTCTTATTTCTATTATGTTGTTTACTAAATTCTTTTTGACCATGAATCCGACTCCGTAAAGCCCGTGCGTCTCTTCTTTATAATGTAGTATATAATTTCCACGATCTTCAATTTGTTCCCCAAATCTTCTCATTTCACTTATCCCTATAATATCCCAGTTTATTTCTTCCAATGCTATTTCTAATTCTTGGAGTTTTTCAGGGGTTCTAAGAGATCGACAGTTTATAGTTGCTACATAAATACCATTTGTTTTCTTTTGACTATGTGTGTTGACGTTATTTTTAACCTTTAGAGGGTCTTGGTCATTTTCCCCCACGAGGACCAGTCGGCTTGGGGGAGTGTTATGATTTATTTTTACTTTGTTCTTTTTATTGAATAATTGTTGCGTTTTCCGTTTACCGTTTAGTTGCTATTGTTTATTATCTTTTTATTTTTGTAAATACTATCTATACAAATGAATAAAATTGGAGTGTCTGTTTGTAATATTAAAATAACCGCTTTTTACTAAATGCATATGTATGTATACACGGTACATATACCAAAAATGTAGTTAAAAATTTTTTTGTCTGTGTCTATCTGTCTGTCTGTTTGTTCCGGGTAATCTCTGGAACGGCTGGACCTTCACTGGACTTTCACTGGCAGGTAACTGATGATTCAGGGAGTAACGTAGGCTACTTTTTTTAGACTAACTTTGTTTCGCGGCGTTACTCTCGGTACAATAATAACCGCGGGTAACACCGCGGGGTTTAGCTAGTTATACACAGAAAACGCCCAAACTCCGAAACAAATACTTGCAGATCCAACAAACATTTAGTCAGACCCGGAAATCGAACTCGAGACCTCAAGCTCACCAGTCGCATTCTACTGGGACACTGAGGCATTCAAGTCAGTGTTTTCAATAACTAGCTTTTCCACGCGGCTTCGCTCACGCAGACTTTTATCTCCTGATTTACCCCCTTAGGGGTAGAATTTCCAAAATTATTTTTTTAATCCTCCCTTACGTTATATAAAGAACCTACATGCAAAATATCAGGATTCTAGGTTCAGCGGTTTGGGCAGTGCGTTGATCTCTGGGTATGTCAGTCAGTTAGTCACCTTCCTCTTTTATATATATAGATTACTAGCTGACCCACGCAACTTCGTTTACGTCTCTTATTGCCTGAAGCGTGATAATTTTCCCCCGTTTTTGAAACATTTTTCATTGGTGCTCCGCTCCTATTGGTCTTAGCGTGATGATAATATAGCCTATAGCCTTCCTCGATAAATGGGCTATCTAACAGTGAAAGAATTTTTCAAATCGGACCAGCGGTTCCTGAGATTAGCGTGTTCAAACAAACAAATAAATAAACAAACTCTTCAGCTTTATATATTAGTATAGATTGTTAATCTCACCTTTTTAGAGCCTGTGCTGCTGATTCAGCCTTATTCATACCAACATTGGCTTCCTTATGTAGCAATTGTCTATGTATATTTGTTATTTCAACACCATCATAGTCTACGATGCCGATCTCTCCTGAAATACAAAAAAAATATTAAATCATATCCTGTATCGCCAGAGGCGTGTAGCACCCTTTAGTAACCGTAGCGCTGTTTGTGTAAGAAGAGAAGGAGAGTGAAAAGGGAAGAAGAAGAGTGAATGGGGGAGAAGGGAGAGAAAAGGGGGCGAAGGAAGAGAGAAGGGGAAAGAAATGGGTGGGGGGACAACGATGAATAGAAAAGAGGAAGCGGAGACAGCTTAGTGAAAGGCAAGTATAGGGTTAGTTATGTCCATTATGCATTAAGATTGATTTCTACATACCAACCCCAGAGCCAGCCAAATACATAGCAGCTGGACATCCAAGTCCACCAGCTCCTACTATCAATACTCTGGATGAACATATCTTGGACTGCCCGAGGACTCCTATCTCACGGAGAAGAATCTGTCGGCTGTACCTGTAATGATTGAGTAGTTATAATTTAGATAGCTAGTGTGACAAGTATAGACAAACTCCACGGATATTGCAGTTTCGCGGATAGCACCGCGGGACGAAGTTAGTCTAAAAAAAGGTTTGTTTTGAGTAATCTCTGGAACGACAGGACCGATTTTGACGGGACTTTCACAGGCAGATAGCTGATGATCTAAGTAGTAACTTAGGCTACTTTTTTAGACTAGCATTGTCCCGCGGCGTTACCCTCGGTACAACATTAATCGCGGGTAACACAGCGGGGTTCAGCTAGTTTTTAATATGTTTACTTCAATCTGGTTACCTTTCTATTGCCCACTTAGGTAGAGCTCCATACATCACTTTTTGGTTGCCACCACAGGCTTGAGATGCACCATTTTGGAGCGATGCGCCGAGATTCTGAAATATAATTTGTATTCTTTATCTAAGACTTTGTTTCACGAAAAAAAATATTATGTAGTATGTATTTTATATGTATATAGCGCCTCATATACTTGAAACAGTCTTCTATGAAATCGTATGCTAATACAACCGGCATTCTAAATAAATTGCTGAATTAACAAATTGTACAACACTATAAGTGAAGGCCGAATTTTCTTGCAACGTTTACACAGCTTTAAGCTATTTGTTCAAAAGAAATTCGCATAAATTACTCACCAAATTTAAATTTTCTTTAAGCGCTTGTAATTCATTTTCTTTTTCTCTTAACTTTTGACGTAAGTCTTCTATTTCTTTTTCTAGTTGGAATATTTGATCCATTGTGCACTACAAAATTACGGAGCTACGTTTAGAATTAGTGAAACTGTAAAAATCGGTAATTTTGTTAACAAGTTGATAAACCTACCTACTATTTTGATTTGATTTGACGTTTTGTAAGATAGAGTTAAACAATGACAGTGGATGCCTCGTTCAAGAATATAAAACAAGTATAAAATAATAAATTATCTAAAATAATTTATTTTTAACGAAAGTTCAGTAACAATCAAAATCGGACCACAATTTTCGTCAAATGTACCGTCACATTGCATAATGCTTTTTATATCAAAACCGACTTCAAAAGAGGAGGAGGTTATCAATTTGACTGCTTTTTTTCTTTTTACCTCATAACTTTCGGCTGGATGAACTGATTTGGATGTTTATTTTTTTATTTTAAAGTTGTTGCTTCTCGTGTCGTCCTATTCCAATTTGGTCCAGTCCTTGAAGACAGTTTTTTTTTGTTAAAATTTGTGTTTAAACTTTTTGTCGCAGAGTTTGGAACAGGGAAGAAAAGTGTGTTACCTGAAGAATATGGTAATTTAAGGACTATTCAAATAACAGTAGTAGTCACTTAACATCGTAATACTTCAAAGCTCTCATTAAATTAAATTGCTCTGGATCTGTACAATATCATGGCTAATTATGCGATGGTCTAAGAAAAATCTAAATATAGATGTAAGAGTATACAAGTGTGTAATACTAATTCATTTGTCTAGATCACTCTCACAATTTTTCGTATTAAAGGAATAATAAAAGATAATTATGACACAGCGCGAGGTATATATTCCCCTAGCGTGCTAATCACGGTTCGTCGTTACAATAAAACTGGCGACTGGCTGTACTCTTTCAAACGAGCTCGACACCGTAATGCTACAAAAGCATTTCTTTGTGCATTGTGTCCCTACCTACCGTACTCCCCTACCAAAAAAAAACTACAAAAAAGTTACTACTTTAAATTAAACCACTTTAATAAAGTTATTACTTTGAAAGACATTATCGCATAATGAGTCCGGTTATTGAGTATGACTGAAACAATTAGCCAGTCAGCAAGTAGCCAAGTATCACCGACACATCACAACGTCACTATACAATAAACAAATTAAGTTCTCCGAATGAAAATAACAATAACAAATACAGTTCTATGAATAGATTGTAACTTTGTTAAACTTGTGATAATAAATGAATATTGAACGATCCTCTAATGAAGTATTTAAACTTGCGTGAGAGAGACGGATACTACCCCAACTCTGTCTCTCTCTCTCTCTACTCCGATCACGTTTACCGCCTGTCCGGCTGCCCTTCTAGACATATATGCTCTAAGAGAGTTTCTTGCTTGATTCCTTTAAATAGCGACACTAATTTATTTATCTGTGCATTTCGATGTTTGACATTTATCTGGCACTCAAACAATTTTTCGTGCCTGCCTTGCAATTCTGTGGATGCCAACTTTTGCGAAAATTGTTTGACTTTTTAAATCGACCGACTATTTTAGTTTAAAGTAGTTGTTGTAACATTATGTACTCTCTTGAAATCAGTAGCCGCGGCCATATATTCTAATTGTGATTCTAGTAACGCGAAATTTCAAGAAAATCGTTAAAATGATCCAATAACAGTTGAGAAGCTCAAATTTCATTCTAATAATGTATGTTTGTGTAGTTTATTGACGAGTTAACAAGCGCAGGAATTGTTTATAAGCTACTATAGTGTCAAGAAGAATAATTTGTAAGTATTTGATACTATTTTGACCTTATTTCTTATTTATTTGAATAATAACCTCGTTCTTATTTTATTTACTTTAATTCTTATTTTATTTACTTAAATTCTTATTTTATGGTAAAATAATGGTTAGTTACACCGAATCGCAATATTAGTATATAGCCCAGATAATTAATTTCAATTTCAAACACATTTTCAATTAGAATACCCTAATATAGTAACAAATACCATAATAAATAAATAAAATAAAAAGCCTTTATTCTAACATAGTAACATAGTTTCACTTTTAATTTCTATATCTTAAACCCTAAATCTAAGTTTTCTATGTAGTCGCCTCCTCGGCGTAGGCCTCCCCATCTTCCTCCACAGTTCCCAATATTTACCATTATCCCAAGTATTGTATTGCAAGCATCTTTCTTTACATATAAGAAGATGGAGTGATATATTTATAGATATATTAACAAATACCACAGTAATGTTTAAATATTTTTCTTATAAACCTCCTTTTGAAGGCTGTCCTGCCGCCTCTTTTAAAAAAAGGAGATTCACATTTACCTGTCTAGGTTTATGCCCAGCAGTGGATTATTAAAAGTTGTTGATGTATGAAATGTATATGTTTAAAGTAAGTGTATACATATCACCTAAAGGATACTGGAATTAGATACACAACTAGCTGAACCCCACGGTGTTACCCGCGGTTATTGTCGTACCGCGAGTACCGCCGCGGGACAAAGTTAGTTTAAAAATAGTAGCCTAAGTTATTCCCTGGATCATCAGCTTCCTGCCAGTGAAAGTCCTGTCAAATTCTGTCCAGCCGTTCCAGAGATTACCTGGAACTAATAGACAGATAGACAGACAAAGAAAATTTTAACTACATTTTTGGTATATGTAGTGTGTATATATACATATGCATTTAGTAAAAACCGGTTATTTTAATATTACAAACAGACACTCCAATTTTATTTATTTGTATAGATAAAAAAACGAATGAGAATCGTCAACAACCCATAACACACTGTGCAGCTCATACTGTTACTGGGTTGAGGCCATGCATTCCCATGCTGGCCAATTGACTAGCTTTTGCACGCAGCTTCGCTCACGCAAACTTTCATCCCCTGTTTTATCCTCTTAGGGGTGGAATTTCAACAATTGCTTTCTTAGTACTCACTTATATAAAGAACCTTGTTATATAAAAAAATTAAATGTTTATAGTTGTTAAATTAACACTACTACTGGATGTTAAATACAAAAAATAAACGGGTCCGGCACCACAAAAATCTAATAAGAAAAAAAAACAAATATCCTCGGCCTCCAAGGTGCCTAATAAAATACAAAGATAATTTATAAGTTCAAGTTAGTTAGTTTACCGAAACAAGTCCTGATATGGTTCTGTTTATGTCTTTATTGCAATCTTTTTACCTTAATTTAAATTATTTTAGGGCTTGAAGAGTGTCCAGGCTGAACTTTACCGTCATAGTGTGGTAATTATCGTAGATTTAAGGGTTTTTAATTTTAACTAGAATTGAATTTAAATAAATTTAAACCATAAACAAAGTTCAGTAATTTATCTTCATTAAGGGCTTTATAATTAAACAACTTCCATTTGCCATCAAAGGAATTAAAACTGAAACAAAAACAGAAAGAGAAACCCCACTCACTCGGAGTTAACAACAAACAAATGATAAAAATGTCCAATATATCTTAAACAATTCACTTTGTATATAACCAAAATGGATCAAAATATCAATAACTAATCTATACAAATAAATAAAATTGGAGTGTCTGTTTGTAATATTAAAATAATCGCTTTTTACTTAATGCATATGAACACAATACATATACCAAAAATATAGTAAAAAAAAATTTTTTCTGTCTGTCTGTCTGTCTGTTTGTTCCGGGTAATCTCTGAAACGGCTGGACGGATTTCGACGGGACTTTCACTGACAAGTAGCTGATGACCCTGGGAGTAACTTAGGCTACTTTTTTAGACTAACTTTGTCCCGCGGCGTTACTCGCGGTATAACAATAACCGCGGGTAACACCGCGGGGTTCAGCTAGTTCAAAATACCACAATCAGTCAAGTCACTAGGTCATTTACCAGTGTGATTATAGAAATGGCGACAGATTATAAATAAACTCCCAATTCAAAATTAATGTGACCTTCACCATGTCTCTAAGAAGAAAATATGAATTCCAAAGGAAATAAAAAGAATGAAGCTACCAGTTACCATAGAGCCAATCCACAGACAACTATCAAATAAATCGATCAAAAATGGGCCAAAAACTTCCCTAGCGTTTTTCCAACCCTCGAAGTTTGCAGAACATCAAATGAACATCTGTCAAAAAGAAACTTCACACGCCAAAACATATCGTTGTACCGAAAAACGTAAATAAAAAGAGGAGGTTATGTGTATCAATACGGGATTACTGTAACAGTGCGAAATGCAATGTTATAATACAAATATACGTTTTTGTTCGCAACACCGAAACAAATATCCGCAGATCATACAAACATTTGGTCCGGCCCGGGAATCGAACCAGAAACCTCATACACAGCAATTCATCATCAGCCCGTTGCAGTCCACTGCTGGACGTAGGCCTCCCCCAAGGAACACCACAGAGCCCGGTCTGTTGCTTTCCGCATCTACTCGCTGCCTGCCCCCCTATGCAAGTCGTCCCGCCGTCTGGCCAGAGGGCGTCCCACACTACGTTTGCCAAGACGCGGTCTCCACTCTAGAATGCGCTTACTCCAGCGGTTGTCAGTTCTGCGACATATGTGACCACTTCAACCTACTAACTTTCAGAGCTATCTCGGTCACCTTGGTTCTCTGACGATAGCAATTGAGTTGAGTCGAATTATTTATCAAAACCTTTATTTCAGGGCATCATGATGGACGCGTGCTGTTCTCGCTTCACGCCAGCGGAAGGTGGAACACGTCTCGCAGCAGCTGCTTCCTCGAAGAACATCCTTGCTGTGGAGTATTCATCGTTCATCCCGATACGCCTGCTTTATGAGAAGGCTTATCAGATAAGAGGGTAACTAGAAAATCTTTTTTTACCAACTACCCTCTGGGAAAATATTGAGTTTTTTGAGGGACTTCACAAACCTGTATCAAAGGAGCAGACACCCTGAGCTTAACTTCTCCTGGACATAGACAGCCCTATCTAAATATAAATAAATAAAGATGAAGTCTTTTTTTATGGAATAGGCGGGCAAACGAGCAGACATATCGTCTGATGGACACACCATGGCTACATTAGAGGGTACCGGCCTTTGGGGGATGGGGAGGGGTTGGGGTATGGGCCTCTCTCACTCACTCGGTGAAACACAGCGAAAGCGTTGTTTCACACTGGTTTTCTGTGAGGCCGTAGTATCACACCGGTAGAGCCGGCCCATTTATGCCGAGGCGTGGCTCTCCCACGGTCTGTTTGTAATTTTGATATAACAGCTTTTCTCTAAGTACATTAATACATGTTAAAACTGAGTTTACATATGACTTATATAAAAAAATCGTTTTTAGTGTTCCGTACCTCGAAAACACAAAACGGAACCCCTTTAGGATCACTGTGTTGTCGCCTGTCAAGACCCTTTTCCTCGGGAACGCAAATACTCAGGTCTTTTGTCCCTAAGAGCTGTGAAAAAATCAAACTTCAATAAAATACATACAGAAACAGCCGTTTATGCTGCAAATTGCCTACGCTGGGAAGAAACACAGGGTGTTTCCCGTGAACTCAGAGTCTTGAAATTTGGTATGAAACAATGTCTTTTAATACAGATAAAGGAAAAATTGTGAAAAGCATAAGTTTTTAGTTATCTACAGCTTTGTAGGGAACCCTGTGTGCGCGAGTCCGACTCGTACTTGGTCGGTTTTTCGGAACGAAAGTTCCTTATGGGGCGTTAGGGAGAGGTAAACTGGCAAAAAGCGTCTGTAACGTTAAAGAAACAAGCGTAAGATTTAAAAAAAAATTGTATAGCGCCATCTGTAGTTGCATATATGTAGTATTATATTTTATGATAAGCAACTTCGTTCTTATCTGGTGTCCCACGCCACCACACGACTTTTTTTTAAATAAAAAACGATCTCTTTCCTACAGTCCTTTGTCCAGCGGTTGTCTGCGGTCCATCTACGTGACTCGAGCCACTAGAATTCCAGTAGTGGCTTATGAACTCAAAATACTTACAGACCTGACTGTATCATCAGCTGAAACGTACGAAGAAATTGATGATTGGGAGGCAGAACTCGAAGCCAAGGAGGTAAGTTATGCCTAGCCATAGTAGCAGACCTTATGACACTGGTAGCGTACGCGACTGGGTTCGATTCCCAGGTCGGACTTAATGTTTTTGATGATCTACGAATGTTTGTTTCGGAGTTTGGGTGTTTTCTATGTATAGTATGTATTTGCAAAAAAAATATATACTTACTAGCCGACCCACGCAACCTCGTCTGCGTCTCCTATTGCCCGTAGCGTGTAATTTCCCCCCGTTTTCGAAACATTTTTCATTGATGCTCCACTTCTATTGGTCTTAGTGTGATGATATATAGCCTGTAGCCTTCCTCAATAAATGGGCTATCTAACATTCCTGAGATTAGCGTGTTCAAACAAACAAACAAACTCTTCAGCTTTATACATTAGTATAGATGTATTTATATCAGGTGTTTAGTACCTACTTATCAAGCTCTGCTTAGTTTATGGTCCAAGAGCTGATACCGAATTTTGAGAAAGTTCTTTAGGCAAATTGAAATTGCGAAAATATACAATTTCGTGAATTGGCGAATCCACTCCTGGGAGCTAGTCAGCGGTTATTTCGCATCATATAATATCAACAACCCATAAGTCCCCACGCTGGCCAAGTGCGGGTTGGGGACTGGCATCACAACGTTGTGGCTACGTCATCTTGCCGTTGGATGTTTCTAAGCCGCCCAAAGGCCTCCAACTAAGCGTCACGACTGTTATCATACGATAACAGCCGGGACCGACTGCTTAACGTGACCTCCGTATCACGGAGACGCTCATGGTAACATGCCACTAACGGTCACCCATCCAGGTACTGACCGTGCCGACACATTGCTTACCATCAGTGATTGTTTCTAATCACCGAGTGCAGCTGAGCTATGAGCAATACCTTTGCGCAAAATTTTCAAAAAAACTTTTATACAACAAAAAAAAACCGACTTCCAAAAAGCATCCAACGAAAACTCCCTGCCAATTAACACTAAAAAGTTTAAAATAAACTGGCTCTTCATAAATTGCTATGCCAATTCTTGTCTATACCTAATTCTTTGTTCATTTAAATAGCAGTTTTATTATGTCTGCTAGGTACCTAAAACCTTAAAAGCGGTAAAATATACATGTACCAAAATAACATTTTTAAAAAATTTTGTCTGTCTGTCTATTAGTTCCGGGTAATCTATGGAACGGCTTTTTTTAGACTAGCTTTGTTCCGCGTTGTTCCCCGCGGTACTACAATAACCGCGGGGAATGTCGCGGGGTTCAGCTAGTTAGGAATAAACATCTGGGAGGGGTCCGGATGTGTTAATAACAGCAGTTCCCAGATCCCTCCCGTCTCAGGCGCAGAGTGGCACATCGTGTGGTGTTAGTCGGTTCGATTCTGCCCCGCCGCAAACCCCGGCGGGGTGACGTCCCGAGGGAGCTTCCACACGTTAAAAAAAAAAAGTTATGAATATACATCCTGTGTCGCGGGAACTTAACAAACATACATGAAATGGACATAAAGAACACTCAGACTCAGAACCGCAATTTGTTTATCACACAAAGTGGAAAGTGACGTAGCCGCCGCTAGGCTCACCATACAGTCATCAGGTGACCCCATTGTCAGTTTGTCAAGTAAAAGTGACGTCTATTCTATTACAGGTGGTGGTGTGCACTGCTCCTGTCCTCAAACACATGCTCGAAGATGGTTTCCTAACAACAGCCACGATCAATGTCCTTATCCTGGACAGCTGCCATCTCATATACAAAGATGAAAATTTGAAAAATGTAAGTGTATAAGACCTGATAATGTAGTAAAAAAACTTTTTTGTAAGGGATACCTATGATATATATATTTATGGAATAAGCGGGCAAACGAGCAGACGTATCGCCTGATGGTAAACGATTACCGCCGCCCATGGACAGCTGCAAACACCATAGGCGTTACAAGTGCGTTGCCGGCCTTTGGGGGATAGGAGATAGAGGGAGGGGGTTTGGGTTATGGGCCTCCGGTATCCTCACTCACTCGGTGAAACACAGCGCAAACACTATTTCACACCGGTTTTCTGTGAGGCTGTGATATTACTCCGGTCGAGCCAGCCCATTCATGCCGAAGCGTGGCTCTCCCACGGTATATAATCTTTAATTGACAATTTCTTGATAACTTTTTTATTTTTTTCTTTTATGTTTGGCCCTGCCAAAATGACTCTACTCCGCCTGATGGAAAGCATAAGCAGAATCCAAGAGTGGTAGTCACCATACTGCGAATGCAGACAATTCAGCATAGTGACCTACACCATGGCGGGCTAGTGATGCATCATTGGGCCTCCGGTCTCGCACTCACCAACGAAACACGACAGCATGATCGCTGTCCTTTTACGTTGATTTTCTGTGCGAGGGTAGTACCGCCCCGGTCGAGCCCGTTCGTGTTGAAATCAGCGTGGCTCTACTACCTTGGTTGACTTTTAGCCTAATCAGATTGCGGGCAAGTCTTTTTATTGCTACAGGAACTGCACATTTTGTTCATGATGTTTATTTGCATATTTTAGATAATGCAACACTATAAAAGGTGTCCGTTGGCCAATCGTCCGGTCATCCTCGCGATGACCTACCCCCTGTTCACATCACCCAAGAAGGAAGTGAAAAAAGAACTCCATCACCAGGGCTCTCAAGAAATCATCAGCATTAAGACCCAGACGGAGATAATGAGAGATCAGGTGAGATTATCTTCATATAAAAACTAGCTGAACCCCGCGGTGTCACCCGCGGTTATTGTCGTACCGCGGGTAGCCTAAATTACTCCACAGATCATCAGCTACCTGCCAGTGAAAGTCCCGTCAAAATCGGTCCACCCATTCCAGAGATTACCCGGAACAAAGACGGACAGACAGACGAAAATTTAAAAAGATATTTAGTTTTAGTAATAGTTTTGGTACGTGTATCGTGTATACATACATAAAAAGCGGTTATTTTAATATTGCAAGACACTCCAATATTATCTATGCAAATAAATAAAATTGGAGTGTCTGTTTGTAATATAATATAAAATAACCGCTGTGTGGAAGTTATCCTTTTTAAGAAATAAAAAACTTGGCAGTCATAAAGACTGCCAATAGAAGTAAAAACTTATAACTTAGAATGGTATTTGTAAAATTAATGTGAAAATTAGAAATTTCATAACATTAAAATTAAAGTTATCAACAACAAACATTAGCATGTCGGTGACGCGGTGACGCGAACTCATAAAATTTTCCCCCACCAAAAAGTGCTCAACCGGCCATAAAAGTTTTGTGACGACAGCATGTCGATGACGCGAACTCAACATTTTCTCCTACCAAAAAGTGCTCAACGAAACTATAGAAGTTTTCACTTCGATGATAATAATAATAAAAGGGTAAACTATTCTCTTCTCTCTTATTCTACAATAGGGAAGTGAAGATGAACTCGGTGTGTACGAGAATCATGACGATTTCGAACTTTACGAGAAGCTGGAGTGGAAGATTGAAGATCTGGAGTCGGAGTTGTGCTGTCAGATGGATCTGGCCGAGGACATTGATGGTGGGAAGCGGTGAGCATTATGTTTCTTTTATATTTCTCTCTCTGCCTGAGGTCTTGGGTTCGATTCCCGGATGGGATCAAATGTTTGTACGATCTGCAAATATTTGTTTAGTAGTTTGGGCGTTTTCTATGTATAATATGTGTGTATTATTAGTAACTAGATGGCGATGTGTGTTAGATGCCTGGAATATTATTATTACTATTTTCTTTCTAGTTCGACGTGTTTGTACTAGATGGCGCTGTACTACATTAAGTAATATGTGATGTTTTTTTCTAGAATATCGAATTCTCTAACGAAGCCGCGGGAGCTCATCATAGAATACGGTCCTCGTCCTTCCGAGGAGGCAATGTCTGAGGAGTACAGGGAGCTGCACCAGTTCATGGTAGACACCATTGATGAAGCAACACAGTTTATAGACGACCATAGGTGAGTTGGGCTATTGATATAATGGTGATAGCCGCTTTGGTAGTATTTAACAGGTAGTAGAGCCACGCTGATTTCAGCACGGTTGGGCCGGCTCTCGCGGGGCGGTACCGCACAGAAGATCTACGTAAAATGTCAGCAGCAGTGCTGTCGTGTTCCGTTGGTGAGTGCGAGACCGGAGGTACAATGATGCAGAAGCATCACTAGCCCGCCATGGTGTGGGTCCCCATGCTGCATTGTCTGCATTTGCAGTATGGTGTCCACCACTCTTGAACTCTGCTTATGCTTTCCATCAGGCAGAACGAACATAGAACATAAACATCTATACATGTAAATTTGACATAGATGTCACTGTCAGTACCACCAACCTAAAAAAAAACATTCTCAAAATCCTTCGACGCGCGCAGTTAAAATTCAAATGTCATCTTTTTTTGGACACTGTATTATATTGGTTACGTGTAAGGGTTCAATTCAATGGATTTGAGAAATAAACCTCCTGATGTGTAAAAGTTACTTTATTAAAAACACTCTTAAAATAACAATATGCAACATGACGTTTCCGCGAACTATAAGCAAATCGCTCAGAGCTCAGTTGCATTCGGTGATTGAAAACAATCACCGAGGGTAAGCAGCGTCGGCACGGGCATTACCTGGATGGGTGACCGCTAGTGGCATGTCACTATAAGTGTCTCCGTGATTCGGAGGTCATGTTAAGCAGTCGGTCCCGGCTGTTATCGTTTGATAACAGTCGTAAAGCTTAGTTGGAGGCCTTTGGGCGACTTAGAAACATACAACGGCAAGATGACGTAGCCACGTTTTGTTGCCAGTCCCCAACCCCCACTCGGCCTACGTGGGGACGTATGGCCTTAACCCTCTCTTGAGGGGAGACCCGAGCCCAGCAGTAGGACGTAATGGGTAGTTGATGATGATGAATAAATAAACAAACAAACTAAACAGAGGACAATCAATTCTTGTTCGATTTTATGCATATAGCTGTAAGGTTCATTATTCTGTGCCACAAGAAACATCTAGAACTTTCCGATTTAGGCGTGTGTGTATCTTTTGGTAGTGTAGTGTTGATCTGGTATAATATTTCTTCGTAAAAATATTTTCACAGACATGACCCCACAGAGATCTACGGCGACGAGCTTTATGAGGAGTTCATGGACATTCCAGACCCCGGGATTGACCCCAAGCGGATGTTCAGACAGTTCCTCTATGTATTGGAGCAGCTAGGTAAGGTTTTTATGTTTTTGCTCGACTTCTTATCTCTATATATGACTTGGCCGACTGAGTTATCAACGCAAAGCCATTTATGCCTGCCTTTTAGGCGCATTTGTAGCGTGTACGACTTCTGTGCTTAAGGTCTTGGATTCGATTTTAGACCAAATGTTTGCATTAACTGCAAATATTTGGGTGTTTTCTATATATAATATGTACGTATTTACAAAAAAAGTAAGCTCTGCTTAATCTACACTAATATTATAAAGAGGAAAACTTTGTTTGTTTGGTTGTAATGAATAGGCTTAAAAACTACTGGACCGTTTTTAAAAATTATTTCACCATTCACAAGCTACATTATCCACAAGTAACATAGGCTACATTTTATTTGAAAAAAATAGGGTTCCGTAAGATATTTGGGTTTTTCGGACACAAGGTGTAAAAAATCAATCAGAAAAGTTACTTATTTTGCGTAAGTGCCTAAAATTTTCACGCTACAGGCAATAGAAGACGCAAACGAGGTTGCGTGGGTCAGCTAGTTTAATAATAAGTGTCCGAAATATTTATTTATATTATATTTATTCAGTATATGTGTAATAAATAAATCTGTGACAGCTGTCACGTACGTGCAATAGGAGACGCAACCTCGTTTTTTTTTTTATTTTTATTATTAGTAATACATTTTATTAACAATACTTTCTTAAAAAAACTAATCTCGCCAAATTTTGACGTTTGATGGCGAGAAGCGCCCTTTTACTTTTACATTTACCAACACTATACCTAATTCTGTTTGCTAAAATATACATGCATACATATACATATCTATATACAATTATACAGTATTATTCCTTAACCTAATAATTATTTAAAGGTTCAGCAGTCCGTTTGCGTTTCCTATTGCCCGTAGCGTGATAATTTTCCCCCGTTTTTTAAACATTCTCCATTAGTGCTCCGCTCCTATTCGTCTATAGTTATAGTCTTCCTCGATAAATGTACTATCCAACACTGAAAGAGTTTTTAAATAAGACCAGCGGTTCCTGAGATTGGCGCGTTCGAACAAACAAACAAACTCTTCAGGTTTATGATATTAGTATTGATTGCACTTCATTTGTAACCCAACGCCAGTCAAACGTTCTATTCCAGACTGTAATCAGTCTCTTTGCCAAATTTCATCCACATTTATTTAGCCGTTTGGCTGTGATTTATAACAAACATACATTTTAATTCAGTCTATGATACAAACACTCAAACATATAAACATATTTTGCACTACTTTGTAATTATTGTTATTGTTTTAACTGCCCGTCTTTGTAACCATTTTTATTGGTGGAAGTGGACATTGGTGCTCATAACACAAGTTAATTCTTACCATGAGTGCCAGTGTCTACAAACTTTTTAATTAATTGCATAGCGGATGTCGACGTGTGATCTTTAGTGTACAGTACCCACTTGTATGTCTTTTATTGGAAATAAAATATTATATTTATATACACAAATATTTGCACTGAGCGGAAATCCAACTCTTTGACGCTAATATAGTTTTCTTTTTTATTCCAGGGCCCTACGCAGCTGACAAGGCAGCTTTTTCACTTCTGATAAAATTAGAAAAATTAAAAATAAAAGTACCTTACGAAAGACATTTTCTTTTGCTGTGTCTTTGTACGACAGTCTTTGTTAAAATTAGAGGTTTTGCTGATTATATGTTCAGTAAAGTTGAAAATGATTGGGAGAAAATAAAAAAATTCAGCACCCATAAAGTGTTGAGATTCGCTGAAATATTGGAGAAATTCCAACCGCCCGATATTAAAAGCATAAGCAACAAAGACAATAGCGATATTAAACTTGTAAGTGGGACTGATAGTTGCGTTAGTCGAAAAGATAGTGTCAATAAAATGCTCAACGATATAGATAAATGCGATTTTACAACGCTAGGCAACAAGATTCAAGATAGAGTTAATATTTACGAGTCGAATTTGAAAGATATTGAAGAAATTCCGACGGAAAATGACGTATGTATAGATAATAAATTAGAAAATGTCGTAAGTGGTAATGATAGTGAACAAAACTCTGACAATGCAAGTAACAGTATTATGGAATCGACTGATGTTGGCATAAGTGATGCAGATAGTACCAGAATAGAAGATTTGAAAATCACTCCGAAAAATCAAGATGCTGATATCTCGAGTACTACCGATAGTCAAACTGCAGCAGCTGATATTAATAAGACTGATAGTGCAAAGCCTGATAGTAAAGTACCTGAACTGTTTATTAGCAAGGGTTTAATGCTTTTACCGAGGCGTACAGGACATAGGACACGGGGTAGGTCACGTATACAGAGGAACAATGCTGCCAGATTGCTACAGATGCAGCAGAATCCGGATGCTTTATGCGGTGTTGTGTACATGAAGGATGCGTTAATTGCCAAGATCATGTTCATGATTATTGTGGTGAGTAAATTAATAAAGAATAAAGTAACATGACTTCCTTACACACATATAACCCTCGTACGCTGTTAAGTACTTAATAAATTACAAATACTCCTTGTCAATATTAGTGTTCTAATGAGAATTTTTAACCGACTTCAAAAATAGGAGGAGGTTTCTCAATTCGACCGTATATATATTTTTTTTTTTTATGTGTGTTCGTGGATAACTTCGTCGTTTAAGAACCGATTTTGATGATTCTTTTTTTAATGGAAAGGAGATGTCCCGACGGTGGTACCATGATAAGGACATAAACATCTGATCATGGCATCCAAGAGAAATAGAGTCGAACCTAAAAGTCGGTTTTATTTTTGTTAAAATTGTACTTGTTAAGATGTTTGGTTGTTATCACGAATTCTCGGATGTGAAATGGTTTCATAATTACACAATCGATTGATGAGCGATGTACATTTATTTCAGGACATGTCTCGCTGTAACCAAAAGCTATCGTATCTGTGTGCTCAATACTGCGCTATGGATAATGCGACAGACCCGGGAACTGAGCTAAAGGAATGTCAACGTCAGGGGAAGAAGCAAGAGGAAGTTTTGAAGAAGTAAGTATTTTACGAGATAAAGGGGTCTTTTTAGCTTTACTCTGGCCCCTACAATTGCTAGTTACAAATAGGACTAGACCCATAACTGTTTTCCATTTATGATTTGACTGATAGAATACTTATATACCTTAAACATAAAACTCAGCCAAACTACGAAACGAACATTTGCGGATCATAATACATTTGATCTGACCCGTGAATCGAACTCAAGATCTCAGCACAGCAGTCGTTACCAATGCACGACCGGAACTTCGTTTGCTTTCTTTATTTACTTATGAAAACTCTTATGAATTGTAGACACCAGTCACGTTCTTTCCCATAAAAGAAACCAATTAAAATCCTGCCAATTTGTAAGAAGAGTGACTATGGTGTTGAATTGCCCTACAGGCTCCCAGAATACGAGAATATTACTTGCCATTGCACAACAATAGTATGTTTGCTTCAAATTATTATTATTAAAGCAATGTCCGTGTCATTTATCTTTGTTATGTATATTTCTTTCTGTCCATAATGTTGTACTTTTTACAGAAATAACCAATAATATTATCATTGTTGTAATTTCTTCAACAGGTTCCGCATGCACGAATGCAATCTGCTGTTGGCGACTTCGTCCTTGGAAGAAGGCATCGACCTGCCGAGGTGCAATTTCGTATTAAGATGGGATGTCCCACCTTCGTGAGTATACCGTTTTTATCTCTCTTCTCTCTACATAACGTAGGTTTTCCATCAACAGCTTTTAAAAGTTCACTACCAGACATAGGCTTCTTAGAAAAGAGGTTTTGTCCTACTTACTGCACTGGCCAGATAGGCTGGTGTAGTGTTTGTGTCAATTTTCCCCTCCATCCGCTCTAGTGGTCACCCGCAAGGAGGCGACGTTACGTGTGTGCCGTACGTCGCCTAATGGAGGCGGGTGCCCGCTTTAGTGCGGGCAGGCGCTGGGAGGGTTCCGGAGTGGCAGCGGAGAGTTTGTGTCAAATTTTCCTTTTCCTTGCAGCTTAGGCGGCTCCTAGGACATTTATGAGATGAATAGCGGTGTTGACACTGCGCATTCCACTTCTATCACCATACGGACAACTTATTATATTGTCAGGTTAGGCTGATTTCATCGATCATCATTTCAACCACCTCACCGTACGAAATCAGATCAGCGTATGTCCGATAGTAAACCAACCACGTTATTTATAGCCTTGCGGCGCGTAGTTGTCATAATTCTAAAGGTTTCGGTTTAATATGTTAAGTAACAATTAAATTAAGCCCAATCAAACATTTCTAGCCATCAAACCAATCTAAGTAGTTTAATTGCGATTAACGCCATCTAGCGCAGACATGCTGAACTGCTTGAAAAACCGACTTGGAATCGCGATAGAAAGTTTTCATCACTATCAAGAGATTTTAACAGTCCATTGCTACACACAAGCCACTCATTTACCCTTAACGTTGACAATCCTTATTCTTAATAAGTCACCATACCAAAAACAGAGAGTCATCTTGATTCCGGTTCTTTTGAAATCAACTAACCAAAATTTCCCAACCGAGCATTCGAACAACTATAAAATAATAAAAAAAAAAACATTTTATTGCCTTCCAAATACATAAAAAGAAAAAAAACCTCCTGTATAACATATTTAGTTAGATGGCAAAGGGTGTAGATTCAGCGGATGTTAAGAGCCTACAACAAGCCATAGTGACTCTTAACGCTGGTTTACAATCCACCCCTTTATCTACACTTAACGATCGATTACACTCTATTCTATTCTATATATACTACTAGCCGACCCACGCAACCTCGTTTGCATCTTCTATTGCCCGTAGCGTGATAATTTTCCCCCGTTTTTGTAACATTCTTCATTGTTGCTCCGCTCCCGTACGTCTTAGCGTGATGATATATAGCCTATAGCCTTCCTCGATAAATGGGCTATCTAAAACTGAAAAAATTTTTCAAATCGGACTAGCGGTTCCTGAGATTAGCGTGTTCAAACAAACAAACAAACTCTTCAGCTTTATATATTAGTATAGATACATGACACTGTCTCTTACATCCTTGTTTGTACGCAGATACCGTTCTTACGGCCTCTGTCGTGGAAGAGCGCGAGCAACACGAGCTACGTCCGCCTTGCTCTGTACTGACTCTGTTGAAAAGACTGACAGTTTATTGTACAACGTCGCTACTTATAGGGAATTGGATCAGGTAAGGGTTTGTTATATGTAGATGGGTCTGCCAAAGTGACTACTCTGCCTGATAAAAGCAGGAGCAGAATCCAAGACTAGTGGTCACTGCGAATGCAGACAATAATACAGCATACATACACCGTGTCAGTCTATTGAAATGCTTCTGCATCATTGGGCATCCGGTCTCATTTGTTATTACATGTATATATTTACAAAAAAAAATAGATGTACTTATGTGTAGTACCTATAGTACAAGCCCTGCATAGTTTGGGACTAGAAGGTGTTATGTGCAAATATTTGAAATATTATTATGTCTGTAGGTACTAATAGACAAGTGATATAAATACATATACATTTTTTTTGTAAGTACATACATATTGTACATAGAATACACTCATACTCCAAAAAAAAGATTTGCAGATCATGCAAATATTTTAAAAACATACAGGCAGTAAAAAAGCTATATAAACTTCGCGTTTCGCTCTTTTATTTTATGTTCAATGTTGCTTAAAATTTGTCTTATTCTACTCTTTAGTTCGTTTCTCCTTCTAATCAACTCTTGTGTCTTGTCTTTCTGTACAAACTAGAACTGTCCCAATAATATTTACGATACTTCTGACAGATAATAAGCAGAAAATGTGGTTGCGGTATTCAAAACGAACCACCACAGTCAGAAGAAGACCACGCTGATAGGTTGAATATCTTCGTAAAACCGTATACTCCGAATGACAACTTTAGTTTGATAGATAAAACTGAAACTCAAAAACCCACCGAAAAAGATATGAACAGTGTTGCAAATATCAACAATATAAATCTTAATGATATGCCGAAAGACACGGATAATACTATTGAATGTGTTGCCAAGTTAAAAGACACAAATAAAGTTAGTGATAATGAGACTGATAGTCAAAATTGTATAAATAAAGATATTAGTAGTGACGATATTAGTCAAAATTGTGACACCAAAGAGAAGAAAGAAAATGATGATAAAAATAGTAGTTTAACAGACGATGTAAGTGGTGATGATATAGAGGCTAAATGTATACGCACAGCAGATAAAGAAATCTGCACTCGTTTAGATGCTAATGACAAGGAAAATTCCGATAATAATAGTTCGTTTGATAGTAACAAACTTAACTATCAGGGAAATGATTGTCAAATATCCAGAAATATTCACAATGTTTCAGTAGTTATTGATGACGCACATGATAGTAAGTTAGTAAATGAAAGTGATAGTCTCGATATTTCATGTATTAATGATTTGATAGATAGAACTGTGGAACTAGATATAAGTAATAAGTTAGAAAATAACTTAGAATGTGTTGTAAGTGGTGATGATATTTGTAATGAACTAAAAGCTGAAATGACACAAGTTAACAAGGAAATTAGAAGTGACATGAAACAAAACAAAGAAATGGAAAAAGACGACAGTAGTAAATATAATGAAATTAACATTATTATAAATAAATCACAAGTTAATAACGACAAAAATGAAGAAAATTGTACAGAAAACATTCCATATTCAACGGATTTACTTAAAATAAGTAAAGAAATGAAAAATATAATTATTAGTGATAAATTTAATAGTATAACTGACATAAAAAATCATAAGTGCAATAAATGTACGGATACTAAAAGCTGTGAGTGTTTCCGTGGTTCGAAAGAAAAGAGAAACATAAGTGGCGGTGATATTAGTAAAAGTGATAGTAGGAAAACCATAAGTGACCCTGATACTGCAAGTGTTGATATGAATACGGCTATTGCACTTATAAATAGGTAAGTGATTTGAGTATTTATATTTAGTAGGTACTTTAAACTATCTAGGGGATAGGGATTAGTGGTCCAAATGAGATTCCGAGTTTGATTACCGTTCAGTACAGTCTGATATTGTTTAATTCATCTAAACAATTAGTATTTAAAAATATATTTAAGTGTGTTTAAGTTTTTATTTATAATTTATTATAGCATGGAATCTGTTTAGTTTTGTATCAGACGCTGAACGGCTGAACAAATTATGATGAAATTTGGCGCAGGAATACATTAGTGAATAGACTATCGCAACATTCTACAGGTACTGTGGCAAACTACCATCCGACACGTTCACCCGCCTAGCTCCTCAATGGTGGATGGAGGAGGTACAGCTTCCCCACAAAGATACAAATGAAATGACAACCGCCTACATCTGCACGCTGAGACTACCTCTGAACTGTCCCGTCAAGTATAATATTGTAGTGAGTATTTTATATCAATTTATTTTCATTCACCACCCCTATTCACCCCTTGGGTGTCGTAAGAGCTGACTGAGGGAGCTAACTACCAGGACAACAGAACTGCAGAGAGAAGGAACACTTCACACAAACCATATACCAACACGTATGGACAGTGTGGAATATTTTTTTTTTTTTTTTATCTTTATTGTACACACATAATAGGACATAAAAAGAGAATAACAACATACGAACGTGACAATTGGCGGTCTTATCGCTCATGGCGATCTCTTACAGACAACCTTTACATGAATAATAAAAAAAATGAAAAAAATTAAGGTAGAATAGTAGGGTGCACAGATTAAAAATTTTATAGCAGACAAAGATAAAATCACTAAAGTTCGAAAATTATAGCATTAACCCACAAATAAACATCCAATCACATCACACACATAAAATACGAATACATACATACATAGATCAAAATTCAAAGAATATTTAACAAACTATTATAATGACAGATAATAATCCTTCACTAGCTTTTTAAACACAGGTAAGGTTTTGGCGCGGCGGATTGTTTCGGGAAAATTACTATTCGGGAATACTACACAAAACCACAGCACGTTCTCACAGAATTGTGGCAGATCAATGGGTAGATATCTTCCCTTCCAATCATGGTGGTGGTTGGTGTTCGAGTGGGCAGGGCGGCAGCACGGGACCCTTTCCTTCCGACTGACGCAGGTTCTTTCCGGGCACGGATGCTTCGGAAAGTACCTGCACTCGGTCGCCAGGAGGGAACTGAGTCCCGCCTGCCAACACTGCGACTGCAGTGAGGACTCGGCCCAGCATACGCTGGCGATTTGCCCCGCTTGGGCGTCGCAGCGCCGGGCCCTCACTGCAGTCATCGGAGGAGATCTCTCGCTACCGGCCATCATACGCTCCATCGTCGGTAGCGACAGCAGTTTTACCGAGAGGGATTCCACAGGTTAAAAAAAAAGGATAATTGGAGTGAGATGAGATGACAATACCTAATTAAGAAGCTAAATGCGGAAACAGCACATGTAACCAACATACTGTAGTAGGACAAAACTTTCTAACTCGGGAGAGAAATACTTCCATCAGTGATTCAAGGCTTTTGATAACGATGTTACTTACCATCAGGTCCCTATACTATAAAAACAAGGGATAAGATGGGTAGACTGCCCATAGACATGGGGTTTTGGTGCCAGGCAGGACATATAAGAACTCTTTAGATCTCTACATAGGAAAACACTTAAGTACTTTAGTTCTGATACTGGGTGGTGTCTGTTGCATGTATTATTGTATAGCGACATCGGATTGATTAAAAGAATGTAATAATAAATTAAATTTAAAAGCTTTTTAAAAACAATGTTTTACTGGAATGTCTCGAGACGAATCAAACGAGTACAAACTCGATGATGTTGCAACGTTCCTATGGCCACCTTCCAGCTCCAGCATCAGATCAGCTCCATGTCATTACAATATTGTATTGTCACGCTGTATACATATGCTTGCAAAATTTCAGCTCAATCGGTTGAAGATATCTACTTCAAAATCGAGTTGCAAGATTCCACCCGAACATACAAGCATACATACATTGCAAGTTAATAATGTGTGTGTGTGTGTGTACGTGCATGTATGTGTACGTACGTGCATGTAGGTGTGTGAAACTATCTGGAGCTGTTCTAATAATGAATATGTTCTTTCCAGGGTCATCCCATGCCCACCAGAGTTCTTGCAAGACGTATGGTTGCTCTCCAAGCGTGCAGGATACTCCACAAGTCAGGAGAGTTGGATAATCAACTGATGCCTATTGGTAAGCTAATAGAAACGATTTTTTATGAGCCTGTCAAAGTTACTCTACGCCTGATGGAAAGTATAAGCAGAATCCAAGAGTGGTGGTCACCATACTGCGAATGCAGACAATGCAACAATGCAGCATGGTGACCCATACTATGGCTACTATTGAGATGATTCTGCACCATTGGGCCTTCGGTGTCGCAACCCTTAAACGAAACATGACATCACGAATGCTGTCATTTTACGTTGATCTTCTGTACGAGGATAGTACCTGAACAACCTCAGTTAATTATCAAAATTAAGACAATGAAATAAATAATTTAGACTTGATAATACTCGGATGACATCCAGGTTTTGGTAAATGTTTTAAAATCCCCTCTAAATCGATACATCGCCACCGAAACCCCTTGCATACTAAATTTCATGAAAATCGTTCTAGTCGTTTCCGAGATTTAGATTATACTAGCCCGCGAAGCCCGCGGTGTTACCCATTGCTATTGTCGTACCACGGGTAACGCCACGGGGTGAAGCTTGTCTAAAAAAACCCTAAGTTACTCCTTATATCATCAGCTACCTACCAGTGAAAGTCCCGTCATGTTTATTTGTATAGATTACTAGCTGTTGCCAGCGGCTCCGCCCCGCGTATGTGTGGGTTATCGCGGCAAATAGTAGCCTATGTGTTATTCTGATGTATAAGCTATATTACTGTAAAGTTTCATCCAAATCCGTTCAGTAGTTTTTGCATGAAAGAGTAACAAACATCCAACCATCCATACTTACAAACTTTCGCGTTTATAATATTAGTATAGATTTGTATAGATATACAGGAACTGCTCGTTCAAGGTATCAGATTTATGCTTCCTTCAATTGTCAGGCAAAGAAAACTTCAAGGCTGCAGAGTTAGAGCCGTCGAACGCAATTGGCTATACCAATAATGATGCGATCGACAACAGTGATAGCGCACGTCCGGGAACAACAAAGCGGCGTCAGTACTACTATAAACGGGTATGGATTTTCGTATTAATACAGTATTCATATCCTTAGTTTTGTCATAGTTTTAATTGCTTCAGTGGCGTAGTGGTGGCTGGTCTCAGGGTTGATTCCTAAGACAGACCTTGCCTGTTTATTTCGGAATTTGAATCGTATATATGCACTTACAAAAAAAGTTAATATGTATTTATATCAGTTGTCTAGTACCCATAGTACAAGCTTTTCTTAGTTTGGAACTAGATGGCGTTGTGTATCATTATCCCGAGCAAAATTGCGATCAGAAGTTATTGAAATATTTCCCTTTTCAGACCGCCTGGGCGTTTACTGACTGTCAACCAGTTATTGACGCGAGCGATTCAGAAATAGACCCTGCAAGTACTCCTCAGGACTCTACAGAACCTTCTCCTGAAAAACCAACGACAGGTATGTTATTACTAGCGATCTCTCGAAACTTTATCTGTCTCATATTTTTTTTTTATGGAATAAGCGGGCAAACGAGCATACGTATCGCCTGTAAGCGATTACCGCCGCCCGTGGACATCTGCAAACACCAGAGGCGTCAAATAGTTTGAAAAAATAAGTACTTTCACTTATTGCATACAAAACGGCAATTTCATAGGTAAATACCTATTATTTGTCCACTTACAGGTAAAAAGCGCAACATGTTATACGCTCTAGCGTGTTCGCTGTGGTGTGCGCTTCCCGAGCGATACAACACGCGCGGTCGCCGCCTGCACGCTCCTCAACACGCCGATCAGGCCATCGGCGTGCTCATGGCAAGACCCGAGCCTGACAGGTAACATCACTACATCACACGCTCACACACACATAAACACATCATCATTGACAACAAAGAAACATACTACAGCGCCATCTACCGGATATACACTGAACTCCTAATCCTGCATCGCATTATAGAAGTTCTCGCATCGATTAGCATATATAGAACACTAGCTGACCCACGCAACTTCGTTTGCGCCTTATATTGCCCGTAGCGTGAAAATTTCCCCCGTTTTTGAAACATTCTTCATTGTTGCTCCGCTCCTATTAGTAGTAGCGTGATGATATATACCCTATAGCCTTCCTCGATAAATGGACTATCCAACACCGAAAGAATTTTTCAGCTTTATATATTAGTATAGATTTAAACATCAACCGTGAGGCCGAGGAGGATCCTTCCTTTCTGTTGGAGGGGCATGAGAACCTTCCTCCACATCACAAGCATCAGCTTATTACGGTCCCCTGCTGGACACTGGATTCTCCCATTCCACGCCATTCTGATCAATTTTTAGGTACTCGCATTCAGCTCCTGTCAGCCATCTTGCGCTAGTCATCACTCCATCTGACCTGTAGGCATCCTACGTATGCCGAGACGCGTTCTCCCCACTCCAGAACTCTTCTACGACAGCGGTTGTGTATTTACATACATTAGTTGACACAATTATGTTGGAGATTTTTATATATCATAGCTATATTACAATTAATTTAGTTCGAACGGGCCGGCTCTCGCGGGGCGGTAATACCCTCGCACAGAAGATCTACGTAAAATGACAGCAGCAGTGCTGTCGTGTTTCGTTGGTGAGTGCGAGACCGGAGGTCCAATGATGCAGAAGCATCACTAGCCCGCCATGGTGTGGGTCACCATGCTGCATTGTTGCATTGTCTGCATTCGCAGTATGGTGACCACCACTCTTGGATTCTGCTTATGCTTTCCATCAGGCAGTGTAGAGTCATTGTGGCAGGGACAAATATAAAAAAAAAAAAATTATTATTACAATTTGCCAATCCGGCTTAGTAACCTTTTGTCTCTCCAGTTTGCAGATCCCAGCGTTCCCAGTGTACACCAGGTCTGGAGAAGTGAGGGTCTCCGTAGAGCATGTGCCTGATGCCGACGTCAGACTGTCACCCAGGAGAGGTCGACTTGTGAGAAGGTATACTTCAAACCTTCAAGAAAAGAGTGTACTCCTTCTTAACGGCAACGCACTTGTGACGCCTCTGGGTGTCCATAGGCGGTGGTAATCGCTTACCATCAGGCGATTCGTCTTCTCATTTACCCACGACATCTCTCGCTACATAAATAATACAATATTTTAACAAAAGAACTGGGTCAAATTGAAATGGGACCACAAGGGAAGCATCAGCTTTCAAATAAAAAAATAATCATCACAATAAGTTCACCCAGTTGAAAGTTTCGAGGTAACAAACTTAAAAAAATATACAGTCGAAATGAGAACGTCCTCCTTTTTTGAAGTCGGTTAAAAAAGTAAAAGTTAGTATTAGTTGAAAGTATTTAGGCCCTACATCACCGGTTACCGATACTCTACGGTGACTTGCTTTAATTCTATAATTGTATGTTTATCTATACATATATACAAATAAATAAAATTGGAGTGTCTGTTTGTAATATTAAAATAACCGCTTTATACAACCATACAACTATATACCAAAAATATAGTTGAAATTTTTTTGTTTGTGTCTGTTTGTTTTGGGTAATCTCTGAAACGGCTGGACGGATTTTGACGTGACTTTCACAGGTAGCTGATGATCCAGGGAGTAACTTAGGCTACTTTTTTTAGACTAACTTTGTCCCGCGGGTAACACCGCGGGGTTCAGCTAGTAATAATAATAAATCTCTTTATTTTCTCTCGCAAGAAACTTCTTAAGGTACATTACAAAATGCCGTATATTCTAGCAACTTCGTGAGAGCCTGGGGCCTGAAATAGGTGTACAAAAAACCTGTAGTCACCAGGGTCACCAGAGCCCTCCCGCAGCCACGAATCTTTAAATAGAACTTATCTATCATATATTGTTTCAGGTTTATGAGATTCGTGTTCGCCGAAGTCCTAAGGGTTCGTAGAAAAGGGATGAAGTTACAAAGCGACGGTTCCACCCACAATAATTATTATATTGTACCTACTATTAAATGTAAGTAAATATATATATATATATATATATATAAATGAATCGCTGAAATATATGTTCGCGATATACTGAAAAGCTACTGCATTGATTTTAATGCGGATTTTACCAATAGATCGAGTGATTCTTGGGACAGGTTTTTGTATATGATATGTTAAAGTTTTGTGAAATTTACCTATTATTATTAGCTTGCACCCGCGGCTTCGCTCGTATTATTAAAAAGTATCCTATGTTACTTTTAATACCGCCAAGAATATGTGTACAAAGATTCATGATGATCGGTTTAGTAGTTTTCCCGTGATAGTGTTATGTGATTAAATGCTATACTAGCTGAACCTCGCGGTGTTACCCGCTTTTATTTCTAAATTATCAGTGAAAGTCCCATTAAAATCGGTCCAGACGTTCCATAGATTACCCGGAACAAACAGACAGGCAGTCAGTCCGACAGACAGACAAAAATTGTAAAAAAATGTTATTTTGATATATGTGCTGTGTATACATACGTATGCTTTTTTTAATATTACAAACAGACACTCCAATTTTATTTATTTATATACTTAATTACCTGGTTTCTTTTCAGCCACTCGACCTGATGGGTCAACGAAGATCGACATCGACTGGGCCTTCTTAGAACTGATATATCAACATACAGAAGATAAGAAGATATCGGAGTTGGACAGCAACGTGCTGTTTGAGTGTCAAGAAGATGAGGAGGTCGCCAAGGTTTGTGGACTTCACAGTGAATTAGCCGACCCACGCAACCTCGTTTGCGTCTCCTATTGCCCGTAGCGTGATAATTTTCCCCCGTTTTTAAACATTATTCATTGGTGCTCCACTCCTATTGCTCTTAGCGTGATGATATATAGCCTATAGCCTTCCTCAATAAATGGGCTATCAAACACTGAACGAATTTTTCAAATCGGACCTGAGATTAACGCGTTCAAGCAAACAAACTCTTCAGCTTTATATTTCTATATATATATAATTCTTCTGTGAGTGTGTATGTCACTGAACTACTCTCAAACGACTGGACCGATTTTGATGAAATTTTTTGTGTGTGTTCAAGGGGATCTGGGAATGGTTTAGATTCACAATTTTGTCCGCTGGACAATGTTTTTTTAATTAATTTTTAATTTATTAGTAGTTATGACAAAACGACGTTTGCCGGGACAGCTAGTATTAGTATAAATAAATAAAATTTAAGTGTTTGTTTATAATTTAAAATTAACAGCTTTTCACTAAAGGTATATGAAAGTATATACGGTACTTATATCAAAAAATCTATTTTTAAAATGTTTGCCTCTCTATCTGTTTGTTCCGGCTAATCTCTGGAACGACTGGACCGATCTTGACTGAAATTTCACTGTCAGATAGCTAATGAAATAAGGAGGAACTTAGGCTATTTTTTAGACTAGGCCCATTTCAAATTTGTCCACTTCTTGAAGTGGTTTTCTTTTTGTTTTCATGGAATAAATGTTATTATTATTATTATCTACCTACCCTCAAAATAGAGTTAAAAACAGAAAGTTTACATACATGATGAATTTTATTTATTCTTAGGCAAAAGGTCCAACCCGCGATAAGAAAGCCAAAGTGAAGAAGATGGAAAATCCCCTTCTGAAGTCTGGTGAAACATTCACCTTCGATGCGGAGAAGTATAGAGAAGCCGTCGTGACTCCCTGGTACAGGAACCAAGATCAACCCCAGGTAAGTGGCCTGGCATGATTGGGCCGGCTCGACCTTAGTGATACCACGGCCTCACAGAAAACCGGTGTGAAACAGCGCCTGCCGCTGTGTCAACAGCAGACGGTGCCCGCTTCAGTGCGGGCAGGCGCTGGGAGGGGTCCGGATGTGTTAATAACAGCAGTTCCCGGATCCCTCCCGTCTCAGGCGCAGAGTGGCACACCGTGTGGTTTTAGTCGGTTCGATTCCCACACACCGCCCCCCTTGAAGGTTTCCACACGTTAAGAAAAAAAGTGTTTGTGTCAAGTGTTCTTACTCTCTGCTGTGCTTTTGTCCTGGTAGTTTTTTTTTTCTTTTTTATGTAATAGGCGGGCGAACGAGCAGACGTATCGCCTGATGGTAAGCGATTAACGCCGCCCATGGACACCTGCAATGCCAGAGGCATCACAAGTGAGTTGCCGACTTATGAGGGGGGGGGGAGATAGGGTAGGGGGGTTGGTGTATGGGCCTCCGGTATCCATCCATCATATCCGGTATTTTGCTTCCTTAGTCTTCTTACGACACCTACGGGATGAAAAGGGTTGGTCACACTCTGTATTCTTAATTTGTTTCCAGTTCTTCTTGGTGGCGGAGATATGTTGGAACCTGACTCCAGACTCCTCGTTCCCCTCTGCCAGTCACACCAGCTTCAGGGAGTACTACAGTACCAAGTACGGAGTGACTCTCACGCAGAGGGACCAGCCTCTACTTGATGTGGATCATACCAGCGCTAGACTGAATCTTCTCACACCGAGGTAGACATAAATCTATAAAAATAAAAAAATGCATATGTATGTATACACGGTGCATGTACCAAAATAACATTTTTGTCTGTCTGTCTGTTCCGGGTAACCTCTGGAACGGCTGTACCGATTTTGGCGGGACTTTCACTAATAGGTAGCTGATGATATAGGGAGTAACTTAGGCTACTTTTTTTTAGACTAGCTTCAACCCGCAGCTAGTTAATAAATATTTTCGGACATCTAACACACAACGCCATCTAGTCTCAAGCTAAACAGAGCTTGTGTTATGGGTACTAGACAAATACATAATATACTTTTTTATTGTAAACACATACATATTATACATAGAAAACACCCAAACTTGAAAATAAATATTATCAGATCATATTGTTTAATTGAAATACTCCAGTGCTGGAGATCCGGCCCATAGAGACAAGGTAAGCATTCACAGGCCGATCACCGGTGTACAGTTCAAACCTAGAGGCGTTCCTCCCCTCTTTCCATTTTGCAATATAAAATTTACCATGGAGATGTGTAGGCTTCATTGATGCCGCCGCGATGTAGAGGGCCCTTGTATGACGTCACTGAGCTTCTAGTTACTACACATACAACACTCCTACGGGATCTTGCATTCGTTGCACCCGAGCGCACGACAATGACAAATTAACTTTTATAAGCCGTTCCTGCGGAATTCAAAACTCGTGTATATTTTAACCAGTAACGACACTAACAAACACCGAAACTAAAAGCAATCTAAGTCACGGACCGCTCAAAATATATAAGATTGTCTTTTACCGAATTTTATCTAACAGTGACATGACATTTTTTATATAATATAATAATAATTTTATTTCCAAACATAGATCTTAATACTAAATTACAATCAAATTGGCAATATTTTACAGATCAATTTATTTTAGCATCTGTAATCAAACTAGGCAAAGCCTGTATTTCGATTGTCAGCACTAATCGCTCAGATTATTTCATTTAAATAATTGCTTATATTTCCCATTTGCTGGTTGTACTTCATAAAAGTCTTACAATCCAATACCTATAATTAAATTTAAACATTATTAACAAAAGTGTCACTTTGACATTTGCCAAAAGACAATCACACTGAGTTGTCATTGCAACATTATAGTTAATACTACATTTTCAAAATAGTGGGTTAGGGATCGAACACATATTAATAAACATTTCACATCCGACCCGGAATCGAACCCGAGACCTCCAAGTAGACATAATGTTTGTATGATCTGCAAATATGTATCTGATCTTGTTTTCTATATCTATACAAATAAATAAAATTGGAGTGTCTGTTTGTAATATTAAAATAACGGTTTTTACTAAATGCATATGTATGTATACACGGTACACATGCCAAAAATGTAGTTAAAAAAAATTGTGTCTGTCTGTCTGTCTGTTTGTTCCGGGTAATCTCTGGAACGGCTGGACGGATTCTGACGGGACTTTCACTAGCAGGTAGCTGATGATCCGGGGAGTAACTTAGGCTACTTTTTTTAGACTAACTCTACTCGCGGTACAACAATAGCCGCGGGTAACACTGCGGGGTTCAGCTAGTATATAATATAGGTCATCGTAAGTATTTACAAAATAAATATCTATTTATTTATATAAGTTGTCTAATACTCAAAACACAAGCTCTGCAATCTTGTCCCTAGCTAATAGATGGCCGAATTATTTATTTTTTTGTTTTTGATTGTTATTTCAAATTCCTTTTAAACCAACTTCAAAAAAGGAGGAGGTTTCTCAATTCGACCGATTCGACAATTATTTGTGTTCGCGGATAAATTCGTCGCTTATGAACCGACTAGCTGACCCACGCAACCTCGTTTGCGCCTTATATTGCCCGTAGCGTGAAAATTTCCCCCGTTTTTGAAACATTATTCATTGTTGCTCCGCTCCTATTAGTAGTAGCGTGATGATATATACCCTATAGCCTTCCTCGATAAATGGACCGACAACACCGAAAGAATTTTTCAAATCTGACCAGTGGTTCCTGAGATTAGCGTGTTCAAACAAACAAACAAACAAACTCTTCAGCTTTATATATTAGTATAGATTTGATTATTCTTTTTTTAATGGAAAGGAGATGTCCCAACGGTGGTACCATGATAAGGACACCAGTATCTGATGATGGTATCCAAGAGAAATCGAGTCAAACCTTGAAGTCGGTTTTATTTTTGTTTAAATTTTACTTGTTGTATTACAGATACGTGAACCGCAAAGGCGTAGCCCTACCTGTGTCGTCAGAACGTACCCGGCGTGCCAAACGCGACCGCCTCGACCAGAAACAGATCCTGGTTCCCGAGCTGTGCAGGGTCCACCCCTTCGCAGCCCCTCTCTGGTTCGCCACTGTCGCTCTACCTTGCGTTTTGTACAGGTATGTTATTATATCAACTGCTTTGTTCACTGATGGACGGAACTAACGAATCTCTATAACCGCTGGACCGATGATATTACAAGTACAATTTTAACAAAAATAAAACCGACTTCAAGGTTCGACTCGATTTCTCTTGGATGCCATAATCAGATGTTAATGTCCTTATCATGGTACCACCGTTGGGACATCTCCTTTCCATAAAAAAAAGAATCATCCAAATCGGTTCATAAACGACGAAGTTATCCGCGCACACACAAATCTATACTAATATATAAAGCTGAAGAGTTTGTTTGTTTGTTTGTTTGAACACGCTAATCTCAGGAACTACTGGTCCGATTTGAAAAATTCTTTCAGTGTTAGATAGCCCATTTATCGAGGAAGGCTATAGGCTATATATCATCACGCTAGGACCAATAGGAGCGGAGCACCAATGAAAAATGTTTCGAAAACGGGGGAAAATTATCACGCTACGGGCAATAGAAGACGCAAACGAGGTTGCGTGGGTCGGCTAGTATATATATATATATATATACACGGTCGAATTGAGAAACCTCCTCTTTTTTTTTAAGTCCGTTAAAAAGTAAGTTTGGCTACTTTTTTAGACCAACTTCGTCAAACGGCGTAACCCGCTGCGCTGCGGGTAAAACCACGGAGTTCAGCTAGTACTAGATAATATTCGCTATTTTGTACACCAGCCCCCCCCCCCTTGCCAAGTTGCAAGCGTTCTTCGTTCTGCAGTCGTTAACGCCTACATTCCCGTGTGTCATTGGCTAATACTTTGTCTAAGATTAGCCAATGACACACGAGAATATAGGCGTAGGGGCAGGCGTACTTGCAAAGGTAATTTTAAGATAGGAAATAGAACGATACTCATGCTCCAATTAAAAAGGTTAAGGTTAAACGACCACCAGCACCCTGGATGACCAAGGATATACGGATGGCCATGAAACACCGAAATCGAGCTTTTAGAACTTTTAAGAGGGACCGTGTCGAGGTCAATTGGGAACTTTATAAGACTGCAAGAAATCGGTGTAACCTGATGATACGGAACGCTAAACGCCGCCATATTCTAGATAACATTTCTTCTTCCTCTCCTGCCGACATCTGGAAGTTCCTTGGAACTCTTGGTATCGGCAGATCGCGGCATGTAGACTTTCCACAATCAGTAAGTCTCGATTCCCTGAATCAACATTTCACTACAGCTTTTACGTTGGACAGTCTGTCTGAACATCATACCCTTAATTACATCAATAGTCTACCGCGCTCTGATTTAAGTCCTTTTCACTTCGCTCCAGTCGCAGAAGAAGAAATTGAGAAATTAATCCTGTCTATCAAATCCCAAGCGGTTGGCTGTGATGCCATAAGCCGGAGAATGATCACCACATTAATAGTTCACCTCCTCCCTACTATTTCCCATATTATTAACTTCTCCCTCGTGTCTGGCACATATCCATCCCTATGGCGTATGGCGTATGTACGTCCATTACCCAAAATTTCTAATCCGTCTCTTCCCAGTCATTTTCGCCCTATTTCTATTCTTCCTTTTCTCTCCAAAGTGCTAGAAGCCTGCGTCCACAAACAATTCTCCCGCTTTATTTATTGTAACAACCTGCTTAGTCCTCTTCAGTCTGGGTTTCGACCAGGCCATAGCACGGTTTCTGCCCTTCTTAAAGTGACTGGTGATATTAAGGCGGGAATGGAAAATGCTAAAGTTACTATCGTGGTACTAGTCGATTTTTCCAATGCCTTCAGTACTGTCAGTCATGAACTCCTCCTTGCTGTCCTATCCTATTTCTCAGTCTCTAAAGAAGCACTGGAATGGTTCTCCTCTTACCTTCGGGATCGTCAGCAGTCAGTCAAGATGGAAGATTGTTCCTCTGGTTGGTGTTGTCTCGAGGCTGGCGTCCCCCAAGGCGGTATTCTTTCACCTCTTCTCTTTTCAATCTTCATTAATCTCATCACGTTAAGACTTCAGTGTTCCTATCATCTGTATGCCGATGACTTGCAACTATATTATCAAACTGAGTTGTGCGATGTATCGTCCGCGGTCTCGATTGTAAATAATGACCTGGCGGCCATTAAACACTGGTCCGATATGTTTGGCGTATCGGTAAATCCGAATAAATGTCAGGGTATTATCATCGGAAGTAACCGTCGTATGAGCCAGTTAGACCTTGCTTCACTTCCACCACTTAGCTACGATGGTATGGTCATTCCATACTGTGAGAGTGTGAAGGACCTCGGATTGTACATTGACACAACTCTCAGCTGGCAAAAACAAGTTGCATCTGTGTGCCAGAAAGTCACGGGCTCGTTACGGACTCTCTATAGGCTTAAGAATTTTCTGCCAATGAAAACTAAGGTAATGCTTGTCCAAACCCTAATATTCCCAATAATCGACTATGGGGACGTGTGCTACTTTGACCTGAATGCAGATCTGCTCAATAAGCTTGACCGTCTTCTCAATAGTTGCATTCGATTCGTTTTCAACTTACGGAAATATGATCACGTGTCCGAGTACCGGTCTTATTTGAAATGGCTTCCAATTCGCCAACGTAGACATACACGGGCATTAACTACTCTTTATTCTTTACTCTTCTCTTCAATCTCTCCTTCCTACCTAACTACTCAATTTCAGTATCTATTTTCAAACCATACTAAATACCTTAGGTCTTCCAACAACCTGCTTCTCCATTGTCCTACTCACCGCTCTGATTTTCTACACTCAACCTTCTTCGTACAAGCTGTCCTACTATGGAACGAGCTCCCTCTTGAGATCAGGATGGCTAAAACTAGGCAAAGTTTTAAACACTTGTTGTGGAAACATTTTCTACACATTCTATCAGATCCACCTTGATATTAGGATACTTTCTCCATTTAGAATTTATATTGTGTATATATTATGTATTATGTATGCATGTGTATGTATTTAAATACGTATTTATTATGTGTATAAATAAGATTATTACTTATGGTTAATTGATTTCTTATTGAGATATCAACTTAATTAGTTTTGTGCATCTACCTTTTCTAGCTCTGCATCACCCTAAGGTCGACTGGTAGAAAATGCCTACGGCATTAAGTCCACCTTTGTCACTTTTAATGTGCATAAAGTATAAATAAAAAAAAAAAAAAAAAAAAAAATAGGGTATTACACCCATTTTTGAAAAGTGTCTTAATTAGATACTATAGTGCTATTAAACCACAGAAAAAAACACGAAATTTTTATTCAATCGATAAGTGCCATAAAAATGCATTAAAATTTAACATTTTCAAATTTCGCGCGTAATTCGTCAAAAACGCTGGACGCTGTCGACGCCATATTGCTGTGTGGTGATGACGTCAGTTCGCTTTATAGATTGTGGATGACATGAATATAATTTTAACAAACAATCTAAAGCATACGCTGATCAGTTGACACTTTAGTGTACTTACAAAGTATGACGGTATAACATGGCGGCTACTATTTCATGGTGTCATAGAACATATAAACAAAACTGAAAACTGAGAACTTGAAATAAGTTATAAAAATATTTTATTATTTTATGAACTACGACTAACATTTTCCGACTGGTTTTTGTCTAATTAACAGAGATCGGAATTGGGTGTGTGAAAATACCTAAAGTTTGCAGCGGGACATAATATGGAGCTGTTACAACCACTTAAGTTAAACCGGTTTTGAATTTTACCGGTTTAGTTTCGTTTTCTTTACATGTTCCTTACCTTTGAAACACCGAACTATAAATATTAACAAACTGCTAATGCAGTTCCAAATTAATTTTTGTTTTGTACTTTTCCGTTTAAAATTCGGTCTTTTAGTCCCAATTGTTCTTTGTCGGTCAAACACAGAATATTATATATCTGCAAAATGCTAATGCGGTCATAATTTCTTTTTTTTATCTGTATCTTAAGTTAAAAAGTTTTGCTTCAGGTTGATGCAAGGAAAACGAACATTTTCGCGTCTTTACATAGTTTTGAAGTCGGCTTTTTTTTATTATTAAACCTGCACTGCAACAAATAATAAATTAAAAACATTTATTTCAATTGCAAGAAAGTTGTGCACAAACTACTTTCCACATTCAGAGTTCGGAACATGCAATAATATAAGTTTTTTCCTAGAAATGATAAATATTTTAACATTTGAAGAATATTTATCATTTCTAGAAAAAAAACTAAATATTTTTAACATTTGAAGAATATTTATCAGTTCTAGGAAAAAACTAATATCATTGCATGTTCCGAACTCTGAATGTGGAAAGTAGTTTTCGCACAACTTTCTTGCAATTGAAATAAATCTTGAAATAAATGTTAAAACCGCATTAGCATTTTGCAAATATAGAAAATTCTGTGTTTGACCGACAAAGAACAATTGGGACTAAAAGACCGAATTTTAACCGGAAAAGTACAAAACAAAAATAATTTAGAACTGTATTAGCAGCTTGTAAATGTTTATAGTTCGGTGTTTCAAAGGTAAGGAACATGTAAAAAAAACCGAAACTAAACCGGTAAAATCCAAAACCGGTTTAACTTAAGTGGTTGTAACAGCTCCATATTATGTCCCGCTGCAAACTTTAGGTATTTTCACACACCCAATTCCGATCTTTGCTAATTAATCACAATAACATATTTTTAGATTTTTCTCGTAAACAGTAAAATACCCTATTGGCGATTTTATCCCCCGAACGCAATCGATTTCAGGCAAGTATTATTATTATATGACTATATATACTGCTTAATTGGTCTAGCGGTTGACATATGCGTCTTCCGATCAAGAGATCCCGGGTTCGCATCCCGGTTCAGACCAAAAAATGTTATTGTTTTTTTCTGATTATAGAAATACTTAATAACAGCTTGGAGTTTGGAAGTTAGGGTCTGAACCCCCGTGCCTCGGAGAGCACGTAAAGCTGTCGGTCCAGCACCCTGATCGCTCCCCGGTCGTGTCCATTAGATTATGAGAGTGAGGGAACAGAGAGTGCACCTGTGTTTGTGCACACACTTATGCACTATAAAACCTCCTACGTAGTTGAGTGGTCTACGTTTAGAAAACATTATGATAATTACATGCGATAACTATACGACCCCTTTTCACAGAATCAACGCCCTCCTGATAGCTGATGAGATTAGAAGAGCTGTAGCAATTGACGTGGGTCTCGGTATACCCAAGATTAATGAGAAGACCATGCCTGGCTTCCAATGGCCAGCTTTGGACTTCGGATGGAGTTTGGCTGAGGTTAGTACAAGCAACATGACTGATGCTAACTTTTAAATTTTCGCGTTCCATGATATATTAACAATTATTTTTATGGGAATTAATGTCATCAATTATTTTTTTTTTTTTTTTATTTACAACTTTATGCACCAATGCATGCATCGGCGGACTTAATGCATAAGGCATTTTCTGCCAGTCAACCGGTTGGGCAATGTAGAGAAAACATGAGGTAGGTGCACTTCAAGGGCATACACACACATAAAAGGTATTACATACCTCTGATTTGGCTGACGTTTCGACCAGGTTGCACCGGCCATAGTCACAAGCTGACTCCCGTAAAATTATTGTTAATATGTCATGGAACGCAAAAGTTTAAAAGTTAGTAAAGCATTGTTAATATTTGTATGTGTATGTTTGTGCCGGATTTTCTCTGAAACGGGTGGTCTCATTTTGAGGGGACTTTCATTAGCAGGTAGCTAATGATATGGCCGGAGGAAAGGGTTTCGTCCGATCCGGAAGAACTGGCGGCCTGGTTTGGGAACATTATGGCGTCCATATGTGAGGCCTCAATGCCCCGAGTCATGCCAGCCAGAAAGGGCTCAGCGTACTGGTGGAGCGCGGAGATCTCGCGGCTGAGAACAACAGTCGCGAGATTGCGCCGCCCGTACCTTCGAGCCCGCAGAAGACGGCGAGCTACAGTCGAGGAGATCGACAGAGCACGGCGGGAATATGGAGCTGCTGTAAAGGCTCTCAGTGATGCAATCGCTGAGGCCAAGGCTCGGTCCTGGAAAGAGCTCATCGCGGGACTGGATAGGGACCCATGGGGGCGACCATACAAAATGGTACTGGGTAAGCTCAAACCATGGGTCCCTCCGCTGACGGAAACCCTGGACCCGCAGTTCCTGGGTGGAGTGCTAGACACGCTCTTCCCAAGGGTCCAGGACAGTCCCCCGATACCTCTGTCACAATCAGACCGGCTACCCTGGTCTGACGAATATGAGGTGACGGAGGGAGAGCTGGATCGAGCCGTGCGGCGGCTGGCTTCCCGTAACACCGCGCCTGGACCTGATGGAGTTCCAGGTCGGGCGTTGGTGATAGCTCTGTCGGTACTGGGGGAGAAATTGAGGCAGATTTTCACGGAGTGTCTAAGCCTCGGTATCTTCCCCGTTGGCTGGAAAGAAGCAAGATTGGTGCTGCTAAAAAAGGAAGGAAGGTCTGCAGATTCTCCATCTGCGTTCCGACCGATATGCCTGCTGAACGAGTCGGGGAAACTCTTTGAGAGAGTAATCTCTGACCGTATCAGCGGGCACTTGTCGCGGATAGGCCCTGATCTGTCGGACTGCCAGTTTGGATTCCGACGGGGACGTTCTACAGTGGACGCTATTAGATGTGTTCGTTCCCTGTCGGAGTCAGCAGTCCGGTCAGGGGGGGTGGCGTTGGCAGTTAGTCTGGATATTGTCAACGCTTTCGGCACCCTCCCCTGGCATGCAATTAGGGTGGCCCTAGAATACCATGAGGTGCCGCCCTACCTGCGGAACATCATAGAGGCCTATCTGCGCGATAGAACCGTGAAGTTTATCGATCGGAACGGGATGGAAAATCAAAGGGAAGTATGCTGCGGGGTTCCTCAGGGCTCTGTATTGGGCCCGTTGTTATGGAACCTCGCATATGATGCAGTCCTTCGCACCAGTCTGCCCTCTGGCCTGAGTGTCGTTTGCTATGCGGACGACACCTTAATACTGGCTAGAGGGTCCCGATTTGAAGAGGTGCTTCTGCTCGCCGAGCAAGGGGTGGCTTGTGTTGTGGAAAAAATTCGTGAGCTGGGCCTGAGAGTGGCTCCTCAGAAAACTGAGGCTATATGGTTCCATGGCCTACGTAAGCGCCAGGAACCACCCAGCTCATGCCTCCGGGTTGGTGACACTATAGTCCAGGTGGGCCAGTACATGAAGTACCTAGGCCTTACCCTGGACAGTCGGTGGAGCTTCGAAGAGCATTTCGGGCGGTTAGTCCCCCGAGTACGAGGGGTAGCGGGTGCGTTAATCCGTCTGCTACCCAATCTCGGGGGACCACGGGAAGAAGTTCGTTGCCTCTATATGGGCGTCGTACGATCCATGGTCCTCTTTGGGGCGCCCGTCTGGTCTAAAGACCTGGCGGGTTCCTCCCGCTGTAGGGCCCAACTAAGGAGTTTGCAGCGGCTGATGGCCATACGGGTCGTACGGGGCTACCGCACGATTTCATACGAGGCATTGACGGTCCTGGCGCGATATCCACCCTTCGACATTCTGGCCGATATGGACACTATGGTCTACGACCAAATTCGTTCTATCGGTCGGGATGACGAAGGGGCAGCGCCGGACCATGAGCCCGGAATGCTACGGCGGAACGCACATGCGCAAGCTCTACGGGCTTGGCGGGCACGGCTCGAAACACAGGGCTGTGCTAGCCAACGCGCTGTTGGTGCCGTTCTGCCGAACTTCGAAGCTTGGATAGGGAGGACCGACTGTGTCACCTACCGATTGACTCAGATACTTACCGGGCACGGTTGTTTCGGTGAGTATCTGAATCGAATACGACGGGAGGCTACAGCACAATGCCACCACTGCGGGTCCGAACAGGACTCCGCCCAGCACACACTGGAGGACTGCCCTGCGTGGGAGTCCGAGCGTCGAGCCCTGGTCGGACAGATCGGACGAAACCTGTCACCGCCAGCATTGATCGCGGCAATGCTGACGAATGGTGAGGGATGGGAAGCCGCGGTCTCCTTCTGTGAGGACGTTATGCTCCAGAAGGAGTCCGCTGAGCGAGATCGGGAAAGGGCCGATCCCGCTCGCAGACGGCGACGAAGGGGACGCGGCAGAGGTCGCTAGTTCCCTAATCGTCGCCTAAGGGTCGCTGCGGCTACATCTTGGGGGGATGTGACCGCTGCAAACGACCCGAGACAGTTGACACCCTGGTGCGGCCGGGGCGTGTCGTCTATGGCGGGTTGGTGTCTCGCCTCGTACTGTTTAGAACGGTGTGAGGCGTGATAGCTTCCTGCCCCGGGGGTGACTCCAGCCACCCCGGGATGTACCTCAGTCATGGGGTATGGCAGGGGGGACCCCAGAAGCCGCCGATGCGTTCCTGGAGCTCCTCCCAACTGCCGAGGTAGGCCGCCGCGGGGTTTAGTGGGTAGACCGGTTTTCCGGGAGTCCCACACACGCCCTTCGTCTCCCCAACAAGGGTATGGTGCGAAAAGCATTCCCCGCGAAAAAAAAAAAAAAAAAAAAAAAAAAAAAAAAAGCTAGCTAATGATATAAGGAATAACTTAAGCTACCTTTTTTTAGAAACTAGCTGCTCAATGCGGTTATTGTCGTAAAGGTAGACCTGTTAGGTGGTACACATATATAAACTGTTTACAACTAGCTATGATACAGTTTCATTAATCTTGTTTGCTTCTATACACAGTAGAAACTCAATTATCCGACTCTCAGTTATACGGATTCGCGATAATCCGGAGCACCGACTGCAATAAATTATATATTGGGGTAGATGACTGTTTTGTAAATAAGTACCAATGTCTCCTTTATTAAAACGAATATTACAAATCTGGGAAATTATAATTATTAAAGCTGTTCGTTTCTTTTACAAATTTTAATCAAATAAACATTGAAATATATTGCTCAATTGAGTAGTCTAAGACAGTGACGTCACAAGTGGGTATTTAGTACATTGTTCATACATAGTTATCGTTTTGACAGGTGATAAAAAATAACTGATTTAATTAAAGTGTCCACTACCGTATGTCTTAATAAACATTTTTTTTGGGTTGTTTTTTAAAAATACATAACATTATGTACCTACCAATAAATAATATAAATACCGATTTTCTTCATACATTCGATTATCCGAATCCCTAACGACAACCAATTAACAACGGTAAATCGAGTATCCACCCTAAAAACTGACTTATTACAACAAATATATTAATTACAGGTGTTAACTGCAGATTCAGAAAGAACTGAAAAGAAGAAAAAGGAAGAGGAAGAGTTAAAAAGAGAACAGAGGGAGAAAGAGTTAAGGTATGTGTATTGTGTTATAATAAGTATCTATATTACTGTTACACCTGATTGTACTGTTGGTCTAGGCGAAACCAGAGGTCGAGGTTCAAATTCAAATTCAAAGTCATTTATTCAATTAAGACACTAAGTGACATTTATGAACGTTAAATTGAAGCTGCAGTTAAAAATCATTGATCGACACAAACAGACGCCACAGCATGTGCTGTATTGTCGAGGTAAATTAGGCGAAAACACCAAAATCTACTGCCTGCTTGTGTCGATCCATAACTTCCAGTTTCCAAAATGCGTAGAGCCTCATGAGAAGAATACTGGCAAAGAAACTCATGGCCACTCTTTTCAAAGTCAGATTTTCAGGATGGGTTCGATTCCCATCTAGGATAAACCTTTGTGTGATGAACACTATCATTTGTATGGTGTCTGGTTGTAATATATCAAATGTCAGTTTATAATTTCAAAATTCCTATGAAAGTATATACGGTATTTATATCAAATTAAAAAAAAATAACAAAAATAAAACCGACTTCAAGGTTTGACTCGATTTCTCTTGAATGCCATCGTCAGATCTTAGTGTAGTCATAATGGTACCACCGTTGGGATATCTCCTTTCCATTCATCAAAATCGGTTCATAAACGACGAAGTTATCCGCCAACCCACATTAAAAATATATATACGGTTGAATTGAGAAACCTCCTTCTTTTTGAAGTCGGTTAAAAATCAATATTCATAATTTTATCTAAATCCAGTCAGTAGTTTTTGCGTTAAAAGTAACAAACACCCAAACATCTCCATAAAACTTTGCATTTACAATATTAGTAGGATGATGTAGGATAGATTTCTTAAAAAATTATAAACACTTAAGAAAGCGAGTGTAAAGTATATTTCTTTTCTCCAGAGAAGAGGAAGAGAAACTAGAGAAAGAGAAACAAGAGAATGAGAAGAAGAACGCCGACGAAGAACAAGATGAGCCGAAAGAGAAAACTATCAATGATATATTACAGGAGAAAGAAGATGCCGAAGGGGTTTGTATGGTTATTTGGATGTATTTTTCAGAGTGAAGGCACTACGACTCTGTTTACCTCTCAGTGGATAGAAGTAGAAGTAGAGATGAGGGTAGTAGATTTATTTATTAATTTCTACTCTGCCTGATGGAAAGCATGAGCAGAATCCAAGAATGAAATGAAATCATTTATTCTGTGATTAGGTTACATAAACACTTTTGCAAGTTAAACTTTTTTTGAGCAGATGTGTTCGGCCTTTCCCAACTGGACTAGCCCTGAGAATAAAGGACAAAACAAACTCAGGGATCACAGTCTCTTTTAAAATGGTCACTATTCCTACGTCATATATTATTAAATCAATAGAATGTATACATAGATAAGACCAACCAGCTAGGTCAGTAGATTACAGATCACGTAATCTGCTGACCTAGCTGTCGTATAAAGACATGGCTTATCTCATCAGAAAAAGACGTGATTAAATGCAATGTAACGAATCATTTTAGTATATAAATAAGGAACTGTTAGTGAGTAAGAGGAAAGACGCCACCATGTAACAATTAGAGTATTATGGAGCTCCTGCATAATAAATACTGCTCTCAAAGTTATTCATCGCCGTATAATACCTGCACTATAAAGTTCGCTATAGTCACCATACTCATTGCGAATGCAGATTAATGTAACAATGCAGCGTGGTGACCCACACTATAAATAAAAATATTTCGGACATCTAACACACAACGCGATCTAGTCCCAAGCTAAGCAGAGCTTGTGTTATGGGTCCTAGACAACTGATGTATATACATATATTTTTTTTTGTAAATATATACATATTATACATAGAAAACACCTAAACTCCGAAACAAATATTTGTAGATCATACAAACATTTGGTTCGACCCGGGAATCGAACCCGAGACCTCATGGTCAGCGGTCGCACACGCCAACCGCTAGATCAACGAGGCAGTCAAAAGGCAGACACTAAGGCTACTATTGAGATGCTTCTACATCATTGGGTGGTCTCGCACTTACCAACAAACACGACATTACATGCTGACAAATGAAATGTGTATAAAGTCTAAAGTGCTCTTTTCTCTTTATTCAGAGCTTCGAAATCGGCATGTGGAGTAACGACATGGCCTCTCAGATCCCTGAGGAGTCGGAGTACGACGAGTTCTTGGAGCCTCTGCCGCCTAATCTGACCTTCTGCACTTCTGCGTCCGGTGAGATGGGTTTTATCTTTTTTGTTAAATTTCTAGAAGATCAATAAACTTAGCAAGCGAATAGTCCATTCGTTTAGATAGTGTCGGTGCACCCGAATATAATAATAGGTCTTTACCTATGAAATTGCCGTTTTGTATGCAATAAGTGAAAGTACTTATATTTTCAAACTTTTTTATTTCTGTTATTCGAAGTAATCACCCATGCAATCGACGCATCTTTGCCAACGCATTGGCAGTTTATTGATGCCCTTCTTGTAAAAATCAGTCGAACGGGAGGCAACAAACTCTTCAAAGGCATTTTGTAGTATAGGTAGCGGCACGTAACTCTAGCGGTGACAGTTGTTGCGCAGAAGTCAAAAAACAGGTATCTTGGGGGAACAAGAGGGACGAGGGGCGGGCGTGCGTAGCACCGATTGGCTCTCCAGTCGCATTCCGTTCGCTGCACCAATACGACGCCCCGCGTGCTTCCAGTGTACAGTCGCGTTCTGAATTATATTGTTATCACTGTTAATTTATTTTTTTGTTTTTTGTTAAGTTTGATTTTGTTAAGTTATTGCTTTCTTGATTCGGTAAAGGACCGGCGGTCTTTTTAGAGTATATTTTCTTAGAATAGTATAATGTATACATAAGAGGAGACACGAGTAGGCATTTTAACTTGCTTGAGTACCTAAATATGAGAACGTGATTCTTACAAGCGCAATATCCGGGAAATAGTGGGTCTTAGAGAAAATATCATAAAGACCACTTTTATAGAGAATTTTAAGATCTACAACTTTGCATTGAGGTATTTTTTCGATAAAACTTACCGTTTTCGAGAAAAATCAAAAAATCCTAAAATTTTGACCTTGGGTCCCGAATAAGCCCCTTAGCGCACATGGGACTGATTGGGACTTTTGACACTTTATTCCTTGTGGTAAACCTAAGGTCTCTACGAAGATTTGGCTCTGTCGGAATTTTCTTTATTTCTATTGTCTAAATTGACCGGACTAATTTGCGTGCGCGACAGTACCCATGCGCAGCTATAGCCTGAACGTTCCGCTCAGCGCTAGACTTACGTGCCGCTACCTATACAAAATGCCTTTGAACAGAAATAAAAAAGTTTGAAAAAATAAGTACTTTCACTTTCAATTTCATAGGTAAAGACCTATTAATTCGTATTTTGTTTTTTATGAATATTACAAAACACTTTAGAAAATATAATTATTAAAGCTTTTCATTTTTATTACAAATTTTAGTCTAATAAACATTGAGATATATTGCTCAATTGAGTAGTCTAAAACAGTGACGTCACAAGTGTGTATTTAGTACATTGTTCATACAAAGTTTCGTTTTGACAGATGATAAAAAGTAACTGATTTGATTAAGGCATCATCTACTCTATTCTTTGTCCTGGGTTGGAATTAAATAAATAAATAAATATTTCGGACATCTAAACACACAATGCCATCTAGTCCCAAGATAAGCAGAGCTTGTGTTATGGGGTACTACACAACTGATACAAATACATATATACTTTTTTTTTTTGTAAATACTTACATATTATAGATAGAACACACCCAAACTCCGAAACAAATATTTGTAGATTATACAAAAATTTGGTCCGACCCGGGAATCGAACCCGAGACCTCATGATCAGCAGTCGCTCACGCCAACCGCGAGACCAACTAGGCAGTCAATTCAATTAAAGTCAATTAAAACAGACAGACAGTGAAAAATGAATTGGGAATAGGAGAGGAGATACCCTATTCCGTTAGCCTCCATTAACATGATTTTCGTAAAAATAAATACAAAGATTTTGCTTTACGTATTACTATATAGATATATTTTTTTACAGGAGGTACGAACTGGTGCGATCCCATAGAGAAACCCAAGTTTAGCAACTACAACGCAAGCAAATACTCTATGGTCGACAGCGATTGCTCTTATATGTCTAGGTGAGTGACTGAAAAAAACGGAACTGAAAAAAATACTAAAGTAAAACTTCATGGAGTATGGTCCATTCGTTTAGATAGTCGGTAGTGTCGGTACAACCGCAAGCAATTGTAGTTATTGTTGTAGTAATTCATACGAGTTAGGTGTTTGCCTCGGTAGTAATGACAAATTACATGAAAAATAAAAACATCTCATCTTCCTAGCCTTTATTACAACATTTTCAGTTTACACGTTAGAAGAGTCAACAAATACAGCTAATCACTACACTGCTTCGGCGTAAACTGATAAGTCACACTTATTTGTGGGTGTACGCCGCAGGCGGCTTTTTTTAATTCTTAAAAAAGCCGCACGCGCGACGGTGGCGCGATCCAAGTGACCGTATCTAAGCGAATAGAATATATATGGTCTGCACTGTCTCTTAGATATACGAAACGCAACGGGTTATGAGAGCAAGAAAATAGTGTGTTCGCACCTTTCTCTCCTACCTCTACGTCTACAGTAATATACGAAACGTTACTCTTATAATATTGCTACTGGATGTTAAATACAATAAAAATAAACTGGTCCGGCACCACAAAAATCTAATAAAAAAAAACAAAAATTCTCGGGCGCCAGGTCTAAGAAACAAATAAGTTATTCGATGAAAGACATCGAATAAGCATAAATATAATAAGAATTACAGCCACATCACATTATGTGTTATACGTACAATTACATTGCGTGGTGACGCGTCGCCACGCAATGTAATGTAATTGTACGGTCTGTTTAGTTTAGCTACATGACTTTGTGTGTCATACGACCTAAATATGTACTATGAGTAAAACTGTTTGAAAAATGATTTTTTTCATCCTTTCATCTTCCTAGCCTTTATTATTCCCAAGATTTGGGATCGGCTACTAGTTCAACCGGTTTTACCTGAATATCAGTTTTTACACGGAGCGACTGGCATCGGACCTCCGCAACCTTGAGGGTGAACTGAATTCGAAGATTGAACTAGTTGTCAGTATATTTAAGGGCACTGACTTCCCAATAACGATTGCCATAGATGTTCATGACAACCGGGACCGACGGCTTAACGTGATCACGTGTTTCATACTCCAGGCTGTTATTAAAAATACGTTTACGAAAAACCCAACAGCAGTCCGACCCGGGAATCGATCCTGAGACCTCTTGATTGGCAGTCGCTTGCGCCTTACGCTAGATAGATCAAGGAGGCATATGTGTTTGATTAATTATTTTATTATTGATCACCCCCAGTGATTTGGACTCTGACGACACAGACCTTGACTACGAAGGCAGTGATGACGATGATAGCGGTGGATTCTGCTGCAACAAGAATACCAACAGTGAGTATACTCGATTTCTCTTGGATGCCATCATCAGATCTTAGTGTCCTTATCTTAGTATGTATGTTCTTCTAGCCGATTACGGCCACGGCGGCCAGTCTCAACAGAGACCAACCAACTACGCAGGAGATTTTATAGTGCACAAGTGTGTGCGCAAACACAGGTGCACTCTCTGTTCCCTCACTCTCATAATCCGATGGGACGGTTATCCGACACGATCGTGGAGAGATCAGGCGCAGGACCGAGAGCTTAACGTGCTCTCCGAGGCACGGGGGTTCAGACCCCAACTTCCAAACTCCGAGCTGTTATTAAGTATTTATAGAATCAGAAAAACTCAATAACACTTTTGGCCCGACCCGGGATTCGAACCCGAGACCTCTTGATCAGCAGTCGCATACGTCAACCGCTAGACCAACGAGGCAGTTATCTTAGTACCACAGTTGGGATATCTCCTTTCCATTAAAAAAAGAATCAATAAAATCGGTTCATAAACGACGAAGTTATTTATCCGCGAACACAAATAAAAGAAAATGGTCGAATTGGGAAACCTTCTTCTTTTTTTGAAGTCGGTTAAAAATCGAATTGTAATTTCAAACTAACAACTTTTTACTTAATGCATATGAAATTAGAAGCTGACCCACGCAACTTCGTTTACGTCTCCTATTGCCCGTAGCGTAATCATTTTCCCCCGTTTTCGTAACATTCTTCATTGGTGCACCGCTCCTATTGGCCTAAGCGTGATGATATATAGCCTATAGCCTTCATCGATAAATGTACTTTCAAACACTGAAAGAATTTTTTAAATCGGACTAGCTGTTCCTGAGATTAGCGCGTTCAAACAAACTCTTCTCTTGTTCTCAGTGGCCATGGGTGTCCGCATAGAATATAAAACAGCCCACGAAGCTGAAGCTGTGGATCTAGAACGCACCAAGAAGGTGAACCCTGCACCAACTCCTGATGAGGAAGACGATGCCTTGGATAGAGCAGAGCATGATAAGCTGCTGAGGACTGGGGTCGCCCCTAAAGAGGTAAGGGTCTTGGAGACTGACAATAGAAGTGAAAACTAAGTAACTAAACTAAGTACCGTATACATTTGTATATGTATACAAATGTATACGGTAACGCCATCGTAGTCTAAAATGAAGTAGCCTAAGTTACTCGTTATTACACCAGCTATCTGCCAGTGAAAGTCCCGTCAAACTCGATCCAGCCGTTCCAGAGATTAGTCGGAACAAGCTGACAGACAGAACAAATTGTAAAAAATGTTATTTTGGTACATGTACCGTGTATAAAGTCCATTCGTTTAGATAGTGTCGGTACACCCGCACGTAATTGTTGTTATTGTTGTGAAATACGAATATATTAGTTCAAGTTAGGTGCTTACCTCGGTAGTAAAGACAAATTACTAAAAAGCCGCAAATGGGACGGTGGCGCGATCAAAGCGACCGTATCTAATATTTGCAGATCATACAAACATTTGGTCCTACCCTAGAGTCGAACCCAAGACCTCATACACAGCAGTCGCATACGCTACCACAGCGCCAATGAGACAGTCAATTAACTAATACATTTTCTTTCTACAGTACATAGAGAAATTCCGCGAATCAGTCACCCGCCATAAGCAAGAAATACTCTGCCAGGGCAATCTGGTCTTCAAAGATAGTCCCCTGCCAGAAGTGTTGCCAGAAAACAAAGACAAAAAACGTTTCATTGATAACCACACGCATGAAACTGCCATATCGGAGCTGTTCCCTTACGGGTCTGAGGAGCTGGTCATCAGAAATGGCCAAGTGGATATTGGAAGTATCGAAAGGAACAAGCGGATCATTCTAGAAGGTAAGCATTTTTTTTTTAAAGAAAACTCCCGCATTTGACACATTTAACCGGTGTCGTGGAGGACTTTATAAACATACATGAAACGGACACAAAGTACACCTATAATTTTTTTTAATTGTCTTTCTGTCTGTCTGTTTGTTCCGGGTAATCTCTGGAACGGCTGGACCGATTTTGACGGGACTTTCACTGGCAGACAGCTGATGATCTAAGGAGTAATTTAGACTATTTTTTTTAGACTAGCTATGTCCCGCGGCGTTACTCGCAGTACGACAATAACCGCGGGCAACACCGCGGGTTTCAGCAAGTTATTCAATAAAATAGTAATAATCATATTTTTAATCCATGCTCTTTGTTGGAACTATAACACAGAACAAAATACAAGAAATTATCTCACATATCACTGCAACAAATAATTATCTCATTAAATGACAGATAACAAGGTCATATGTCCATCTAAATGTATTTGAATGTCTGTGTGTCGACAGAGTCGGAGTGCGCCTTGGTCGACACAGAACACACCTAGACACAGAAACTGTGATCATTTGATCATACTCCTTAAAAAGTTATTCTTGATGGAAATCGAATCCACCACCTCTTGTTTATCAGTCTAACCAGTGTGCTATTATAGACAAAAGCCTCTTTATTAATGACAGCTGTGCTTGAGGTCACGGGTTCGATTCCTAATGTTTGTATGATCTACAAATATTTTAACAATTATTTTTACGGGAATTAACGCGATCACTTATTAAAAGGTGTTACATGCCTCTGATTTGCATCGCGTTAATTCCCGTAAAAATAATTGTTAATATATCATGCAACGCAAAAGTTAAAAAGTTAGTACCTACTGCAAATATTTGTTTCGGAGTTTGGGTGTTTTCTGTGTGTAATATGTATGTATTTACAAAAAAGGATATAATTATGTACTAATATCAGTTGTCTAGTACCCATAACACAAGCTACTTAGCTTGGGACTAGATGGCACTGTGTGTTAGATGTCCGAATTTTTTTTTTTTATGTTTGACCCTGCCAAAATGACTCTACTCTGCCTGATGGAAAGCATGAGTAGAATCCAAGAGTGTTGGTCACCATACTGCGAATGCAGACAATGCAACAATGCAGTATGGCGACCCACACCATGGCGGGCTAGTGATGCTTCTGCATCATTGGGCCTCCGGTCTCGCACTCACCAACGAAACACGACAGCATGATCGCTGTCATTTTACGTTGATTTTCTGTGCCCGCCCCGCGAGAGCCGACCCGTTCGTGCTGAAATCAGCGTGGCTCTACTACCTTTCTTGTGTGTATTTACAATAATAGAATATAATTATGTACTAATATCAGTTGTCTAGTACCCATAACACAAGCTCTGCTTAACTTGGGACTAGATGGCGTTGTTTGTTAGATGTCCGAAATATTTATTTATTATTATTAATTCTAGCAATGATAAAAACAAAACCGAAAGAGGAAATCAAGAAACTCAACTGCTTTTCAATGAAAGACATAGATATAGACGCACCAGATTATGTCAACGAGAAAATCGCTAACGTAGGGTTCGATAAGAAGGAGATCTACCAAGAGACATGCAAGAGAAGACAAGAGTTTCGGCCGTATTACTCTGAGGGGAAACAGAGTGTGAAGGAGTTTGATTTTGACCACCAACCGAAGCTGGAAGGACATCCTGGGCCCAGTCCTAGTGTTATTTTGCAGGTATGTATGTATTGATGGCGTATATGGGTTCAAATCCCGTATAGGACAACACTTTGTGTGATGCAAGAATAGGGTAGTTGATTGTGTCGGAAAAGATATATATTTGTTTTTATAGTATAGTGGGTAAACGAGCAGACGTATCGCCTGATGGAAAGCGATTACCACCCGCCCATGGACATCCGCAACACCAAAGCCGTCACAAGTGCGTTGCCGGCCTTTGGGGGATGGGGGGTGTGTCACTTACTCGGTGAAGCATAGCGCACACAACTCAGAAAATGTTAGTTTTAGTTCATACAAGTAAAATTTTAACAAAAATAAAATCGACTTCAAGGTTTGACTCGGTTTCTCTTGGATGCCATCATCAGATCTTAGTGTCCTTATCATGGTACCACCGTTGGAGTATCGCCTTTCCATTAAAAAAAGAATCTTCAAAATCGGTTCGTAAACGACGGAGTTATCCGGGAACATTCAAAAAAATAAAATATATACGGTCGAATTGAGAATCCTCCTCCTTTTTTGTGAAGTCGGTTAAAAATAATGAAATATTTTTTATAATTTAAAAAATGTGTATTTTTTTCTGTGGTCTAATAGCACTGTAGAAACTAACTAAGATACTTTTAATAAAAAATGAGTCTAATACTCTATTATGAGTGAAGTAACCAGGTCTCAATTTCTTACCAACAGGCTTTGACAATGTCTAACGCGAACGACGGGATCAACTTGGAACGTCTGGAGACAATCGGAGACAGTTTCCTCAAGTTCGCCATCACGGCGTATCTGTACTGTGCTCATCCTACGGTCCATGAAGGGAAGCTGAGCCACATGAGAAGCAAACAGGTAACTTTATCATCTATACTAATATATAAAGCTGAAGAGTTTGTTGGTTTGTTTGTTTGTTTGTTTGTACACGCTAATCTCAGGAACTACTGGTCCGATTTGAAAAATTCTTTCAGTGTTAGATAGCCCATTTATCGAGGAAGGCTATAGGGTATATATGATCACGCTACGGGCAATATAAGGCGCAAACGAGGTTGCGTGGGTCAGCTAGTACTAATATATAAAGCTGAATAGTTTGTTTGTTTGAACACGCTAATCTCAGGAACTACTGGTCCGATTTGAAAAATTCTTTCAGTGTTAGATAGCCCATTTATCGAGGAAGTCGTCTGTCTGTCTGTCTGTCTGTTTGTTCCGGGTAATCTCTAGAACGGCTGGACAGATTTTGACGGGATTTTCACTGGCAGGTAGCTGATGATCCGGGGAGTAACTTAGGCTACTTTTTTTAGACTAAATCTGTCCCGCGGCGTTACTCGCGGTACGACAATAGCCGCGGGTAACACCGCGGGGTTCAACTAGTCCATCATAAATTCGGTCTTGTATCGTATCTAATGGCTTTCTCACCTTTACCAGGTTTTTGTATCCAGTCACCTAAAAGAACCTAATAATTGACTGCTATAGTGGCTCAGTGGTAGCGTATGCGACTGCTGTGCTTGAGGTCTCAGGTTCGATTCCCGGGTGAGATCAAATGTTTGTATGATCTGCAAATATTTGTTTCGGAGTTTGGGGGTTTTCTATGGTATAATATTTATGTATTTACAAAAACAAAGATATAATTATGTACTAACTAGTTATAACCTCTAAGGCTCTACCCTCGTTTATGTCGGTTATCGCGGCAAATAGTAGCCTATATGTTATTCTGGTGTATAAGCCATATCACTGTAAAGTTTAATCCAAATTGGCCCAGCCGTTTGCGCGTGAAGAAGTAACAAACACACACTCATAAACTTTCGCCTTTATATATTAGTGTGATATCAGTGGTCTAGTAACCATTTTTTTTTCTATTTTTTTTTTTTTTTTTTTAACGTGTGGAAACCCCCTCGGGCCGTCACCCCGCCGGGGTTTGCGGCGGGGCGGTGTGACGGAATCGAACCGACTAAAACCACACGGTGTGCCACTCTGCGCCTGAGACGGGAGGGATCCGGGAACTGCTGTTATTAACACATCCGGACCCCTCCCAGCGCTTGCCCGCACAGAAGCGGGCACCGTCTGCTGGTAGACTCTCAATTTGGGCGACGTACGGCACACGCGTGACGTCGCCCCTCGCGGGTGACCACTAAAGCGGATGGAGGGGAAAACCCGTCCCCACCATCCGCGGCCACACTCAGGGCGGCATGAGGCGCTGGTATGCGCGCCTCCGCCGCCCAGTTCGCCGGCGGCGGATCGGGTCCGAGTGGATATCGTCCTCCCGGGCCTTCTCCGCCGCCTCCTTCTGCGAAATTACGTCTTCGCAGAAGGCTGCGACCGCGGTAAAACTGCTGTCGCTACCGGCCATGGAGCGGATGACGGCCGGCAGCGAGAGATCTCCTCCGATGACTGCAGTGAGGGCCCGGCGCTGCGACGCCCATGCGGGGCATGCCGCCAGCGTGTGCTGGGCCGAGTCCTCACTGCAGTCGCAGTGGTGGCAGGCGGGACTCAGTTCTCTCCGGGCGACCGAGTGCAGGTACTTCCCGAAGCATCCATGCCCGGAAAGCACCTGCGTCAGTCGGAAGGAAAGAGTCCCGTGCTGCCGCCCTGCCCACTCGTGGATGACCGGCTGGAGAGCCTCCACGGCGGCAAAGCCAGCGCGTGGAGTCTCCAGCCGGAACGACCAGCGAGCCATCGTGGCTCGACGGGCGGCTTCACGCCACTCACGTACCTCCTCGGGCGGGGGGCGAATGCCACACTCCGCCCGGAACGAAGCCACCCGTCGATAAACTTCGGCGAGCACTTCCGCCTCCAAATCCCACGGGGGTGTACCGGCCAACGCGCACGCCGCCTCGGTCGACACCGTGCGGTATCCGCGTATGGCTCTGACCGCCAATACCCTCTGAGGCCGCCAGAGGCGTGCCTTGTTGAGGGCGGTCAGAGCCGCCACCCACACCGGTGCGCCGTACAGCGCCATCGACCGGACCACCCCCGTGTACAGGAGTCGCGTTGCGACGCTGGCTCCGCCCAAGTTGGGCAATAGTCGCCCAAGGGCAGAGGCAGCGCCGACCAGCTTGGGACCAAGCTGTCGGAAGTGCTCGTCGAAGAGCCACCTACCGTCGAGGATCCGGCCCAGATACCTCATCTGGGCCCGAACCGGTACGAGGACCGAGTTGACCACTATGGAGGCGCCGGGGGGCGGCCCACGACGGGGCCCATGGAACAATAGGGCCTCCGTCTTGTCCAGGGCCACCCGCAAGCCCAGCGCCTCGATGCGCCCGACCACCAGAGAAACACCAATGGTGGCCAGGCGCGCCGCCTCCTGGAAGTTCGCCCCCCGGGCCGTGACCAATGTGTCATCGGCGTAACAAATTACGCCCAGCCCGGGGGGGAGACGACCTCTTAGGACCCAGTCGTATCCCACGTTCCACAGGAGTGGTCCTAGGACAGACCCCTGCGGAACGCCGCACGACATGGGTCGCCGTCTCAAGGCGCTATCTCGATCCTCGTACACGACGGTACGCTCCTCCAAATAGTCTGCCACCAGCCGCCTCAGGTACTCTGGCACCCCGTGGTATTGGAGTGCTTCCCCGATGCAGCTGAATGGCAGACTATTAAAGGCGTTGGCGATGTCCTGGGACACCGCCAACACCACGCCGCCACAGCTCACTGCCTCTTCGGTCATGGCCCTGAGGCGCATCACGGCATCGACCGTCGGACGCCCCTCTCGGAATCCGAATTGGGCGTCCGACAGGTCGGGCCCCACCTCACAGAGGTGCCGGACGATGCGGGCAGAGAGTATCCTCTCAAACAACTTGCCCGCCTCGTCCAGCAACACGATGGGCCTATAGGCCGCGACCGAATCGGCAGGCCGTCCCGGTTTCTGAAGCAGGACCAGCTTCCCGCATTTCCAGCACTCAGGGAAGCGTCCGGACGCCAGGCTAGCGTCCAACACCTCCCTGAGGCGGTCCGACATATGGTCGAGGGCTCGGGCCATCACTCGGGCTGGAACCCCGTCCGGCCCGGGGGCGATGTTCTTTGAACGGATCCGCAGAACAGCCGCCCCAACCTCCGATTCCCTAACGGGCGGCACGTCGTCCTCTCGACCCCCGTCGTCTCCGAAGTGGTCTAGTAACCATAACACAAGCTTTGCTTAGCTTGAGACTAGCTGGCGTTATGTGTTATATCTGAAATATTTATTGTTATTATTAATTGTTTATTAATCTTCTAAAATACAATTACTCTTTCCAGGTATCAAACTTGAACCTGTACCGTTTGGGTCGCAACAAGAGACTTGGTGCAAGAATGATCGCGTCCAAGTTCGAACCACATGACAACTGGTTGCCACCCTGCCACAAACCACCACCAACCTTACATCCTAATGCTAATGTAAGTATATCTCGTACTAGTTGTTGCCCGCGACTCCGCCCGCGTATACGCAACTCACCACAACATTGAACACCGGGATACTTGGCTTGACCTCATGCTCACCTCTGCTCCTAACCTTATCCACTCCCATGGTCAACATCCAGCTCCTGGATTCTCCCAGCACGATTTGATCTTCCTTTCTTATTCCCTAAAACCACCAAAGTCCCCTCCTAAAACTTTGCATATTCGTAGCTTTAGACGTATAGATATTAATAAACTGTGTGCAGATGCTTCCATACTTGACTGGAATAACTTGGCAGCGGCTACAGACATCAATGACAAGGTCAGAATTTTCAACGACATAGTTCTAAATCTATATGACATTCACGCACCTGTGAGGGAAGTTAAGCTGAAGCGTCCCTCGGCGCCATGGATGACGGAGGACATTCGAATGTCTATGAGACGGAGAGATCGTTGTTACAATAAGTACAGGAGGGATCGCTGCGAGGAGAATTGGAGCCTTTTCAAGGCTGCTAGAAATCGGTGTAATCAGGTGATACGTAACGCTAAACGCCGCCACATAACTCATAACATAGAAAACTCTTCTCCGTCCTATGTGTGGAAGTTTCTTGGAACACTGGGCATCGGGAAGCAACAACGCCCTGAGTTTAGGATGACAATTGGCTTAGATGAAATCAACCGTCACTTTTCAACCACATCTCAGTTGGATCATCAAACCAAAAGTCAAACCCTCAGCTACATAAATAGCCTAACCCATGCGGACATTCAAACATTCGACTTTTCTCCGGTGTCTTCTGAGGATGTCAAAAAGATTATCCTGTCCATTCGTTCCAATGCTGTGGGATGCGACGGCATTAGTCGTCGCATGATTGTTACCATCCTGGATCACATTCTACCTGCAATAGTCCACATCATTAATTTTTCACTGGACTCTGGAACCTTTCCCTCTATATGGCGCAAGGCCTACATCATTCCTCTACCTAAAAAGAGTAACCCTTCTCTCCCCGAACACTTCCGACCTATTTCTATACTTCCCTTTCTTTCTAAAGTGCTAGAGGCATGCGTACACAAGCAGCTCTCACACTTTGTACATCAACAGAATCTCCTTAGTCCTTTACAATCTGGGTTCAGATCCGGTCACAGCACAACCACCGCTCTACTTAAAGTGACGGGCGATATTAGAGAGGGCATGGAGGACACCAAAGTCACAGTGTTGGCTTTGATTGACTTCTCGAATGCCTTTAATACCGTCTGTCATGACATCCTACTGGCCATCCTTTCCTATCTTATGATCTCCTCAGCAGCTCTGGAATGGTTCTCCTCCTATCTTCAGGGACGACAACAGTGTGTTCATATCGATGATCGGTCGTCGAGCTGGTGTGATCTTCTCACTGGCGTCCCTCAAGGCGGTATATTATCTCCATTACTTTTCTCAATATTTATTAATCTCGTAACACCACACCTTCAGTGTATGTATCACCTGTACGCTGACGACTTGCAAGTATACACACAGTCAAGGGTTGAGGACATTTCTTATGCTATCGATAAAATCAACAAAGATCTGGACTTTATTAAGTGTTGGTCTGCGAGGTTTGGTTTGTCAGTAAATCCAACCAAATGCCAGGCGATTGTCTTGGGGAGTAAATATATGATAGGTAGGTTGGACATGGCAACCCTCACACCAATCGTCTACAACAACGCGAGCATACCTCTGAGTGCAGTGGTTAAGAACCTGGGATTATATGTGGACTCTACCCTTGATTGGCGGGCACAGATTTCACACGTCAGCCAAAAAGTCACCTCGTGTCTCCGCGTTTTATATCGCCTAAAAAACTTTCTTCCCGTTAAAACTAAGGCTACGCTTATGCAATCCCTAATTTTTCCCGTGATCGACTATGGTGATGTGTGTTATTTTGACCTGAATGCAGACCTTCTCAATAAACTAGATCGCCTTCTCAATAACTGCATTCGATTCGTTTTCAATCTTCGCAAGTATGATCATGTATCTGCTTTACGTTCCCATTTGCAATGGCTTCCAATTCGTCAGCGTCGCAGTTTGCGAGCTCTAACTTGTCTATTTTCGTTACTCAACTCCCCATCATTACCCGAATACCTAGTTCCACACTTCCGTTTCTTATGTTCCAACCACGACCGGAGTCTTCGGTCAACAAACAACTTGCTTCTTCTATGCCCCTCTCACACCTCCAATTTTATCAATTCTTCCTTCTATGTACAGTCTGTTCTACTCTGGAATGCACTTCCAGCTGAAATCAGGATGTCCACAAACCGCCTCACATTTAAGAAAAAAGTACGAGAACTCCTTCAGGAGGAATTGGCGGTACAAACACAACGCTAGTACTTATCTGTGTATATTCATATCTTATTAAATATATGTATGTGTATGTTTAAGCGATTGTATATGTATGAGTAAATGTAGTTTTAGTGGTATATAATAGTTGTATTTGATGTTAGTATTTTTTATTTACGTAACTGTTGTGATTTTGTGGAATTTCGTTCTTTGTCGTTGCACCTACCACATCATACTTCTACATCACCTGAAGGTTGTCTGGAAGAGAATGCCTCATGGCATTAAGTCCGCCTTTGTACGTTATGTGCAATAAGTTTTAAATAAATAAATAAATAAATATACGTCGGTTATCACGGCAAATAGTAGCCTATGTGTTATTCTGATGTATAAGCTATATTACTGTAAAGTTTCATCCAAATCCGTTCAGTAGTTTTTTGCGTGAAAGAGTAACAAACATCCATCCAAACATCCATCCTTACAAACTTTCGCATCTATACAAATAAATAAAATTGGAGTGTCTGTTTGTAATATTAAAATAACAGCTTTTTAATCAATGCATATGTATGTATACACGATATACATACCAAAAATGTAGTTAAAAAAATTTTTGTCTGTCTGTCTGTCTGTCGGTCTGTCTGTCTGTCTGTCTGTCTGTTTGTTCCGGGTAATCTTTGGAACGGCTGGACGGATTTTGACGGGACTTTCACTGGCAGGTAGCTGATGATCCGGGGAGTAACTTAGGCTACTTTTTTTAGACTAACTTTGTCCCGCGGCGTTACTCACGGTACAACAATAACCGCGGGTAGCACCGCGGGGTTCAGCTAGTTTATAACATTAGTAGGATAGCATACAATATATGGAGGGAGCGTTGAACGAGCGGCAAGCGGGATCGTAGTAGACAGAGGGACTGAGTTTAGGCTCTATCTCTCTCACACAGTCTCCGTGATTGGTTGGTGTGATTTGGTGAGAAATACACCAACAAATCAGAAGTTTGCGTAAAAGAGATAGACTCTACCTAAACTCAGTCTCTCTCTAATCCGATCACGCTTTCCGCTCGTTCAACGCTCCCTCCATATATTATATGCTATAAGGTATATCTATCTATATACTAGCTGAACCCTATGGTGTTACACGCGGTATGATAATAACTGCGAGTAACGTTGCGGGGCGAAGCTAGTATAAAAAAAGTAGCCTAAGTTACTCCTTACGTCAACAGCTTCCTATCAGTGAAAGTCCCGTCAACATCGGTACAGGCGTTCCAGAGAGAGCCGGACAACAGACTGACAAAAATTGTAAAAAATGTTATTTTGGTATATGTACCGTGTATACATACATATGCATTTAGTAAAAAGCGGTTGTTTTCATATTACAAACAGACACTCCAATTTTATTTATTTCTGTAGGTTCTATCAAGTACCCGATTCCGCTATTTATAAACTGACCACCGTTCTGTTGACAGGAGGACGCCAACCTCAATATGCTGAACCCTGAGATGCCGTCAGACGCGACTGGGTGTTTCATACCCTATAACCTGATCACACAGCACAGCATACCAGGTATGAATTGATTTTTGGAACGAAGTTCCTTATCGCGCGTTCTGAAAGCGGGCTTGACGGAAAAATATAAGACCAAAAGTTGTAACGACACTTTTTGTAGAAGACTAAAAGTTGTAACGACACTTTTTGCTCTCTCTCTCATAGAAAGCAAGGCAGTTATTTTCGTTTCGTCTTTCTATTTCGCATTGAACAGTGTCGTGACGATTATTTTTGTTGAGTGTATACAGGTTTTTTGTACATAACAAAAATAATAACAATAATGAATCCTGACAGTATCACAGACGTATCACTTGATGGTAGGCGACTATCGTCTCCAATGAGACCTGCAACACCAGAGGCGTCACAAGCGCGTTACCGGCCTTTGGAGTATGGGGAGGGGTTGGGGTATGGGCCTCCGGTATTCTCACTCACTCGGTAAAACACAATGCAAACGCAAACACCGGTTTTCTGTGAAGCGTGGCTCTCCCACGGTCATACGGGCTTGAATAAGCATCTCACTAGATTGCCATTATGTGGGTCACCATGCTGCATTCGCAATGAGTATGGTGACCACCACGTTCTCAAAAGAGTGATATTTTTAAGTTGCTTGCCATCAGGTGCGCTTATCAGCTGTCTGGTCACCATGGTACAGTCTCTGTCTAGTGAGGGATCCAACTCATAACTGCCTTTCTCCACCAGATAAGTCAATCGCTGACTGCGTAGAAGCGTTGATAGGAGCTTACCTTCTGGAGTGTGGTCCTCGAGGTGCTCTCTTGTTCATGTCCTGGCTTGGCATCAAGGTTCTTCCCTGCCACCACGTGGAAGTAGGTGATGACCACCCCTACGTTGTAGCTGCCAAGAATGCTGATCGAGCTCCGAAGGTAAGTAGACTTATCATGACGATTAAGAATACAGAGTGTGACCACCCCTATTCACCCCATAGATATATTACGTCATCGATCAACGCGATCGAAGTTGATCGACTGGTCTGGTAGCTTTAATTGATCGACGGGTACCGTTCGACTAACCGATCGAGCGACAGTCGATCGACGTTGATCGATTAACTTCGGCTATATTCAGTCGGTTTAAGCACGTCTAATTAAACAGCTCGATCGACGTCGACTAATCTATTCTACCATCGCTTGAAGCCCTCGATCGACGGTCGATCGATTGGTCTGACAACATACTAAGTGCGCAACGTACAAAAGCAATGAAGCTTGTGTTAGCCTTTTAAACTTTCCAATGAAACAGTGCTTTAATTAACCACAATCACATTTAATTCTCACCCATCAACAGCCTATGATATTCGTCCTTTATAACAATATTAACCATCTTTAACCAGCCTCCATCTTGGACGCCAACCAAAAAGTGCCCGCTCCTGTCGAGTGTTCCCCTCCACCACCCTGTGTTGCTAGTCAAAAACCTACTAGCTATTCGATTATAGTCGATGTTAGTTTACAAACCTTACACTTGTATCGTAAAAACTTCTACTTATGCTTTCCATCAGGCAGAGTAGAGTTATTTTAGCAGGCAAATACACATACAAAGAAGGATATAGCACTGCGTATCGATAGGAGTACAGCACTGCGTAGAGAAACAACACTTTGGGTTAAAGACTTTTTCTTCTTGTTTTTTGATATGACAACATTTATTATACATTCATATTAATATTCCAACAATTATTACTGTATTGTTTGTTAAATCTCAATTTCAAAGTATGTTTTCATTAGCTGTTCTTTTTCTTCTTTTTTTTTATTATTACTTATTGTATTCCATCTTCGAGCTGATGAATTGTCAATGCTATGTACGCCATTATTGTCACATGCATCAGGCCATGAACTAAATAGTTTAAGTATTTTAAATGTTGAATGTTTGTGATGTGGCTGTACTTATTTTAAATAAATAAATAAAAGACCATAGCTGCTCAACGAGTTTTGGTGGTTTTAATTCCAACCAAGGACAGAGAGAATATGATAGATGACAACTTAGTGACATCGCTTAGTTTTTATCATCTGTCAAAGCGATAACTTTGTATGAAATATGTACTAAATACACACTTATGACGTCACCGTTTTTAGACTACTCAATTGAGCAATATATGTCAATATGATTAAAATTTGTAATAGAAATGTAAAGCTGTAATATTTTCCGAGATGTTTTGTTTTTTTTAATGAAGGTACTTATTTACGACTAGCTGAACCCCGCGGTGTTACCCGCGGTTATTGTTGTACCGCGAGTAACGCTGCGGGACAAAGTTAGTCTAAAAAAAGTAGCCTTAGTTACTCCCTGGATCATCAGCTACCTACTAGTGAAAATGTCGTCAAAATCGGTCCAGCTGTTCCAGAGATTACTCAGAACAAACAGACCGACAGAGAGACAGACAGAGTGACAAAAAAATTTTAACTATATTTTTGGTATATGTCCCGTGTATACATACATATGCATTTAGTAAAAACCGTTTATTTTAATATTACAAACAGACACTCCAATTTTATTTATTTGTATAGATATAGTCAACTGCCCGATTCTGTAATACGGTTTACAAATAGAGTTGTTTATCTATCCGTCTATACTAACAGATAATACCACATAACCCTGGTTCTACTTACAGCATCCACCACCGCCCCCTTCACCCAAACGTCAACGATCCAACTCGTCATCGTCAGAATGCTCATCTGACGAAGAAGAACCTCTCCAGCAGCAGGAGGTGTTCCCAGAACAAGATTGGTCCTGGAACGGCCGAGCTGTGGGATCTTTGCAACCTTATGTAGACGAAAACGGAGTTTGGATGCAGGTATTCCTATGTTTTCGGACTTTTAACACAACGCCAGAATGATAATACAGAAAACCGGTGTGAAATAGCGCTTGCGCTGTGTTTCGCTGAGTGAGTGAGGGTACCGGTGGCCATACCCCAGTCCCTTCCCTCATCCTCATCCCTCAAAGGCCGGAAACGCACTTGTGACGCCTCTGGTGTTGCTAGTGTCCATGACCGACGGTAATCACTTACCATCAGGCGATACGTCTGCTCATTTGACCCTTAATCCATAAAAAAAGCTATTTAGTCCCAAACTAAGCAGTTTCTTTTTTGGGTACTAGACAACTGGTATAAATACATATTATGTACTTTTTTGTAAATACATACATTTTATACATAGATAACACACAAACTCCGAAATAAATATTTGCAGGTCATACAAACATTTGGCCCGACTCGGTAATCGAACCCGAGACCTCAAGCACAGCAGTCGCATACGCTACCACTGAACCACAGAGGCTGTCAAATATTCACTGATATTTGTCGCACTGTAGCTCAAACTGAACTGCGGTTGACGAGACGCCTTTTATATTAGATGCCACTGTTATTACTAGAACATTCCAGAAAATGCAACGGCCTCTTGACCGTATACGAGAATATGCCCTCTACCAAACGCGCGACAATCAATCCATATTCGATCTTATTTTTATTGATGTAAGGTTCATTTTTCTGTGCATCTAGAAATAAACTGGAACTTTCAGGACGTTTAGCTGTTGTCAAGTCTTTTTTCTAGAACATTCTTTCTTCAAAATAATATAGGTATTAATTTTTTTTTACAGCCAATGTTTGGTGAGCTGAAAGCACCTCCTTCTCCGCTGTTGAGGTATATAGAAGATCCTGAAGGAGAACTGGAACAAATGCTGTCTGGTATGACTTTTGTTTAAGAATGTAGCCTTATTTACTAGACGACAGACAGTTAGACCACCCCTGTCTCTTTCACAGATAAACCACTGCATCGATTTCAATGAAATTTTGTATAGAGATACTTCAATTCCTTAGGTTGGATTTAGGTTACTTTCTATCGTGATAACCAATATTTAGCGGACAATTTTTATTTACGTTTTTTATTCAATGTGAATTGGCTAGTGGGACTGGCCATATTACTCCATAAAGTATACTTATATTATTGTCCTTCAATAGGTTACGATTCATTGGAACGAACTCTCCAGTACCGGTTCAAGGATCGCTCCCTACTCCTGCAGGCTCTGACCCACGCCTCGCATCACAGCAACCGTCTCACAGACTGCTACCAGCGGCTGGAGTTCCTCGGAGACGCTATACTTGGTGAGTTTGACCTTGACCCTGACGACTAGAAAGAGCCCAGAATTCAATTGACAGTCAGAAATAGGGTAGATGACTGTATCTATACAAATAAATAAAATTGGAGTGTCTGTTTGTAATATTAAAATAACCGGTTTTTACTGAATACATATGTATGTATACACGCTACATATACCAAAAACGTAGTTAAAAAAAATGTTGTCTGTCTGTCTGTCTATCTGTTTGTTCCGGGTAATCTCTGGAACGGCTGGACGGATTTTGACGGGACTTTCACTGGCAGGTAGCTGATGATCCAAGGAGTAACTTAGGCTACTTTTTTTGACTAACTTTGCTGTTCCAGAGATTACCCGGAATAAACAAACAGACAGACAGACAAAAAAAATTTTAACTACATTTTTGGTATATGTTCCGTATGTTCCGTATAATACATATGCATTTAGTAAAAAGCGGTTATTTTAATATTACAAACAGACACTCCAATTTATTTTATTTATTTGTATAGATTTTAATCAAATAAACATTGAGATATATTGCACAGTCTGCATGAGAAATGAGTATGGTGACCACCACTCTTGCATTCTGCTTATGCTTTCCATCAGGCAGGGTAGAGTCTTTGTGGCAGAGCCGAACATAAAAAGAAAACCTACAAATTTTGTGTCTATACTAGTTTCCAAATATCATTGCTCGACTCCACCTATATAATAAATAAATAATAAATATTTTCGGACATCCAACACACAACGCCATCTAGTCCCAAACTAAGCAGAGCTTGTGTTATGGGTATTAGACAACTGATATAAATACATATATACTTTTTTTTTGTAAATACATAAATAAATATTATACATAGAAAACACCCAAACTCCGAAACAAATATTTGTAGATCATACAAACATTTGGTTCGACCCGGGAATCGAACCCGAGACCTCACGATCAGCAGTCGCACACGCCAACCGCTAGACCAACGAGGCAGTCAACTATATGAACCATTGTTGTAGGGTTCATATAGCAAAGTAAGGTATTTTTATTGTTATTTAATTGCTGTTATTATTATTTTTTGTAATTGATGTATTTTGGGTTTGTATTTTACTAATGTTTACTTCATCCAATTTATAATTGGATTTTAACTCAATTTTTTATGAATGCATTTTTAATTGAATGAATTTATATTTGTTTTTTATTATTAAATCTGTTAAATATGTAATATTTTGTATGGGTCCGAGATACCTGAAAATAAAGAGATTTTAATTTAATTTAATTTAATTGTACAATGTGTTCTTTGTGGTGAAAAAAACATATTTATAATTATTATCATCCATAAATTTACCTGACCAGGGTTGCTTAACTTGACAATATGCTAACAAATTTATGTTATTATTTACAGATTACCTAATCACTCGTCACTTGTACGAAGACCCGAGAAGACACTCCCCAGGAGCCCTCACAGATCTACGATCAGCTCTCGTCAACAACACCATATTTGCTACTCTGGCGGCCAGACATGGATTCCACAAGTGAGTGTTACCACCCCTAGTCACCCCTTGGGTGTCGTAAGACAAACGAAGCGAAGCGACTGCTGTGTTCGAGGTCTCGGGTTCAATTCCCGGGTCGGACCATATGTTTGTATGATCTGCAATTATTTGTTTCGGAGTTTGAGTGTTTTCTATGTATTTACAAAAAAGTATATAATAATATGTATTTTGACTGCCTCGATGGCGCAGTGGTAGCGTACGCGACTGCTGTTCTTGAGGTCGCGGGTTCGATTCCCGGGTCGGATCAAATGTTTGTATGATCTGCAAATATTTGTTTCGGAGTTTGGGTGTTTTCTATCTATAATATGTATGTATTTACAAAAAAAAAAGTATATATGTATTTATATCAGTTGTCTAGTACCCATAACATAAGCTCTGCTTAGTTTGGGACTAGATGGCGTTTTGTGTTAGATGTCCGAAATCTTATTATTACTAGCTGACCCACGCAACCTCGTGTACGTTTTCTATACTCGTATTGCCCGTAGCGTGAAAATTTTCCCTGTTTTTGAAACATTGTTCATTGGTCCGTATCTATACTAATATGTAAAGCTGAAGAGTTTGTTTGTTTGTTTGTTTAGACACGCTAATCTCAGGAACCGCTGGTCCGATTTGAAAAATTCTTTCGGTGTTGGATAGTCCATTTATCGAGTAAGGCTATAGGGTATATATCATCACGCTACGACTAATAGGAGCGGAGTAACAATGAAGAATGTTTCAAAAACGGGGGCAATTTTCACGCTACGGGCAATATAAGGCGCAAACGAGGTTGCGTGGGTCAGCTAGTTAGTTTAGAATTTTCCATGGTAACTCAATGTGTTTTCTTTTAACAGATACTTCAGGCATATGTCACCGGGCTTGAACGAGGTTCTTACGAAGTATGTCAAGATACAAGAAGAGAATGGCCACTCCATTAGCGAAGAGGTAAGTCTAAAGGTTTCTAGCTCTTCTAGCGGCTAGAAGAACCTGACTGCTAGGCCAGTTCCCACCCAGGACAGATCTTCTATACAAATAAATAAAATTGGAGTGTCTGTTTGTAATATTAAAATAACCACTTTTTACTAAATGCATATGTATGTATACACGGTACATATGCCAAAAATGTAGTTAAAAAAAAACTGTCTGTCTGTCTGTCTATCTGTTTGTTCCGGGTAATCTCTGGAACGGCTGGACCGATTTTGACGGGACTTTCACTGGCAGGTAGCTGATGATCCAGGGAGTAACTTAGGCTACTTTTTTTAGACTAACTTTGTCCCGCGGCGTTACTCGCGGTACAACAATAACCGCGGGTAACACAGCGGGGTTCAGCTAGTTGTGTATATAATACGATCATTTGTATCCGGATGATATCTATATTAACTATGTATTAATTTATATTTAGTAATCAGCTGAACCCCGCTGTGTTACCCGCGGTTATTGTTGTACCGCGAGTAACGCCGCGGGACAAAGTTAGTCTAAAAAAAGTAGCCTAAGTTACTCCCTGGATCATCAGCTACCTGCCAGTGAAATGCCAGACAATTTTTTTTTTAAATACGTTTTTGGTATATGTACCGTGTATACATGCATATGAATTTATTAAAAAGCTGTTATTTTAATATTACAAACGGACACTCCAATTTTATTTATTTGTATAGATTAAAAATTTATACAATTCTTGGCGAATCTTTATAATAATTAGAATAATTTAAATTATTAATTTGCAAACTCGTCCGTCACTAACACAGTTTGTGAAAAAAAGCATCAGAAGGTAAGAAAATATTCTAATGTGATTTTCTAGTTTTTCACCAATTGCATGTGTTTCGTTCTTCAATATTATATCTATACATCTATACAAATAAATAAAATTGGTGTGTCTGTTTGTAATATTAAAATAACCGTTTTTTACTAAATGCATATGTATGTATATACGGTACATACACAAACATGTATTTAAAAAAAAAAAACTGTCTGTCTGTAATCTCTGGAACGGCTGAACCGATTTTGACGTTTGACGACTCACTGATAGGTAGCTAATGATATGGGGAGTAACTTAGGTTACTTTTTTAGACTAGCTTCGCCCCCGCGGTGTTACTCGCGGTACGACAATAACCGCGGGAAACACCGCGGGGTTCAGCTAGTATATTAATACACTTACAACCGGAGGCCCAATTGTACAGAAGCATCTCAATAGGCCGCCATAGTGGGGTCACCATGCTGCATTGTCTGTACGAGCAATGAGTATGGTGACTACCACTCTTGGACTCTGCTTATGCTTTCCATCAGGCAGAGTAGAGTCATTTTGACACGCTTCCAATAATAAATATATTTCGGACACCTAACACACAACGTCATCTAGTCCCAAACTAAGCAGAGCTTGTATTATGGGTACTAGACAACTGATATAAATACTTATATACTTTTTTTTTTGTAAATACATACATATTATACATAGAAAACACCCAAACTCCGAAACAAATATTTGCAGATCATACAAACATTTGGTCCGACCCGGGAATCGAACCCGAGACCTCAAGAACAGCAGTCGCGTACTGTTACATCCCTATTTACTGCGTCACAGCACTATTATATATGGTAAAATGCTGACTTGCAATTATTGCTGATTTACTTGAATACAATATTAAAAATCAGCAATAATTATGCTATAAATACGCAAGATTTTCCTAAATTCGTTCAGTTGGTTGTTCTTTAGATAAAGTGCTGCCCAGCTACGGACCTGGTTCTTGCCTGCCGGCTGGCTATCAGTGAAAGCTAGGAATATACTCCGGGTCTACTCTGCCCTTCACTAGGGCATCGCGCGGATATAATCCAAGTCGCGTATAAATTGTAATTTTAAGTAGAAATTCTGTGTCCTAAATTGTGTGAGTGAAAAATATTCAGTAATAAATAGTTGTCAACTTTCAGTACCGTGGTTTTTTTTATGAGTGCTGAATAGGACAGTCTAACAGTACGCTACCACTGCACCACCGAGGCAGTAAATAATGGTGTTATATTGGTTTGTCCGCAGCACTATTTGATACAAGAAGACGCAATGGAACAGGCTGAAGATGTGGAAGTTCCCAAAGCGTTGGGTGATCTCTTCGAATCCGTCGCTGGGGCCATTTTCCTTGATTCTGGTAAGCTGAATGTTATTTTTACATCATCTCATAGTTAGTAACTACATCACCTACAGTTTAATAGCTTTCAGAATCAATAATCTATACTAATATATAAAGCTGAAGAGTTTGTTTGTTTGTTTGTTTGAACACGCTAATCTCAGAAACCGCTGGTCCGATTTGAAAAATTCTTTCGGTGTTGGATAGTCCATTTATCGAGGAAAGCTATAGAGTATATATCATCACGCTACTACTAATAGGAGCGGAGCAACAATGAAGAATGTTTCAAAAACGGGGGAAATTTTCACGCTACGGGCAATATAAGGCGCAAACGACGTTGCGTGGGTCGGCTAGTATCACATATAAAGACTAACTACTATTTATTAGACGGTTTTATTTAGCTTGCCTTATTTGTTTTTGAAGTGAATACTTGGCCGCGTGTAGCACTTTTTAGTAGGAGAAAATGTTATGAGTTTGCGTCACCGTCAAGTTATAAGTGATTGATGATTTTTAGTTGTTTGTTTGAGTCAAGTCTAGAAATTGAAATTTGACATATTTCTTGTTGACACATTGATCTAAAATTTGATACACGCCTTTAGTTCTGTTTCTTTACCCGACTACTAATAATATATATATTTGAAATGTACAAGTAACGCCCTTTCGTATGATACGAAACACGGCATATTTATCTCAAATTTATTTTTAACTAGCTGAACCCCGCGGTGTTACCCGCGGTTATTGTTGTACCGCGAGTAACGCCACGGGAAAAAGTTAGTCTAAAAAAAGTAGCCTAAGTTACTCCCCGGATCATCAGCTACCTGCTAGTGAAAGTCCGTCAAAATCGGTCCAGCCGTTCCAGAGATTACCCGGAACAAACAGACAGACAGACAGACAAAAATTTTTTTAACTACATTTTTGGTATATGTACCGTGTATACATACATATGCATTTAATAAAAAGCTGTTATTTTAATATTACAAACAGGCACTCCAATTTTATTTATTTGTATAGATACAGTGCTTTATGTCGGCTAGAGGGCGCCACATTAGATTCAGTGACACGTCACATAGTCTATAACCAGTAGACGACCATGTCGCTTCTAACGACACCTTATTTGTCCAGTTCTAATAAGTAGTTAAGGAGCTATGAGGGAACAAACGAACATACATACATAGCCTGTCAAAATCATAACCCTTTGCCGTAGTCGGGTAAAAGTCAAAAACAAGTTAAATTCTTTGTTTCAATAACGACATAGAATAATACAGTATATTCCATCCATCCCTATCTATATCCTCTGAGTCTCTGGAATCGAACTCCCAAACATTAACGGCCATTTTCAATAACTTGGAGATAGGTAAATTATAATTTCCAAGACAGTTTAATTTTACCTGGGACTTCCCGAGTGTGATAACTCGGTGTGTTCGTGGGTCACTGCTGTTGATCTGTGGAGTACAGGAGTTGCAGTGGTAGGCGTGTTAGTTTTTTATGGGGTTATCAGTTCCATGAAATAAACCGATCTCCAGTCGTAACCAGAGAGAACTTGCCGAAAACGATTCGAATTGATTAACAAAAAAACTATTTAAGGACCAAATTGAAATGGGACCACACATTTACCACCACCACCACCCAGTCAAAAATGACGTAACAAGCATTAAAAAAAAACCAGTCGAATTAAGAACCACCTCTTTTTTTGAAGTTGGTAAATTTGTATTAGTTCTTTTTTGACAACAAAAAATTTGCAATAAGTATCGAAAAAAATATTTAGACATATTAGAATGTCTGATAAGAGATATTGAAAATGGCCTTATGTAGAACGGAGTCACTGCACAATCATCTTATCCGTTGTCCATTAAAAATTATTCTACACATTAAACCTATTTTTCCTATCCCTATAGGCATGTCTTTGGGAGCCGTGTGGAAGTCCTACGTAAACCTAATGGGAGCGGAACTGGAAGCGTTCAGCGCAGCCGCCCCCAAGTCTCCCGTCAGAGAACTCCTGGAAGCTGAACCGGATACCGCTAAATTTGGGTAAGATTTACCATATCAACTTCTGTGCAACCATCTCTGAAAGGAGCTTTTTTAAGGACTCTACTCTGCCTGATGGAAAGCATAAGCAGAATCCAAGAGTGGTGGTCACCATACTGCGAATGCAGACAATGCAGCATGGTGACCCACACCATGGCGGGCTAGTGATGCTTCTGCATCATTGGGCCTCCGGTCGCACTCAGCAACGAAACACGACAGCATGATCGTTGTCATTTTACGTTGATTTTCTGTACGAGGGTAGTACCGCCCCGGTCGAGTCGGCCCAATCGTGCTGAAATCAGCGTGGCTCTACTACCTTCCTCCTTTCAGGATATAGTCTCCATACATATCTCACTTCCAATTAACTTCTGATTAATTTCTTTGCGGGTTCCAAGACAGTTTAATTTCTCCTGAGACTTCCCGAGTGTGATAACTCGGTGTGTTCTGGGTTATTGCCGTTGATCTTGGAGTACAGGAGTTACAGATGAATCTACACTAATATATAAAGCTGAAGAGTTTGTTTGTTTGAACACGCTAATATCAGAAACCGCTGGTCCGATTTGAAAAATTATTTTAGTCCTAGATACCATTTATCGAGGAAGGATATAGGCTATATATCATCACGCTCGGACCAATAAAAGCGGAGCACCAATGAAAAATGTTTCGAAAACGGGGGAAAATTATCACGCTACGGGCAATAGAGACGCAAACGAGGTTGCGTGGGTCTGCTAGTCTTGTATAAAATAACTGCACACTACCAGTTCAATCTCGCCTATATTCGACTGTCGCAGTGGCGCAGCGGTAGCGTAAGCGACCGCTGTACTTGAGGTCTCGGGTTCGATTCCCGGGTCGGATCAAATGTTTGTATGATCTGCTAAATATTTGTTTCGGAGTTTGAGTGTTTTTAAATGTATTGAAAAAAGTATATATGTATTAATATCAGTTGACGTTGTGTGTTAGGTATCCGAAATATTTATTTTTATTATTTATTTTCAAAATGGTAGACAGACGATTATAATTAATTATTATTATTATTTAACAGTAAGCCAGAGCGTCTGGCCGACGGTCGCCGTGTCCGAGTGTGCGTGGAAGTCTTCGGTCGCGGAACCTTCAAGGGTGTAGGGCGCAACTACCGCATCGCAAAGGGTACAGCCGCTAGGTGTGCCCTCCGTCACCTGCGGGAACATCGACCGCACTGAAGAGAAAACACGTTAGAACTTGACTGTTAAGTTTTCCCAATCTAATATTCTTTCCTAAACAATGAAATGGAATACTACAGTTATTGGGAAAATGGTACAGTATTAAATACCTTTCCCAAAATCTAGAAGTGTATAATTTGGGAAAATAAAAACTAATGTTGGGAAAACGCCGTCAAATATCCAGGATACGTTTTACGAATCTATTATCATTCTGAAAATGAAAAATTAGATGCTACTTTAAATAGGAAATGTGGCTGTCTTAAGTTCTTTTACCCATTCTATTGTGTTTTCCCAAATCTTTTGTAATATCCCATTCCATAATTGTCGTGACGTTGTTTAGTATGAAATCTTATTTTATAAATTAAATTAAAAAAAAAATTTGCTAAATTGTCCCCACCCCCACCATTAAAGAGGAAAGCCAGGGTTTAATAATGCGCTTTTTTATATTTTTTTATAATTAGAAATTTATTTATATCTTACGAATGGAATCCGTAAAAAAATTTAACAAAAATAAAACCGACTTTCTCTTGGATGCCATCGTTAAACCTTAGTGTCCTTATCATGGTACCACCGTTGGGATATCTCCTTTCCATTAAAAAAAGAATCATCAAAATTGGTTCATAAACGACGAAGTTATCCGGGAACATACATAAAATAAATATATATATATATACGGTCGAATTGAGAAAACTCCTCCTTTTTTTAAGTCGGTTAAAAAATGAGTTTGAATCTGGAATTTATCTGTTTATACAATTTTGTATTATATTATACAAATACATGATTTTATACAACGTGTTGCTAACGAGAAATATTTTAATTTAGTTATAAACAGTTTGCAAATGCATAAGATGTTTTTTTCCTATTGTGTACCTTATTTCCTCTCGAGATGAGGGACGGAAATTCGTAACAGGAAGCGTAGCTATAGTTGACCATCTGATGTCACAAATTATATATGAGACTCATTTTTAAGTCAATTTGTTCCTAAAACAGTAAATAAATTTTCATATACATTTTTCTTCTTAGAGAAATTTTATCTCTATTAACTGCTTTGTATTTTTAACTAACTTTTTACCTCGATTCTGACTAATTTTACTGCTTTTAATGTGATTTATATCTGTGCAATATTTTATGAAATGAAATTGTTTAATTGTACTGGCGTTATATAAATTATTATTTGAAAATAATAATGACGTCATTCTCATGATTTATGTACGTGACTGTACTTCACACACACATGTATGTGTTTTATACGAATTATAATGTTGTTGTGTGCGTAATGTACAGTCGGGCGCAAATATAACTGCACTTTCATACTATATACAACATTAAAAGCATCAGCTGCCAAAAAGTCAGTCAGAATTTATAGAGTTTATGGTTGTATGAAGATAATTCACTGTATGTATGTATGTATGTGTATATTAATTATCTGTAATAATCAAAGCGTTCAGAAATTCGTGTGTTTACTACAAGAAATTTTGAACATTTTATACAATAACCTTCCAATAAATTTAATGAATATCTGTAGAAAATTATTTTTAAGCAATCTAATATAATTAGGTATGTATGTAGAATAATTGTAATAAAATAGGCATTTAAAATATACTATTCAATTTATGTTTACTGCGAAAACCAGCTGAGTACAGTCACCTTAGCTTTTAAAAACTTTATATGTAAAAATAACCTTTTGATTTTTATATTGGTTTATTAACGAACCTCACTCCTACACCTGATTTCGTGGGTTTGATTCCCACCTGCGACAAAAACGTTGGGTGTTAGATTTTTTTTTGGAATTTTTCAGAAGTTGAAATCTTTTTTTATTGTAAACCATAACTTGTTATATACTAAACAGGTATATTGTGAAACGCCAAAACTCAAAAAAACAACTTTAATTTAGCTTTTAGATATCAATTTATGGTAACTAAAACCTAAATTTAACACATAACGAAGTTGACTGTACTTATCCAGTATTCCCATTAAACCCTCAATATCTTACATTAAAGGAAATTGAATGCACAGTTTAGATAGACGGTGATCACAGTAAGGGCAGGCAGAAACGCATGGAAGACCCACATTTGGCAAGCTATAATATCTTCCAAACGGGCACTTTGGGAAATAAAATTGGGTAAAGTTGGTATGTACACCCAATTTTCCTTATTTTATTTCCCAAATTAGAGCTTTAATGTAATCATGGCCTGTATTTTAAAAGATGTCTTAGTCGTGAATCTACAGTTAAAACTTTTTAAGTAGAGATTTACTGAAGAATAGATTATGTTATCTTTCTTTATATGAAACTATTTTTAAGCAGTGATTTTTGTATCATAATCTTATCAACGATTTTTACAACAGCCATGGAATCATTCATTCCGAGGGTTGTCATATGTACGTCGGTCAACAGACTGTTGGTTCAAATCAGTGCTTAAGATTAGTTTCAACTGAGTTGAAACTTAAAAACGTTCAAAAATAATATAGATGCTTAAGTTTTGAACTGAAATAAAGTTACCCGTTAACCGATACTTGAGACATCTTTTATTTGTAATACGGACCGGAATAGATAATGGAAAAAGGGATATATATCTTAAGAATTATTATACGAACCTCTCCCTACCTCACTCCACTGTTGGACATAGAAACTTGCTATATTCAATTTTCATTCATGTAATGTTATTACTATATTTTAAAGTTTAAGTTAAAGACGCCAAAATGAAATGACATCAAAACACACAAACATATTTTTATTTATAATTAAATGTTGGAATTTAATTGTATATACATATAAAAGGTGTATCTCTAGCATAGACAATTGGGGAAACCATGGCTTTAGAAGTTTATAACATCGCTCCAAACTACAACCAGTGTTTGTATTTAAATCGGATTTTCGAGTTCATCTTGCAACGCGATTTTTTTTTAAAATTTGTTCAAATTGATGAGCTGGAGTCTTAGTTTTGATAATTGTCTTTGTTGGAGACACGCCTTGCATTTATAGTACATAGATATAGTCTGGCATGCTTCATTGTGGTTCAATCGATTAGAAACGAGAAGCGTATTGACGTGAAACTTACAATCTTTGTAGTTTCAAAATATGAGCTCAATCGGTGATTGAGTTTATAAAGCGACATACTGAATTAACATGTTGCAGTATTCTAGCTTAATTAGCCGTTTAATCAACAGCATAGCCTAGGCTAGGCTAATTAAGCTAGTGGGTTCCGACATATTATAAGGTTTCAGACACTATCTGTTATTTGTGGTTAGAACACATCGCTGCGTTACGCGAATTAACTTCAAAAAGTAGACAGTGTGTAGAAACCTTTATTTTTAAGTGTAGTTACATAAGTTTAGATAATATAGGTATACGAATGATGTGGAAAATCAAATGAATTGGTTATTGGCGTGGCTATGCGTCACCACGGCATGCGTCGCCACGCTATGTGATAGTTTATGTAACATTAAGATATTACAAATATGATAGACGTCGTTTTTAATAATGTTTTCAGTTCTACCAACTTTGTTGGTATAACCCAAAACAACTCATTCTAATTTTCGCACAGAAAGTCGACACCCTGTAAGTAAACTGAAAAAAATTACTGCACCCATAGCTTAGTGTTTTATTTATCTTTATTTATTTATTTAGATTCACCAACATTTGTTTACACTAAAACTAAGATAAAGTACATTCAAAAAGATCACAATAATGTGGAACAAACACTTATAGGTAAACACATCATGCTAATATCGCGTTATATTTATTAATTTATATATGTATTTGAAGGTACAAGAAAAAGAAGATAACAAAAAATTATAAAGAAGAAACACAAACTCAAGTGGTGGATAACACTTACCTACAATAAAATCTATACTAATATATAAAGCTGAAGAGTTTGTTTGTTTGTTTCTTTGTTTGAACACGCTAATCTCAGGAACCGCTGGTCCGATTTGAAAAATTCTTTCGGTGTTGGTTAGTCCATTTATCGAGGAAGGCTAAAGGGTATATATCATCACGCTACTACTAATAGGAGCGGAGCAACAATGAAGAATGTCTCAAAAACGGGGGAAAATTATCACTACGGGCAAATAATTAGACGCAAACGAGGTTGCGTGGGTCGGCTAGTGGGATATACGATTACTAGCCGACCCACGCAACCTCGTTTGCGCCTTATATTGCCCGTAGCGTGAAAATTTCCCCCGTTTTTGAGACATTCTTCATTGTTGCTCCGCTCCTATTAGTAGTAGCGTGATGATATATACCCTTTAGCCTTCCTCGATAAATGGACTATCCAACACCGAAAGAATTTTTCAAATCGGACCAGCGGTTCCTGAGATTAGCGTGTTCAAACAAACAAACAAACAAACTCTTCAGCTTTATATATTAGTATAGATACATTTGACAACAGATTCATAAAACCTTTAAGCAGTCACATAACCGTGTACTGCGCTGTTTTGGGTTCAAATCCTACATTTCCACATATTGTTGTTCTGTGTCTAAATGTTCTTTGTGTCCGTCTCATATATGTTTGTTAGATATATAAATATAAATATATATTTAGTGCGACAGTTGTCTGTACATGTTCCCTTATGTATATAATATATAATTAATAAACGATTTATGCACAAAATTTGCAAACACTTTTGTTTTATTTTATATATATACTAGCTGAACCCCGCGGTGTTACCCGCGGTTATTGTTGTGCCGCGAGTAACGCCGCGGGACAAAGTTAGTCTAAAAAAAGTAGCCTCAGTTACTCCCGGGATCATCAGCTACCTGCCAGTGAATGTCCCGTCAAAATCCGTCCAGCCGTTCCAAAGATTACCCGGAACAATCAGACTTTTAACTACATTTTTGGTATATGTATCGTGTATACATACATATGCATTGATTAAAAAGCTGTTATTTTAATATTACAAACAGACACTCCAATTTTATTTATTTGTAGAGATGAATTCTGTCGGTTAGATTGCAAAATTATATGTAATGAATGATTAGATAAATTAATTGTATTAATAAATAAATCATTATTATTAAATTTGCGATTTTTTACCCGTCTGCTAAAGGAGGGTTATGTTTTTCGAGTGTATGTTCGTATGTATGTTCCTTTGGCACGCTCTATAGCCTAAACGGCTTTTTATGAGTGCAGTCGATTCGTCTTCGTCGTGAGAGTGATTCTGGGTACATCAAAATTAAAAAGATAAAAATAAAATAAAAAGAACTAAATTCTATGAAGATTTCAGATATTGATGCAGTCGGGGGTTTTTTTTAAATTATTCTTACTTGTATTTAACAAGTAAAATTTTAACAAAAATAAAACCGACTTCAAGGTTTGATTCGATTTCTCTTGGATGCCATCATCAGATCTTAGTGTCCTTATCATGGTACCACCGTTGGGATATCTCCTTTCCATTAGAAAAAGAATCATCAAAATGGGTTTAATTCTTTGTTCATTTAAATAGTAATATTATTATGTGTGCTAGGTACCTAAAATCTGTTTGAAGTCAGCGCCAAGCCAAAATGTAATAGGAGATACCGCACTCGCCGCTGCCGGATAGCTATTCATCGTAAAGCACAAAACAACCCAAGCGGGCAGACACGCGGGCTAACGTCGTTGATGGTCGTCTCGAAATATAGAGAGTGTGGTACCTACTATTACATTTAGCTTGGCGCCGACTTCAAACAGGTTTTAGGTACCTAGCACACATAATAATACTACTATTTAAATGAACAAAGAATTAGGTATAGACAAAAATTGGCATAGCAATTTCTAATGAGCCAGTTTATTTTAAGATTTTTAGTTTTTTTTGCCAGGGATTTTTTTTTTGAAGTCGGTTAAAAAGGGATCTTTTATATAGTTCTAGCTGAACCCCGCGGTGTTACCCGCGGTTATTGTTGTACCGCGAGTAACGCCGCGGGACAAAGTTAGTCTAAAAAAAAGTAGCCTAAGTTACTCCCCGGGTCATCAGCTACCTGCCAGTGAAAGTCCGGTCAAAATCCGTCCAGCCGTTCCAGAGATTACCCGGAACAAACAGACAGACAGACAAAAATTTTTTTAACTACATTTTTGGTATATGTACCGTGTATACATACATATGCATTAAGTAAAAAGCAGTTATTTTAATATTACAAACAGACACTCCAATTTTATTTATTTGTATAGATTGTATAGTCGTGTTTCGATGGGGAGTAAACTCATGTAGATACTTTTATTAACACCATAATCCACTGCTGTACATAGAACTCTACTTAAAAAGGGAGGTTTTGTGCAACTACACCATGTCCATACGTGTTGGTATATGTCCATACGTGTTGGTATATGTCCATACGTGTTGGTATATGGTGTGTGTCAAGTGTTCCTTCTCTCTGCAGTTCTGTTGTCCTGGTAGTTAGCTCCCTCAGTCGACTCTTACGACACCCACGGGGTGAATAGGGGTGTAAGATACTGTATTCTTGATCATTTATAGATTGCGTGTATTATACAAGATACGGCCCTTTCTCTCCGAGGGCTTGCGAATACGACTGGTTGAGTCTTTAGTGCTATCTAAACTAAACTACGGAGATACGGTATATGGGCCGCGCCTCCTAGGCCGCACAGATCGGCTAATTCAGAGAGTCCAAAACGCTTGCTCTCGTTTTTGTTTTAATATACCACCTAAGAACCACGTCACACCATTTCTTAACGACAATTTTATACTGAAAATGAAGTCTAGGCGTAAGCTACACTTATCAACGCTAATGTTTGGCATTGTTAAATACCGTCAACCACACTACTTGTTTCATAAATTGCAATGGGTGTCCGATGGACGTGACTGTGCTGCGAGACAGTGTTCGCAACAACTTTCAATACTGCCGCATAAAACAGTCGCTTTTAGGGGAAGTTTCCGCTATGCGGCTTCAAAGATATGGAATAACTTACCACCGCCCATAAGATCGTTAAACACTATGGACACCTTTAAATCTAGATTGCGGCAGTATCTTATAGACGCACAGCGGAGACTAGATATGATCAATGTAAACATATCTTTTATATAGCACAAAACAGTGCGATGTGAATACTGGCGAGCGCTCCCCGCAATGTTGAAATACGCATGGGGTGATGCGACCGCTGTTTTCTATTTTTTAATTTAAATTTTTTTACTCTATTTAATTTTTTTTTTAATTTTTAATTTTATTTTATTATAATTTAGTGGTTATGTATGTGTGTGTATAGTTACATGTATATGTTATGTAAAGTTATTGGCTGTCTGTGAGAATGGTGCAATTAGATCTTAGGTATAGCACCATTATTGCCTGTTAGTAGTTTTAGTTACACCAGTGGTTATACTGTCGCTTGGGCCCAATTGAAAACCAGCGTCAGGTTTTATGTCTGACACCATGCTGAATTGGGTCCATTTTTGGTACCATTTAAAGTTTTCAGAATATGTGTTTCTTTTTGTTGATTTTTTTTATGTTGCCAAAATAAATATTTTTCATTTCATTTCATTTCATCATCACATGGAGATATAAGGAGTACTAGAGTGCGGCTTCACAGAATCATCGATCATCAACAACCCATAACGTTTCCGTGCACTCGGTGATTAGAAACAATCACCGAGGGTAAGCAACGACGGCGCGGTCAATACCTGGATGGGTGACCGCTAGTGGCACGATACCATGAGCGTCTCCATGATTCGGAGGTCACGTTCAGCAGTTGGACCCGGTTGTTATCATATGATAACAGTCGTGAAGCTTAGTTGGAGGCCTTTGGATGGTTTAAAAACATCCAACGAAAAGATAACGTAGCTACAACGTTGTCTTGCCAGTCCCCAACCCGCACTTGGGCCTTAACCTTCTCCTGAGATTAGACCCGAGCCCAGCAGTGGGACGTTATGGGTTGTTGTTGTATAGATAATTCGGAAATGACTATTGTAGCCTCGCTCACAGATACTTGAAACTAAGGAATAGCAAGTGGCACTAAATTTAGCATTAAGTATGTCCGCCCATACGTGCTCTATCGCCAAATCAATCGGTCCAACATCAAAGCTATTATAAAAAACAAAATAACTCAATTTGCCTTGTCTATAAAACAAATTAGGTGTATTCCTGTGTTTCGTACCACCATGGCGCGAGAGGCATCTCGGACATTCCGAAAACAAGCAAGTAACATTTATCTGCCTACATGAATAAAAATGAATCGCCAAATAGGTATGTTCATAAGCGTAAAACTAGAGAACCTAACAACAAATTTAGTAATTGGTTGTTAGGTTGTCTAGTTTTGCCATAAAAAAGGTTTTAATGAGCCAACCATAAAATATAGCCATATATTGCGGATTTTTTAATACGTTTAAAGAGAAACAATTCATTAATACATTGTTTTTGTGAAACTTTAACCGTTCACTTAGCACACGCACTAGAAACTCTCAAAAGGAATAATTTTCCATCGTTTTTGCAAGATGCTACATTGGTACTCCGCTTCCATAACCTTCCTCGATAACTGGGCTATCTAACGCTGAACAAATTTTTGGAACGAAGTTCCTTATGGGGCGTTGCGGAGGGATACCCTAACCGGCAACAATCGTCCGTAATGTTAAATCTTACGTTAGTAAGATTGACTGCCTCGGTTTCTTAACGATGGCGTATCCCGAGTCAAATAAATTATTTGTAAAATATTTATTTTTTCGGAATTTGGATGTTTCCTATGTATAATACGTGCGTATTTACAAAAAAATTAGTAATAAAAATTAACTTTTTCTTCACCCTTTTTAATTTAATTAAAATTATATCGTGAACGAAAAATTCACTTTTATAGTATGGAACGTCGTTCCTATGTGGTGTCACACAACACCACACTGTATTACCTGAGATACAAGTACGCGTTCAAATTAAAAACTTCCAAAAAAACCTACCTAAAGAGCTACCTCTAAGCCAAATGTTATCAGAATTGATCTAGCCATTTGAACATGAAGAACATTCAAACACATTTCAACCTACCCTTTATAATGATAATGTGATTTAATGTATATAGGTTAGGTATTATTAGGTACTTACTTTGCTTTAACAAGTTTTAAAAATATTTTACCAATTAATACCTAAAATCCATACTTGTCCTAACGGGACCTGTCCTCAAACCTACCAATGCCATACTCACCCTACCCGCACGCGTTCACAGAACCACATGGCCCCAGCAGACTCGGATACCGGCGATAAACTCCACAAACGATATTTATACATTACCTGCTGTTTTCAATCGGAGTTTACAGAAATTTACACGAAAATAAATCGCAGAATGAAAGAATTAGGACATGGAATTTTTGCTATAAAAGTGGTAAATGTATAATTATTATCACTATCTCTACATATTATGAAACACAGTCCTCTGTCTGTCTGTCTGTTCGCAATAAAGTCTCCGTGGCAGAGCCACGCTTTGGCATGTATGGGCCGGCTCGATCGGAGTGATAACATGATGACTGATGATGATGGAGTGATGACTGCCTCGTTGGTCTTGCGGTTGGCTTATGCGACTGCTGATCAAGAGGTCTCGGGTTCGATTCCCGGGTCGGACCAAATGTTTGTATGATCTACAAATGTTTGTTTCGGAGTTTGGGTGTTTTCTATGTATAATATGTATGTATTAACAAAAAAAAGTATATATGTATTTGTATCAGTTGTCTAGTACCCATAACACAAGCTCTGCTTAGCTTGGGACTAGATGGCGTTGTGTGATAGATGTCCGAAATATTTATAAAAAAAAAAAAAAACACGACCTCAGAGAAAACCGGTGTGGAACAACACCTGCGTTGTGTTTCACCGAGTGAGTGAGGATACCGGAGTTCCATATCCCAACCCCTCCCCTTCCCCCAAAGGCTGATCTCCCGGCAACGCACTTGTGACGCTTCTGGTGTTACGGGTGTCCATGAGCGGCGAGAATCGCTTACCATCAATCGATCTGCTTGTTTACCCCCTATTCCATAAGAAAAGTTTACTTTTGTAGAATGAAACTTAGCTAGGGGCACTGGTTTATCGGTAAAGCGTCGATTTGAGATGTACCTGAAATCACGTGGTCCAGGTTCCCTCCAGAGTAGAGTGCCTGAGATTGACTGTCAGAGTTTTTAGTAGAAGCTACAAGGCTGTAAAAGTAGACTGCCATGGTGTGGGTCGCCATGCTGCATTGTTGCATTGTCTGCATTCGCAATGAGTATGGTGACCATCACTCTTGGATTGTACTCATGCTTTCCATCAGGCAGAGTAGAGTCACTTTGGTAACTTGATTATATAAAAGAACAAATCGTTTTGGATGTTGTCTTTACAACAAGCTTCGACATACTAAAGTTTTTCTTGTTTGATGAAATGGCAACCAGCCGAATCTCTCGGATCAGCTATTTCTGCTAATGTCAAGTCTTTAAGTCTTCGTCGTGACAAAATTAATGTTAAAAAATGTATAAAATATGGATGAAATGGGGACCGTCTTTCAAAAAAACAAAAAACGATCTCCCATACTAAAGTTTTCTGCAAAACAAACGCACAGTTCATTTGCCGCCATGTCAAAATTAAAAATTAAAATTGGAACAAAACCACAGTCTATAAAAAGTGTATCGTAATTCCTCTTCCCGTTGCGCACGCGTTAGAACACATGGCCTTTCAGCGGATACGGGATGTAAACATTATAACATAAATATATATAAAACTACAACCTGTGCGCTGACACCTTGCGGAGAGGAGCGACCTATTTTTAATCCACTTTGGGATAGGTTTTTATGTTAGTCTGTCTGTTTATTACATGAAAATTATGAATATAACCTTTTATCTATGCCTATATCAAATGAAGAGTTTGTTTGCTTGAGCGCGCTAATCTTAGGATCTGCCCCCCTAGCCAAGTAGCAAGCGTTTTTTTTTCTGCAATCGTTAACGCCTAAATTCTCGTGTGTCATTGGCTAATCTTAGACAAAGTATTACCCAATGACACATGAGAATTTAGACGTTAACGATTGTAGAACGAAGAACGCTTGCAACTTGGCTAGGGGGGCAGCTGTCTGTACAACGTAAGTGATTTTTTTTATCGAAAAAAAAGACAAAGAAATCACTTTTGTCGTATTGGAGCCCTCTTGAATATTAATTTTATTTTATTTTTACTATTTATTTTAAAGTGAAAATAGAGAGATTTAAGAGAATACTATCTTAGTTTTCTCTGAATATTTTAAGCGTCTACCTGTTGTCGTTATTCATATCGAGAAAACAAGTAAAATTTAAACAAAAATAAAACCGACTTCAAGGTTTGACTCGGTTTCTCTTGGATGCCATCATCAGATCTTAGTGTCCTTATCATGGTACCACTGTTGGGACATCTCCTTTCCATTAAAAAAAGAATCATCAAAATCGGTTCATAAATAACGAAGGTATCCGCGAATACACATAAAATAAATAAAAAAAATATATAGGATCGAATTGAGAAACCTCCTCCTTTTTTTGAAGTCGGTTGAAAACACTATTTTGTATGGGCGACTCTCTTAAATATGTATTTTATTTAGTTTTTAGTATTAGTTGTAAGAGAAATACATCGTCTGTCAAAATTTCAACTGTCTAGTTATCATGGTTCATGACATAAGATATGGTGATAACCTATGCATGGTGAAGGACAGACAGCGGAGTATTAGTAATAGCCTAATAGGGTCCCGTTTTTACCTCCTGTGTACGGAACCCTAAAAACCTAGTGAAGGTACTTTGGAATTTTTATCTTTTTGTCTGTGTGTGTGGCTTTACCGATTTGAATGCGGATTTCTCTTATGTATGGCGGCAAACTTATCATTAAGTGATTGTTTTATTTCACTCGATTGACAAATAAAATAGTTTTATCAGTTACAAAAGTTACTGTGTTAACTGATATTTAAGCGAGCGGAGCCGCTAACAATAGCTAGTTACATCTATACAAACAAATAAAATTGGAGCGTCTGTTTGTAATATTAAAATAACCACTTTTTACTTAATTCATATCTATTCATATCGTTTGAACGCGCTAATCTCAGGAACCCGCTGGTCCGATTTGAAAAATTATTTCAGTATTGGATAGTACATTTATCAAGGAAGGCTATAGGCTATATATCATCACGCTAAGACTAATAGGAGCGGAGCACCAATAAAAAATGTTTCAAAATCGGGGGAAATTATCATGCTACGGGCAATAGGAGACGCAAACGAAGTTGCATGGGTCGGCTAGTATATGTATACACGGTACATGTAGATACCTACTATATATTTTTTTCCACCTTTTGTCTGTCTGTCGGTCTGTCTGTCTTTGTAACACGGCTTTACCCGCGGTACGACAATAACTTCGGGTAACACCGCGGGACTCCTTCTCTAGTATTATCTATAGAACGGGGAAATGAAACAAATACGTTATATATATAACTAATTTATTTTTACTATATATTACATCTATATAATAATTCATTTAAATATAATTTGGATTTAAACATTTAAAACCATTTGGCATATTCTGTACTTTACTTAATATAGCATTTCTATTTAATTTACAAATAAATACATTCATAAAATAAGCGTGAGTGTTTTTTTTCAAAGCCAACTTTCACACATGAATGTGTCCTGTGTCGCGTGGATTTTACAAACATTTATATAAAAAGAACTACCAGACTCATAACAACAGTTTGTGGACCTCAATTTTGTCCCATCTGGAGTTAGAACCTCACACGCTAAGCCTAGTACTTAGGAAAGTTTATACCGATCGTTAAAATATAAAAAAAAAGATTTTAAGAACTGTACCAAAGTGAAGTGAGACTACACGGGAAGCACCAGTTTTGAAAAAACTAATCAAAATCGGTTTTCCCAGTCAAAAGTCGGAAGTTCTGAGGTAACAAACATGAAAAACAAAAACAGTCGAATTGAGATCCTTTATTCCTTTTTCGAAGTCGATTAAAAATCGTTTTTAAATCTCAATGTAACAATTTAAACAGATGTTTATAATCTCAAACTACATTCTTAAAAAAAAAAGTTTATTTCTATAAACTACTTAAATAGAATAATACATTTGGCACTTAGTCTTTGGTATAATTTTATAAGTTAAGTACATTTTCCTAAAAATCTATAAATTATATAGATACCTATTTAAACTATAGACAAACATATTCAACAGAGTAAAAAATCTATTAGAGTGACGTCACATTCTGTTTTCCATATTAACTAATTAATTATATATACATATCGTCCAGGAGGTCTTCGTTACTTATTTCCATCATTTTATAATATCCAATTTAAATTGCAATATCTTTTTCAATATATTAAAGTTTAAACATACAAAACTCGAAAGAGATTTTTTTTTCGAAAATGACAGACGTCAAAATTTAGCGCCAAAACTTTGAGGTTGTTTAATCTGTGGCACTCTTATTTCTTATATTTTATTCTATATTTTTTAGTTTATAAGTTAAGTTTGAAGGTTTTGTTCGCTTTTCAGTTCAAGAGCCCAGACGTGCTGCGGCCACCCAGTTCGCCCTTTTCCTCTCTTCTCTGCTGATGTTTGTTGCTGTAACAAAGAAGATAACATGAGGCTAATAAATCAAAAACACTTATCTTCTATGAACAACGTTATTCTGTAGAAAAACAAAATCTATATAAACCTATCTTATAGACTTCGAAGTTATATATCCAAGTGTACATAAATTGCCTCGGTCGCGCTGTGTCTCGGTAAGTATTTGTATGATTTCGCAAATATTTCTTTCGGAGTTTGGGTGTGTGTTCTATGTTCGAGTACCTACATATTTACAAAAAAAGTTAATGTACTTAAATATAGTTGGTTTATACCCTTAGCAGAAGCTCTGCTTAGTTTGAAACTACATGGCTTCATAAAAAACTACATAACGTCCCACTGCTGAGCTCAGGTCTCCTCTCAAGAGAGAGTTAAGGCCATACGTCCATACGCTGGCCGAGTGTGGTTTGGGGACTGGCAAGACAACGTCGTGGCTACGTTATCTTGTCGTTGGATGCTTTTAAGCCGTCCAAAGGCCTCCAACTAAGCTTTACGACTGTTATCTATACAAATAAATAAAATTGGAGTGTCTGTTTGTAATATTAAAATAACCGCATATGTATGTTTACACGGTACATATACTAAAAATGTATTTAAAAAAAAATTGTCTGTCTGTCTGTCTGTCTGTTTGTTGTTAATCTCTGGAACGACTAGACGGATTTTGACGGGACTTTCACTGGCAGGTAGCTGATGATCCAGGGAGTAACTTAGGCTACTGTTTTTTGACTAACTTTGTCCCGCGGCGTTACCCGCGGTACGACGATAACCGCGGGTAACACCGCGGGGTTCAGCTAGTTCTATAATAATAACCGGGACCAACTGCTTAACGTGACCTCCGAATCACGGAGACGCTCATAGTATTGTGTACGCCTGTACGGTAACCCATCTAGGTACTACCCGCGTCGTCAATGCTTATCCTCGGTGATTGTTTCTAATCACCAAATACAACTGGGTTTGTGTTTTAAAACAAGATTCCGTGACATCACTAGAGTATTAAAACGACTACAAATAACACGAAAAAAAAAAACCAACGTTTTCGTTGAACCTATAATAAAAAACATGTCCGCAGATAATTTACAACGTAATCTTTTTTCCACATAAAAACAAGATAATTTCTCGTAACAGTCGCCACGTGTACAAAGTTAAACAGTTTTACTGCGCAACAGGGGAATTGTAAAAAACACAGAAAAAAACTTCTAAAACAGTAGCCCCCGCCATTTTTTCTGACAACACTTGAAATTGATATTTTTGAAGTAGCTAACTGTACACCATAGATATTTGAATATAATAGTGCTTTTGAGTTCGAAAGTTGATGAATTTGTTTGATTGGTTGAACACGTGAATCTCAGGAAGTACTGGTTTGAATTATAAAATTACTTTAATACTAACTGAGCCCCGCGGTGTTACCCCCGGTACAAGAACAACTGCGGCTAACGCGATGGGACAAAGTTAGTCTAAAAAAGTAGCCTAAGTTACTCCCTGGATCATCAGCTACCTGCCAGTAAAAGTCCCGTCAAAATCGGTCCTACCGTTCCAGGGAACAAACAGACAGACAGACAATTTTTTTTAACTACATTTTTGGTATGTGTACCGTGTATACCTACATACATATGAATTTAGTAAAATGCGGTTATTTTAATATTACAAACAGACACTCCAATTTTATTTATTTGTATAGATTAGATAGACCATTCATCAAGGAAAGGAAGGCTACAAGCTATATAAACGACGAAGTTATGCCCGAACGCACCTATAAAAAAAAAAAAAAAAAAAAATATATATACGGTCGAATTGAGGAACCTCCTCCTTTTTTTGAAGTCGGTTAATAAAAGCACGCTTCCACCAAACGTAGCTCATCTATACTTATAAAATAGTAAGTCCTGACTGACTGACTGACTTACTGACTGATTCATCATCGCCGAGCGTAAACTATGATAGTTACGACTATGAAATTTGGTGAGTAGGATCCTTTTATTGAGTAGACACCCACTAAGAAAGGAATTTTGGAATTTCTACCCCTAAGGGGGTGAAATAAGGGTTGAAAGTTTGTATGGAAGTCCGTCATTTTTTAAGTTAGAGACCTGAAACTTTATTTTTGGGCTACTGATTAAAAATGATTAAACACGTATTTCAGCGTTTTTGAATATTCTACCCCTAAGGGGTGAAATAGGGGTTGACATTTCGCGTATAGGTTAGTCTGGAAGTACGACATTTTTTAAGTTAGAAGCATGAAACTTTATTTTTGGGCTACTAATTAAAAATGAGTAAATACGTATTTCAGCGTTTCTGAATATTCTACCCCTAAGGGGTGAAATAGGGGTTGAAAGTTTGTATGGAAGTTCGTTATTTTTTAAGTTAGTAACGTGTAACTCTACTCATGTGCTTATGATTAAAAAAGAGTAAATACGTATTAAAGCGTTTCTGGATATTCTACCCCTAAGGGGGTAAAATAGGGGTTGACAGTTCGCATATATATTAGTCTGGAAGTCCGCCATTTTTGAAGTTACAAACATGAAACTTTGTTTTTGGGCTACTAATTAAAAATGAGTAAATACGTATTTCAGCGTTTCTGAATATTCTACCCCTAAGGGGTGAAATAGGGGTTGAAAGTTTGTATGGAAGTTCGTTATTTTTTAAGTTAGTAACATGTAACTTTACTCATGTGCTAATGTTTAAAAAAAGAGTAAATACGTATTAAAGCGTTTCTGGATATTCTACCCCTAAGGGGGTGAAATAGGGGTTGACATTTCGCATATAGATTAGTCTGGAAGTCCGCCTTTTTTGAAGTTACAAACATGAAACTTTGTTTTTGGGCTACTGATTAAAAGTAAGTAAATACGTATTTAAGCGTTTCTTGATATTCTACCCCTAAGGGGTGAAATAGGGATTGAAAGTTTGTATGGAATTCGTCATTTTTTAAGTTAGAAACATGTAATTTTATTCATGTGCTAATGATTAAAAAAGAGTAGATATGTATTTAAGCGTTACTTGGTATTCTACCCCTAAGAGGGTGAAATAGGGGTTGGAAGTTTGTATGGCAGTTCGTAATTTTTGAAGTTAGAATCATGAAACTTTATTGGTGTACTACTGATTAAAAAAGAGTAAAGACGTATTTAAGCGTTTCTGGATATTCTACTCCTCAGGGGTGAAATAGGGGTTGACATTTCGTATATGGGTTAGTCTGGAAGTCCGTAATGTTTGAAGTTCGAAACATGAAAGTTTATTTATATGTTACTGATTTAAAAAGAGTAGAGACGTATTTGAGCGTTTCTGGGTATTCTACCCCTAAGGGGGTGAAATAGGGTTTGAAAGTTTGTATGGAAGTTCGTAATTTTTTAAGTTAGATACAGGAAACTTTATTTTTGGGCTACTGATTAAAAATGAGTAGACACCTATTTAAGCGTTTCTGGATATTCTACCCCTAAGGGGATGAAAAAGGGGTTGAAAGTTTGTAAGTAAGTTCGCCATTTTTGAAGTTACAAACATGAAACTTTATTTTTGGGCTACTGATTAAAAGTGAGCGGATACGTATTTAAGAGTTTCTGGATAGTCTACCCCTAAGGGGTGAAATAGGGGTTGAAAGTTTGTATGGAAGTTCGCTATTTTTGAAGTAGCAAACATGAAACTTTATTTTTGGGCTACTAACTAAAAGTGAGTGGATACGTATTTAAGCGTTTCTGGATATTCTACCCCTAAGGGGGTGAAATAGGGGTTCAAAGTTTGTATGGAAGTTCGTTATTTTTGAAGTAGCAAACATGAAACTTTATTTTTGGGCTACTGATTAAAAGTGAGTAAATAAGTATTAAAGCGTTTCTGGATATTCTACCCCTAAGGGGTGAAATAGGGGTTGAAAGTTTGTATGGAAGTTTGTCATTTTTTAAGTTAGAACCATTAAACTTTATTCATGTACTACTGATTAAAAAAATGTAAAGACGTATTTAAGCGGTTCTGGATATTTTACCCCTAAAGGGGTGAAATAGGGGTTGAAAGTTTGTATGGAAGTCCGTTATTTTTTAAATTAGTACCATGTAACTTTATGCATTATCAGCATTAATGCGAATTCTGTTCCTAAAAGGGATGAAATATGGGTCGAATGTTTGTATGATAGTTCTTTTAAATGGGCTATTGATCAAAAATAAATAAATACGTTCAGAAATATGAATAAATTACTGATACATACTTTTATACAGTTTTAATTAAATACATAAAATCAACTTCCACGCGAGCAAAGCCGCGGGCAACAGCTAGTTATTTATAAAAAAAAAACAAATACGAAAAATCAGGAGCGGAATTTAATGAACCTTTTGTTCTATCTGTCTTCGCTACAGGTTATAGAATAGAATAGAATAGAATACATTTATTAGTCACACATAACATACATGTAAAAGAGAAAGATAAGACATTTAACTTAGAGTAAATAACAACAAACAATATACAAAACAAACAAAATAAAAGCAGTGAAATGTCTAGCTGTGTGACCAAAAGGCCACGGCTAAACCGCTGCACCGATTTGAATTAAATTCGGCGTGAAGATACCTTGGTTCTTGAGGAAGGACACAAGCTAGTCTTTACCGCGTTATCTATACAAATAAATAAAATTGGAGTGTCTGTTTGTAATATTAAAATAACCGCTTTTTACTTAATGTATATGTATGTATACACGATACATATACCAAAAATGTAGTTAAAAATTTTTTTGTCTGTCTGTCTGTCTGTCTGTTTGTTCCGGGTAATCTCTGGAACGGCTGGACGGATTTTGACGGGACTTTCACTGGCAGGTAGCTGATGATCCGGGGAGTAACTTAGGCTACTTTTTTTAGACTAACTTTGTCCCGCGGCGTTACTCGCGGTACAACAATAACCGCGTGTAACACCGCGGGATTCAGCTAGTCTAATATATATTTAAGACCTATAAACGAATCTAAATCTTGTTTATATTTAATTATAAATATTATAATTATACAAAATTCTCGGAAACAGATTTAATGAAATTTAGTATGCAGAGGGTTTCGGGGACTAAAATCAATCTAGCAAGGATTCATTGTTAGAAAATTTACAAAAAAAGCGGACAAAAAAAGTACGAGTCAGACTCGCACGTGAAGGGTTCCGTAGCAGCAAGTAACATAATATAACAGTTCTTGTAGTTCGTTTAACTTTGATCGATAAATTGCGGTCTACGATTGATACGATGACGTATTAGAAAAAAACTACTTACTACATCTCGTTCAAACCAATTTTCGGTGGAAGTTTGCATGGTAATGCACATCATATATTTTTGTTAGTTTATCATTCTCTTATTTTAGAAGTTACAGGGGGGGGGGGGGGGGGACACATTTTACCACTTTGGAAGTGTCTCTCGCGCAAACTATTCAGTTTAGAAAAAAAAAATATTAAAACCTCAATATCATTTTTTGTCAAAGACCTATTCATAGACGGGTTTGATTTGTATATAATGTTCTGACTTTATATTACTTACTGCTACGGAACCCTTCAAGTGCGAGTCCCACTCGCACTTGGCCGCTTTTATATTAAAAGTATTTTTAATATATTAGTAAGTTGCATTAGTGTTCATTAGAAGGTCATTGCGGCTCTAGAAACTCGTAACCATTTTACTGTTTTATCGCAATCTATAAATGGCTACCTGTTCTGTTTAGCGTCTGTTAATTATTACCTTGCTTCCTTTGTTAGTGTTGCCTGTATAAAAAAATATACCAATATATATGAATGTAAGTTTATCCTTAACTAGCCGACCCACGCAACCTCGTTTGTGTCTTCTATTGCCCGTAGCGTGATAATTTTCCCCCGTTTTTGAAACATTTTTCATTGGTGCTCCGCTCCTATTGGTAGATCCTCCTCCTCGATAAATGTGCTATCTAACACTGAAAGAATTTTTCAAATCGGACCAGCGGTTCTGGAGATTAGCGTGTTCAAACAAACAAACAAACTCTTCAGCTTTATATATTAGTATAGATTTTGCATAAGTAAGTAGGTAATATTTACCTACGACAAAAAAATACAGATTCTTGGCAATTTGAAGTTACTGCGAGAAGAAAAGGGTTATGTTTTTGCTTTTTTTTAAGTAATGTATGTATATTTATTTGTACATTTATCTATGTATTTTTTAAAGGTTAATTGTCATCTTATATTTATTGTTCATAGCTTCTCTTCATAAAAAGTGCATCTGTCACGTCCTTTTCAACGTGTTGTCGTTTGAACACGCTAATCTCAGGAACTACTGGTCCGATTTGAAAAATTCTTTCACTGTTAGATAGCCCATTTATCGAGGAAGGCTATAGGCTATATATCATCACGCTAAGACCAATAGGAGAGCACCAATAAAAAAAAATTTCAAAATCGGGGGAAAATTATCACGCGACGGGCAATAAGAGACGCAAACGAGGTTGCGTGGGTCGGCTAGTATAATACAAGAAGTAGCAAGCAAGCAAGAACCGAATAAAAATCTTTAGGGACCTATTTAAAAAACGCTTGCAACTTGGCTAGGATGGCTTGATCGGTAATTGGTTACGCTAGCCGCTAGATCAACGAAGCAGCCTTAAAGCTATAAATGATGAATAGTATTTACTACTAGCTGAACCCCACGGTTATCGGCGTACCGCGAGTAACGCCGCGGGACAAAGTTAGTCAAAAAAAGTAGCCTAAGTTACTCCCTGGATCATCAGCTACCTGCCATTGAAAGTCCCGTCAAAATCCGTCCAGCCGTTCTAGAAATTACCCGGAACAAACAGACAGACAGACAGACAGACAGACAGACAGACAGACAGACCGACAGACAGACAGACAGACAAAATTTTTTTTAACTACATTTTTCGCATATGTACCGTGTATACATACATATGCATTTAGTATAAAGCGGTTATTTTAATATTACAAACAGACACTCCAATTTTATTTATTTGTATAGATCTCTTTCTGTTCATACTATCTCTCTCTCTTTCTAAATTCCATGGAATTTTCCAGAAAATAGACATTCACGGTTCGAAACCGTAAATTTTATCTGCGAACTTTCCACGGGCCATGTGGTTCCGTGTAATTAAATTAGGAACGAGGATCAAGGAATAAGCTGCTAGCGATTTCATTAACCCAAATAAATAAATTGAAGTCTGTTTGTAATTTTAAATTAATAGGTTTTCACACACAAGTACAATTTTAACAAAAATAAAACCGATTTCAAGGTTCGACTCGATTTTTTTTGGATGCCATCATCAGATATTAATGTCCTTATCATGGTACCACCGCTGGGACATCTCCTTTCCATTAAAAAAGAATCATCAAAATCGGTTCATAAACGACGAAGGTATCCGCGAACACAAATAATATATATATATATATATATACGGTCGAATTAAGAAACCTCTTTTTTTGAAGTCAGTTAATAAAAGTATAAACGGCACTTACTATATTTTTGTCTGTTTGTGCCGGCTAATCTCTGAAACAGCTCATTTTGAAGAGACTCATTGGCAGAAAACTGATGATATAAGGAGTAACTTAGGCTACTTTTAGACTACCTTCATCCCGCAGGGTTACCCGCGGCTGTTATCGTATAAGTTCAACAAAAACTGCGGGTAACACCGCAGGGCTCAGCTAGTCTATACAAATAAATAAAATTGGAGTGTCTGTTTGTAATATTAAAATAACCACTTTTTACTAAATGCATATGTATGTATACACTGTACATATACCAAAAATGTAGTTAAAAAAATTTTGTCTGTCTGTCTGTCTATCTGTCTGTCTGTCTGTCTGTCTGTCTGTCTGTTTGTTCCGGGTAATCTCGGCTGGACGGATTTTGACGGGACTTTCACTAGCAGGTAGCTGATGATCTAGGGAGTAACTTAGGCTACTTTTTTTAGACTAACTTTGTCGCGCGGCGTTACTCGCGGTACGACAATAAGCGCGGGTAATACCGCGGGGTTCAGCTAGTAAATAATTATTCATTCGTAATTTATACTCTCTATTGTCAATACTTGATGAAACTTATTGTAATGCATTCTAGAATTAAACCCACCTGTAGATCCCTGACCGGTTTTGAGTAACCTTTGTAAATGGAATAAGTACAATTGTGTTTTATTCTAGAATATTATTATACGAGGTTACTATTAAAATAGGACTTTAACGTTAAATACGTAATTGGTAATGGTTTTTAACCACTCTATTCTTAATCGGTCTCCGGGATTTTAGTGGGAGGGAAACACGTGCGCTGGTTGTGAGATCCAAGCTTTGACTGCTTGGCGCTGTAAGGAAGAAAGAAGAAAGAAAGAACGTTCACTTTAATGGTGCCGCCGTCACACGTGCGGCTTTTTGTCAAAGCAAATATTTTTGTATTTAACAACAATGACCACAATTGCGTACAGGAGTACCGACTCTATCTGAACGAATGGACTATACATTATTATTAAGCATTGTGAATCACAAACCGCTAGGCGTAAAACCCATTCAAATATACATTTATATAAATACATTTTTATATATGATCTGTTCTGTATTGCGGCAGTTAATACTTTGATAGCAGGGCCATGTGGCTCAGCCGTAATTTTATTAGAAAACGACCACAAGTTATAAGAGATAGCGTTATTTTGTTTTGTGCTTTTTATAGTACTTGGCAAATACAAATATGTTTTAGTCAGTTTACTCGTTGTGTATATAAAAAAAGTTTTTATTAGAATGTAGTTCTTTATGGGGCGTTGCATATCCTAGCCGGCAAAAAACGTCCGTAACGTTAAAAAAATCGTAAGATTTTTATGTATAGTCTATGTATGATGACTATACACTCTATACTGACTATACAATGTATAGTCTACGTGATGAATGTCGTTATTATTGCAGTTTGCTATTATTACATATTTCTATAAATGATTGCAAATAAAATAAAGGTGTTAAGATAATTTTGTAAATTAGTTTCTTTTTCATTGTTATCGATAAAAAACCATAATAAAAAATATATACGCGTAGAATTATTTTCTTTATACCTCGAATTAGAACTTGAAATTAATATTTTTATAATATACTTATATATTATACTTCGCTCCTATCTGGTGTCTCACGACACCACACCGTTTTTCTATTATTATCAATAACTCAGTGTTGGGAGTTATTGACCATTACAAAAAGACTAAAGCAACTAATCGCTCAGTACAACAGGTCGGCAATGAGAAGGAAAGCCCGAAACAAACGTTATACTAAACCATCTGGACCGTGTGGTATAGCAAGACAAAACATCCTTTGTAGTTAAGTCTTTGTTGAGCAGTAGACTGAGAAATGCTGTTGTGAATAATATTCGCAAAGAACAAACGCTATATCTTTTAACTTGCACCACACACTACCACGTGCACAGCTACACTTGTATTGTCATTAGGAAATGATACACAAATTGTTTTTGTTACTTTTCTGTATCGAATTAGGGGAAGAAACCTCAATGATTCAGATATATCTATATCTTTATATATATAATTCTTCTGTGAGTGTGTATGTCACTGAACTACTCTCAAACGACTGGACCGATTTTGATGAAATTTTTTGTGTGTGTTCAAGGGGATCTGGGAATGGTTTAGATTCACAATTTTGTCCGCTGGACAAAGTTTTTTTAATTAATTTTTAATTTATTAGTAGTTATGGCAAAACGACGTTTGCCGGGACAGCTAGTATATATATATAAATTAATCCCTATTTGCCTTGGTCACGACACCACGCGTGAACGGCTGAACCGATTTTCCTAATTCTCTTTTTGTTGGATAGCCCATTTAGCGAGGAAGGTTTTAGGCTATGTAACATCGCTCTACGATCAATAGGAGCCGGGTATCGAGCGAAAATGTTGGGAAAAGGGGAAAAAAATATTTCTTATGGAGAGATGCAAACGAAGTTAAGCGGGTCAACTAGTTAATGATATCAATTGACACCGTAGCGAGAGAACGCTGACACCTTGAAAATGGATGTTTTTTAACCGACTTCAAAAAAGTAGGAGGTTCTCCATTCGACTATATTTTTTTATGTGTGTTACCTCAGAACTTTGGGCTGGGTGAACCGATTTTGATGATTCTTTTTTATTTGCAAACTAGTGCTTCGGGTGAGGTCCCATTTCAATTTGGTTTCGTACTTAAAGTCAGATTATTAACCGACTTCAAAAAAAGGAGGAGGTTTCTTTATTCGACCGTATATTTTTTTTTATGTTTGTTCGCGGATTATTTCGTCGTTTATGAACCGATTTAGATGATTCTTATTTTAATGGAAAGGAGATGTCCCAACAGTGGTACCATGATAAAGACACTAAGATCTGATGATGGCATCCAAGAGAAATCGAGTGAAACCTTGAAGTCGATTTTATTTTTGTTAAAATTGTACTCGTTTGTTAAATTTTTAAGTTGTAAGTTGGCGCAAGCTTCATCGGTATACCATGACCAGCGCTACAGGCATTCAGACTACAGCAATATGCTGAGAGGCGTCTTCTGCCGCCGCGAGTAGGCAGGGAGTAACTTAGGCTACTTTTTTTTAGACTTACCTTGTCCCGCGGCGTTACTCGCGGTACAACAATAACCGCGGGTAACATCAGCTAGTGTATACAAATAAAATTTTAACAAAAATAAAAATGACTTCAAGGTTTGACTCGATTTCTCTTGGATGCCATCATCGGATCTTAGTGTCCTTATCTTAGTACCACCGTTGAGATATCGCCTTTCCATTAAAAAAATAAGTTATCCGCGAACACACATAAAAAATATATGTATACGGTCGAATTGTGAAACCTCCTCCTTTTTTTGAAGTAGGTTAAATAAATTAAATTGAAGTGTTTGTCAGTGTGTAATTTCAATTTAACAGCTTGTATCAACACTACCAACCGCTAGACCAACGAGGCACTAAGTTACCATATTCCTCCGAAACGGCTTGACCGATTTTTATAAAATTTTATATACATATTCAGTAGGTCTGAGAATCGGCCAACATCTATTTTTCATACCCCTTAATGTTTTTTTATGGCAATACAACGTTTGCCGGGGCAGCTAGTATAAATATGTATAAATATAGATACGAGTCTAGAGTCCAATTAATATTGTCTGTTTCATTATGCGCAGGCGCCGAACACACTTGAGATCATAACATATGCATTTATCTGAAGATAAGAAGTTCTCTTGAGAATATTGGGATGCACTTGAGATGTATAATACTGCCTCGTTGGTCTCGCGGTTGGCGTATGCGACTGCTGATCGTGAGGTCTCGGGTTCGATTCCCGGGTCGGACCAAATGTTTGTATGATCTACAAATATTTGTTTCGGAGTTTGGGTGTTTTCTATGTATAATATGTATGTATTTACAAAAAAAAGTATATATGTATTTGTATCAGTTGTCTAGTACTCATAACACAAGCTCTGTTTAGCTTGGGACTAGATGGCGTTGTGTGATAGATGTCCGAAATCTTTATTATAAAATTTGTGTTTGACTAATACGTGCAGTGGTTAGTGCTTCTGTCTGTTGAGCTGGAAGTCGCGGGTTTGAGTCGGGATAAATAATGATGGACAGACGTTTATAGCCAAGTTACACTCGGTGGTTAGAAACAATCACCGAGGGTAAGCAACGATGCCGCGGTCAGTACATAGATGTCTCCGTGATTCGGAGGTCACGTTAAGCTGTCGGTCCCGGTTGTTATCATAGCATAACAGTCGTGAAGCTTAGTTGGAGGCCTTTGGCTGGCTTAAAAACATCCAACAATTCATAAGCGACGAAGTTATCCGCGAACACACATTAGCAAAATAAATATATTTATTTATTTATTAATATCAACTGTTCACTACACTCACAGTTAGCCAACAAGCTAATCTCAGGAACCGCTGGTCCGATTTGAAAAATTCTTTCAGTGTTAGATAGCCCATTTATCGAGGAAGGCTATAGGCTATATATCATCACGCTAAGACCTACAGGAGCGGAGCAACAATGAAGAATGTTACAAAAACGGGGGAAAATTATCACGCTACGGGCAATAGGAGAAGCAAACGAGGTTGCGTGGGTCGGCTAGTAGCGTATATAATCTTCCTACATATAAAAATCAATTGCTGTTCGTCTGTCTCGCTAAAACTCGAGAACGGTTGGGCCGATGCAGCTGATGTTGGTTTTGGAATGCTTATCGTAGCCCAGGGAAGGTTTAATCGGTGAAAAATTAAAAATAACTTGAAAATCCAAATGTCACTGGACGAAGTAACGGGCATAGCCATCTATACAAATAAATAAAATTGAAGTGTCTGTTTGTAATATTAAAATAACAGCTTTTTAATCAATGCATATGTATGTATACACGATACATATACCAAAAATGTAGTTAAAAAATTTTTTGTCTGTCTGTCTGTCTGTTTGTTCCGGGTAATCTCTGGAACGGCTGGACCGATTTTGACAGGACTTTCACTGGCAGGTAGCTGATGATCCAGGGAGTAACTTATGCTACTTTTTTTAGACTAACTTTGTTCCGCGGCGTTACTCGCGGTACAACAATAACCGCGGGTAACACCGCGGGGTTCAGCTAGTATAAAATATAATTTATCTATACTAATATTATAAACGCGAAAGTTTGTAAGTATGGATGGTTGGATGGATGGATGTCTGTTACTCTTCCACGCAAAAACTACTGAACGGATTTGTATAAAACTTTACAGTAATATAGCTTATACATCAGAATAACACATAGGCAACTATTTGCCGCGATAACCGACATACACGCGGGTGGAGCCGCAGGCAACAACGACAAAGCGCTGCAGCGGTCAACACTCGATTTTACCGTTCATTAAATTTTCATACAGCGGACCGAGTAAACTCAAATAGTCAAAAAATTAACAAATAAAATAAATACGTTCATACCTGTCCATCACTTCTTCTCCTCGGGGATGTATGATGCAGATCAGCTCTGAACCCTCCAGCCGGCTCCCCATCCGTCTCCAGCACCTTCAGAAGGTAGCTGATGTATGAGGTGGCCAGCCGCAGAGTCTTGATCTGGTGAAAGAAGAAACGTTAATCCGTGATTAAAAGGTGAGAAAGAAATTTTGGCCCAGGCGGAGTAGAGTTGGGTGTGGTATAAATGAAAATAAGCCCTAAATATAATCTATATCTATATCTACTATTATCTATTAAAAACGCGAAAGTTTGTAAATGGATGGATGGATGGATGGATGGATGGATGGATGGCTGGATGGATGGATGGATGGAGGGACGGATGGATGGATGGATGGATGGATGGATGGATGGATATTTGTTTCTCTTTTACGCAAAAAGTACTGAACCGATTTGGATGAAACTTAACAGTAATATAGCTTATACATCAGAATAACACATAGGGCTATTTGCTGTGATAACCACCAAATACGCGGGCAGAGCCGCGGGCAACAACTGGTTAATTATAACCCTGAAAAAATTGTTTGTTTGATTGAACGCGCCAATCTTAGGAAGTACTTGTCTGATATTTTGGTAAACCACGGAAAAAAAAATCTTTTTCTCGTACAAAAACCTTTTCCTAACAATAACGAAAAAAAAATAAATATTTGGTGCAGCTGATCGCAAGTTATGCGCGTACATACATTTCGGCGATTCCGATTCCGAAAAGTATGTACGCGCATTATTATGTATAATAAGTACGAAAAAAAAAAAATTCCGTGACGGGGAACTGATACTGATATACAGTAAACATGGCGGTGCGAAGTTCGCCAGGTCAGTTAGTTTATATTTATATATCAAATAACAATTCTATTTATACCACTACCAACTCACCATCCACCTGCAGCCGGTACTAACCTTGGTCATCTTGGTATCTGGTAAAACGTTAGGTATATGTTGTCTGAGACTCGTGAACGCAGAGTTGATGCTCTGCGATCTCTTTCTCACCATCTGGACCGGTTATTTTTCGCTAAATCTTTTTTAAAGATAACTTCCGCATTAGGAATACGTCCTGTGACGCGGGGAGTTAACAAACATACATAAAACTAACACAAATAACACTGGGAACAATATAATTTGTAGATTGTAGTGGTGGAGCTTACATGTAATACACTATTGTACCTGAAAATCTGACTTTGAAAGGAGTGGCCATGAGTTTCTTTACCAGTATTCTTCTCATGAGGCTCTACGCAATTTGTAAACTGGAACTTATGGATCGACACAGGCAGGCAGTAGATTTTGGTGTTTTCGCCTAATTTACCTCGACAACACAGCACATGCTGTGGCGTCTGTTTGTGTCGATCTATGATTTTTAACTGTAGCTTCAATTTAACGATCATATAGTGTCTTAATTGAATAAATGATTTTGAATTTGAATTTGATCATATAGAGTGTTTTCTTTGGGGTCTGGACCCATGGCAGTCATTGCAGTGGAAGAGAGAGACCTAAACTACATCATCAACAGTCCTTATCAGTCCATTGACGGACATAAGTCTCTCCTTAGGAAGGAGGTTTTATCCTGACTATTGACTGCCTCGTTGGTCTCGCGGTTGGCGTGTGCGACTGCTGATCATGAGGTCTCGGGTTCGATTCCCGGATCGGACCAAAGGTTTGTATGATCTACAAATATTTGTTTCGGAGTTTGGGTGTTTTCTATGTATAATATGTATGTATTTACAAAAAAAAAGTATAATATGTATTTGTATCAGTTGGCTAGTACCCATAACTCAAGCTCTGCTTAGCTTGGGACTAGATGGCGTCGTGTCGTAGATGTCAGAAATATTTATTTAATTATTTATTACTAGCTGAACCCCGCGGTGTTACCCGCGGTTATTGTTGTACCGCGAGTAACGCCGCGGGACAAAATTAGTCCAAAAAAGTAGCCTAAGTTACTCCCTGGATCATCAGCTACCTGCCAGTGAAAGTCCCGTCAAAATCCGTCCAGCAGTTCCAGAGATTACCCGGAACAAACAGATAGACAGACAGACAGACAAAAATTTTTTTAACTACATTTTTGGTATATATACCGTGTATACATACATATGCACTTAGTAAAAAGTGGTTATTTTAATATTACAAACAGACACTCCAATTTTATTTATTTGTATAGACTATCCAACTATCGCACTGTCCAGATGTGTTGGTATATGGTTTGTGTCAAGTGTTCCTTCTCTCTGCAGTTCTGTTGTCCTGGTAGTTAGCTCCCTCAGTCAGCTCTTACGACACCCACGGGGTGAATAGGGGTGGTGAGACTCCATACTTGATCCATCACCATAGAGACAAATTATCGTAATTACCAAAGTATGAAATTAAACTAATGGTAATCGATACAAATAAATACAATTGGAGTGTCTGTTTGCAATATTAAAATAATCGCTTTTTAATAAATACATATGTAAGTATACACGGTGCATTGTCTGTTTGTCTGTCTGTTTGTTTGTTCCGGGTGATCTCTGGAACCGATTTTGACGGGACTTTCACTGTCAGATAGCTGACGATCTAAGGAGTAACTTAGGCTACTTTTTTAGACTAACTTTGTCCCGCGACGTTACTATTAGTGTCATTAACTACTCTTATCTCTTACGTTCTCTTTTCCTCTGTGGTTACCGTCTTCTCAATGTTCGATACAAATGAAGATGCAGAAGCATCTCAAAAGGGCGCCAAAGTGTGGGTCACCATGCTGCATTGTTGCATTGTCTGTATGAGCAATGAGTATGGTGACCACTCTTGGATTCTACTTATGCTTTCCATCAGGCAGAGTAGAGTCATTTTGGCAGGTTGTCGCATTTTTAATGTTCGGCAAAAATGGTCTTGTAATAGCCGATTTTGGGCATCGCAGCCAGTCCGGAGACCAGCCAACAACGCAGGAGATAATATAGTGCAAAAGTTTCTCAAAAACAGGTGCACTCTCTGTTCCCTCTCTCTCATAATCCGATGAGAGATCAGAAGGCTTTAGGTGCTCTCCGAGGCACAGGCAGTTACTGACAAAAGGGTATTAAAAATATTCTATTTAAGATACCTTACCTTGGACAGTTTTGTATCTGGTGGCACATTAGGTATGCATTCTCGAAGATCAGAGAATGCTGTGTTGATGCTTTGAGTTCTTCTGCGTTCCTTCTTGTTGGCTGTTGTCCGTCTCTTGGCGACCCTGACGAAGGAGGGTGCGGGACGGTCGAAGCGGAGCGGGAGAGACTGGAGATCACACTCTAGACCTACAGGAAATAAATAATAAATAAATAAATATTTCAGACATCTAACACACAACGCCATCTAGTCCCAAACTAAGCAGAGCTTGTATTGTGGGTACTAGACAACTGATGTAAATACTTATATACTTTTTTTTTGTAAATACATACATATTATATATAGAAAACACCCAAACACCGAAACAAATATTTGCAGATCATACAAACATTTGATCCGACCCGGGAATCGAACCCGAGACCTCAAGAACAGCAGTCGCGTACGGTACCACTGCGCCACCGAGGCAGTTAGAAAGGAAGAATATACTCGTGAATATTTTTGCTCTAGGCCGTTACGCGTCAGCGATCTTATTATGCGGGCAATAAGAGTTATTGTCGTGCGTTCGGCTCACTTCGGGACACTTCGAGACACTTCGGGATAGCGATAGTTCGATTTAAATTCCGAATAAGCGGGAAGGAAGAAGTCTCGGTGCGCCTCCGGTTCTATGTGACACCTTTTCTCCGTACATGAAGTTGATTGAACTTGGTATGTTGAATTCGGATGATGTACACATGTTTGTATGTTAGGCCTGTTTGCTATAGGCACTCATAGCCCAGTTGTACTCGGTGATTCGAAACAATAATTGAGGGTAAGCAACGACGGTGCGATCAGTACCTGAATAGGTGACCGCTGCTGGCATGATACCATGAGCGTCTCCGTATTCGGCAGCGTTAGACAGTTGGCGGGACCAACTGTCTAACGCTGCCCATAGGATAACTAATCCCGCCCACACGCCCGCCACTGAACTCCTGTACACCAGGATCAACAGCAGTGACCCACGAACGCACCGAGTTATGACACTCGGGAAGTCCCAGGAAAAAAAATTAACTGTCTTGGAACCCGCAACGAAATTAATCAGGAGAAAAAACAGGAGGAGTTGGAAATATGACAAGTCCACTGGTCCTGGCTCGGTCGTGAAGCTTAGTCGGAGGCCTTTGGGTGGCTTAAAAACATCCAACGGTAAGATTACGTAGCCACAACGTTGTCTTGCCAGTCCCCAACCCGCACTCGGCCAGTGTGGGGACATATGGCCTTAAACCTCTCCTGGGAAGAGACCCGAGCCCAGAAATGGGACATTATAGAATGATGATGAAGTATTTTTGACGTGATAACGTGTTATAAATCGATGACACGTACCGCTTGAGCGTCGCGTGCAAGCGAGGGTGCGGACCAAGCGATAGAGAGCCACGTGAGGCCCTAAGCGTTAGCCCATGTTCATATGACGAGAGCTCAACACGCGTTTTGCTAACGCGCGTTTACAACTACATGTAATTCCGGTCTAGGAGTACACATGCTAACGCGCGTTTTTACATGAAGTTGTTAACGCGCGTTAGCAAAACGCGCGTTGAGCGATCGTCATCTCAAAATGGCCTTACGCTTGTGACGCATATTTTTGTTATGACGTTATCACGTAAAATTATCGTCCGTAGGTGTTTTTGTGTAAATGTAATAATAATATCTACTATCTAGTGTCACCCAGTGGTGGTAATTGAACCATAATTACCGCTTTACTTGCAGAACTCTTCCTACACATTAACTGACTGACTGCCTCAGTGGCACAATGGTAACGTTATCGACTGCTGTGCCCGAAGTCTAGGATTCCAATCCCGGGTCGGACCATATGTTTGTAAGATCTGCGAATACTCTTTATGTCGAAGTTTTGGGTGTTTTCTACAAACATTATAAATTTTAAAATTGTAGGTAATTATGCGTGTTCTATCAGTCAATCTAGCTTACATAATACAAGCACTGCTTAGTTTCACGCTAGATGGCGTTGTGTGACACATTTCACACTTGGCTGTTCTCGTTTGATCTCAAAGGCAGAACCATGGTATAACAATATACTTCGCACGGTATAACATTCCAAGACCACTATCACTCGTTCTGATTGGTTCATTTCGTGTTATCTATACTAATATATAAAGCTGAAGAGTTTGTTTGTTTGAACGCGCTAATCTCAGGAACTACTGGTCCGATTTGAAAAATTCTTTCAGTGTTAGATAGCCCATTTATCGAGGAAGGCTATAGGCTATATATCATCACGCTAAGACCTACAGGAGCGGAGACCACCAATGAAGAATGTTACAAAAACGGGGGAAAATTATCACGTTGCGGGCAATAGGGGACGCAAATGAGGTTGTGTGGGTCGGCTAGTGTTGCTATAAAGTGGTAACTGGATAGTGACGTCACACTGTGTCGCTCTCGGAATGCGAAACCTTGTTTTCTTAGACCCTGGGCAGAAGCTGTGCTATGGTACACTGACTGCTAATATACACACTTATCTATACAAATAAATAAAATTGGAGTGTCTGTTTGTAATATTAAAATAACCGTTTTTTACTAAATGCATATGTATGTATACACGGTACATATAACAAAAATGTAGTAAAAAAAATTTTTGTCTGTCTGTCTGTCTGTCTGTCGGTCTGTCTGTCTGTCTGTCTGTTTGTTCTGGGTAATCTCAGGAACGGCTGGACGGATTTTGACGGGACTTTCACTGACAGGTAGCTGATGATCCGGGGAGTAACTTAGGCTACTTTTTTTAGACTAACTTTGTCCCACGGCGTTACTCGCGGTACAACAATAACCGCGGGTAACACCGCGGGGTTCAGCTAGTATATACTATAGTCGTAGAGTGAATTATTGTGTAATTATGCAATAATTTTGTCATGGAATAAAATTGAACTCAGAACCATAAATTTTACAATCCAGATCAATAACCACTAGACATATACACCTCTTTCATTGATTAATTCAAATGACACATTAGCATTAAGTGTATTAACATTTACGCTAAGTACATAAACGGAATCACATAAACTTTGACCAAAATTATCTGAAAGACGTCTACAAATGGTCCTTCGAACTAATCAAGTACGTTACATTTACAAACATGGTCCTTCGAAACTATAATGAATGAAGACACAAACCTGTGTTATTTGGTGTGTAACTGTGTGTCATATTATGATGATATGTGTCGTAAGGATCATTTCCAGCCATCTGCATTTCTTCATAACCTGCAAAGAATATTGAGCTTTAGTTACAAGGGATTTCGGTTCTAAATTCATATAGTTCTGACCATTGAGCACACACGAGTAGCCAGTAGTAGCCTCGAACGGAGCGGGAACTCGTAACACTGTTATGATACAGAATGTATTTGTGTGCGTGAAATGTTTTGTTTTAATGGTTATGTGTGAGTTCGTAGTGACAGGCGATTGTTTTTGTATGTAAGTCTAAAACGTGTATGTGTGAAACTTTTCCCAAAAATGACAGACTGTTGTTATATCGAAAAACGAGGCTATAGCCGCTCCCCTTCGTTCGGTGATTGTTACTCTATGAGTTCTATCACATCATTTAAGTTGTTATTAGCATATTAGAAGTAGGTATTACCGAATCCTCTGCCTATATAATGAGCTGTGTCGTGATACACATCCTGGGTATCAAACTCGTGAGCTTCGCCGTTCGTACCCGGCCAGTATACACCGCCATCCATCGGACTGCCTGCCAACAAAGATAATAATAATAATATATATTTCAGACATCTATTACACAACGCCATCTAGTCCCAAGCTAAGCAGAGCTTGTGTTATGGGTACTAGACAACTGATACAAATACATATATACTTTTTTTTTTGTAAATACATACGTATTATATATAGAAAGCACCCAAACTCCGAAACAAATATTTGTAGATCATACAAACATTTGGTCCGACCCGGGAATCGAACCCGAGACCTCACGATCAGCAGTCGCACACGTACGCAACACAATTTCAATTTCAATTTCAATTAAAGATTCATTCTTAGTTTTGTAACGTTACTAGCCGACCCACGCAACCTCGTTTGCGCCTTATATTGCACGTAGCGTGAAAATTTCCCCCGTTTTTTGAAACATTCTTCATTGTTGCTCCGCTCCTATTAGTAGTAGCGTGATGATATATATCCTATAGCCTTCCTCAATAAATGGACTATCCAACACCGAAAGAATTTTTCAAATCGGACCATTGGTTCCTGAGATTAGCGTGTTCAAACAAACAAACAAACTCTTCAGCTTTATATATTAGTATAGATTAGTAACAGTTAGTTTAGTGACGTTATTTCTGTTATAGTTATTTTTTTAACTGCAAATTATATATTTATATTTAATTAAGAAGTTATAACACGAGTATTTTTTTATAAAGTGAGACCAAAAAAGCGAAGGAATCAATTAATTGTCTAAGGTATTCGAGACACGCTTGTTTCAGCTCTGTTGGTTCGACTCGACCGGGGCGATGCTACCTTCTTATAGAAGAACAACCTACAAGTGACAGCATTCCTGTTGTCATATTTCGTTGGTGCGAGACCGGAGGCCTAATGATGCAAAAGCATCTCAATAGGCCGCCATAGTGTGGGTCACCATGCTGCATTGTTGCATTGTCTGCATTCGCAATAAGTATGATGATGGTGTAGTAGTCAATACGGTATTGCACTGTATACGAGAAAAAAATCTAAAAATATATGATTGAGATACCTTAGACAAAACCAGTCGGAAAATATTTGTGTTAGTTTATAAACAACAAGATGTTTTTTTATAATTTATTTCAAAATTTTCAGTTTTTTTAATCTGTTCTATGACACCATGAAATAGTAGCCGCCATGTTATTACGTCACACCGCTTTGTAATTGAACTAAAGTGTCAACTGATCAGCGTATGATTTAGATTGTTGAATTCACATTCTATGAAGCGAACTGACGTCATTACAACAGAGCAATATGGCGTCCACTGCATCCAGCGTTTATGACAAATTACGCGCGAAATTTGAAAATGTCAAATATAAATGCATTTTTTTATCACTTATCGATCGATTAATATTTTCTGTTTTTTTTTCTGTGGGTTAATAGTACTATAGAATCTAATTATGACACTTCAAAAACCTATTTGCAGGTATATTTATAAAAAACCATTTCTGATGTTTTTACTAACGTTATCAGAAAAAAACAGCATAAGTATAATGATTGCTGATCCGTTTAGTCTCAGAAAATCGTGACGTTACTTCGCAACGTTATTTCTGCAACTTTCTTTGTATTTCCAATTGTAATTAAAAAACTGAAACCACGACTTTTAATCCTTACCTTGATGGCTAGGCTGGCAATAATACGGCGGCTCATATCTGTCAAAGCCTTCATCAGATGGTGACATGCTTCCGTAACTTGACATTTGAATTTACCTAAAACAATAAAAAAATAACATTACCATGGAACAAAGTTTAACTTGAAAACTTACTTGGGTTGTTTATCTATAAATCTATACAAATAAATAAAATTGGAGTGTCTGTTTGTAATATTAAAATAACCGCTTTTTACTAAATGCTTCTGTATGCATACACGGTACAGGTACCAAAACAATTTTTTTTTATTATTTTATCTCTCTGTCTGTCGGTCTGTCTGTCAGTCTGTCTGTCTGTTTGTTCCGGGTAATCTCTGGAACGGCTGGACCGATTTTGACGGGACTTTCACATTAAATCGTGTTGCCATTTTAACATCTTCCGTGGTTTGATCAAATCGCTTAGGGAATTTACTAAATCTCTGTTTTATCATATTTTTGCAACATATACACAATAGAACTCACGACCTATAAAACACCGATCATATACAACATACCACCGCGCCATAAGGTCTACTATTAAAAGATAAATAAATGATTCATTTAAACATATGTATTCAATAATGTTATCAAAACAGATGGTGTTATAGGCCATTGGCTTATTTAGCCGATCAAATGATTTAAATCTGTCATGTTACAATGTTACAATTAAATTATATTGAACTAGCTAACTATCCAAACCTCATCTGCGGTTTCTATTATAAATAACAAGCTCAACCCCGCGGTGTTACTCGCGGTTATCGTCGTAACGCGAGTAACGCCGCGGGACAAAGTTAGTCTAAAAAAAGTAGCCTAAGTTACTCCCTGGATCATCAGCTACCTGCAAGCTAAACTCACGTCAAAATCGCTCCCGCCGTTACAGAGATTACCCGGAACAAACAGATTGACAGATAGATATACCCACAGACAGACAAAACATTTTTTAACTACATTTTTGGTACATGTAACGCGTATACATACATATGCATTTAGTAAAAAGCGGTTATTTTAATATTACAAACAGACACTCCAATATTATATATTTGTATAGATAACTAGCTGAACCCCGTGGTGTTACCCGCGGTTATTGTTGTACCGCGAGTAACGCCGCGGGACAAAGTTAGTCTAAAAAAAGTAGCCTTAGTTACTCCCTGGATCATCAGCTACCTGTCAGTGAAAGTCCCGTCAAAATCAGTCCAGCCGTTGCAGAGATTACCCGGAAGAAACAGACAGACAGACAGACAGACAGACAGACCGACAGACAGACAAATTTTTTTATGAATATGCATTTAGTAAAAAGAAGTTATTTTAATATTACAAACAGACACTCCAATTTTATTTATTTGTATAGATTGAATGTACAAGATTTGGTTGATTTTCTTAAGAGTAGACTTAACTTAATTTCTGAAGTATTTATGCGATTAGAACTAAGTTTTTATTATTTCTTGCTATCAATTAATTCTTAAACTCATTATTAAGTAAGATCAACATTTCAAATTAGTGATCTGCCTGATTTAGTTAAGACCTGGGTAGGTCAGGCAATGCCGTACCTACATAGTTTTCGCTTGCTGCCCCGCATTTTTTTATACCTTTTAAAGGGGAACAATTCTTTCATAGTTGCATTGTTTATGTGAAACTTTAACTATTTACGCAACGCACGCAATGGAAACTCTCAAAAGTTTTCTCTATTTTAGTAAAATAAATAAATATTTCGGATATCTAACACACAACGCCATCTAGTCCCAAGCTAAACACAGCTTGTGTTATGGGTACTAGACAACTAATACAAATACATATATACTTTTTTTTTGTAAACACATACATATTATACACATAGAAAACACCCAAACTCCGAAACAAATTTCAGTAAAGAGTAGAGTATTAGATTAGTAATGACTCCACCGCTCATAAATACTACGTCACTAGCCCGCCATGGTGTGGGTCACCATGCTGCATTGTTGCAATGTCTGCATTCGCAGTATGGTGACCACCACTCTTGATTCTGCTTATGCTTTCCATCAAGCAGAGTAGAGTCATTTTGGCAGGGCCAAACATAAAAAAAGAAAAAAAAAACTATAGAATGGAGGTTTTGGCCCAATGTTATATGGTTCGTGTCGAGTGTTCCTACTCTCTGCAGTCCTGTTGTCCTGGTAGTTAGTTCCCTCAGTCAGCTCTTACGACACCCACGGGGTGAATAGGGGTGGTCACACTCTGTATTCTTAACTAGCTGACCCACGCAACCTCGTTTGCGTCTTCTATTGCCCGTGGCGTGAAAATTTTCTCCCCTTTTTGAAACATTCTCCATTGGTGCTCCGCTCCTATTGGTCTTAGCGTGAATGTATATATATTGAATATAGCCTTCCTCGATAAATGGGCTATCTAACACTGAAAGAATTTCTCAAATCGAACAAGCGGTTCCTGAGATTAGCGCGTTCAAAGAAACAAACAAACTCAAAACATTAGTATAGATATAACATAGATACGTCACCACAAGGAATTTTAAGTTCAGTATAAAACAATGTTATGTACATATTAGCATATGTTATTTTATTATTATCATCTTACGGACATTTTGTCGTTTATAATGTAAACAATTTACTTGTAGCGTCATTTGAGAACCAAATGTTGGACTTTGGTTACATGTGTGGCTTTTAGGAGTATTTTAATAGTTTACACACAAAATATGTGTAGTTTTATGCATTTTTTCTCATATAAATTATGATGTTGACAGCACAGATTATGTTATTCTTGCTAGTGCGATTTAGAAAGCAAATGTACTATAGACAAATTTGAAACATTACCTACCATAAATTTACTTTCTTACAGACATTCAGTTTCGTTATCAGTGATTTAATTTCATTGAAAATTATTTGTTGCAGTAATATGTGAGATATTTCTCATAATTTTTTCTAAGTATGTTAAGTAAATTGTATTTCGCCTTTACATATTAGTGTGATAGATTTCGCGGGAAATAGTAACCGCAGCCTACGACTTCGAACATAACCTATCCCTATACCAATTCTCATCAATTCCCATTTAGCTATTCTAGTTATTAGTACAGATTATCAGCGCCGTTCCTCTGGCCTCATATCTCCATCTCTCATTTTAAACTCGAGTACACATCTTAAAAAACCAACATGTGTTTGACACAAACGGGTGCATTCGACTTCAAGTGTGTACCACTTGAAAGCATTACAGAGATACTGTTCTGTGAGATCTAAACGAAGAAAAAAGCATATATTTACGTCACTGATTCACTGTGAAAGGGTGTCATAAATAAACGAATTATGGTCAACATGCAAGGTACGTAAAGCCACGCTGATTGCAACACGCACGCAGCACACTGCGTTCGTGCTGTCGTGTTTCGTTGGTGAGTGCAAGACAGGAGGCCCAATGAAGCATCTCAATAAGCCATCATGGTGTGGGTCACCATGCTGCATTGTAGTATTGTAATAAAGTGACCGTGGAAGGTTCGTTTTTTAAAAAAAAACAGACTTTAGCGTAGACCCTGGCTGGATGGAACCTCTTTTTACACGACTTCAAAAAAAGGAGGAGGTTATCAATTCGACTGTATTTTCTTTTAGTTTGTTACCTCATAACTTTCGACTGGGTAAACCGGTTTTAATGATTCTTTGATTTATTTAAAAGCTGGTGCTTCCCGTGTGGTCCCATTTGGTGTAGTTCTTGAAGTCGGTTCTTTTTTATGTTTGGCCCTGCCAAAATGACTCTACTCTGCCTGATGGAAAGCATAAGCAGAATCCAAGAGTGGTGATCACCATACTGCGAATGCAGCATGGTGACCCACACCATGGCGGGCTAGTGATGCTTTCGCATCATTGGGCCTCCGGTCTCGCACTCACCAACGAAACACGACAGCACAAACGCTGTCATTTTACGCTGATTTTCTGGTACGAGGGTAGTACCGCCCCGGTCGAGCCGGCCCGTTCGTGCTGAAATCAGCGTGGCTCTACTATATTTTTTGTTAAAATTTGAAATGTTTAGTACTTCTTACTACATAATTATTCAACTTAGATTTATTTAGTACTAATAACATTCCCAATAGTAATACTACGCTAGACAGAAGGGTTGTTAGAGTATCTACATAGACTGGTGTAGAGATTTCACCCGTGATGGTTCCCGGGTCATTGCGGGTAGGATGGGAGGGGACCGGATGACTGAATAACTGCAGATCCCGGATCCCCAGAGGAACATGATTGTTATTAGGATATTGATTGTTGTGTTTTCCTCATTACATTTTTTTAATTGGCGTAGCGAGTAAAATGCTCCAATAAAAAAGAAACTAAAATGTAATCATCTCTATTACGCATTTTAATGGAGTGGCAACTCTGTTTATTTTAATTCAATTAATAACCAAATTCAAAAATAAAAAAAATTAAAAGCGTGAATAACATTTCAATTATTTCACATTTGAAAACAGAAAAATAAAATAATCAGTCACTTACCTAAAAATCGACTAGAATCAATTAATCACACAGTTAATTTCTTACACTGTCACTATTAATTAAAAAACACTTCTTGTCCCAATAATAAAAAAAATCTTCTGAACATCCAAAGTATGTACTTTTTTACTTTTTAAATATTTTTAAAATTACTACACATCACTATTACAAATAATTTCACAAGATTTTTTTTTTATCGCCAACAGCAACTGTCAAATTGTTTGACAGCCAAGTGACATCACTTTTGGCGCCTTTTTAGTGACTGGCTGATGTATCTCATTTGCGGCCCCAGTGAATTTTGTTGAGGGCGTGGCTGTGCATATTAGGGATTTGGAATAACGCAGATATGAAAGGTCTTAAACACCGCGGCAGCAGGAATACATAATATTGAATTTGATTTCTTTTTTGATGATTATTAACGAAAATATTCTGTTTTTAAATTCGATTAATTAACGTTAAAACATCTACTACATGGTTTTTGTAGATATTTCTTTTAATAATGTTCGTAAACTCAAGTTTTCTTTTTGTTCTCTAGTTCTTTCATGATTTATTATGGTCTTTTTTTAAAATAATAATTTAAAAATATTATAGATATGTACACACTATTACTCATTTCCCATTATTTTTAATTTTGATTGAAATTATGATTTAGTGATTACTGATTTTGACTGTTAAGCCTTTAGTGGTTAGGACTTCAACGCCCACCATAAAAATAGGGGTTGGTAGGTAACTAAGAGTAAAATTTTGGTAAATAGTGAAAATACTTAAGGTAATTGGATACAAATTATCAAAATGTGTAGCCTTTTTAAAAATTAATCATTTACACATTTACACTACATATATTACATTCATTACTATTTAATAATAATAATAGTATGATTAAAAATAAACGTCTCATATATCCTTTTTCTATCAAGACTTTATACCCGTCATTAGCTGGCGCGCATATAAGTCACGCCCACAATTAAAACGTCTGTTTTAGAATTTACTGATCTCTTTCTAACTTATTGGTATTGTCAGTTGCTATCTCTTTCTGTCCCGGGTATTATTTTGTGTGAAAGAGCTTTGAAAATGTATCGTATATTAAGTATAGACTGAATAGAGACTTTTATTATGACAAAAGGGGTACTTATCTTGTAGTGTCTAGTAAGGCCCGAATTCACTTTCATTAGTGCGAGTGCAGGTGTGCAGTGCAGATAATCGACGATTGGTAGAAAGTCCACACGGTTAATTTTTATAACACGTTAAATAAAAGAAAACCTCAAATATCCCTCAAACTATTAGACAGATCATCTAGTTCTAGTGCTTAACACACTATAATTAGTCCTGGTTGTAAATCGAACGTATGATCTCCGGTTTAGCAGTCGGTGACTAACCAAAGACATTATGTCTAATATGTATGTATTTACAAAAAAAAGTATATATGTATTTATATCAGCTGTCTAGTACCCATAACACAAGCTCTGCTTAGCTTGGGACCAGATGGCGTTGTGTGTTAGATGTTCGAAGAAAAAAAAGAAAAAAAAAATGCCAGTGAAACAAAAATATACCGAAAAACAGATAATACAAACCACATATAAACACGGAATATAATTTAGTAGATAATAATTACATTACAGCGATCCCCTCCTTCAATCGACACCCTTTATCTTCATAATTATATTATTATCTGTGCAACATGAGAATGCAATCGCTGTAATGATCTGTCCATAGAGAATTACAATTTCATTCATGAAAATATTTTGACAGCCCGCCAAAATTAATTTACTAAATGACTTTGACATTTAAAATTATTAAATGTCCACGAATAAAGTTTTTTATTACTTACCTATACAAATAAATAAAATTGGAGTGTCTGTTTGTAATATTAAAATAACAGCTTTTTAATCAATGCATATGTATATATACACGATACATATACCAAAAATGCAGTTAAAAAAATTTTTGTCTGTCTGTCTGTCTGTCTGTCTGTCTGTTTGTTCCGGGTAATCTCTGGAACGGCTGGACGGATTTTGACGGGACTTTCACTGGCAGGTAGCTGATGATCCGGGGAGTAACTTAGGCTACTTTTTTTAAACTAACTTTGTCGCGTGGCGTTACTCGCGGTACAACAATAACCGCGGGTAGCACCGCGGGGTTCAGCTAGTCTATACAAATAAATAAAATTGGAGTGACTGTTTGTAACATTAAAATAACAGCTTTTTAATCAATGCATATGTATGTATACACGATACATATAACAAAAATGCAGTTAAAAAAATTTTTGTCTGTCTGTCTGTCTGTCTGTCTGTCTGTTTGTTCCGGGTAATCTCTGGAACGGCTGGACGGATTTTGACGGGACTTTCACTGGCAGGTAGCTGATGATCCGGGGAGTAACTTAGGCTACTTTTTTTTAGACTAACTTTGTCCCGCGGCGTTACTCGCGGTACAACAATAGCCGCGGGTAGCACCGCGGGGTTCAGCTAGTTGTAAATAAAAAAAGATAATTTGATAAACACTACATTCAAACTAAAATACAATTTTCCGAATACAATAAAAAAAAAAGAAAACAAACAATTTTGACGCTTTTAGCTTGTAACGTAGGTAGGTACTCTGTTTGTGTGGGAGATTATCTGATTATTTAATCAATTAATCTTTAATCGCGTGATCCACCACTGTTTAAACTTTACTGACGCGGTTTTGCAAAAGATAATTTTCCTTAGAAATGCATATTTACGCGAATTTTAACCGAATTGTATTTTAATGTCGTTAAGAAAGTAAGCGTATGGTCCTGATTTAAATTTGTCGATAGTACTTACATCTTGCCTTTTTTCAAGTTTCTAGGGCACAAAAGCCAACTTTTTTTAAACTTTTTTTTAAAAGACAAGAGTCAAAGTATCTCAAAGAGTCAAAGTATGGACTCTACTTATGATTTCCATCAGGTAGAGTAGAGTCATTTTGGGAGGTCATACCTACACAAAAAAAAACTACGTGCCAAGTTTAATTGAAATCGGTGTAGAGGTTTAGCCGTTGAAGCGTAAGATTGAAGACAGATAGTTACTTTAAAATTTATAATATTAAATAGACAGAAAACCAACACTAAACATATTGGGGCACAACGCGAATATCCTCGCAGTCGCACATCACCGCATGCTGCAGACATTAAAGCCGCCTCACTTAGATATTCATTTTGAATGTTATTTTAAAACAATTTTACACGTAATTAGCCACTTAAACGGATCAGTTACAATAAATTATCTGTGGTAAAAATGGCGCGCAAGGGCGGGAACTTTGACATTGGAAGTGTGAATTTGATTCGTTAGGTTCGAGAGACACCAAGTGGATGAAATGAATATTTTAGAGTAAGACTTACACAATTTAATTTTTACTAGCTGACCCACGTAACTTCGTTTGCGTCTTCTATTGCCCGTAGCGTGAAAATTTTCCCCCGTTTTTGGAACATTGTTCATTGGTGCTCCCCTCCTATTGGCCTTAGCGTGTTGATAAATAGCCTATAGCCTTCATCGATAAACGGGCTATCTAACACTGATAGAATTTTTCAAATCGGACCTGACCTGGTTCCTGAGATTAGCGCGTTCAAACAAACAAACTCTTCATCTTTATATATTAGTATAGATTACCTCGTTTTCCAATCATAGTTTTTTTATAAAACTTTGATATGGCTGCTTTAATAACTGCTAGAAAGACTCTACTCTGCCTGTTGGAAGTCATGAGCAGAATCAGGGAATGGTACACTTGTTACGAATACAGACAATGTAACACACAATGCTTTAAACCATGGCAGCCTTGTAATGTTCTGCATCATTGGGTCACCGGTCTCGCAGTCACCAACGAAACCTGATCCCACGAATGCTGTCATTGTAGGTTGATCTTCTGTGCGAGGATAGTACCGCTCGGTCGGTCGAGTCGGCCAGTTCGTGCCAAAATCAGCGTGACTCTGCTACCTTTAAAAATGTCCGATGAAAAGCATGAGTTCAAAAAAGCTAATTAACGCCTAAACCCATGGAGACCGAGTAAGCAAATTTGCTGCTTGCTGCTTTTAACTCACTATTACATAAATTTACAAGTTTTTTGCTTTACTTTAATTAATATATGTAAGTTAATAAAAATTAGGAAGAATTTTTTTTAAGTAGGTACATAAGTAAGTAGTAGTAAGTAGGACATATAAACCACCACAACATCATTATGAAAAATAAATTGTTTTCTTATTCAATATGCTTCGTAATAAAAAAAATAGCGAAATGAAAAAAAAAATATATCAGTGAAGTGTACCTCGAACCTTACAGCAAAAAAGGCGGCAATATTGACAGCTGAACTGTCATCCGACACGCGTCGTTTTTTTTTCGTAATTAACAAGGCGTGGGTGTAATCGCACCCTGGGGCCTTTGACTCGTGCGTGATGAATGAATACTTTGTTTTTTTTTGGGGTCTATGAGAAAACTACAATACTAGAAACAAAATTTGCTTTGAATCACTTCCTACTAAAGTTTCAGACGTTTTGGAAATTATTTACGCATATTCTTATAATTTATTTTATAAAAAATAAGCAAAAATATAAACGACTTCAAGGTTCGACTCGATTTCTCTTGGATGGCATCATCAGCTCTTAGTGTACCACCGTTGGGATATCTCCTTTCCATTAAAAAAATAATCATCATAAACGACAAAGTCATCCGCGAACGCACATAAAAAAATATACGGTCGAATTGAGAATCTCCTCTTTTTTTGAATTTGGTTATAAATGCATTGAAATTTTTCATATTTAAATATTTTGTTACCCTTGAACCCTACGGTGCTAACCACGGTACAACACCAGTGAAAGTCTCGTCAACAGAAACTTTAAGAATTGTTTTATTTATGTAAGTACCATATAAAAATCAACTTTATTGCTAACTAAGTGTATTATATTCTTTCTCCGTATATTCTTTCATATGCATTTGTTGAAAAGCTGTTAATTTTAAGGACTTTTTATGTCTCTCTTAAACAGTGGTGTGTAACGGTGGATTAGCCAGGACGGCGGCAAAGTCAACACTTTATAATAGCACACCTTATAATATTCTCCAATGCACATCTAGTAGAACGGTCGGAATATGAATGTCCCCGAATTTGACAGGCGTGACCCAGTTTAATACAGAGTTCACATATTTAGTAGATAATAATAATATCAAATATTGCTTATCATAATTATTCTAATGGTTAATAGCATCCAATTATTATTTGATAATAGACAATTGCGTAACATTACAGATTTATTACGCCGGAAGTCGGAGCAGTATGATGAAATATAAGTGGCGCTGGAAGGCGCCAAGATCATCACTATCATCACTACATAGTATAAAACAAAGTCGCCTTTTCTGTCCCTAAATCCCTATGTGCGCTTAAATCTTTAAAACTAGGCAACGGATTTTGATGCGGTTTTTTTCAATAGATAGAGTGATTCAAGAGGAAGGTTTATATGTATAATACATGCATCATATACTAAGGCAACATTGCTAATTTTAGAGGTTTCTAACGTGATGTCGTAAATTAACCTATTTTTTTGGGCTTATTTAGCAATTTAGCAAAAACGCTGCCTAAACCCTACGAGTTAGATCAAATTAATGTACTACAGTATTGTACACATTAAAAAGGTCTACAAAAAAGTCCGCGATGGTAAATGTTTATCTTTTAGGGATAACCCACATTAACCATTTTTATTGTTTACTTTTTACGTGAAAAAATGGCTTATTTACGAAGCTATTTTAAGCAATACGGCATTAATCCTTATCGAATTAAGTACCTTAAATACAGTGTGCAACTAATATACATCAATATGGTTCCTTACAGCATGTAAATTAAACAAATATTTTCGGAGATATTACAAATTTAAAATTTGCGTTTGCGGCGGGCGGTACCGGTCGGACGGGGCAGTGTGGGGAAGCATGCCTATAAATAGCGCGTCGAAGGCCGCGATTCTCCCTGTAGCACTTTGAATTTAGCAGCAATCGGACGCGTTTATTATCGGAGCTCTCTAGCGAGGAAAATAACAGTACTTGATAAAAACGTGCTTTTCAGCGCGACAACGTATCAGTTAATAATTATAAGTTACGATAAATAATAATCAATTAATTTAATAATAAGGAAATTATTTTCAAAAATCTTAAGTAAGTTCAGAAAAAGAACTTAATAGAATATAGCTATCTTTTGTTCTTGATGATTGTAGATTTTCTTTTGTTTTTAGTCACACGCATGGCAAATTATTTTTTAGGTGTTTTTAATTTAATTAAAATCGTATTTTAAGTTGATTTCATTAAAATTGTAGTTTAAGTTATTTCAGTAAAAAAAAAAGAAAAGAATAGAATAAATATCTTTTGTTTTTTATGATTGTTGATTATCATTTGTGTCTAAATGGTAAGTATTTAGATGTTTTTTACTGCGGCACATAGGTACCAATAATATGGCAATTTGTTCATAGGTAGGTAATCATACATAAGTCTAGAACTGAGTCAACTTTGTTCAGAAATTATAAAGTCATGTCTGGAAGACGTCGTCGTTCGAACATAGGTCGTAGTTTAGTGAATGCTAGAAGAGTACGTTCACAAAGAGATGAAGAATCGTCAACAGAACGTGAAGCTCGACTCAGTCAGCTTAGGGATAGATATAGAGCTGAGAGAGAGAGAGAATCTTCAATAGAGCGTGAGGTTCGCCGCAGCCGGGATCGAGATAGGCATTCGGTTCAGAGAGATAGAGAATCGTCAGTAGAGCGTGAGGCTCGACTCGGGTTTAGGGTTTTTTTTCTAGGGTTTCGTCATCTTCACGTGAGAACAGGCTATTTCCAGAGATGCTGCTAAAAGTTGGCAATGGAGAATTAACACAAAGTGAGGGAAGGATTAACCTTGAAAACCTTTGTGTTTTGATAGACAACTTCCAAGAGTTATTGTCCTGTTATTTTATTAAGAAACCTGAATCCACCTAAACTTTGCAATGGCACGCGTTTGCTGATAAAATCACTGAAAACTTTCATAATAGAGTGCACAATACTCACAGGATGTGGTACCGGAGAAGATGTATTGATTCCCCGAATCCCTCTGATACCATCGGATTTACCCTTCCAATTTAAACGTTTACAGTTTCCGGTAAAGACATCTTTTGCAATGACCATTAATAAATCGCAAGGTCAAACCTTCAACGTTGCAGGCTTAGATTTGAGCGTTGACTGTTTTTCACATGGCCAACTGTATGTCGCCCTTTCAAGAGTAACCTCAAGAGAAAACATGTTTGTATTATCTAATGACAAGAAAGCTGTGAGCGTTGTGTATAAAGACATCCTGTAATATATTAATTGTTGTAAAAATAAAATAAATACCTAGGTAAAAATGTAAAAAGTAAATAAGTAAAAATGTGTAATGTAATAAAAATTGTATGAATTTAGATATTCCAAAGATAGCAGGAAATCTTCATAGTAAGTATAGGGAAAGAGGAATTGTATTACTCCAAATTTAATGCGTGCAGGCCAAGGGCAGTAATGAATGAATCAAAAATACTGGATCGATTTTAATCATGTTTTCATTGAGTGACATAGGCATATATATTTTATGCCCGTGCAAAGTCGGAGCGGGCCGCTATGTTTTTATATACAACGTTCATAGTTTTTCTGTAGTGTATTTAATTTAGTATCAGCATTGCACCCGTGCGAAGCCGGGGCGGGTCGCTAGTATTAGTATAAATCAACTATTTACTTGATTATAAAATCACCAATTGAATTATAAGGTTATAATATATAATATTGTATGACTACTAATTATTAAGATTTTAACGAATTACGCGTTTATACGAGGTTGGGATCGTTACCTATAACAGGTGTTTACTAAATACTATGCTTTTCAACCGACTTCAAAAAAGGAGGAAGTTCTCAATTCGAATGTTTTTTTTTATGTTTGTTACCATGGAACTATGGACTGGGTGAACTGATTTTGAGGATTCTTTTTTATTTGAAAGCTGGTGCTTCCCGTGTGGTCACATTTCAATTTGGTACAGTTCTTGAAGATGTTTATTTTTTGTTAAAATTTCGTATTATCACGCTGCGGCATGAATGGGCTGGCTCGACCGAAGTGGATACCACGGCCTCACAGAAAACCGGCGTGAAACAGCGCTTGCGCTGTGTTTCACCGAATGAATAAGGATACCGAGATGAATTGGGGTGATGAAAACTCTATACTCTGTGATGACACACCGTATTCTAAATTCACCACTACACAGGTAACTTATAATTATCATAGACAATTTAACATAGAGCATACAATTTATGCATGTATGATAAGTTCTCTTCCCACCCCTGTTGCTTGAAGTACAGTCGTGAGTTTGTATGTATGTAATAGTGATTTTTAATTCTTATATTGATATTTTAGCTGAACCCCGCGATATCCCCGTCTAAAGCCTAGGTCCGCCCTATCAGCTATTTGACAGTGAAAGTCAAAGTTAAAATAGTATCTTACCGTATCTCCAAGCCAAATTTCATGTGAGTGCAGCGGTTTAGCCGTAAAATCGTAATATACAGACAGAGTTACTGTCGAATTAATAACAACCAAGTACTTATGTGTTTTAAGCTATAAAACTCATTGGACCACAAACACCATAAATAAAACCTTGATTTAACTTACAATTATATAATTTGAAATTCACAATTTTACTAACAATAAGATAATGTAACTTAATTATTTAGTTAAAAGATCTGCATAAAAACTTTTTTCTATAATAGATAAAGTTTCTAATAAAAAAAGTTCTAAGACAACAAATAAAATATATTATATCTTCGTCAACTTGTTTAATGTTTTTATTTTTTCTGTTTCATGTTTTGTGTGACTAATAAACGTATTATTTATTCTTTCTTTCTTCTTTACAAATCACCAGGTAAATTGGTTGTTGGTGAATTCTGGTCACTAGTAACCGATGATTCGTCAGAAGAAGTACTTAAAGTTGTGTTGCTATTATTTGAACTAGAGGAACTGTCATCAGAGTTAGATGAATCTTGAGAAGAATTTGTAGCTGAATTACTGTTCTCTGTGGTGCTATCGTTTGAAATAGAGGAAGTATCATTCGAGCTAGATGAATCGCTGTGTTCTGTGGTCGATGAGTTGCTAGAAGAGCTATCCGAGACTATGCTGCTATTGTCCGAGCTGGATGAATTGTTGTTTGAATTAGATGCATCATCAGTATTTGTGATAGAAGAATCGTTATTCTCTGTCTTTAATGAGTCGCTAGAAGAACTATTTGATGAGTTATCGCTTTCAGTTGAACTGGAGGAAAAATTAGAGGGTTCGTTAGATGAATCACTGGTTTCTGTACCAGATGAATTGCCAGCAAAGCTATCCGAGGTTACGGTACTATTATCTTTGGACCTTTTGTCCAGTTTAGAAGAATCATCAGCATTCGTTATGGAAGAATCTTTGTTATCTGTTGAGTTGCTAGAAATATTATCTATCGTTTTGCTATTAAAACTGGTAGTAGTATCATTGTAGCTAGATGAATTATTAGATGAAATATCGGAAGACTTATCTGATGTTGTGGTGCTATTATCGGAATTGGAGGAGCTGTCAGAGGAATTAGTTGATGATGAAAAATCTTCACTGGTATCGTCTATAGAAGTAACTGATGATGTATTATTGCTATTAGGTCCTGAGAGACTATCTGTAGAATCATCTGATGATGAATCGTGCTCATTTGAGTCGAATGCTGGTGGTTGTCTATAATTTTTTACATCGGATGAATTGTTCGTTGTTGGTGATGCAGTGCTGTACCCGGAATCACTTAGTGATGAACTGTTGTCATCATCTTGTCTTGATTTCTTTGAGTTAGTTGCCTGTTGCACGAGATCATCATCTGGAACATCATTTTGTAATTCATTAATAAATGTTAGACTAGGAAACTTAGGTACAAATTTTCTATTGCCTTGTGTTACAGTAATAATAATCGTTGTATGCTTACTTTTATTATTTTTATCTTCAGACGTGTTGTCATCATTCGTTGATGTGGATTGAGCTTCAGTAATTTTACTATCATCATTCTTTAGTAGGTCATCAATTAAAGATAAGATTTCTTCTTCACTTCTATCAGATTTCGGACTGTCTTCCACAAGTTTTTCAGAATCTCCAGAGAGTTGAATTTTCAACCCAAGTATTTTAAGGAAATCAGCGTAACGTTCCCCTGGTATATAACGGTTCTTATATTTATATGTTCCGTTACCAAGAGAATGAATGTCAAATCCCAAATCTAATATATGATCATCTTTAGAGTCTGTATCATTAGTTTCTCCTTTATCAACAAAGTCATCATCAGGTCCTACAGGTAATTGTATATCATGTATGTTAAGAATATCCAAAAGTCCAAGTATATACTTTGCGGGTATTACGTGATCTAAGTACATGTAATGACAGTCACCGATATAAACAATGTTCTCTCCTAAATCAATCGGGCCTTTAGGACACTCTCTCGGTTTTTTCTCATGTGAAGATTCTGTTTGTTCATCATTGTGATCATCTTTTGCTATATCTTTTGGAGTACTATCAGAATTAGAAATCACACTTTTATCAAGAAGTTCTACAGGAATCCCATCATCAGTAAGCGAAATATTTAAATTAAGGTTTTTGACAACATCCATGATGTGACTAGCAGGATAAATTTTGTTTTCATAGTCGTAATGACCGTGTCCAAGGAAACGCAGACCATTGCCAAGATCAATGGGGAACTTCCTATCTGATTCTTCATCTGAAATGGTCTTATTGAAAAGGCTAGCAGGGAATCCGTCTTCGGTAAAAAGTATGTCATTAATATTGTGAGATTTGCAATAATTGATAATATCGCTGGCGTCAATGGTTTCATTGTCACACCTATAACTGCCGTTCCCAAGATAGTAGATGTCAGACTCTAAATCGTAAGGAAAATCTCCAAAAATATCGAGAAGCGATATAACATGCGCATCAGATATTTCATTATTATCTGGAGCAATATCACTGTCAAAGTTTTCAGCAACAAGTTGTGAAGGCAAGCCATAATCAGTGACCGATACGTTCAACTTATTCACTTTTATGTATTCTAAAATTTCTCCAATAGGTATGGTTTTATTTTTGTGTAAATAATGCCCACTTTCGTAGTATAATAGATCATCTCCAAGATCAATAGGGAATTTGCCATGAGATCCATATCCACCACTTTCTATATTTATGAATAGATCAGCTGGAAATCCGTCATTTGTAAATGTTATGTTTGTAATTGAGTGAGATTTGCTAAATTCAATAATATGTTTACTGCTGATTACTTCCTTGTCATCGTAGATGTAACTACCGTTGCCGAGATAAATAAGTTTAGATCCAAGGTCTAACGGGTAGCCTTCATGGTAATTGATATGTGTACTTTTATGTGCTACATCATCTTCTTCATCTGGGTTATATATATGATCTAAACTGCCGAAATAAATACCTAATGGTAATCCATCTTTTGTAATGTGAACGTTTAATTTATTTGTTTTTATAAATTCACCAATATCACTAGCGAGAATAATTTGGTTCTTATATTTGTAGTGTCCGTTATCAATGTAATATAAATCTTCACCAAGATATATAGGGTTCTTCGAATTTGGTCCTATGTGACTATGTTCAATGTCATTGAAAAGGCTTGAGGGGAAGCCATCATCCGTGAACGATATATTCGTAAGGTCATGGGATTTGCAGAATTCAATAATATGAGTCCTAGGAATTGTAATATTTTTGTAAATATAATTGCCTTTGCCATCGTATAAAACATCATAACCAACATCATAAGGGAAAAGCCCATGGGGGTTTAAAAGATCGTCTTTCTTTGATTCATCATTACCGCGAACAGTACTGCTAACATTGATGGCTAAAGTTGCATCAAACAGAATAAGGGGTAACCCTTCTTTTGTAATCTCAATATCTATATTATGCTCTTTGCTAAACTCACCAATTTCGATGGCAGGAATAATTTGATCCTTCCATTTATAATGACCATTACCAATAAAGTTCAATCCATTTCCAAGATCAATGGGTAATTTTAAATGATTCTTAAATATACTGTCTAAGCTACCATCGAAAAGGTTTTCTGGGAATCCATCTTTTGTAAATGAAATATCAGTAATGTGTTTAGATTTGCAGAATTCGATTACTTGATAATGGGGAATGATGTTATCTTGATATTTGTAAGTCCCATCACCTTGATAAGTAAGTTCGAATCCAAGATCAAGTGGGAAATATCCAGTACTAAGTCCCAACGGAAGTCCATCCGTAGTTAAAGGAATCCCAGATATACCTAATCCTTTAAGATATATTTCAATACTTGAGGCTAGTATAATTTGATCTTTATGTCTGTATTTTCCTTCACCGATATAAAAGGTATCGAAACCTAGATCGAGTCCTAGTACGGAGTTGCCATGTTCAACTACTGGTTGTTCATTAGTTTCAGGACGGACAGCATGGTTGCCAGGTACGATCACATTTTTCCCACCGTGTAAAGGAATCTTGCGGATATTAAAGTGCAGACCAGTAAGTGTGTCATAATAGCAATGATTGTTTCCATTCTTTCCAGGGATAAAAACATATCTACCATTGCCAGTTGAATAGTGGGTGTTGTCAGCAAAATGGTGAAGATCAATCGCTCCATGCTTAATAACACGTTTGTCATCAGCTTCATGTCTTCTTGGGTAACCGTTAGTGATTGGACGGTTACCGGCATGAAATGGTTCAAAATATCGTATATGATTATCTGAACTATATCTTTGGTGATCACTAAATACGTGGTGGCCATTATTTTTTAAAAAGCTACGCACATCTTCATATTTTACTCCTTGACGGTTAGGGGTCGGTTGAAATATTTGCTCACCATTTCCTACTTTAACTGAATGAGATATACCTGTGTGAGCATTATTTCCATTAATTCCAGTGTTGAAACCATGCTGCTGGTTGCCATCATTTCTACGACTATATAGGTAGTTTCTTGCCTTATTAACTATTCTGGAATTGCTGTTAAGGTGTACAGGTCCATAGTTTATATTACCTATTCTATAGCTTCTGTCTCTGTCACCATTTTCAGAACTACGATACGGTTTTAGTATTTGACCTTGTCTATTACTTCTATTGCTTCCTGGCCTAAAGGCGTATTGATTTCTTCTATCGTTACTTAATCTGAAATTACCTTTTCCGGGAATTGTCAGATATTCATTACTATTTCTACGTTCGTAGTCACCATTATGATTCTCATTTCTTAAGTTGACAGAATGATAATTGCCCTTAATGCCATAATTTCTATTTCCATTATATTTGTTAGCATTTTCAGAAAGTCTAAGATTTACAGCTGGGTTCTGTGAATAGTAAATAGCTTCAGACCTATGGTTCTCATGTCCGTGATTTTCATTCTCCGATTCTATGGAATGCTGATTAAAATTTCTAAGTTTAAGATTGTTACTTCCTTGAATAGATCTGTGTTCGTGATTATTGGCACTAGAAGAATGTTGAAGACCTCCTTCAAATTCGTAATTGCCATTATTAACGTGATGTTCATTTCCAGAAAAGTGATTAATTTCGCCTCCTGGGTTTATATTTCTGAATTCACTATTTTCATGTCCATGCAGTAGTCTTAGTGGCTGACGGTTTCTTCTATTATTATTTTCTTGAGCGTCGTAATTATCATTACTAACTGATCTATGATTTTCATTGTTCTGTATTAGATGACCTTGTTTAGAGCCGTAAGTAACGTGGTGATCAACATTTTCGTTTCCATGTAGCAGTCCTAGATGTTGATGGTTTTCTCTATTAATATTTCCTTGGGCACCATAAAACTCATTAACAGATAATCTATGTTGTCCATTATTCCGTAACAGGTGACCTTGTTCAAAGCCGGAATTAATGTGGCGATCTCCATTTTCGTTTCCATGTTGCAGTTTTAGATGTTGATTATTTTCTCTATTAATATTGTCTTGGGCACCATAAAATTCATTACCAGATAATCTATGTTGTTCATTGTTCTGTATCAGATGACCTTGTTCAAAGCCGGAATTAATGTGGCGATCTCCATTTTCGTTTCCACGTTGTAAATCTAGATAATGATAATTTTCTCCATTAATATTATCTTGAGCTCCGTAATGTTCATTAACATTATTTTTTATCAGGTGGCCTTGTTCAGGTCCGTTATTAGTATGGTGGTCTTCTTGCGTATGCCTTTCTTCGTTTTCAGGTTTATATATAGTATGTCGTTTTCTTCTGAGCTTACTTGGGTCATTGTCCTTGTTTCTACTAAGGTTGTCTACTGTAAAAAAGAAACAGCCACTGTCAGATGGGACTAATAGGACAAATTTCTTTTAGATTGATTTTTGTTGATGACATTATAATAATATTTCTGGACCAAAAATAATTAAATGAATGGAAAATTATGTACCATTTACGTATGTATAAGGTTTTTAACGAGCTTTAGAAACGCGACTTCCGTGAATATGGTGTGATAAATGGCGTGATATCCGTAACATATATTGCATCTCAATATTTTACGGATATCTTAATATATAATATACTTGACTCTACCGCACCAACTTGCAAAATCAAAGCTAAATTTGGATAAGACACAAGTAATAAACAGAGAAAATGTGGCATGAAGAATGAACCAGAAAGTATGTTAGACATTCTATTTAAGTTTTTACTTTGAACTCACTCTCTCAATGAAATATTACGAAAGAATTTCTCAACGATGTTTTTCCGTGAGGCTGTGGTTGCACTCTGGTCAGACCAGCCCATAAGTACCTAAACCTCTATTTATTGATCATCGACTCTTTACTTACTTTCAGTAAAAACTTTATCGACTTTATCATCACCAGTTTTCGTCCAGTTTTCTCCACCAATGTGAGAATATATTTTAGAATCCTTTTGTACAAAACCAGAAGCATTTCTAGATTTAACACCATCAACCTCACTTGACTCAAAGTTTTCTTCGACAGCAGTATAATGGGTAATTGAATCTTTAATGGAATCTAAGGAGAAACGGGAAAAAATATTCAGGTTGTTTTTGAAAATTTCAAAAAGAAGAAGGTAGATAGGAGCTAGAGCAGATATAGAAGAAAGATATAAATATCAAGGATATAGAAAAGATTATAGGCAGAAGACAAATAATTACATTAGAAATGAAAATTTAAATACAAAGAGATGTTAAACCAGAAAAGAAAACTGATTATTGTTAAAAAAGAAAAGACACGCAAATAGAAAAAGAGAATTTAACAGATGAACTAATATAATACCTCTTCCAAAAGGTGTAAAATATTGAGACAAGGTTTAGAACAATGATTAGGAAATAACAACAATTATACGATCTGATTAATAAAGAAGATGAAAAGAGAAGAATAGTATAAAAGAAGGTAAGAACACAGCCTTTTATAAAATAGAAACTTATCTTAAATCGTAATTGAGTAAATAACTAAATTCATGTGTAGTTTAGACGACAAAGTTGATAATCAATAACGATTCCATTAAAGACTGCTAATCCGAAAAGACCGAAATCAATTTACTGCTGCAGTACTTACATAACTAAACGATTTAATAATGTACGCATACATTGGCTGATCGAACTGACACCAAAAGTAGATGGTAAACTATAACTTTGCAATGTAACTCAGGCACCAGGAATGTTCCTGTGTCGCGGAGATTTTACAACCATGCATGAAACGTACACAAAGAAGACCCAGACTCAGTAGGGCAATGTCCGGATCACACAAAGTGTTGTCCATGTGGATTTTGAATCCACAAAACTCAGCACAATGCCTCTTTCCGCCATCGTCGTACGCGACAAAAGTTTCATTCCCATCATCTAGCTAGATAATGAGCAGTCCACAACTGTGCGCTTTTCTAAAAACTTTCTGCCTTGCACAACAGAACTGTGGAATGTGGAATAAACTGTCGCCTGCGGTATTCTCGGACCAATACGACTGTAAAACCTGGATATTACGCATGTCCTTGTAGTGCCCTTTGTGCAAGGTATATAAATTAAAGGTGTAAAGTCCATTCACTCTTATTTATTGACTCACGGTAATAATTACATAAAGATCAAGACACGACCAATGTCCAAGAGTGATCCGAGAGCGACTGTCTTGCGCCCATCGCGCTATGGCTCGGCTCACACAAATATGCTGACTCTATATTGTGTAGTCATGTTGTCCCTACACGACCTTCAAACCTTCAAGAAAAGAGCGTATTCCTTCTTAAAATGCTGGCAACGCACTTGTGATGCCTCTGGTGTTGCGGGTGTCCATGGGCGGCGTTAGTCGTGCGCCTGCTCGTTTGCCGCCCATTTATTTAAAAAAACAGTAGAAAACGACAGCTTACATTTCACTCAGTCAGTCAAACTCTTCAGTTAAGTGAGAACTTTACCTTCTCCGGTACCTTTAGTATCATCATTATTTGCTCTTCCGTCTGAACTAAATTTTCTGCTGGTTTCACTGCTTCTGGAATCTTTGGCGGCATTATTAGCTTCTGAACTTCCTTTTAAATAACTGCTTTGTTCACCATCTTGGATTCTTTCTGAAATATAAATTTAAAGCCATACCAATACTATAAATCCGAAAAAATAAATGAGAAGGGAAATTGGCTTTATGGAGTTACTTGCCGGTTCTTCTTCATAGGAATGACATTCTGGCACCGAGTAACTAGAATCATTAATATATCGTTTCGAAAGTGCCTGAATATGCCTAATTGAAATAAAAGCTATTTGATTTTGATAACCGACATACACGCTGGTGGAGTCACAGGTCAAAACTAATATAGAATAAACCTTTTACTATTACAATTCCAAGAAGGTTGCAGCCTTTGTACGTGGAATGCTTATAATGATCAGATCTCTAACTCTTTCTTTCCTTCTCCTCAATAACAGTCTCTTACCTTCTTCTAATTCTTGGTTGCTGCGGCTTCGTTCGTTTGTTTCAAATTCCTTAAAATTTTCAGAAGATTCTGTTTCCTCCTTTTTGAAACCATCTTCTCCAAGTCGAAATCCTTTAGATTCTTTCCTTCGATATGATTCTTCTTTGACTTGTTTACTCTTCTCTTCATTTTTACTTTCTCTGTTATAGTAATAACCATTCCCTGATTCTGTAAATATGAATAAATCATTTTAAACATCTTCAAGGTCAGTTCTCTCAAATATACTGACAACTAGTTCAAATTTCGAATTCAGTTCACTCTCAGCAATGCCAGTCGCTCCGTGGAAAAACTGATATTCAGGTAAAACCGATTGAACTAGTAGCCGACCCCAATTAATCTTGGGAATAAATTAAGGCTAAGAAAAAGAAGAAGACCTTAAACATCTTCATCATCATTTCACCCGAAAAAATATCCTCTGCTGAACATAAACCATGACCGTGGGAGAGCCACGCTTCGGCATGAATCGGAGTGGTACCACGGCCTCATAGAAAACTGGTGTGAAATAGCGTTTTCGTTGTGTTTCGCCGAGTGAGTGAGAATACCGGAGACCCATTTTCCAACCCCTCCACACATCTCTTTCCCCATCCCCCAAAGGTCGGCAACGCACTTGTGACGCCTCGGGTGTTCATGGGTGACGGTAAATGCTTACCCCTAAAACATAAGAAAAAGCAAAAAAGAATCCCTTAAGGCTCGGTACAACAACCGGTGTTTCACAACAGACCGATTTCTTCTTTGCCTTGCCCTCATTGAGTCTAACGTTTCTGGATAAGGTCGTAAGACTCTGCTCTCCTTACCTTCTTGTTTTTGGCTCTTCTTGGAGCTTTCTTCATTTGTCTGCTGAAATGTGCCTGAGGTTTCTTTGGTTTGTTCATAGTTCAGGCCGCCATCTTCACCACCGAGACTCAGTTCTCTCGTATTACTTGTTTCATCCCTTTTGTCTTCTTGATGACTTTTTTTATATTCTGAATCGGTAACAGTGCCATCTGCAGATAGGAAAGTGTGTCAAAGTTTACCGACTGTGTGGTGACGGAATAACAATGCGAAATATCACCACCCATATTCATCTTTCAAGGTAGTAGAGCCACGCTGATTTCAGCACGAACGGGCCGGCTCGACCGGGGCGGTACTACCCTCGTACCAGAAAATCAGCGTAAAATGACAGCGTTTGTGCTGTCGTGTTTCGTTGGTGAGTGCGAGACCGGAGGCCCAATGATGCGAAAGCATCACTATCCCGCCATGGTGTGGGTCACCATACTGCATTGTTGCATTGTCTGCGTTCGCAGTATGGTGACCATCACTCTTGGATTCTGCTTATGCTTTCCATTAGGCAGAGTAGAGTCATTATGGCAGGGTCAGAAATAAAAAAAAAAAAAAAAAAAACTCGTGGTTGTCGAAAGTGCCGACTTCGGGAGCAAGTTACCAGGACAACAGCATTGCGAAGAAAAGGAACACTTGACACAAACCTCTATCATGAGCTCTGGTCAGAATAGTACAGCGGACCAGCAGTGGACCCTTAAAGGCTTTTGATGATGGTTTGATACTCACCAGATCCAGTAACATGAGAATTACTGGCTTCTTCGGAGTGATTGTGCGACTCAGTTATCTTATTGTCCTTTTGTTTCAATGTGAGACCTTTTTTCCTTGTATAGGCAACACCGACTCCACCATCTTCCTTTCCGAATGGTGTGCTCAGAGCTAAAAAATAATAATGATTTATTATCTGTTCAAAATCGATTAAAAAGAAACTCAGAACAGAACCGATCAAAGGTATTTTAAACCAGCATTAGCCAATTGTACATTGTAGCTATTGACTTCCACCTACTGTCACTAAATAATTTAGATGAGGTTAGAACCATAGAAAGCGAGCGAGCGAAGCGAGCTTATTTCTACAGCAGTCGCTGAGCTCCAGATATTATTGATGAAGTTATAACAGAATGTACTATTGACCGATTTTGTCTTTGCCTTGCTCTCATTGAGTCAAGCGCAGAGAAACGCACTTGGAACTACTCGTGTCCAGTCGAGGTATCTTCTCAGACTTGTGCTTTTACATTTTCGTCTAAAAGGAAATCACACTGAAGGAGATTACTTTGGCATCCGTCTATCTGTCTCGGGGTTTTCAAAGTAATCTGTTTTTGGACTTTATCCTTCACTAGTCGACCCGCGCCCACTTCCTTGTGCGTTAACCGCCCACTTTTCTTCGACTTGATTTACAAATACTGTTATTTCTAACTGAATTTTTGTCCAATCGTAGTAAAATATGGTCTTTGTCACTTCTGAATAGTATCGCTTTCTGTTAGTGACAGAATTTTCAGAATCGGTTTAGTGCTTTCGAAGATTAGCCCCTACAACTATACAAACAAAGTTAGAAACTTTACCTCTTTATAATATTACTAGCTTTTGCACGCGGCTTTGCTCACGCAGACTTTCACCCCCGGATTTACCCCCATAGGGATGGAATTTCCAAAATTCCTTTCTTAGTGATCACTTACGTTATATAAAGAACCTACATGCAAAATTTCAGGATTCTAGGTTCAGTGGTTTGGGCTGTGCGTTAATCTCTGGGTACGTCAGTCAGTCAACTACCTCTTTTATATATATAGATATAAGATAATAGGGCTACCACACGCTAATTTATAGGTACTATTATATATTATATAAAGAGGTCAAGTTTGTGCGTTTGTGAGTTTCTGACTTTGTGACGTTGTAAGAGGGTAATCTCTGGATCTACTGAACAGATTTTGAATTTTTTTAACCAATAGAAGGCTACGTTATTTGTAAGTGACATAGGCTACATAATAACCTGAAAAGTAGAAAAACTTTTCCGTGGTAGCCGGATTTGCAATGTAAGTCAGAGAAACAAAATTTCACCGCCCAACGAAGTGGGTACGGGTCAACTAGTAGGTAAATAAAATAGCTATTATATCCACGAAACGTTAGGGGGACAAATCGATCTAAAATATTCTAGCAACAGACACCTTTTATATTGTTACGAGCTGGGTATCAAATAAATAAATGTAGTCGATTGATAACCAAAAAATAACAAAATATTTATTAGCAACACTTTTACAACAATTATTCATTTAAATTACTCGTTAGTCGCATTAGAAAATCGCTTCGATGTTAATCCGCTATATCGTGAACAAATACTGCTCGAATGGCTCAAAGGCACCTCTTTTAAATAGCTGTCGAAATGTCTAGAATAATCCTTGACATTCGACAGAAAATTCTGGACAAAATAGATTGTTCTAGAGTTACTTGCAGCGCCATCTAGCACTGATAATATCGAAATCACCAGTCACAATCTCCACAGTTGCGCGGACCTGACACTAGATGGCGCCGTCCTCGGTTCTCGAATGTTCCCGACCATACGAGACTCATCTCTTTATGGGCAAACAATATTACAGCTAACCTCCTTTCTGAGAAGGAATCTACAACCAGCAGTAGATTACTGAAAGCAGTTGATGTGATGGTTAATAACGATTCCTCTAGTGTTATTATTTTTAGCTTCTTCGTCTTTCCTTGAAAATGATAAAATTCCGTACAACTATTCATCCCTTATTCAACTCTGTTAGAGATAAAATTTCCTAAACCCTATCTTATAAGGTGCTTACAACATACAAAATACCACCGAATACAGAACCTTCTCTTTTTTGAAGTCGGTTTAAAAGCTGGCAAAATATCTCTGTTATGCTTTGTGTTGATAAATTAGTCAGTCAGGGGAAGTCATTTTGTATTTATACTAGCTGAACCCCGCTGTGTTACCCGCGGTTGTTGCCGTAACGTACGATAAGGCTAGTCTAATAAGTAGCCTGAGTTACTCCTTAGATCATCAGCAATCTGCCAGTGATAGTCCCGTCAAATTCGGTCCAGGCGTTCCAGAGATTATCCGGAACAAACAGACAGACAAGACTCGAATTGAAAAAAATGATATTATACACATGTACCGTGTATAAATGCACGTATAGGGAATTAATAAACTTACCCTCCAAAGTTTCAAGGACCCCTAGCACCTGTAAATAATAATAAATATTAAATGATAATATTTCGGACATCTAAACACACGTGCCATCTAGTCCCAAGCTAAGCTGAGCTTGTGTTATAGGTACTAGACAACTGATATAAATACATATATACTTTTCTCCGAAACAAATATTTACAGATCATCCAAACATTTTGTACGACCCAGGAATTGAACAGAATTTCGCGTGCACTACCACGGTGCCAACGAGGCAGTCATAAACATGAAGTCGGTTAAAAACAAATAGAAAAAAAACAAAAGAAACTAATATTTAATTGAGTTTAAAAGGTGGTTTAGATTCTCCATCATCATCATCAGACGCCCACTGCATCGGCTTTTCTCCGACACAAACCATCAAAGGTGATGAGACCCGAGGATATAAATCTTGCTTACAACTCACTTCAAAGGAGACTGTATTGTCCAGTTAATTCAAGGCAACTTCATGTAAGTCGTCAAATTATCGCTAACTATACAGTCCATCGCTCGTTGGTCTAGTGGTTAGCGTAAGCGACTGCAGATCAAGAGGTCTCGGGTTTGATTCCCGGGTCGGACTGCTGTTGGGTTTTCTTACAAGAAATTCTTAATAGCAGCCAACGGAAGATGGCGGTGTTTCCAGCCCGGAGAGCACGTTAAGCCGTAGCGACTTGGCTAAGGGGTTAAATTGTTTTTTTTAAATACAAGACCCTCGTTAGGAATATTATATCCCGTCATACATGAGATGGACACAAAGACAGTCTGGCAGTACCTACGTTTTATAAATTTCAGCCTCAGACTCGTTTTAAGTTTGTAGGAACTAGCACCTCGGCTATATTTACGGCAAACTTACGAGTCATGTGTATTGATTGCTATATAAGTTAGCGTAGGCGTTCATACTTCTCTCGCCGTGTGGGGCCGGCATAGAATAGCCCCACCCCATCTCATCCCGTGGGTGTCGTAAGAGGCGACTTAGGGAAACACGCAGCCGAACACCAGGCTGGCGAGGGGATCCCTAACAGCCCTTTTCAGGGCTCGCCGTCGCTCCCAGTACCCCTCTGTTTTGCAGAGGGGACATGGGAAGAGACGGTGCCAGGGATCGAGGGACGGGTCGGCCCACTGCTCGCGCAGGGGCTGGCAGGCACTAGTGCCACCGTCGGTGAGACAGGGTTAGCCACCCTGTCGCGTTCCGTAACCAACAGGGGCTCAGCAGCGACCTGACTGGTGGCTCCAGGAGGGTACGCTGAGAACCTGTTGGCCGGAGGGCTTGCCTTAATTGGCCGGCCCATGACAAGGATAGTCTATAACACCCGACAGCCAAGTCGTTAAAACCTGTGGATACCGGCCGACCTCCACAGTATTAGGCTTATCCGGGTGCAGGGGGCACCGCCCGGACGGACCTCTTATTTCCCCCATATTCGTGGGACTTTTATGGATACACAAAGGAAAAAAATTAATAAAATAACGGAACAAAATACAACGGACAATGGCAAGAACAACGGAACTGAAAACGCTAAACGGATTAAGGGAAGGAGGAACGCCAAGGGGCAGTTCCGGAGGGCGGACGACTCCTCTACGGAGGAGGAGTCCGCGTCCGGGACGCCTATGGCGGCGGGGCTCCCAGTAGTCAGTCGGACTGCTGGGAGCCGAAGAACCTCGGAGCGTACGCGTTCCAGGTCCACCCACTCGTCGGATGGCGCGGGTGGGAGCTCCAATGCTGACGCATTGGAGTCCATGGACTTGGACGCGAACGACAGCCGCAAACGCGTGCGCTCCATAGATCGAGAGAGCGACAGCCAGGAGATGCTGCCGCCAAAAATTACCAGCAGCCATAGGGGGAGGTCCCTAACCCCTGGCGCGTCGGGTTCCGTCTTCTGCAAGGCGGAATCATATCGGCGTGTCAGGGCGGACGGCGAAATTCAGGCGGAGGAGGAGATCTCTGGTCTCCTGCTGCAGATCGGGGAACCGGTGGATGGGGACGCAGTGCCCCAAACACCGGCCTGTCTGCAGGAGAGGGCGCAGGCGGCAGTGGCCATCATTAACAAGGTGGCCACAAAGTCCGTAAACCTTAAGGGCTCTTTTGTAAGGGCCCTTAAGGGCTCCTCCTCCGCACTGGGCGGAGTCGTCCAGGCGCTGATAGGGGACGTGGCTCGCCTCCAGGCGGCCAACGACGCACTAACGGGGCAGGTGGCGGAGCTAAGCGCTCAGTTCGCCCAATTCCGGGCGGAACGTCCTGAGCGTAAGGCCCCGGCACCGGCCTCGTCTGCGTTGCGGCCGGCTCCGGCTCCGGCTCCGGCTCCGGCTCCGGCTCCGTCTGCGCCGCGGGCGGTGCCGTCTGCGTCGCGGCCGGCCCCGTCTGCGTCGCGGACGGCGCCGTCTGCGTCGCGGGCGGCTCCGCCTGCGTCGCTGCCGGCGCCGTCTGCTTCGCGGTCGGTCCCCACCGTCCCTGAGGAATCTGACGCCCTAGTGCAGCAGATCCTTATCGCGGTGGGGAATTTAGTAGACGGCCGACTGGCCGGCCTGGAGGCGAGGCTGCCTCCGGCCCCTATCTTGCGGCCGCCGCTCGCGACCGCGAGGCCTTATGTCGCCTCGGCGCCAACCCCGCTCCCCGTGGCGGGTGGTCGGGTGACATACGCCTCGGCGACGTCGGGCCCGGCTCCTGCGGCGGCCCACAAGCCGCGACAGGGGGCTAAGCCCAAGGCGGCTGCCTCGAAGCCGGGGCCTAAGACGGCAACAAGGGCTGGAGCGGAGTTTCCTCCGCTCCCCACTCCAACGACTGCACTTGGACCCTCCACTTCCGCCCCCTCCAATGAGGGTTGGCAGGTGGTTGGCGGGTCCAAGAAGTCCCGAAAGCGGGCCAAGAAGGCTGCCCAAAAGGCGGCCTCTGGCCCGCCGTCGTCACCGGTGACAGCGGCAAAGAAGAAGCCGCGGAAGTTGCAGCCGCCTAAAACCGCGGCTGTAGTAGTCACCGTGTCGCCGGAGGCGGCAAGCGGCGGGTTATCCTATGCGGCCGTCTTTAAGAAGGCCCGGGATAGTCTCGCCGCCGATTTCGGGACGGCAGGAGTCAAGTTGCGCCTCGCCCAGACGGGAGCTCGAGTACTCGAGTTCCCTGGGGCTGAAGGCGCAACGACTGCGGACGCGTTTGCTGAGAAGCTGCGTGGTATTTTTGCAGCCACGGATGGGGTCAGGATCGCCAGGCCTGTAAAGTGCGCGGAACTGCGCATATCAGGCCTGGACGATTCCGTGACGGCCGAGGATGTCCGCGTTGCAGTTCGGGAGAAGACGAACTGCAACGCGGAAAGCATCAGGGTCGGCACCATCCGCCCCGGTCCAGGAGGCCTTGGTGCGGTGTGGCTCAGCTGCCCAGTGACGGCAGCCAAAGTCCTGGGTGATGCCGGCAGGCTGCTCATCGGCTTCGTAAGCGCCAGGATAACAGTCCTGGCGGCGAGGCCGATGAGGTGTTTTAAATGCCTGTCGGCGGGCCACACACGTACCAAGTGTCAGAGCTGTTTTGACTGCAGCGGATTGTGTTTCCGCTGTGGTCAACCGGGGTACAAGGCGGCAGAATGCTCTGCTGCCCCTCACTGCCCCGTGTGTGCGGCGGGCAATAAGCCCGCCAATCACCAGATGGGGCAGGGGGGCTGCAAGCCTCCCCGCGCTTCTCGGCAGACGTCGGGGGATAGCCAGTCGACCCAGGCTGCCTCCGGCGTAGCAATCGCGTCCGCGTCGACGCCCATGGAGGAGGCTGTAGAGACGACGATCCAGTAATGGATCGAGTCTCCAGCCTCCTGGTCCAGACGAACCTGAACCACTGCGCCGCGGCGCAGGATCTCTTCCTGCAAACCGTGGCGCAGTGGTCCATAGGTGTTGCCGTGGTCGCGGAGCCATACTATGTCCCTTCCCGTCCAAATTGGATGGGTGACTGGGATGGCTCCGTGGCAGTCGTCGGCTCCGGGGCGGCTCATTCCCCGCCCTTGTCGCTAAGAGACAAGGGTACGGGATATGTTGCCGCCGACTGGGGGGGTATCACCGTTTACGGTGTATACTTCTCCCCCAATCGGAGTCTGAGCGACTTCGAGGTCTTCCTCAACAACTTGGAGGCCTCGATACGGCGACTAGGGTCTGGGCACGTCCTCGTGCTGGGGGACTTCAACGCAAAGTCCATTGCGTGGGGGTCTCCCGGGACGGACGCCAGGGGCGAAGCCGTAGTGGAGTGGGCGGCTTCGGTGGGCCTCTGTTTGCTGAACAGAGGCTCCACCAACACGTGCGTGCGACAGCAGGGGGGGTCGATAGTGGACCTTTCGTTCGCTACCCCTGCTGTGGCAGCACGAGTAAGGAACTGGTGTGTCCTGGAAGAGGTTGAGACGCTCTCGGATCATTTGTACATCCGATTTGAGCTCTCCCGGTCCCAGGGCCCCAGTAGGGGTCACGTGGCGCGGCAAATGTCCCACTTTCCGCGGTGGGCAGTCGCCAAGCTCGACAGGGACCTGCTGGAGGAGGCGGCCATCGTTCAATCGTGGCTGTCTCCGCAGGCCCCGACCGGGGAGGTCGACGTGGACGTGGGGGCTGGCCGTTTTCGCGATGCGCTTGCGCAGATTTGCGATACGGCCATGCCCCGCATCCGGACTCGTCGGCCTCCTCGGAAGGAGGTCTACTGGTGGTCCCGGGAGTTGGCGGACCTCCGTGCGGCGTGTACTCGTGCCCGGAGGTCCTACACCCGCAGCAGGCGACGTCACCGTGGAGACGGTGGCGGGGACCAGCTTCACGAGGAGTACCGCGAGGCGCGGAAAACTCTGAAGCTGGCCATTTGCCGCGCCAAAGAGGTGAAAAGAGAGGAGATGCTGGAGAGTCTCGATCATGACCCCTGGGGTCGCCCTTATCGTGCGGTGCGTCAAAAGCTCCGCACGCCGGGCCCCCCCCTTACCGAGACTCTCCAGCCCAGCTTCCTGCAGGAAGTGGTCGAGGGCCTATTCCCGCAGCGGGCGGAGCACACGCCCCCGTCGATGGCCTACCCGGCCAGGGGCGACGGGGGCGAGGTTCCGCCCGTGAGGGAATCGGAGGTAGGGGCGGCGGTTCTGAGAATCCGTTCGAAGAACACCGCCCCCGGGCCGGACGGGGTACCTGCCCGAGTTCTGGCCCGAACCCTCGACCATATGTCGGACCGCCTCAGGGAAGTGCTGGACGCCAGCCTGGCGTCCGGTCGCTTCCCTGAGTGCTGGAAAGGCGGGAAGCTGGTCCTTTTGAGGAAGCCGGGACGGCCTGCCGATTCGGTCACGGCCTATAGGCCCATCGTGTTGCTGGACGAGGCGGGCAAACTTTTTGAGAGGATACTCTCTGCCCGCATCGTCCAGCATCTCAGCGAGGTGGGGCCCGACCTGTCGGACGCTCAATTCGGGTTCCGAGAGGGGCGTTCGACGGTCGATGCCGTGATGCGCCTTAGGGCCGTGACCGAAGAGGCGGTGAGCTGTGGCGGCGTGCTGTTGGCGGTGTCGTTAGACATCGCCAACGCATTCAATAGTCTGCCATTCAGCTGCATCGGGGAAGCACTCCAGTATCATGGGGTGCCAGAGTACCTGAGGCGGCTAGTGGCAGACTATTTGAGGGAGCGTACCGTCATGTACGAGGACCGAGAGGGCGTCTTGAGACGGCGGCCCATGTCGTGCGGCGTTCCACAGGGGTCTGTCCTTGGACCACTCCTGTGGAACGTGGGGTACGACTGGGTCTTGCGGGAACGTCTCCCCCCCGGGCTGGGCGTAATTTGTTACGCCGATGACACTTTGGTCACAGCTCGGGGGGCAAACTTCCAGGAGGCGGCGCGCCTGGCCACCGGGGGTGTTTCTCAGGTGGTCGGGCGCATCGAGGCGCTGGGCTTGCGGGTGGCCCTGGACAAGACGGAGGCCCTGCTCTTTCATGGGCCCCGTCGTGGTCCACCCCCCGGCGCCTCGATAGAGGTCAACTCGGTCCTCGTACCGGTTCGGGCCCAGATGAAATATCTGGGTCTGATCCTGGACGGTAGGTGGCTCTTCGACGAGCACTTCCGACAGCTTGGTCCGAAGCTGGTCGACGCTGCCTCTGCCCTTGGGCGATTATTGCCCAACTTGGGCGGAGCCAGCGTCGCAACGCGACTCCTGTACACGGGGGTGGTCCGGTCAATGGCGCTGTATGGCGCACCGGTGTGGGTGGCGGCTCTGACCGCCCTCAACAAGGCTCGCCTCTGGCGGCCTCAGAGGGTATTGGCGGTCAGAGCCATACGCGGATACCGCACGGTGTCGACCGAGGCGGCGTGCGCGTTGGCCGGAACACCCCCGTGGGATTTGGAGGCGGAAGTGCTCGCCGAAGTTTATCGACGGGTGGCTTCTTTCCGGGCGGAGTGTGGCATTCGCCCCCCGCCCGAGGAGGTACGCGAGTGGCGTGAAGCCGCCCGTCGAGCCACGATGGCTCGCTGGTCGCTCCGGCTGGAGACTCCACGCGCTGGCTTTGCCGCCGTGGAGGCTCTCCAGCCGGTCATCCACGAGTGGGCAGGGCGGCAGCACGGGACCCTTTCCTTCCGACTGACGCAGGTGCTTTCCGGACACGGATGCTTCGGGAAGTACCTGCACTCGGTCGCACGGAGGGAACTGAGTCCCGCCTGCCACCACTGCGACTGCAGTGAGGACTCGGCCCAGCACACGCTGGCGGCATGCCCCGCATGGGCGTCGCAGCGCCGGGCCCTCACTGCAGTCATCGGAGGGGATCTCTCGCTACCGGCCGTCATCCGCTCCATGGCCGGTAGCGACAGCAGTTTTACCGCGGTCGCCACCTTCTGCGAACACGTCATCTCGCAGAAGGAGGCGGCGGAGAAGGCCCGGGAGGACGACCTCCTCTCGGACCCGATCCGCCGCCGGCGAACCGGGCAGCGGAGGCGCGCTCACCAGCGCCTCATGCCGCCCTGAGTGTGGCCGCGGATGGTCGGGACGGGTTTGCCCTTCCATCCGCTATAGTGGCCGCCCGCGAGGAGGCGACGTGACGCGTGTGCCGTACGTCGCCTAAACGGAGAGGTTGTGGAGGAGGGTGCCCGCTTCTGTGCGGGCTGGCGCCGGGGGGGGTCCGGAGGTCGTAATACAGCAGTTCCCGGACCTCTCCCTCTCTCAGGCGCAGAGTTGGCACACCGTGTGGTTTTAGTCGGTTCGATTCCGACACACCGCCCCGCCGCCGCAAACCCCGGCGGGGTGACGGCCCGAGGGGGTTTCCACACGTTAAAAAAAAAAAAAAAAAAAAAAGGCGTTCATACTTCTCAACGATAAAGAAAAACTGACAACACACTAACACAGAGTAGCCAGGAGTTGTAAGAGATAAAATTTCACCGTATATCAGTTAAACGACATACCTAATAAGAAAGCGCTGTAGCGAAACCCCACTTACAGTTAACGCTTGATTTTACTCTCCATAAATATTCATATACCGCGGTATAAATATGAAAATCGTTTCTTTTTAAATAATCTAAAGAACTCACCAAAATTATGGTCAGCCAGCCCGCTATCTTCATAGTGAAGTGATTTGAAAATAAATATTAAATTAGCTATTATATATACATACGAAACGTACCATTTTATTTTGGAGCAAGCTGTCCAAACACAGATGCCGCACTTATTTTGAACGCGCGTAATTTAATTCAAAATTTTTATTGTTTAACTTATATGATCTAACAACCCATGGTTGTGTTTGTACCTTTAAAATAGTTTACAATACCAAGGGTAAGACCGAGTGGCAAAGCTAATCTGAAATAATGTAGTCTAACCTACTTCTATATTATCGGCTACCTTCCGAAACAAACAGAGACACAGGCGAAAGTTTTAAAATAGTATTTCGATGAAAGTACTAAATGTCCTATCACAATGTACTAGTTGTCGCCCGCGGCTCCGCCCGCGTGTATGTCGGTTATCGCGGCATATAGTAGCCTATCTGTTATTCTGATGTATTAGCTGTATTACTGTAAAGTTTCATCCAAATCCGTTCAGTAGTTTTTGCGTGAGAGAGTAACAAACACCCATCCATTAATACTTACAAACTTTCGCGTTATATTATTAGTAACAGCCGTTAATTTAGCCACTGAAGCCACGATGCAACTATTTCGCATCGATTCTATTTCTACCATAGCTAACGTCTCGTCTCTATTCTTTTGTTAACTGACTTAAAAAAAGGAGAAGGTTCTCAATAAGACCATACATATTTTTTATCTGTGTTCGCGGATAACTTCGTCGTTTATGAACCGATTTTCATGATTATTTTTTTAATGGAAAGTAGATGTCCCAACGGTGGTATCATGATGATATCACTAAGATCTGATGATGGCATCCAAGAGAAATCGAGTCGAACCTTGAAATCTGTTTTATTTTTGTTAACCGACTTCAAAAAAAGGAGGAGGTTTCTCAATTTGACCGTATATATATATTTTTTGTAATGTGTTTTCGCGGATAACTTCGTCGTTCATGAACCGATTTTGACGATTCTTTTTTTAATGGAAAGGAGATGTCCCAACCGTGGAACCATGATAAGGACATTAATATCTGATGACGGCATCCAAGAGAAATCGAGTTGAACCTTCAAGTCGGTTTAATTTTAGTTAAAATTTTACTTCTATTTTTGGTTAATATTTTGTTATGACCACGTGACTTACCGTTGAGATGACGCCATTCCCAAAGATTGATAGTTTTCTAATGACGTCACGGTTTGGTCTAGTGATAAAATTGTTGTTCCGAGTCTGGTTGTTCTTTGTGCCTGCTTCATGTATGTTTGTAAAGTACCCCGCGACAAAGGATGTTTATTCCTATTGCATAGTGTCCATAGGCGGCGGTAATCGACTATCAGGCGATACGTCTGCTCGTTTGCCCCGTATTACATAAAAAAAGACGTGTGGCACTCGGGGACTGCCGCGGTGAAGCTATTGCATAGCATTTTTTATCAACTTATGCAAATATAATTATTTATTTATTTTATTTATGTAGTATTTTTTCCTTTGTTTTTTTTTTCTTTAATATTAATTCATGTTACACTTTGTGAAAATGCACTTTGTTTATTCATATTTAAAACACTTTGTACACAAATTGTATGAGTACAGATATTCACTGTTGTACATAGGTGATAAACACCTATACACCTATATACTCTCTCACAAACAACAACAGAGACAAGCATATTTCAATAAAGTCATTAAAAGTCCTGCTGTTCATCGATAGATGGCAAAACTAAAAAGTATCACCGCTGTGCCGGTCGGAGTGGGGGGTGTTAGGTTATTTTTGTTACGGAATTTCTGGATTCGGTCTCCACGCTCAAGGCCCACGATAGAAGCTATGCAATAGCTTAAAAAAGATCGAGATGACTGGCGCTCTTGAGGGGAAGTTTTCGTTCAGCAGTAGACTGCAGTAGAGTGATTGAATACTTATACATAACTAGCCGACCCACGCAACGTCGTTTGCGCCTTATATTGCCCGTAGCGTGAAAATTTCCCCCGTTTTTGAAACATTCTTCATTGTTGCTCCGCTCCTATTAGTGGTAGCGTGATGATATATACCCTATAGCCTTCCTCGATAAATGGACTATCCAACACCGAAAGAATTTTTCAAATCAGACCAGCGGTTCCTGAGATTAGCGTGTTCAAACAAACAAACAAACAAACAAACAAACAAACTCTTCAGCTTTATATATTAGTATAGATACATATTTTTATACTCTGTTTCTGTTTTCTAATTATACTTTATTCCCATTAAAGGTTTCAAAGGTGGACTTAATTCCGTATTTAGGTGTATCGAACCTACAATGTTCAGCGCAGTAGAAAACGGAAAGGGGGTAGTTTAAACCACTAAGCTATTGGTGCAGTCATTAGATGTACCTTCTTAACGAATATGGTAATATTTCTTGTTTAGTCGATTCCGCTGTCCGTTCGCTTAGATCTTTTAAACTACTAAACGTATTTCAATGCAGTTTTAAGCAATAAATAGTGTGATTCAATAGGAAGATTTATATGTATAACTAGCTGACTAGCCTGCGGGGCTTTGATAATAACCAGTACCACATTATTGGGTCGAAAATTGAGTTAAATTATATGTAAAACTAGCTGAACCCCGCGGTGTTACCCGCGGTTATTGTTGTACCGCGAGTAAAGCCGCGGGACAAAGTTAGTGTAAAAAAGTAGCCTAAGTTACTCCCTGGATCATCAGCTACCTGCCTGTGAAAGTCCCGTCAAAATCAGTCCAGCCGTGAGATTACCCGGAACAAACAGACAGACAGACCAAAAGAAAAATAACTAAATTTTTGGTATATGTACCGTGTTTACATACATATGCATTTAGTAAACAGCGGACACTCCAATTTTATTAATTTGTATAGATTAGCTGAACCCCGCTGTTATAGTTATACCGCGAGTAACGCCGCAGAACAACGTTAGTCTAAAAAAAAGTAGCCTAAGTTACTCCCTGGATCATCAAACTCAAAACAAACAAACTCTTCAGCTTTATATCTATACTAATATATTTGTTTGAACACGCTAATCTCAGGAACCGCTGGTCCGATTTGAAAAATTCTTTCAGTGTTAGAAAGCACATTTATCGAGGAAGACTATAGGCTATATATCATCACGCTAGGACCAATAGGAGCGGAGCAGCAATGAAAAATGTTTCGATAACGGGGGAAAATTATCACGCTACGGGCAATAGAAGACGCAAACGAGGTTGCGTGGGTCGGCTAGTATTAGTATAGATACCCAATGATTTTCCAGAGTAAATCCATTTTCAAAAACCAATACAAGTATATTAATAAATTATCAAAAATTCCTCCATTTGCGTAAGGGCTTCCAAACTGTTCAAATAAAATTAATAATGGCTGTTCAATGTAATTCTTAAATTAATACAGACACACACACTAATTGTATTAATATTTGTTTTATTTTATTTGCCAATAACGCGATCTACGCTATAAATTACCGAAATTTCAAAATGGCGATGACGTGTTTGACAGTCGATTTAATGTTTGGCCATTTTGAAAAAACAAAAGCCACGATTGAAGCTCAGTTGAAGCATCCTCAAAAAATAAATATTTCTGACAGCTAACCCTCAACGCCATAGATGGATAGACTAGAGTCCGAAACTAAGCAGAGTTTGTGTTATGGGTACTAGACAACTGATATTTATTTTATTATTATTAATTTTTTTTGTAGAAAACACACAAACTCCGAAACCAATATTTGCAGATCATATAAACATTTGATCCGACCCGGGAATCGAACATAAGACCACGTTAAGACCAATAGGAGCGAAGCACCAATGGAGAATGTTTCAAAAACGGGAGAAAATTATCACGCTACAGGCAATAGGAGACACAAACGAGGTTGCGTGTGTCGGCTAGTACTAATATATAAAGCTGAAGAGTTTGTTTGTTTGAACACGCTAATCTCAGGAACCGCTGGTTCGATTTGAAAAATTCTTTCAGTGTTAGATAGCCCATTTATCGAGGAAGGCTATAGGCTATATATCATCACGCTAAGACCTACAGGAGCGGAGCAACAATGAAAAATGGAATGCTATGGAATGGTTGTCTTCCTATCTTCAGGGACGCCAACAGTGTGTACATACTGATGACTTGTCGTCGAGTTGGTGTTATCTTCCCACTGGCGTGCCTCAAGGCGGTATATTATCTCCTCTACTATTGTCAATTTACGTAAATCTCGTAACCCAACACCTTCGGTGTGCGTATCACCTGTACGCCGATGACTTACAACTGTACACGCAGTCAAGTGTGGAAGATGTATCATATGCCATTGAGAAAGTCAACAATGACTTGGACTTTATTGGGGATTGGTCAACGAGGTTGGTTTATCAGTAAACCCAACCAAATGTCAGGTGATCTTAGTGGGAAGCAAGCAAATGCTAAGCAGGTTGGATATGTCGGGCATCCCGCCGGTTGTCTTTTTTTTTTTTTTTTTTAACGTGTGGAAACCCACTCGGGCCGTCACCCCGCTGGGGTTTGCGGCGGGGCGGTGTGTCGGAATCGAACCGACTAAAACCACACGGTGTGCCACTCTGTGCCTGAGACGGGAGGGATCCGGGAACTGCTGTTATTAACACATCCGGACCCCTCCCAGCGCCTGCCCGCACTGAAGCGGGCACCGTCTGCTGGTAACCTCTCTAATTAGGCGACGTACGGCACACGCGTAACGTCGCCCCCTCGCGGGCGGCCACTAAAGCGGATGGTGGGGAAAACCCATCCCGACCATCCGCGGCCACACTCAGGGCGGCATGAGGCGCTGATAGGCGCGCCTCCGCCGCCCGGTTCGCCGGCGACGGATCGGGTCCGAGTGGATATCATCCTCCCGGGCCTTCTCCGCCGCCTCCTTCTGCGAAATTACGTCTTCGCAGAAGGCTGCGACCGCGGTAAAACTGCTGTCGCTACCGGCCATGGAGCATATGACCGCCGGTAGCGACAGATCTCCTCCGATTACTGCAGTGAGGGCCCGACGCTGCGACGTCCATGCGGGGCAATCCCGCCGGTTGTCTACAACAACCTCACCATACCTCTGAGTACAGTGGTAAAGAACCTGGGGCTATATATAGACTCAACACTTGATTTGCGGGCACAAGTTACACATGTTAGTCAGAAAGTTACCTCTTGCCTCCGCGCTTTATATAGACTTAAGAACTTTCTTACCACTAAAACCAAGGCTATGCTTATGCAGTCCCTAATTATTCCCTTAATCGACTATGGTGATGTGTGTTATTTCGACCTGAATGCAGACCTCCTCAATAAACTAGACCGCCTTCTCAATAACTGCATTCGATTCGTTTTTAATCTTCGCAAGTATGACCATGTGTCTGCTTTCCGTTTCCAGCTACAATGGCTCCCAATTCGTCAGCGCCGTAGTTTGCGTGCACTCACTTGCCTGTTTTCTTTTCTCAATTCTCCATCATTACCTGAATACCTCGAACCCCACTTTCGCCTCTTATGCTCCACTCACGATCGAAACCTTCGGCCAAGAAACAATATGCTTCTTCTTTGCCCCCCGCACACCTCCAACTTCAGAAATTCTTCCTTCTTAGTGCAGTCAGTTCTTCTTTGGAACGCACTTCCCACCGAAATCAGGATGTCAACAAATCGCCTCACATTCAAGGCGAAAGTACGCGATCTCCTTCGAAGTGAATTGGCAGAACATTCACAACAACAATAGTAGGTATCCGACAGAGTACTTTTGTATTATACTTAAATTATTTATTATATTAAACTTTTTTGTAAGTATGTTTATGTATTGTGTATGTATTAATTATATAACTTATAAATACCCTATGTTTGTATCACACCTATATTTTTTATGTATTGAGTTAAATTCTACTTATACCCTACCCTACCCGGTTGCACCTATCGCCTCGTATTTTTACATCACTCAAAGGTTGACTGGTAGAGAATGCCCAATGGCATTAAGTCCGCCTATGTACAAGATGTGCATTAAGTTTAAATAAATAAATAAATAAAAATGTTACGAAAACGGGGGAAAATTATCACGCTACGGGCATTATGAGATGCAAACGAGGTTGCGTGGGTCGGCTATATTAGTATAGATATAGAAATGCATTAAGTAAAAATCGGTTATTTTAATATTACAAACAGACACACCAATTTATATATATGTCGGAGGAGTCGAGTTGATTGTTGTTTCTATGTATAACTTAATATTGTTTGTTTACATTTTAATTACTTTTAAAATTCTTATTTTTATTTTATTTGATTTGTTACATTTTTCTATAACTTAAAAACCTTACTAATCTATTAAAAGTTGCAAATATTGTTATTTAAATACGACCAATCAGAGCAGAGCACGTGCTTCGAGCGGGGTCGAGGCGCCATTTTTACTTTAGGGAGGCAGACAGTTTCTGGAGACAAAAAAGTGATAGCAACTGATCGAGTTGGATCTTTGAGAGTAAAGTAAGAAGGGTGTCCTGAACCCGCTGCTCATTCTTAACAGTTGATTTTTATTCCTAAATAATTGTGTGATAAAATTGTTAATTTAAATTAAAATTGTAAAAACTGTGATCATTGTTTTGTGCTCGCATTTTACCCTAATGACGCCCGCTAAGCCCACAACCACTAACGACGATGTCAACGACAATAATGCTTCTCCGACATCAGAAGTGGGATCGGTGCAGGCACAAATCGTGAGCGAACAGATGTCAACAAATGACGGATGGAGCGCGTTATTCGAAGCGCAACAAACCAGCATGAGGCTACTCGTGGAGGCGCTAACCAAACCATCGAATATCGAGGATAAGAGCATCACGCTGCCCAAATTTCGACCAGAAGATGCAGACACTGACGCCCGGGCCTGGTTGGCAACGGCGGACATCTGCTTATCGGATCGTGGCATACAGGGAAGTAAATTAATTCTCATGCTTAGTAATGCTATGCAAGGCGAGGTGGCCACTGCAAGGCGAGGTGGCCAATGCAAGGCGAGGTGGCCAATGCAAGGCGAGGTGGCCAATGCAAGGCGAGGTGGCCAATGCAAGGCGAGGTGGCCAATGCAAGGCGAGGTGGCCAATGCAAGGCGAGGTGGCCATTGAAAAGTGAAATTGGTAGAATAAGAGGCGAGAGGTGGCCATCTAGATATTGTTAATAAACCAAAAATGTGTAACGCTATAAACGGCGAGGCGATAACTAAAAGCCTGTTATTACTATAGGGCATCTATTTTACGAAAATGTCCTACATGAAGTTGTGTCACAGAAGATAAAATGTAATAATGTACCCGATCTCCTTGGTCAGGAGTGGCCGAACAATACAAAAATATCTCTTTCTTTTTTTGCAGATAATGATGATTCACTGTCTTCAACATCACACGAGGGCGTGTAATACGTCAGGACGGCCGTGTCGGAGGAGTCGAGTTGATTGTTGTTTCTATGTATAACTTAATATTGTTTGTTTACATTTTAATTACTTTTAAAATTCTTATTTTTATTTTATTTGATTTGTTACATTTTTCTATAACTTAAAAACCTTACTAATCTATTAAAAGTTGCAAATATTGTTATTTAAATACGACCAATCAGAGCAGAGCACGTGCTTCGAGCGGGGTCGAGGCGCCATTTTTACTTTAGGGAGGCAGACAGTTTCTGGAGACAAAAAAGTGATAGCAACTGATCGAGTTGGATCTTTGAGAGTAAAGTAAGAAGGGTGTCCTGAACCCGCTGCTCATTCTTAACAGTTGATTTTTATTCCTAAATAATTGTGTGATAAAATTGTTAATTTAAATTAAAATTGTAAAAACTGTGATCATTGTTTTGTGCTCGCATTTTACCCTAATGACGCCCGCTAAGCCCACAACCACTAACGACGATGTCAACGACAATAATGCTTCTCCGACATATATTTATTTGTATAGATGTAGGTATATTTTACAAAATGAGAATTGATTAAATGCCATTTCTTTATACACACAGACAGACACACAGCGCCATCTAGTCCCAAGCTAACCTAACTACTACTAACCTAATATCTAAATATCAATTATCTAACTTTAGTCCAAGCTACATATTTTTATGGAGTATATAGGTAAGGAGTACAATCTGTAGGATAGAAAAATGTCCGCCAACATGCACTAATTTGGTGACGCCACTGTAGCAAGAGTGTAGTTACCTATAGACTCCATGATATTATTGCATTTCATTAAGACAAGATTCTTGACGCCATCTGTTATTCCGAAATAGTACTTATGACCTTGGCGTATAATGCTTCATCATCAGTGGCAGTGGGCAGGGCATATTAGCCGCAGAACTGATTACCGTTGGGGTAGACGGGTTGTTGAGTGGAGACCGCGTCTCGGCATAAGTAGTGTAGGACGTCCAAGGCCAATACCAAGGCCGAAATATTCAGTGAAAATCTGTCTCAGTATGTCTCCCAGCACCGACAGAGTGATCACCAGCGCCTGATCAGGAACACCATCAGGTTCAGGCGCGGTGTTCTCAGCTCTCCCTCTGATACCTCACACTCGTCGAACCAGAATTGCCGTTCCAATAGCGTCGGAGTGATCGAGGTACTGTCCTGGATCCTTGGGAAGAGCTTATCTGTCTAGCACTCATCCTAGAAACTCAAGTCCAGACTAGTAGTGTCATCTGAGTCTTTATGGCACGTTGTTGTATGTATGACACGTTTGTCAACATTTGTCAGGGTACTCAATCTTCGTAAAAGTACCAAGGAAACTGACAGTAACTGTCAAACATATAACAGTATTAATTTACGACGATCGGTAATTACTTGAAAACCAATGTGCCACTAAAGATTCTTATCTTAGTAGCATTATAATTGTTACTGCGCTCTATCTGCGATCTCATGTATAGAGATGGCACCACCATCGAAAATTATGATACCAAATCCTAAACATGGTCTAGCAGCCGAACTACTATTGTATAGCTCCACTTCTGAAATTAGTTACGTTATTATAGAGCCATATACGAATGTTTTTCTACAGTGGTAGTTTTTCGATTCTTTGGTTAAAGATAAAAACAGTCTTTTGATTTTTCGTAACTCGTGCTTGTCATGAATTTATTTATCTAATATGTTAGTTATTATTTACTCATGATAAAAATATTATTTAGATAATTAAAAAAATTTTTGAATATAAAACAAGAAAAAAATTTGGTAGAAATTTCAATTTTGCCACCAACTCAACTGCACAAATGAATCTTCAAATTTTTTATAATTTTTCTAGACTCGTGCAATTTGTTCTTTGTTTGTAGAGCTTTGATTACTTTTATCTGCTGCTTTAATATCAAACTTTGACCTGTATACCTAGGAATGTTGATTTGTGTGTTTGTCAATTATCTATTTTATAAATATATATTCTTTATAGTGTATGGTGCAACAGGGACCATGTTGGCATGCAGTAAGTAACTTTTTAATTTTGTATTAATCAGGGTTGTTTAAGCTAAATATCTAGTCACGACTCAAACAAAAATAAATGCAATTGCTTAACAACCAATTTTCGCGAAACTTATATTGTGTTTAGATTGAATCCTTGAGATAACCTAAACAATTTTTTTATATGAGCTTACCAAAGTGACCCTACTCTGCCCAATATGAAGCATGAGCGGAATCCAAGAGTAGTGATCACCAAACTCATTGCGAATGCAGACAATGCAATTTAACGTACTTGTGTTTTTGGGATTATTGACGCAGAGGAAAATGGAAGCACGTCTACCTCAATGCTTTTACTAAATGCATATGTTATGTATTATACACGGTACATATACCAAAATAGCATTTTAAATTTTTTTTGTCTGTCTGGCTAATCTCTGGAACGGCTGCACCGATTTTGACGGGACTTTCACTGATAGATAGTTTATTATATAAGGAGTTACTAAGGTTACTTTTTTTTAGACTAGCTTCACCCCTCGGCGACAATAACTGTTGGTAACACCGCCGAGTCCAGCTAGTTGTGTATAAAAACAATTAGACAGACCCCAAAAACGCTCACCCATCACCACTTCCTAGTGTTTTATCTGGGAAGAAGATGTGGAACACACTCCCAGCAACACATCTGTCTGTATTATAACTTATTATAAAAAACTCATACATAAACTGTCTTAAAACTAAATCATAGAATTTCGCTTTTGTCAATATTTCAGTTAGTTATCTATACAAATAAATAAAATTGGAGTGTCTGTTTGTAATATTAAAATAACTGCTTTTTACTAAATGCAGATGTATGTATGCATGGTACATATACCAAAAATGTACTTTTTGTTTTTGTCTGTCTGTCGGTCTGTTTGTTCCGGGTAATCTCTGGAAAGGCTGGACTGATTTTGACGGGACTTTCACTGGCAGGTAGCTGGTGATCCAGGGAGTAATTTAGGCTACTTTTTTTTAGACTACCTTTGTCCCGCGGCTGTACCCGCGGTACAACAATAAACGCGGGTAACACTGCCTGGTTCTGCTAGTATGGAAATACAAATATAATTTAACTTTAAGATTTTATTAGCGACTTGCTCCCTCATAAATTAATTTAATTATCAATTGTACAATTTAGTATCATTCCAGACTAAGTCAAATTGAAAATAATTTATTCAATTTAGTCAGCAAGTGACACTTATTAACATTAAATTGAAACTACATTTAAATAAGATAGATCGACACAAACAGACTCCACAGCATGTGCTGTATTGTCGAAATACTTTAGGTGAAAACACCAAAATCTACTGCCTGCCTGTGTAGATCCCTAACTTCCAGTTTCCAAAATGCGTAGAGCCTCATGAGAAGAATAATGGCAAAGAAACTCATGGCCCCTCTTTTTAAAAGTCAGATATTCCAGTACAATAGTTTTAGTAATACATGAAAGGTAACCAAAATGCAAGCCGTTGCCACCTGAATTTCAAATCTTCACAAATAAATAAAATTGGAGTATCTGCTTCTAATATTAAAACAAATGCTTTTTATTAAATGCATATGAATGTATACACGGTACATATACCAAAACTAGCTGAACCCCGCGGTTTTACCCGCGGTTATTGTTGTACCGCGAGTAACGCCGCGGGACAAAGTTAGTCTAAAAAAGTAGCCTAAGTCACTCCCCGGGTCATCAGCTACCTGCCAGTGAAAGTCCCGTCAAAATCCGTCCACCCGTTCCAGAGATTACCCGGAACAAACAGACAGACAGACAGATAAAAAAAAATTTAACTACATTTTTGGTATATGTATCGTGTATACATACATATGCATTAAGCAAAAAGCGGTTATTTTAATATTACAAACAGACACTCCAATTTTATTTATTTGTATAAATGTATAGATATGTATAGTGAATACTTATTTGGGCGCGTTGAGCACTTTATGGAGGAACTTAAATTATGGGACTCCCAACAGCGTCACCGATCGTTTTCAATGAGCTATAGGTATTTTGTTTACTTCTTTTATGCGCATTTTATTTAAAGAGCTAAAAAGTTAATTTCAGGTGCACTTAAACAACTGTTTGTATAAAATTTTGAGTTTTCACTTTTGCCAGCAGTAGGTACGACTGCTTTGTGTTTTTTTTGTATTGGACTCCGGTAAGGCCAATAACTTGTGACGAAATGAAGTCTAGCGGAGAAGTATTATTTAAAATAACTGACTTTGTGAAAGCCACAAATTGTCGTTCCGAGTCTGTCTGTTCTTTATAGTATTTGTTAATACTCCCGCGACACAGGACATATTCCTAGTGCAGGAGTTGTTTTAAAAAAAACAGTCGACCTTTGAGAGTTAATACTTTCACAAATTAACTCATTCAAACGAGTGGTTTATTAATGAAGTACACGTCTACTATTCCCTTCAATGAATTTCAGGTCAGCTACTTTGACGATAAAATCTAAATAAAGCGACGATAAAGTTTAGATTTATGTATGAAGACCATTATATACATATATATATGGCCCAATTGTCTTATATATTTACCTTAAGATTCACGTAAGGTAATTTTCTTGGGTAGTTAAGACTGTAGGCATAATGGATTTATTTTGTAAATTCACCATATTTATGTGAAGATTATGACTCCTGATCTGTGTTACAGAAGTCAGTAATTCTCTCATTGTCAGGAAGTCTTAAAGTGCAGTAAGATGAATGTTAGTGTTTGATAAAAATGCGTTGTGTAATGTAGTTTTTGGGTTTGTGATATGTCTATTGGGCATATACTTATGTAAGTACACGTGTGTAAGAAATAGAATAGGTACATATTATATGGTGAGTCCTTAGTCTTCTATTTTTTTTAGTCCTGTATGATATCTTTTACTAACTTCAAAAAAGAAGGAGGTTACCAATTCGACCGTATATATAATATCCTACTAATATTATAAACGCGAAAGTTTGTAAGTATGGATGGATGTTTGTTACTCCTTCACGCTAAAACTACTGAACGGATTTGCATGAAACTTTACAGTAATATAGCATATCAGAATAATACATAGGCTAGCTTTTGCCGCGATAATTGACATACACGCGGTCGGAGCTGCGGGCAACAACTAGTATATATATATTTTTTACTAGCTGAACCCCGCGGTGTTACCCGCGGTTAATATTGTATCGCGAGTAACGCCGCGGGACAAAGTCAGTCTAGAAAAAGTAGCCTAAGTTACTCCCCGGATCATCAGCTACCTGCCAGTGAAAGTCCCGTCAAAATCCGTCCAGCCGTTCCAGAGATTACCCGGAACAAACAGACAGACAGACAAAAATTTTTTTTAACTATATTTTCGGTATATGTAACGTGTATAGATACATATGCATTTATTAAAAAGCGGTTATTTTAATATTACACACAGACACTCCAATTTTATTTATTTGTATAGATAGTAGCTAAAAAAAAAATTGACAGTCTGTCGGTCTGTTTGTTCCGGGGTAATCTATGGAACGGCCGGACCGATTTTCAGGGGACTTTCACTGGCAGGTAGCTGATGATCCAGGGGGTAACTTAGGCTACTTTTTTTAGACTAACTTTGTCGATGGGTAACAATGCGGGGTTCAGCTAGTTGTAACATACTAGCCGACACACGCAACGTCGTTTGCGCCTTATATTGCCCGTAGCGTGAAAATTTCCCCCGTTTTTGAAACATTCTTCATTGTTGCTCCGCTCCTATTAGTAGTAGCAGCGTGATGATATATACCCTATTGCCTTCCTCGATAAATGGACTATCCAACACCGAAAGAATTTTTCAAATCGGACCAGCGGTTCCTGAGATTAGCGTGTTCAAACAAACAAACAAACAAACTCTTCAGCTTTATATATTAGTATAGATTATAACAAATCTACTGTTACAAATAATTCCTGACTGGAGGAGGACTTCCTTAAGAGGCTAGAGTTGCAATTGATCGAACCAACATAATAAGGTCTGAAATATTGTAACTTCTCGGGTGGTATTGCTTTTGTAGATATTCTTTGGATATGAATTTATATTTTATGGAAATATACTCTTACTTAAATAATCGTGATTGGCTCTCTTCTAAATTTATTTTTTAATTATTTCATAATCTATACAAATAAATGAAATTAGAGTGTTTTTTACTACCGATTTTTACTAAATGCATATGTATGTATATATACAGTACATATACTAAAAATGTATTTTTAACAATTATTGTCTGTCTGTTTGTTCTGGGTAATCTCTGGAACGATTTTGACGGGACTTTCACTGATAGCAGCTGCACTGATGGTAGCTAATGCTATGGGGAGTAACTTAGGCTACTTTTTTATACTAGCTTCGCCCCTCAGCATTACTCGCGGTACGACCATAACTACGGGAAGCACCGCGGGGTTTAGCTAGTCTATACATCTATACAAATAAATAAAATTGGAGTGTCTGTTTGTAATATTAAAATAACAGCTTTTTAATCAATGCATATGTATATATACACGATACATGTACCAAAACTGTAGTTAAAAAAATTTTTGTCTGTCTGTCTGTCTGTTTGTTCCGGGTAATCTCTGGAACGGCTGGACGGATTTTGACGGGACTTTCACTGGCAGGTAGCTGATGATCCGGGGAGTAACTTAGGCTACTTTTTTAGACTAACTTTGTCGCGCGGCGTTACTCGCGGTACAACAATAACCGCGGGTAACACCGTGGGGTTCAGCTAGTTTATTATAAATTCAGACTATCTATCAATTACGAACTCTTGTAAAGGTATCACTTACGTAATTTTATATTAGTTGGTCAGTTTATAGTGATGTAAATACATACATACATACATAGCCTGTCAAAATCATAACCCTCCTTTGGCTTTGCCGTAGTCGGATAATTAATAGAAGTACTAACTTTCTAATTTTAGCAATTTATTCCCTTACAAGATAATATTTGATATTAGGAATAGTAAATATAGTTATTGTAATCTGCATTTTTTATTGGCTCTTTTATTTGGATTCAAATGCTATAATAGTCACTTTATGCAGACTGTTTCTATGACAGCCATACAATATGCGATGTTACACTTTGCTTCCGTTGAGGTAACAGTGGCATTATTTGGCAATTATTAAATTTTTTGAATAAATAGATAACTGCTATTTTTTGTAACCAACTATAATAAACTAAAATCTATTGTACCTTATCTATACTCTATACAAATAAATAAAATTGAAGTGTCTGTTTGTAATATTAAAATAACCGCTTTTTACTAAACACATTTTTTTTTTATGATCAAGCTACCAAAATGACTCTACTCTGCCTGATGGAAAGCATAAGTAGAATCCAAAAGTGGTGGTCACTATCCTCAATGCGAACGTGGACATTGCAGCATAGTGACCCACACTAAGCCTAGTAAGATGCTTATTCACGCTCCCCTTAAATAAAAAAATAATAAAAAAAGTATGCTCATAAAGGTTTGTTAGCCTTAAGTAAATCTATAATACATTGTAATTAAATATTATATATATAATAGAAAGACAAAAAAAAATTAACTACATTTTTGTTATATGTACCGTCTAAACATACATTAATTAGTTGGGTTTTAGTTTTTACTTTTTTGGCAAAATAAATAATCAAAATCATCCATTTAGGATCTATGATGCCAAAGAACCCATATTTTTATATAATTTTTGATATACACACAGACTACATACATTCACTCGAGGGGTCCGGATGTGTTAATAACAGCAGTTCCCGGATCCCTCCCGTCTCAGGCGCAGAGTGGCACACCGTGTGGTTTTAGTCGGTTCGATTCCGACATTGACGGCCCGAGGGGTCTTCCATAATAAAAAAAAAATTGTCAGTGTTTTTGAGGGCACTGACTTATAAGTTAAGAACATGAAACTTAATTATTAGGCTTATGATTAAAAATGAGTATATACAGATTAAGTGTTTCTGGATATTCTACCCCTAAAGGGTGAAATAGGGGTTGAAAGAATCAATGGAACAATGGAATTCCGTCATTTTTTAAGTTAGACATGAAAATTCATTTTAGCCTACTTATTAAAAACCAGTATATACATATTGAAGAGTTATACTTATAAAATAATAAGTCCTGACTGAGTGACTAACTGATTCATCATCGCCGAGCGTAAACTATGATAGTTAGGGCTATGACATTTGGTGAGTAGGATCGTTTTATTGAGTAGACACCCACTAAGAAAGGAATTTTGGAATTTCTACCCTTAAGGGGGTGAAATAGGGGTTGAAAATTTGTATGGAAGTCCGTAATTTTTTAAGTTAGAAACCTCAAACTTTATTTTTGGGCTGCCGATTAAAAATGAGTAAACACATATTTCAGCGTTTCTGAATATTCTGCCCCTAAGGGGTGAAATAGGAGTTGACATTTCGCGTATAGGTTAGTCTGGAAGTCCGTCATTTTTTAAGTTAGTAGCATGAAACTTTATTTTTGGGCTACTAATTAAAAATGAGGAAATACGTATTTCAGCGTTTCCTGATATTCTACCCCTAAGGGGTGAAATAGGGGTTGAAAGTTTGTATGGAAGTTCGTCATTTTTTAAGTTAGAAACATGAAACTTTATTTTTGGGCTGCTGATTACAAATGAGTAAACACATATTTCAGCGTTTCTGCATATTTTACCTCTAACGGGTGAAATAGGGGTTGACATTTCGTTAGTCTGGAATTCCGTCATTTTTGAAGTTTGAAGCATAAATCTTTATTTATGTGCCACTGATTAAAAAAGAGTAGAGACGTATTAAAGCGTTTTTGGGTATTCTACCCTTAAGGGGGTGAAATAGGGATTGAAAGTTTGTATGGAAGTTCGTAATTTTTTAATTTAGCAGCCTAAAAACTTTCGTCTTTATGTTTCTGATTACAAATAGATGAATACTTATGTCAGCATTTATGCGAATTCTGTGCCTAAAGGGGATGAAATATGGATCGAATGTTTGTATGAAAGTTCTTTTAAATGGGATAATGATCAAAAATAAATAAATAAATACGTTTAAAAACATGAATAAATTACTGATACATTTTTTACACAGTTTAATTAAATACATATTATCAACTTCCACGCGAGCAAAGCCGCGGGCAACAGCTTGTATTTAATAAAATATTCAAGTCACAAATTGTATGTACTTATAGTGTAGCAAGTTGTTAAATAAACTTGAAAGAATAAGGGTCAGTGAAAGGATAATAATAAATGGTAGCTGTACAGTTAAATATTGAAAAAAGTTCATGGTTAACTATTGAGTACCTATCTGGTTTGTACTGTTTAAATACACATAATTAGCTGACTTTTAATGTGAATCATACCTATGTTTCAGATCCAATTGGTATGTTCTCAGAGGTGTCAAATATTGCAACCAACCACCTACTGTTACAACAAATGTAACGGAGACCATATAGGACAGTAAGTAACTTTTCTTTTTCTGTTTTGCCAAGAGTTGTCAAGCCAAAGGGACTGAGCTTCGCTGTTATCTAATACTGTAGTTGGAAAATATTTACTTATAATACAAATGCTCTAATCATTTCATTGTTCTGGGTATCAATATTTGGCTGTTTTACATTATTTATCATGCTCATCGTTACAAAAAATGATAAAACAAATGATTAGTAGTATAGGTAGTAGAGGCACGATTTCAGCGCGAACTGGCCATCTCGACCGGGGTGGTACTGCCCTCGCACATAAGATGAATGTAAAATGACAGCATTTGTGCTGTCGTGTTTTGTTGGTAAGTGTCAGACTGGAGGCTGAATGATGCAGAAGCATCACTAGCCCTGGGCTGTATTGTTGAATTGTCTCCATTCGCAATGAGTATGGTGACCACCACTCTTTGATTCTGCTTATGCTTTCTATTAGGCAAAGTAGAGTCATTTTGACAGATCCACACATATTTTTTAAATTTCAATTTTATTTTCAGGTTCAAGCACTAACAATACAAACATACAAAGAGATAACTGAAAAATGAGAAAATGACCACTGGCAAAAGAGAACTGCATCGAAAATGGGTGCAACTGGAATTAAATTGTCGAAGTGTCGTAACAAACTTCAAAGGCAGTCTTTCGAGTTAAAGTCTGTGAAAAATTTAATGAAAAATCCAAAATTTATAAATATGAATATTGTTTAACTGTTTTGCAACTAAGAGAAATAAAAAATAAGGCAGACGATTCACTCTTGAAGAAAAATTGTTGGCTCTGCTCTATTGCCTATAGATTCTTGAGAGAAATATTATTTTACTATCTCGGCAAATATTGATAAAATAATTAAACCAGGCGAATATAAAGCCAGGCATTAATAACATATATTTCTCTAATTAAAAGAGAGAACAAAAAGAATAAAACAAAAAATTATGTGTTGGATGAAATGTGTCTAAAAGCTATATTACATATAATGAATAAAAAAATAATAATAAAAATATAAGCAGCCAGTTACCTAAACATTTTCTCAGTCGGCTACTAACGGGCCCGAGCAGGCTGCACAAATAAAAGTGGTAATAACAAGTCTTCAAGAAGCTGGACTCTACATAGTGGCTACAGTCTGAGACCAAGGTACGAACAATCGACAGACGCTTAAAATATTAATAAATGAGACCAGAGGAAATATTTTAAGAAGCGGACAACAAATGCAGTGCACTGAAAATATGATAATTATAAACAATCAAAAATTAATACTGTTATTCGATGCCCCTCACTCTTTAATAAAGTGTATCAGAAACAATCTGTTACATAAAAGCTTGCATTATGTGATGAATGGTGAGGCAAAGACAGCAAAAAGGGGACCATGTAGTATTGCTACATTCAGAAAATCCAATAAGTGGCATTCGATCGATACCAAGGCTCTCTGATGAACATGAACTTCCACAATGTATTTCGAAAATGAAAGTAAAACATGCCGGTCAAGTGTTCAGCAGAACAGTTTCATTAAATATACCTTGCAGGTAAGATAATATAATAATAATTAATTTCCTAAAACTCTTTGACGTCAATTGGGTGCTACCTTAGCTCTGTCGCTGACCACCTCAAAAGCCCAACAGAATGCACCACGCGTTGTCCTTCGCAGCGTTCTCCGTACCGCGTCTCCATATACACCATATAATTAATTCTTAACTACTTGGTGCGGTGATAAATATTTATATATATTATAGCTGAACCCCGCGGTGTAACCCGCGGTTATTGTTGTACCGCGAGTAACGCCGCGGGACAAAGTTAGTCTAAAAAAAAGTAGCCTAAGTTACTCCCCGGGTCATCAGCTACCTGCCAGTGAAAGTCCCGTCAAAATCCGTCCAGCCGTTCCAGAGATTACCCGGAACAAACAGACAGACAGACAAAAAATTTTTTGACTACATTTTTGGTATATGTATCGTGTATACATACATATGCATTAAGCAAAAAGCGGTTATTTTAATATTACAAACAGACACTCCAATTTTATTTATTTGTATAGATTACTAGCTGACACAAGCAACTCTGTCTGCTTCTCTTGTCTATCATGCTCTACCAAGCGAGATGTTCACCATTTTACTTTATTTTGATTTTAGTTTATTAGGGAAACAAACAGATACAAAATAAATAACATTAATATACAAGTAATTTACACATAATCCAGAACAGTTTCCAAAATTTAATTAAACACTTTGCGCCAAACCAAAAAGATAAATAAAAATAAGGAAATTTAATCCTATCACTGTCTTAGCCACATCAGTAAAAACATGAAAAAAAACCCTAAAAGTCATAATTTACCGTGAGCAACAACGAGACACGACAATTACATATAATGGATAATTATTAAAAACGTAAATAGTCTTTCATGAAACTTTGCCCAGATATATGTAATTTAACATTTTCTTTTATTTTCAGATAAAGGCGTTCTTCCGCCATAATGTAAGGATACTGCTGGCTTACTATTATTTTTTGACAATCTTTTTGATCTGTTAATTGAAGCTTCAAGAAAAATAGGAACAGCAAGCCTCTCCTGGGACCTTTGAAACCTGGTTCAGTACATCACGGTACACTTGGAGTGAAGCCAAAAAAGTGTTAAAAACAATGCGATTGTTTATCAAATTTACAAGACATAATAAATCATTTAATAAATGTAAACTTATATAAACTAAATATAAAGGAACTGATTAAGACTATTATATTAATGTTTTTAGATTTTGATTTTATGAAATGTGAAAATCATAAATCAGAAATAATTAATATAATATAATCAAATATTCATTGATTAATTTAGCTCCTAGGTTTTTCATTAATAATTGTTGTAAAACAATCAATAATATTTTATGTCGAAAACAATATTGACAATGATGAGGACATGATTCAGGACAAGGCAAAGAAAAATTTTGAGAAATGTTTAAATAAAATGTCTGAATAGTCAAACAACGTTGGCTTTGCCGTCCAAGAGATGATTTTGTATTGTGTTTATCAATTTCTCCATCATTGTCTGTATAAATAAATTTAGAAACTAAATTCAGAATAGTTACTATTAATTCTGAACAACTTTAATATTTTAATCCATTTCCTATAGTATTTTGTTTTTATAACTGCATATTAATTAGAGTATGTTTTGTAATGATATTTTATAATTAAGTAGTATTAAGTTCCTTTAGTATTTTGTTTTTATAACTTTATATTAATTTGAGTATGTATTGTAATGGTATTTTATAATAATTAAGTAGTATAAAGTGCCTTTTGTATTTTGTTTTCATTACTTTATATGAATTAGAATTATTGTAACTGTATTTTATAACTAAGTACGTAGTATTGATTTCCTTTTGGATTTTCTTTTTATTCCTTGATATTAATTAGAGTATTGTTATTGTATTTTATAATTAGGTAGTACTAAGTTACTTTTGTATTTTGTTTTTTGTAACTATTACTTTTAACACTGTGTTGTTGTGTTATCTCATGTGGTGAATATTGTGTGTACTTGCAATGACCATGCATACTAGACAATATTTTAAAAGTGTGTCGTATGTGTGCTGTCGCTATAACATAAAATGAAATAAATCAATCTTTACGAGACTTATTAAATCAACAAATCATAAACGAAAATTCATACATACGAATTAATTCGTTCGTTTAGTTCAATTAAAGAATATTCGCCTTTATTTTATCAAGAGATATCACAATATGTATGTATTTACACAAAAAAAAAGTATAATGTATTTGTATCAGTTGTCTAGTACCCCATAACACAAGCTCTGCTTATCTTGGGACTAGATGGCGTTGTGTGTTTAGATGTCCGAAATATTTATTTATTTATTCTTATTAAAAGGTTATTTGTGGTCATAACTACATAATATATTTTTTGTTTATCTCCCAATTATATTTATTTTACTAAGTGCCTTTTTCCACTGTATAAATGATAACCGCCTTTGTATTTTAGGCACCTACAAAAATGCACCTTGATTAAAATAGTTTTTTGGTTGATACTCTAAATATTTTAAATATGTAATGTCTGCAACTAAAGAGCCGATTATGTTTAAGACCATTAAAATTATATTCTTAGATGAAAACTATGACTTTATGGAATGTGAAAATCATAATACAGAAAAAAATAATTTTTAAAATAATTGATTATTGATTTTTTCATACGATAATGTTAGACTTGATTAGAAAAAACGGCATAGCGATATTTTTGTAAATGTTTTAAAAGATAAAATAAAACATTTTGTTTATATTTTTGTGTTTTAATCAAAACAACCTCTCAGAAACGTATATCAGTGGAGCGTACAGTTGTCTAACTATACATATATCTATAACGAAAGTTGTGTATTACATTCACAGGTGGCGTTACTTCTTGCTTGCCAAGTAATGCCAACGAGTAAAAGCTCTATTTCTGTATTAACAATTGTACTCTGTGACATTTGTTGACCATTTTTGTTGCCAACACAACGAAATTACAGAAACTTTTGTCACTGATACGTGTTGACACATGGACCTACTACCCAAACAGGACTGAGTACTTCCAAAAACTTATTAAAAAAAATTCAACTGTTTATCGTTGCAATAAGGTACACATTCTTTTGATCTAATCAAACTAGAGAAACCGGGATGAGCGAGACCGACGAACCAGAGGCGTGTGTCGCGCTCACACAGTGTGGCACACGAAAAAATTTATAAGAATAATGTAAAGTCTATTGAAATCATATTTGTATCACAACGCTTTAGCTTAAAAAAAAAATTGTAGAAATTGCATTTGTGTTAAATTATCAATATTCAGTCATTAATAAACTTAACGAGTTATGTTTGGAATAAGAAATTATATTTTGTTATTTGATTTTGATCACATGATTTTAATAAACTGGTATCCCAGCCGATTACAAATGGCGGTTTAGCGTGGGTTGAGCAGAGGATGCAGATGCAGTTTCGTTGTATTTTGTAAAAATTGCTTTTAAAAGTGAAGAAATGGTGAAAAATTGTTGTGTAAAAGGTTGCAGCAGTGAAAGCTATGCTAACTGTGGAATTTCTTTTCACAGGTAAGGCCTTATTTATTACTTTTTGATAAAAACCTGTAGAATTTGGAATAGAGTGACATTGTCTTCGAAAAAACACGGATTTTTTTTATTAAGTACTCGAGACTCCGAGACACTGGATAAAGTCAATATTGCTTACGATAAGAGCACGGCTCTGTATTTTTAACCCCCGACCAAAAAAGAGGGTGTTATAAATATGACCTTTGTGCGTGTGAATGTTTTATATAATTCTGATATGTGTCATTCAAAATTTATTAAGGAATGTTTGCACTTTTAATGTATTTAATGTATTATAATGGTGTATGTCTTAGCTGGCATCGTCGATCTAAAACGAATTTTAATTTTTTACGTTTTAAAGGTTAATCAGTCGGTAGTGTTGGTTTAAGGGTCCCCCCTTAAACCAACACTACCGACTGATTAACCTTTGACTAACCGATGAACACACAAGCGCTGCCACTAGAAATAAATTATTTTTAGTTATATTAAGGGACATACTATTAATACTTACAGGTACCAAGTTTTATTCATCAATTTGGTAGAATCGATGAATAAAACTTGTTACCTGTATTTCAAATTGAGATATTTATATTCAAGTCTCTCTGTCTCACGTTCATGTCGTGAGTTATTTCAACACTTTTAATTTTGTTACTTATTTATTTCATTTCATTTTTCAGTTTTCCAAAAGATGAACTTTTGCTTGCTGAATGGGTGGACGCATTGGGATGTGAAATAACTTCCAAAAATCCAACAGTTTGCAGCCGACATTTTAAAAAAGAGGATTTTAGACCAACGGTGCTGCCTACGCATTATGCTAAAACTAAATCTCTTAAAAATTTAGGAACAAAATTAGGCCTAAGACAAAAGCTGCATAATACAATATTGTTTAGTAATGTTTAGGGTTAAACACTTTCATAGGCATTGTCATTTACATTGTCACCTATTTACATTGATTAAAAGTAAAACTATACATGACAATATGGTGTTTCATTATGCTATTAATACCTTTTATATATTTAATACAATACATTGATTTAGTCAATGGGTGCGTCCACACAGACCGAGCAGCCTCGCGAGGCATTCGACGGCAGTTACCGCGCGAGGCAGCTTGATCTGTGTGGATTTTCCCCATTGTCTAGACCGGGAGAAAGGAGATAGGATACTTTTTATATCGGTATCATGTTCCCGGGTGTTACGCTATATAGGTAACCGAATCTATGCGAGCGAAGCCGCCGGTTGACGACTAGTAATCCATTAAGGAATGGTGCCAATGTAACCTTGGGGCCCCCTTTATATTTGTTAATATTAGATATGCTTTGTTTCAATAAAACACCTTGTATTAATAAAGCAAAGCATATTTGACCGGTTTAGTTATAAGTTCTTGGATACTTGATTTAATGACCCAATTAAATATTAATATATGGTCACCCTACATAGAGAGAGATGTAATACTCTGGTAGGTGATGCCTGTACCGCACATTTTTGTATCGAAGTACTCAGTCCTGTTTGGGTAGTAGGTCCATGTGTTGACATCATAAAAGTTGCCAGCTTTTGTTCGGTGAAGACTCGGCTTTACACTACACAAAAATATTCATGTATTTTTTTTATTAATGCTACAAGCTAAGAAAAACATCCAATAGCCTTATGTTTTTTTTTCATTTTGCAACATTGTCGTCGTCAATCGTCAATCATTCATCAAATGTCAAATACGCCCGCTTGAGTTTAAAGCGACGGAGTTTTTAATTTTTGTAAACATACAATAAAATAGAATTTCTAATACAAAATGACTGACACTACACCTGAAAGATCGCCTTGCATATTCTGCAATATAGTAAACAAATTAGAACAAACAGACATTCTTTACGAGGATGAGGATGTTTGTGTTTTCCAAGATATTAAACCTGCGAGCAAATTTCACATATTGGTTATACCTAAAAGACATATACCTGACGTAAAATGCCTCACATCTGCTGATAAGAACCTTGGTAAGATACTTAATCTAAGATTACTGGTATGTAATCATGAGAAAAGATATAAAATTAATGATTAATCCCGACTCTCCGTGTATATGGGTTTTTCGGTACAATATTATGTCGGAACTATCGCTTAATAATTCTGACGTAGACATGAATAATTAAATATTAATTGGTTTATTTTATATAGTTAACCTTGTAGTGATAATAATATTTTTTCATTCATTTTCAGTATAAATTGTATCTTAAAGGTTTACATTGTATATCAAGCCATACTCATCTATACAAATAAATAAATTTGGAGTGTCTGTTTGTAATATTAAAATAACCGATTTTTAATAAATGCAAATAAATGTATGTATACACAATACATGTAATAAAATGGAATGGCTGGTCCGATTTTGATGGGACTTTCACTGGCAGGTCGCTGATGAGCAAGGGAGTAACTTAGAAAATATTTTTTGCTATACAACCATAACGGAGTCTCCAAATATTTGTCCTGAATTGAAATCGGATTCATGACCTAGCAAACAGTAAAAATCTCCAAACACTATGTAAACATGGTCATCAATTCACAGTTACACATGAAAACTTTTTACACTATGGCATCTGTATATATACTTAAATTCTATACTATCTAACGTGCAGCCCACCGGTAGGAGGCCTTATAAAAAAGATCTATTGTTTCCTTTGCCTGATAAAGATGTTAATTTTTTTCTTTACAGTTGCCAAAATACTCTCAGTGGCCAAAGAGATGTTGTCAAAAAATAATAACCTGACATTAGAAGATGCCCGTCTTGGATACCACTGGCCACCGTTTAGAAGTGTAAAACATCTTCACCTGCATGCAATTGCACCAGCGTCAGAAATGGGTTTTATAGCTCGGTTGATATTTAGAAAAGATTCTTACTGGTTTGTCTCGGTGAGTTTGGATAAATGTCCACTGAGGTAATATTAGGCTCGTTGGTACTCTGCTAGCATCTGCAACTGAGGTCATGGGTTCAGTTCCTCGATTATTATTTTTAGCGAGACAAGCGAACAGCAATTGATTTTTATATATATAAAAGATAGGTTTGAGTGGTTTCTGTGTATATCCAAAACAGGTATATAAATATTCCATCAGTCAAATTAGTTTTCATAGTATAAGCTCTGTTTAGTTAGAAAGTAGATGGCGCTGTGGATCAAATATTGATTACTCTACTGACTAATTCACTAATGCAGAGGCTGAACCGCTGGGGTACTGTCAGCACCCAGCCACCCACTAAGTAAAGTATTTTTTTAATTTACCCCTAAAGAAGATACGTCTGCTCGTTTACTCGCCTATTAAATGAAAAAAAAAAAAGTTGAAAAACGAGGGAATTGCCATCATGTCTTGCTTTTGTTTCAGATGTCTGAAAGAATTGTTTTTTCTTTTTTTTTTGGCTATGCCAGTTAAGAATTGTTTTTTTCTTATTGCAGCCTGAATATGTTGCGTCAAGACTATGAAGATAACCTCATTAGTCAATTTATTTAATTCCAAGGAGGATACATGGGTTTAATAATAGTGAAGTTTAGCCAATTAGTCAAGTTGTTTAGTTTCTAATGTTGTGTTATTGTAATCTATATATATATAAATGAATCACCAAAATGTATGTACATCGGCTGCACCATATTAAATAATTGTTTTTTTATGTGTTTGTTATTGTTAGGACAAGGTTTGTATACAAGAAAAATTATAAGAAAACAGGAAAGCCTTTTTTTGTCCCCCGACTGTACACTGCCTGTGGGAAGCTGAGACAGATATGTAAATATGGCGGTACATAGTTCAACAGGTCAGCTTATACTCTATATTCAATCTGATTTTAACTAGACCAAAATACTTTCTTAAACAGTTGTTTTCTTAAGAAAGCGGTTCAGGAAAATACTGTCAGACCATAGACCACAACTAGCAGTCAGGTCCCAGATAGTAAACGATTACCGCCCCCTAGCTACGACCTAAACAGTGCGTTACCGCCCTTTGAGTGAGATAAATGGGGTGAGTTGGACCTCTCTTATATACATATATAATTATAAAGCAGTTCGACAAATTATTTCGAACTTAACTCCTTTTATTTCTGTTTTTTTTTTTACTATGATCCTGTAGGCTGCAAATAATACTGAAGTTGATAAATGGATAAAAAAGAAAAATGCTCACGTTTTTTTTACCTATTTGTTTTTTTAACTCTCTGCACGGGTCGCCTGGCCGATGTGAAACATCGAAATTGTTTTGTATAAAATGAGTAAAATGACTGCTTATTACATTAATATTATATTCATTTTTATTAAATAAAAATACAATTAACAAAAAAAAAATTTGAAATCGCGGCAAAGCGTTCGCCACGCCAAAAATCAGGTTTACCCGTCATTTAAGGATGTTTCTGATGTGAAACATTCTTAAACGAGGAGTAAACCTGTTTTTTTTATTTTACACGCTTTAAATAGCAATCGAACTCAAAAGTAGAAAATAATTTTATTGTAAAAAGAATGGGGTAACTCATGGGGGCGACATCACTGAAATATTTTCAGAAAGCACCCCATGCTTTTTACATAAAAATGATTTTCTACTTTTTAGTTCGATTGCTATTAAAGCTTGTTTTTTTAATTTTTTTAACTGTAATTTATTTTTAACTGTTTGGTATATTTATAAAAGCGTGTTTGTTTAGTTTTTTAAAACTGTTATTTCTTAAAAAATAATCCAAATTATTGTATTGTCATCGGCCCTTGACCCATGCAAATTTTCAAGATAATGAAACTTCTAGAAGTAGGTGAAAACGAGGTTCAAAGATTCCGTTGACCGTTACATACATAAGTACAGATCAACCTAATAAAAGCGTGTTATAAAGCGTACTATTGTTTAACAAAAACAAGTAAAAATATCATGTTTTTGGTGTGGATACTAAATATTTTTGTAATAAACTTAGAGCATATATATTTAGAGGGGCAGCAGCACCCAGAGCGAGAGGGAGACTGAGTTTGGGTAGTGTCTACCAATTTGCATACTGATTTGGTCGAAAATACACCAACCAATCTGAAGCTTACACACTTACTGAATACAATACAGCATACAAACTTAGTCTCACGCGATCACGCTTTCGCGAAAAAATCGAGTATGCTATAAGCCACACAACTAACATCACTGGCTATGAGAGAAATAAAATGTGTGATGCCATCTCTCTCTCCTGCTCCTACGGTATACCAATGCCAACGGCGGACTAATAAAAAACTTGAGACAGCGCCATACAACAAAAAGAGATGGAATGTTTTTTGATAAAATGACGTTTTATATTGTTAAAGATGGCGACTTGTCTGTTTTGACAGCTCATAAGCTCAGTTTTCAAATTTGAATAATCAGGAGCTTAGATAGTTTTTTGTTTTCTAAAAAGACGATCCCCATTTCATCTCATCCAATTTTTTTTTTATCATTAATTTCACCACGACGACGACGGAGATTTATAATGAAAACACTTGACATTGGCAGAAATAGCTGATCCGAGAGATTCGGCTGGTTGCTATTTCATCAAAAAAGAAGAAGAATCGGGAGTTATTGAATATCCTATTCTTTTTCGTTTCTTAAAATTTAGTGCTGTGTGTCTATATGCTGCCAGTAATGTTTTATGAGATAGGAACTCCAGTGCGAAATTGACACTTTTTGTGTGTAAGGGTGTGTCTGCGAACTGATGTTAATTCTTTTTTTTTTTTTTGTTTAGCCCTGCCAAAATGACTCTGCTCTGGCTGATGGAAAGCATAAGCAGACTCCAAGAGTGGTGGTCACCATACTGCGAATGCAGACAATGCAACAATGCAGCATGGTGACCCACACCATGGCGGGCTAGTGATGCTTCTGCATCATTGGGCCTCCGGTCTCGCACTCACCAACGAAACACGACAGTATAATCGCTGTCATTTTACGTTGATTTTCTGTGCGAGGGTAGTACCGCCCCGGTCGAGCCGGCCCATTCGTGCTGAAATCAGCGTGGCTCTACTACCCTGATATAGATTTCGAGTAGATAGAATTCGGTATAGAGATTCATTTTGAGTGCGATATTGTGATAACATAAGGAGTTGCACACCTCCGTAGCCACTATCTATGCCTGTGCAAAATGACCGGTTCCTGAGATTAGCGTAGCGTTTCCAAACAAACAAACAAACAAACTCTTCAACTTTATATATTAGTATAGATATGGCAAAAAGTGTCGTTACACTTTTTCCGTCTAGCCCCCTTTCGCAATGCGCCTTAAGAAACTTGGTTCCAATAAAAAAAAACCTAATTTAACCGCTAGTTAAATGAAGTCCATTGACAATCCACCCTTTTAATATAATATCACAATATACCTGCGACATATAGCTATAAATATTACATGATGTTATATGTTCAAATTTGCCGCGCTTGGTAAGCACCACGGAACATTTCAGTGGCATTCGTGTAAACATTTTTTTGTATGAAGAGAGTATGGTAATGTATTTTTTTTTTGCGGTACGTGCTCCGTTAGGAGTATATGTGTTCTGTGGATACGTGCGTTTGTATCTGACTGAGTTGTCATTGTTGTCAAGGCGTGCATCTTTACTAAAAGTAACTTTGTTTTGTTTGTTTATTTATCTTTACTAAAAAAGTGAGTCGTAAATTTTAAGTATAAATCTGTAGTCAATGTAATATTAGAAGGAGAAAAATAAATTAATTTTATCTTAACCTTAAAAATACTACAAATTTGTATTCTCTTTAAACCTAAATAATAACCTTAAGGCCATATTTAGAGGACGAGCGCTCAACGCGTGTTTTGCTAACGCGCTTTAACGACTACATGTAAAAACGCGCGTTAGCATGTGTACTCTTAGAACGAAAATTAATTAGATGTTTGCAATTTTTTTTTTTTGTATTTTATTGTTTGAGGAAACTTGACTTGAACCCTATACCCACCCGTCTCCCAAAGCCTCCTTTTCTACGTAGAAGCCTATGACCAACAGTGTACTTTTATAAGCTGTTAATAAGAAAATAGTTCTGTATATATAACTATAACTATATAACCCCGCTGTGTTACCCGCGGTTATTGTCATACAGCGGGTGACACTGTGGGTCGAAGCTAGTCTAAAAGTAGCCAAAGTTATTCCCTGGCTCATCAGCTACCTGCCAGTGAAAGTCCCGACAAAAATCGGTCCAGCTGTTCTAGAGATAAGCCGGAAAAAGCAGACAGACAAAAATGTAAAAAATATTTTTTTGGTAAAAAGCATTTATTAAAAAGCAGTTATTCTACAAACAGACACTCCAGTTTTATTTATTTGTTTAGATTAAATTCTAACTCAGACTTGAATCGACTCCATATTTTGTATTCCAGTAACTAAAATGGAGGACACAGAACTACATTCTTCTGAACTCGGCACTCTTGACTATTGGGAGAAGACTTATGCGAAGGCCATTGAGAATTTTGAAGATCATGGGGACATTGGTGATGTCTGGTTCGGAGAAGACAGTGCACAGAGAGTCATCGACTGGATATGTAACTGTGGTGTTAAGAAGAATGTCAAAATCATTGATATAGGTTTGTAGATTACATTGTATTGACTGCCTTGGTGGCGCCAGGTTCAATTCCCCGGGTCGGACCAAATCGTCACCAGCAATTCATACTAAGTTAACTCAAAAGTACTTTACTTTCAAGGTACACCTAGGAAAATTAAAGTTTTTGGAGGGACACCATAAATGAAATAAAATGTTTTTAAGTAATACTAGCTGAACCCCGCGATTATCGTCGCACATCGAGTAACGCCGCGGGACAAATTTAGTCTATAAAAGAAGCCTAAGTTACTCCCTGGATCTTCAACTACCTGTCAGTGAAAGTCTCGTCAAAATCCATCCAGCCGTTCCAACTTCATTTTTGGTATATGTGTATACATACATATGCATTTAGTAACAAGCGGTTATTTTATTATTACAAACAGACACTCCAATTTTATTTATTTGTAATTCTTTACCAGGTTTTAAAAACAGACAAGGTTTTAGCTTCTCTAACTGTCTCTGGCAAGTTATTCTGTGAATATACTGTCTTATAATTATTGTCAGCACCCCATCCAACATACAGATTAAACATTTTTAAAAAAGATAAAGAAGGATCTATGTATTTTTTACTCGCACGTTTTCTAACATAGTAGGACTAGACAGGGGTGAATAAATTAACATGATCAATCTCTGTTTCATTTCATTTGAAATTATAAACGTATGGTTTTTATGCCAACCTCTATTATCAGTAATATCAGTAAAGTCATTCTTTGATTGTATTTTCGAACTAGCTGAACCCCGCGGTGTTACCCGCGTTTATTGTTGTACCGCGGATCAAAGCTAGTCTAAAAAAAAGTAGCCTAAGTTACTCCCTGGATCACCAGCTACCTGCCAGTGAAAGTCCCGTCATAAATGGTCCAACCAACAGACAGACAAAAATTTTTTAAACTACAGTTTTGGTATATGTACCGTGTATATGTGTGTATGCATTAAGTAAAAAGCGGTTATTTTAATATTACAAACAGACACTCCAATTTTATTTATTTGTATAGATTAAATGCATTGCAATTGCTCTTTATTTCAGGTTGTGGCAACGGGTACACACTAACAGAACTTTCTAAAAGAGGATTTGAATTCCTGTGTGGTATAGATTACTGTGAGGAAGCCGTATATTTGTGTCAGAAGCAATCCCATATCTACCCTCATATTAAATTCAAGGTAAACTTACAAATTAAATAGCAGGTAAACTTGAAAATTTAAGATCATGTAAAATTACAAAACAAAATTTTAACAAAAACAAATCCGACTTCAAGTTGACCTTCTTTATGCAGTGCTGTTGGCCTGATCAGCTCTTACGACACTAACGAGATGAATAAGAGTGGAGACACTCCATATTCTTAATTTGTTACCTCACAAACAAGTTATTTAAGTTAACCTGATCTTGAATTCTTCGATCTTTGATCTTACAATCGACTTCTCTTGGATGCCTTCATCAGATCTTAGTGTCCTTATCATGGTACCACCATTGGGATATCTCCTTTCTATTAAAAAATAATCATCAAATGTGTTCATATACGACGAAGTCATCCGCGAACGCACATAAAATATATATATATATACGGTCGAATTGAGAAAACTACTCCTTTTCTTTGATCTCTGTTAAAAAATTCAAGATCAGGTAAACTTAAATAACTTGTTTGTGTGGTAACTGCTTAAGAATATGGAGTGTCTCCACTCCTATTCGTCTCGTAAGTGTCGTAAGAGCTGATCAGGTCAACAGCACTGCATAAAGAAGGTCAACTTGAAACAAATCCAACCCATTTAGTCAGCGTGGTAATTTAGGTCTCCTTACTAAGGAAAGGCCTATATCCAGAAGTAAACTGTTAAGGCCTACTGTTGTTTCTTTTTATGTATGGTCCTGCCAAAATGACTACTATACCTGGTGAGAAGCATAATAATATAAGCACTCGACCGGAGTGATACCACGCCCTCACAGAAAACCGGTGTGAAATAGCGCTTGCACTATGTTTCACCGCGTGAGTGAGGATACCGGATACCTCAACTCCTTCCTACATCCCTTTCCTCATCTCCCAAAGACGGGTGTGTCCATGGGCGGCGGTAATCGCTTACCATCAGGCGATACGTCTGCTCGTTTGCCACCTAAACCATAAAAAAAAACGTTTTTATATTTATTACAGCTATTTGATATCATAGAAGACGAGATTGACGTGTTGGGTAAATTCGGTATAGTACATGACAAGGGCACCTACGATGCCATAGGGCTCAACCCTGAGGACCCGAAGACACAGATAGAGAATTATATTGACCAGGTTACGCACTTAATGGAGGATGACGGTAAGGAACAGTGGTATTGGATTTATGGTATTCAAGATGGCTGGCAGGAGTTCTCTGGAAAGTAGGTCCTGGTTAGGTGATGATATGAGAAGTAAATTAGACTACTTTTTTTGGCTGACTGCAACATATTAGTAACTAGCTGAACCCCGCGGTGTTACCCGCGATTATTGTTGTACTGCTAGTAACGCCGCGGGACAAAGTTAGTTTAAAATGTAGCCTAAGATACTCCCTGGATCATCAGCTACCTGCCAGTGAAAGTCCCGTCAAAATCGGTACAGCCGTTCCAGAGATTACCCGGCACAAACAGACACAAAAATTTTTAAACTACTTTTTTGGTATATGTACCGTGTATAGATACATATGCATTTAGTAAAAAGCGGTTATTTTAATATTACAAATAGACACTCCAATTTTATTTATTTGTATAGATATGTTAAAGAGGTAAAGTTTCTAACTTTGTATGTTTGTAGGGGGTATTCTTCGGAACTACTGATCTGATCCTGGAAATTCTTTCACTAATAGAAAGCGATACTATTTAGGAGTGACAGAAGCCTTATTTTATTATGATTGAAAAAAAAATTAAGTTTAAAATAGTAGTATTTGTAAATCAAGTGGAAGAAAAGCGCGGGGTTAACGTCCAACGAAGTGGGCACCTCTGAAGTCTAAAATGATACAAGTGACAACTGTCACAGAGATCTATACGAGTATTTATAAAATAATATAAAAATAATAAATAACACACAACGCCATCTAGTCCCAAGCTAAGCAGAGCTTGTGTTATGGGTACTAGACAACTGATACAAATACATATATACTAATTTTTTGTAAATACATATACATATTATACATATAAAACATGAAAAATCGGAAAGAACAATTTTGTAGTTCACACAAACATTTGGTCCGACCCGGGAATCGAACCCGATACCTCATGATCAGCAGTCGCACACGCCAACCGCGAGACCAACGAGGCAAGGCCTAATATCCCTTTTATTTTGCAGGTATGTTTATAATAACTTCATGTAATTGGACCGAGCAAGAATTAATTGAACAATTCTCTGAAACAATGAAATTGAAATGCGTGTTACCGACGCCTCAGTTCCAATTTGGCGGGAAAGTAGGCAGTGTTGTGTCTTCAGTTGTGTTTACTAAGAAATAAAATGGTTACACAAAATTGATTGTTTTTTCATCCTATCCTAAATTTATTTTTTACACAGTACTTTATGTCGGCTAGAGGGCGCCACATTAGATTCAGTGACACGTCATATAGCCTATAACCAGAAGACGATCATGACGCTTCTAGAGACACCTCATTTGTATAAATCTAATGAGTAGTTAAGGAGCTAGGAGGGAACAAATGAACATACATAGCCTGTCAAAATCATAACCCTCCTTTAGCTTTGCCGTAGTCGGGTAACAATAGAAGAGTAGATTGGTTATTACTTCAAAGCGTCACTTGAATTCTGTTTACGAGTTTGCGCGCCGTAGACAGAGAATAGTATAGACTGCTGGACGTCTTCTTACTCACTTACACAAGAAAAGGATGAAAATATACAGTATGCGAGTAAAAAAAAGAGACAGAGCCTAACATTTTTTGTCCCTTACCGCGTGCCACTTATTTTCAAGGTTAGCAATTCATTTGCTAAACAAACTTTGACATTTGGTGGAGTTCGAAAGACGTTGGTGTCCAAATATAACATTATTTCATTACCATTACGAAATTAGTAACTGTTTTATACTGAATGTGTAGAGGATTGACATAGGTATTGCGTCACAATGGTGCGATGCAGTGTTCTCGGTTGCAAAAGTGATAGTGGGAGGAAAATTGCTGGATTGTCTTTTCATTCGTGAGTAGCTAAATATTTCACTTTATTTAAGATATTTGAGCGAAAATTTTATTTATGTGCATTTTATACTATTTGATATTACATAATAATGTGTTGAAAGTTATAATTATAGCGAGATAATGTAATTAATTTTGAATATTTATGCATAACCTCAATACTCCTGTGTTGCCAGTTTTTCAAGCAGATTTTACCTTATTTTTGGGGTAAATGATATAAGGACTGATGGTGATAGTGTGCGTAACGGAAATGTTACCGATGCTATAGTAGAATCTTTATCGGACTCAATTCTGTGGCTGTTTATGGTTATTAGTACTTACTTAAGTTTGTCACTTATTTATTGTTCTCAGTAATACTAATAAAAACTTCGCTACAAAATTAATAGAAATAAGTATTTATTTGTGAAACTTGAACATGAAACTTTCAGATTTCCTGCCGAACCAGAATTACGGAATTTATGGATAGAAGCGACTAAAAGAAATAACTGGGACCCAAATAAAAGCTCAAAAATATGCAGTCAACATTTTCATGGCACTAGTTTTATGAAAATAGGAAATAAAACCTTTATAAACCCTAAAGCTGTTCCTCTTGACGTAAGAAGTGTAGTTATTTATTATTATTAGTTATGCTAATTGTTTACTTATTAAATAAATACTAAAAATTACTATACAGGTGATAAAATCGTCAAACCCGTTGATGATCGTCGAACCTGTTGCATCTATGTCATCTATTGGGGAAAATATTCCTACAAATATTCAACTTGCTTCTAGTATACCATCCGTAAGTACCTTCATAAATTCCATTTATCTATGTGTCGCAAACAAATTGCATAAATTTAATGAAGAAAAATGATTATCTCCTTGTGTAATCAAGTACAGAATTTTATTAAGTTTTGTTCACTTTGACAACTTATTCTTTTTATAAAGTTGCTTCTTAAACTCTTAAAATTTATTTATATTGTCAGATTGCAACCCCTTCTATGGAACAAATGGACATAAATCAAAGTGAAACCACAGCCATCCAATACGATTCCAAAACAAATAAACCATTATTAGTAAGTACTTGATTTGTATTATTAGGATAGTATTATTATAATGTTTGTAAAATTATGTACTTATTTACAAAAATATATAAAATTATGTGTTATATCAGTTGTCTAGTACCTACAGAATCGTACAAGCTCTGTTTAGTTTGACTACAGAAGTTAGTGGATACGCCTTAGTTATTTTTATAAAGAAAGTAAAATTAAAATTTAAACGGTACCTAGTTATTGATGAGTTTTTTCTATCAATGCAAAATGTTTCAGAATAAACTAGTCTTATTTTTGGTTCATAACATTATTTAACATTTTGTTTTAGAATAAGTCGCTAGAATATTCACCGCGAACATTAAGAAGAAAATTGAAGAAACAACAAGAAACGTCTCAGGAGCGCTTGAAAAAGTTAAAAGCACTTCGAGAAAAATCTCGTAGGCTAACAAAAAAAGTGGCTGATTTAGAATTGGTCTTGGCGGATTTGAAAACAAAATTACTGGTTACATCAGAAGACTGTGAAATGCTAGCGTCAATCGATTCCACTAACAAAGATTTATTAAAGAAAATTTTAAATCCCTCTGATCAGAAAGGGAAATATTCTCCATCACTCAGGAAGTTCGCTCTTTGCTTAAACTTTTTAAGTCCACGTGCATACTCGTACGTACGCAAAACGTTTAACTCTTGTCTACCTCATCCATCGACATTACGCTCATGGTACAAAAGCATAGATGGAAGTCCTGGTTTCACGGCGGAATCATTAAACTGTGTCAAAATCTTATCAAATCGGGAGAAATTAAAAGGTAAAACTTTATTTTGCGCCCTCATTATGGACGAGATGGCCATCAGAAAGCATGTGCAGTGGGACGGGAAGAAGTGTGTCGGTTTCGTAAATTTTGGGGAAACTTTAGAAGGTGATAGTATTAGTGTAGCCAGAGAAGCACTTGTTTTTATGGTAACTTCCATCAACGGTTCATGGAAACTTCCGGTAGGGTATTTTTTAGTGAATGGTTGTAGTGCAGAACAAAAAGCTAATTTGGTCAAGCAGTGCATCAATCTACTAACTTCATGTGATGTACAAACAATTTCACTAACATTTGATGGGTGCGCGGCTAACATAGCAATGGCAAAATGCCTAGGGTGTGTTATAGAGCCGTCGGATATCAAAAACATGAAATGTTCATTTGCTGTAGGTGAACAGGAAGTAGTTATTTTTCCTGATCCAGCACATATGCTCAAACTGGTTAGGAACACGCTCGGAGAAAAAAAAGATCTCACTAATGCGAATGGTCAAACAATTTCTTGGACTTACGTAACTAATCTTCACGAATTGCAGCAAAATGAAGGACTTCATTTAGCCAATAAATTAAGAGATCAACATATTCAATTTGCTAAGCAAATTATGAAAGTGCGATTGGCAGCACAGACCTTTAGCAACTCTGTAGCTGAAGCGATTCAGTTTTGTGATAAAGTTCTCCATTTGACTCAATTCTCTTCTTCAGAAGCCACCGTCGAATTCATTAAAAACATGAACATTTTATTTGATATTCTTAATAGCCGCAACTATAATACATTCGATTTTAAAAAACCAATGAATGCACACAACATAAATGACATAGAATCAGTTCTTGGCAAAATAGAAAATTATTTAATAGGTATAAAATTATATGGACAACCAGTAATTACAACAAACAGAAAAATTGGATTCATAGGGTTCCTCATTTGTATAAAAAGCTTAAAATCTATTTATCAAAAATATATAGCGTCTGGAGCTCTGAAATTTGTTCCGGTGTACAAATTGAGTCAGGATCACTTAGAGTGCTTTTTTAGTTCTGTCCGCGCGAAAGGCGGTTTTAATAATAACCCCACTGCAATGCAATTCGAAAGTGCGTATAAGCGCCTTATTATACACGGTGAAATCAAGCATCTTGCTTCTGGTAATTGTATACCTCTTGAAGATATAAACATCTTGACCTTCAGTGATGTTCGGCATGAAACAAAACTTAATTTGTGTACTAAATTCGCCGAACCCAATATAACTGATGAACTAGATAGCGTGATTGACGACGACCACGATTATTTAACTGAACCCTCAAGGTTAACAATTTATGTTAACGAGGTAATTACATACATTGGTGGCTTCATAGTTAGAAAGTTGAGAAAATGTCTTAAATGTGAAGACTGTCTTATTTCTCTCGTCACAGAAAAATATTTGGGAATTATTGAAAAAAAAGACAAAGGAGGCCTTATTTATCCCTCAAAAGATGTTTTCAAAGTATGTGAAAACGCCGAAAAAATATTTCGACGCCGATCGAACCAAGGTATAATTTTTTTTAAAGAAAGTAATGTAATCCCTAAATTGGTATTGTGTTGCTTCAAAGCATGCTCATGCCCAACGAGCAAGATTTTTCAAAATGATCATTTTGATTCACAGCCTCTAATAGGTAATCATAGAAGTTTATTAGTTAAAGCCATAGCAATGCATTACTTTGAAACACGTATTCACCATGCCACTAAAGAACGTTTTGCACCACAGCAAAGAATACGAAATGTACATACTAAATTAGTACTGTTTCAAGGGCAATAAAAACATTTTCAGCTCGTCAGATGTTTTATTTACGAAAATAGTCATGTATACCTGTAATATGAGATAAATGAGATACCTCTAATCAACTTTCACTCGCAGTGGCATATTAGTTAAGTTCCCTTTTGTATACAAGGTGTTAACTTGAAATACGCCACGTACGGCAGAACAACAATTTCATAGGTTGTAGTTAGGTACCTATTATTTGATGCTAAGAGCACGCAAAACAATAGTCTCTTTTCTTATCTAAACATATTGTTAACATCTAGGTACTAAAAAAAACACGATAGATTATGGGGTAAATTTATCCATACCTGGCAACCCTAAATCTCGTACCTACCTTTTTTGCTGTCCCTTTCGGTGACACGCTTGCTAGCCGTCTATGTCTATTCTCTGTCTACGTTGCGCGCGAATATTATGATGTTAGTTTTTTTTGTGAGATGGCAACCCGGAGCGTCTGTTTCTGCCAATGTCATGTAAAGTGGGTCGAATGTGCCACCGATTTGTGACCCTATTATATTATTAAAGCTAAAACTAACACGTTTTAGGACTTATTCATGAAGTGTGGCTATTTATTTTTATAACAAAGACAAACAAAATAGAAAGAAATTAAACATAAGTTACAGTACGTTATCACGCGGCGCAACCGTGACGACGGAGGACGGCGACTACCTTCTCCGCGCCCTCCAAGCCTCACCCCCGGATGACCTACGAGAGACCACGCGTCGGACGTCCCCGCACCTCAAGCCTCAGCGGGCTATATAAGACCGCCCGCCGCAGCACTCGACTTTTTTTCGCTCCTGCTCCACCACCCGAGTTAAGTGCCTCTTGCTTGGAGGTGCAGCTGTGGTCGAATCTCTCAAACCTACGCCCTGTAGGATCTATTTAACTTTGTGTTCACGAACCAATTCTATTGTCACTTGCATATCTTTCAAAATAAATATCATATATATAATAGTGTAGTAGTCTACAGGTTAAAAAAAATATTTAGTTGGCCATATTTCCGACAGGGGAGGTAAATATAATAACTATAATAAAAAACTATTGTGACAATTTCGGCATGTCCTGCTGCTACTAAATGTACTCTCTGAGATCCACGTTCAGCTAAAACTTCAGGTGATTTTTGCAAATTAGCTGGTAACCCTTTTCGTCAAATTAATGCGTTCCGGTTTGTTCATAATCTCATTATCTTCCGAGACTATTTTTTATCGCCTCTGATGCGTTTGTGATACGTTTAAGTTTAGCGGTGCTGATCTTCCAATGACCTTGAGTTATATGTGTATTTATATATAAAATATACTAATATATAAAGCGGGAACCGCTGGTCCGATTTAAAAAAATATTTCAGTGTTGGATAGTACATTTATCGAGGAAGGCTATAGGGTATTGTTATAAGTAACGATCCCAACCTCGTATAAACGCGTAGTTCGTTAAAATCTTAATAATTACTAGGCATACAATATTATTATTATAACCTTATAATTCAATTGGTGATTTTATAATCAAGTAAATAGTTGATTTATACTAATATCTTGACGCCTTCCGGCGCCACTTACATTTCATCATACTACTCCTACTTCCGGCGTAATAAATCTGTAATGTTACACAATTGTCTATTATCAAATAATAATTGGATGCTAATAACCATTAGAATAATTATGATAAGCAATATTTAATTTATTCATACTTAATTATAATTATATTCGCAAGCCCATGGTATGTGGCAAACATGTCTTGAGCCTTCTCCAAAACTATATCTTACATGCAATTGTTTATTGTATGTACACATGTGTTTGAGCGAATAAATGAATCTTGTCTCTCTCTTGTCTCAAAAATAGTATCTACTAAATATGTGAATTTAGTATTAAACTGTGTCAGGCCTGTCAAATGCTATAAAATACCTTCAGTTCGAATAATTCAGGTACATTCATATTCCGACCGTTCTACTAGATGTGCATATGAGAATATTATAAGGTTGTGCTACTATAAAGTGTTGCCTTTGCCGCCGTCCTGGCCAATCCACCGTTACAGTATATATCATCACGCTAAGACCAATAGGAGCGGAGAACCAATGAAGAATGTTACGAAAACAGTGGGAAATTATTACGCTACGGGCAATAGGAGACGTAAACGAAGTTGCGTTGGTCAGCTAGTAGTCAATACAAATAAATGAAATTGATGTATCCATTTGTAATTTCAAATTAAGATTTTCACCTAATGCATATGAACCTATGTACTTACTTCTTAAAAAATCAATGTTTAATATTTTTGTCGATTTGTTACAAATAATCTCCACAACGGCTAGAAAGATTTTGACGGGACTTTCACTGGCAGATAGCTATATTAGGAGTCACTTAGGCTACTTTTTTAGACTAGCCGTTGCCCTGCGGGGCTTTGATAATCACCAGTATCACATTATTGGGTCGAAAATTTAGTTCAATTATATGTAAAACTAGTTGAACCCCGCGGTGTTACCCGCAGTTATTGTTCTACCGCGAGTAACGCCGCGGGACAAAGTAAGTCTAAAAAAGTAGTCTAAGTTACTCCCTGGATCATCAGCTACCTGCCAGTGAAAGTCCCGTCAAAATCGGTTCAGCCGTTCCAGAGATTACTTGGAATAAAGAGACGGAGAGAAAAAAAATTAACTACATTTTTGGTATATGTGCCGTGTATACATACTTATGCAATTAGTAAAAAGCGGTTATTTTAATATTACAAACAGACATTACCATGTACCTACTGTTTTTAAGCCGTTTACATTGTAATAACATATGTACTTTACTAAGCAAACATCAAGTAGAAAACGTACTTAGCCTTGATCTATTGCATTGTGTATTTCTATACTTAGATGGTATTTTAACATGTATGTGATAATAATGATTGGTACAGTCCTTAATATAACGCTTAGAGCAAACACAGTTGATAGTTTTATCTACACCATAAATAAATGACAAACTTTTTTTTTTTTTTTTACGTGTGGAAACCCCCTCGGGCCGTCACCCCGCCGGGGTTTGCGGCGGGGCGGTGTGTCGGAATCGAACCGACTAAAACCACACGGTGTGCCAACTCTGCGCCTGAGACGGGAGGGATCCGGGAACTGCTGTTATTAACACATCCGGACCCCTCCCAGCGCCTGCCCGCACTGAAGCGGGCACCGTCTGCTGGTAAACTCTCTGATTTAGGCGACGTACGGCACACGCGTAACGTCGCCCCCTCGCGGGTGACCACTAAAGCGGATGGAGGGGAAAACCCGTCCCCACCATCCGCGGCCACACTCAGGGCGGCATGAGGCGCTGGTAGGCGCGCCTCCGCCGCCCGGTTCGCCGGCGGCGGATCGGGTCCGAGTGGATATCATCCTCCCGGGCCTTCTCCGCCGCCTCCTTCTGCGAAATTACGTCTTCGCAGAAGGCTGCGACCGCGGTAAAACTGCTGTCGCTACCGGCCATGCAGCGAATGATGGCCGGTAGCGAGAGATCTCCTCCGATGACTGCAGTGAGGGCCCGGCGCTGCGACGCCCAAGCGGGGCACATTGCCAGCGTATGCTGGGCCGAGTCCTCACTGCAGTCGCAGTGGTGGCAGGCGGGACTCAGTTCCCTCCTGGCGACCGAGTGCAGGTACTTTCCGAAGCATCCGTGCCCGGAAAGAACCTGCGTCAGTCGGAAGGAAAGGGTCCCGTGCTGCCGCCCTGCCCACTCGAGGATGACCGGCTGGAGAGCCTCCACGGCGGCAAAGCCAGCGCGTGGAGTCTCCAGCCGGAACGACCAGCGAGCCATCGTGGCTCGAAAATAAATGACAAACTAGCTGAACCCCGCGGTCATTGTAGTACCGCGGGTAAAGCCGCGGGGTGAAGCTAGTCTAAAAAAAGTAGCCTTAGTTACTCCTTAGATCATCAGCTATCTGCCAGTGAAAGTCCCATCAAAATCTGTCCAGCCGTTACAGAGATTACCCGGAACATAGTGATGCTTCTGCATCATTAGGCCTCCGGTCTCGCATTCACCAAAGAAACATCGTTGATCTTCTGTGCGAGGGTAGTACCGCCCCGGTCGAGCCGGTCCGTTCGCGCTGAAATTAGCGTAGCTCTACTACCTTTAGCTGGCTCTTCTTGGGTTATAGCATGTGTGACTCCAGGCAATAACCCTATCACTGGTCCCTTGTTACCTTAGACTGCCTCGTTGGTCTTGCAGTTGACGTATGCGACTCTCTCTCTGCGAGGTCTCGGGTTCGAATCCCGGGCCAACAGTGTTATTGTGTTTCTCTGATTATATAAATTATTTAATAACAGCTCGGCGTTTGGAAGTTGGGGTCTGAACCCCCGAGCCTCGGAGAGCACGTTAAGCTGTCGGTCCTGCGCCTGATCTCTCCCCGATCGTGTCGGTTAACCGTCCCATGGGATTATGAGAGTAAGGGAGAGAGTGCACCTCTGTTTACACTATAATATCTCCTGCGTAGTTAGTTGGTCTCTGTTGAGACTAGCCGCCGTGGCCGTTATTGGCTAGGAGAACCTTAGAGCAACAAGGTAGGGTTAGCCTTAACCAGGCGTTCCCCTCTGCCAACAACCAAAGTATAAACCCAAATGGCTTTACGCATTACACTGTTAAGACAGACTGTGTTTATGTGTGAGTAAATAAAAAAAACGCAGACATCTAACACACAACGCCATCTAGTTCCAAGTTAAGCAGGGCTTGTGTTATCAATATTAGATAACTTATATAAACACATATATACTTCTTTTGTAAATACATACATAATATACATAGAAAACACCCAAACTCCAAAACAAATATTTGCAAATCATACAAATATTTAGTCCGACCTGGCTAATCTTTGGAACTGCTGGACCGATTTCGACGGGACCTTAGATAGATAGCTGTTGATATATGGAGTAACTGCAAGGAAACTTTCAAATTAAAAAAACCGCATCGAAACCCGTAAATCCGTTTGAAACCTACGATGCCACATGTCAAACTTTTTACTTGATCTCTTTTTGCGTCGGGGGTTAAAAATTACAAAGTACTTAGGCTCATATTTCATAGATTTTTTATTTACATTCAGAGATTTCTGATGAGTTAACACCGTTTTGCTTGGCGCATTGACCTTGAGTTTAGTATTCCACATCAATGGATTATGTGTTTACAAAATCGTTTAATCTATTCAATTAAAACCGAACTGTAAGTAGAGCGCGGCAGATAAACTAATTGGAAACACAATTGATAATGTGTTTCAATGATAACCTTTATCTATACTAATATATAAAGCTGAAGAGTTTGGTTGTTTGTTTGAACGCGCTAATCTCAGGAACTACTGGTCTGATTCGAAAAAATATTTCAGTGTTAGATAGCTCATTTATCGAGGAAGGCTATAAGCTATATATCATCTCGCTAAGATTCATAGGAGCAGAGCACCAATGAAGAATGTTTTAAACACGGGGAAAATAATCACGCTACGGGCAATAGGAGACGCAAACGAGGTTGCGTGGGTCAACTAATGGTTTATATTCAGCAACTGTGTGACCTTTGTGTGTTAATTTCTACTAAACTACTACATTTCTACGTAGTTTTATTGCCTTGGCGACACATTGGTAGCGTTTTCGACAGCTGTGCTTGAGAATTCGAGTTCGATTCTTCGACCTAATATTTTTGTACTGTCACACTCATGAGCTTTTAGGAATTGGTGGTGGTTAGGCCACAAGGTTATATAGAAGACTAGTTGTTGCCCGCGGCTCCGCCCGCGTTATTGTCGGTTATCGCGGCAAATAGTAGCCCATGTGTTATTCTGATGTATAAGCTATATTACTGTTAAGTTTCATCCAAATCCGTTCAGTAGTTTTTGCGTGAAAGAGTAACAAACATCCAAACATCCATCCATCCTTACAAACTTTCGCATTTATAGTATTAGTAGGATAAATTATACACGTTAGCACGAGAATTTACACTATATTTATTACAGAGAAAGTAGATTACAATTGACATAGGAGTTAGGTAAAGACACACCGAGACTCAGATATCTAGTCATAGTCAGGATGTGGGTTCTGTGAGCTTCGACCAGCGGTTACCTCCGTGACAAGAGAGGCATTCAACTGCGTAGTAGTAGCACGCGGAAGACGCCAGGCAGCAGGCCGAAGCGTTAGTCAGGTAATCCTTGCGAAAGCAACCAAGGGTCACAGCTGGAGAGGCGCCTTGCAGAGGCGAGTCCCCGACGTTTTGCCAGCGCACCCGCCAGGCAGGAAAGAAAACGAATGTTAACGCGTACGCCTTTTATGTGTTCCCAGCGGTGGTGGAAGACAAGCGCTGGTGACGTTAAGTAGTTTTCGCGTGAAAGCGTAACAAACTTACTTTCACCTTTGTAATATTAGAGTAACAAACCCCGTTATCTTCATAGGTTGTAATACCATCAAACTTTCATCTGTGTTCCATAAAATTACATTAAAAACATTAAAAAAAAACAAAAAAAAAGAGCCTAAGCCTATTTTGGAGGAGAAGATGATGGGTCGACCAGTGTTACCAATAAAAAAAATGTCTTGTTATAAATAATTTAATCAAATACACAATAATATGTTAGAACGATTAATAATATACATAGTGATGTAAAACATTTATTTCAATAACATTATTTTTATTTATTTTTAATAACATTTACACCACAGAATAAAAAATATGAGAGCCCAAAAACACTTAAAACTAATGTCACTTCGTAACTAAAGAACATAGGAATGTTGTTTAAATGTTTTATTATTATTTATTTTTAAAACAAAATGGGTTAATTACACCATTTATATCTGAAAAACGGCTGGACTGATTTTTATGATGTTTTAAATCTGTCTCCACCGCAAATAGCAGATTTACCTTTAAGATATTAAAAAGAATATGTAGAAAATTTAATTCCTCACACATATTTATATTGTTTCAAACTAGATGATAAGCAAGGCTCTGATTAAAAACACAGCTAAAACAGTATGGAAATACTAATGCAATTATAAAATACACAGCAATATAAACTCTTTACAAAACACTATTAAAATTTAGAAATGTTAACCTTTTAATCAATTTAAACTTTCAATTTTCCTGTAAAATAAAATTTGAAATTTCATCGCATTCCACAAAGTTTTAACACCAAAAAATTTCTAAACCAACGTGAAGTTTGTAGAATGCGTATTTTTTTAAATAACTATGTTTGACCATAGATTTCTTCTTTAATTAGACTTTGTGATTATCTATTACATCTATTTAGCGCCTAATTTTGTCCATAATAACTGAATTATTCGCCACTTGCTGATACAGTTCCAGATAGACTATTCTTAACTGCCAACTTATCTGCAAACCTACTTCAGTTTCCTAAGTCTTGGTTAGACATTTTTTTAATATTTCGGAGATCTAAAACAACGCCATCTAGTCCCAAGCTAAGCTGAGCTTGTGTTATGGGTACTAGACAACTGATATAAATACATATATACTTTTTTGTAAATACACACATATTTATACATAGAGAACACCTAAACTCCGGAAAAAATCTTTGCAGATCATACAAACATTTGATCTGACCCAGGAATCGAACCCCAGACCTGAAGCACAGCAGTCGCATACGCTACCACTGCGCCACCGAGGTAGTCATTGTGACAGATATTCAGCAACCTTTATCTGCTAAATAGTGTTACTTTCTTACACATCTTACATCCAATCGTTTGATCCCAAACTAGACAGAATGTGTTATAGTAACCAGTTTACTGATAAACATACAACATACATACATATATAGTCCATTCGCTTAGACACGGTACCTTAATCGCGCTGCAGTCGCACGTGCGGCAAGCCGCCACAAAATCACCATAATTGCGTGCGGATGCACCGACACTATCTAAACTAATGGACTATACATACGATATTATAGATATACATCCAGACAACAAATGATAGTGATCATCACACAAAGATTACAGATCTGGCCGGAAATCGAACTAACGGCCTCTGGTTGGCAGTCAGGATCACCCACCCAGTTATATGGCGGACAACTATCTGAGACTATCAGAAACTGCTGAATATGGCCCTTAAAGTGGCACAGTATTTATCTATAAATCTATGTGATGCTTATATACAGCTTGTTTTAATCTAAAATGCAATATTAACAGGCTTTAAAGTATCTTACAGTAGTTATTTGGCTTGATAATGGCTACAAAATTGAACAAAATATTTTTTTTTAAATGAGGGTAGTTGGGTAGTTACTACTATTGTTTTTGGCGACACGAGGGAATAAACATCATTCAAGGTAATTGACAGTTGCCACGAGGGCTGTAAAGATAAAACTCTTGTCAAAAGTATTTTGTTTTGCCACAATCTATGGCTTTGAAATTATGTATTTATTTGTTTCAAGAAAGAAAGATGACGTCCACATAAGGAATTACAATACCCTAGACTCAGAATAATTTGGTTTGAACCTACAATACTAAGCAAACGTTTAAACCACCACACATCTGTGCAGTCTATCAATATTTGATTAGTTAAAAGAAACCATTGATATATCAATCTAGACATCAATGATTTAAGCATCTCAATAGGCCGCCATATTGCGGGTCACCATGCCGCATTGTTACATTCGCAATTAGTATGGTGACCACTACTCTTGGATTCTGCTCATGCTTTCCATCAGGCAGAGTAGAATCTCTTTGGAAAGCTTATATATATATATATATATATTAAGCCTCCTAGGAGAGATATGGAGAGGCCTATGTCCAGCAGTGGACTGCGATAGGCTGATGATGAAGCCTCCTAGGGACCTTTCCATCTTCATTTATACAAGTATTGTCCCATATCGATAAAATATACATATATTTTTATCACCATAATGTGTAATACACTACTCCTGACAAGGTAGACAAGGTAGAGCTTGAAAGTATTAAGATTCCTTTAATCTCATGATTTCATTAATTTTTTTTTCAGACTATGGTGCCGGGACAATGTGGCTGTTGAGACTGATTCGGTAACAATTGAAATTCAACCTTAAAGTTCTACAGAATACAAGTGCATTTTAAAATGAGGGCGAGAGATAGTTGGTTTTATTTCGTTGCATCAAATATAGTTGTAATTTAAATAACTTTATGTTGAATTTGAATTGTTACCGAATTAGTCTCTCCGTCGCTACTCTGACTCTAAATAAACATCTAAAGTGTGTGTAGCGTGAAAAACTATTCTTCAGCGTAAATCGCTTTCGAGCGCTAAGTTCAAAGCTCACACAGTAAACGATAAATTACGGCTAGTAGAATATAACGATAATTGCAACTCTCATATAAATCAATTAAATATTACATAATATAATTCCCAATGGATATACAAGTAGTACTATAACACCATTGTCTAAAATGATATAAACCATTTCTAATGTTCACCAATGGACTATTAGGTGTTAATGATGTTATTAATAATTTTTTTATGAAATAGTTTTTTCTATGGTAACCCATCTTATTAAAAAAGAAATGCTTTTAAGAAGTAAATACAGAAACTTTTTTGAAAAATATGTATACATAAACATATAATTATTAGCCTAAACTTCTAGAATCTCGGTCTAAAGGCCCGTATTCACTTGGATTGCGAGAGCAGGTGTGAAGTGCAGGTAATCGATGATTGGTAGAAAATACTTGTAAACCGGGAATTCGCTGTCCACACATATTTTCTACAAATGATTGATTACCTGCACTCGCAGTAATCATAGTGAATACGGGTCTTAAGGTTAGTACCTAAATGACAAAGTTTTGCTTAGTACTTTTATTCAGTAATTTCTTTTCAAAATCCTAGCTAGATTGATTACCCATCCACCACTTAACATCCTGCATGCTATATTTCAGAAAAATTGATGGAGCCTTTTTTTTGTGGGGAAATCCCCTGGGATGCCACTGACTGTTAGGTGTAGCCCGACGTACCTCAGGCCACCTACGGTTTGTAGATGGCAAAAAATTCATTTAGGATGAAAACGATTTACCATGATAAGCGACATACATACGATTAGAGCGCAGGAATTAGTTCGAATCTTCATAAAATAATTTTGAAATGCTTATCCCGATTAATCAAAAAACAATATACCTATTTTACATGCCACTTGATTGTACATAATATAGAGTATGATATTATTGAATAAAATGCATGCAAATATTATCATCATAATGTCAATTTGCACTGTGGTATCCAAGACCACAAGGTCCATGGGCTACAAACGTTCACAATACTTCCCTTCATCACTGATATTAACGTAAACCAGGTAACCGACAACAGCAACGAACACCGTCAATGATAACGTCAGAAACTGTAGCCATTTCAGCTTCTGAAGATCACGATGCAGAACCGCATAGTTCATTTCTAAGTTGGAAAGTGTATTCCCAATTGAATCAGCTTTTTCTGTAGCTTTGCCATCAGTGATGTTGCCATTCTTTGGTATTTCCTTCTCTGGGAACTGACACTTGAGACGGTACTCATCAGTTTTGCTTCCGGTTGACGTTTGCCAAATTTCTGCTAACTCTTTCGGTGTTACATCTGTTTTCGGTATTAATATTGACATGACGAGGAATCTATCTTTGGAAACGGTACGCAATTGTATACCGGGTTGGACAACAATTAATACCGTTTGTGATGATCCGCTTGCTAAAGTACCTGAGCTAGGTCTAACCCGGAACTTTTCTGGTGCAGTTGTTCTTATTTTAAATGAGATGACACTCTCATCCATATTTGTTATGGTAAATTGACCTGAGATTTCATCATTGTCATTTTTGAAAACAATTGTATCATTTGGTACTAATCGTAGCATTTCACCCGGTGAATGTTGTCCATCACCTTGTTCGGCAAATGTTACCTTTTTAGAGATAGACTGTTCCGGTGAGTTTGATCTTGCTTCTGGAATAAACTCAAACACATAGTTGTCCTTCCCTCCCCAAGCTACCAAAGCCTGCTCTGGTGTTACTACTTCCTTCAGGGTATCCTTGCTGACAAACTTCATTTTTTCAACCGCCTGAGCTGGTAATAAAGTCTTTACTACTTTGAACGCAGCCGATAAGACCCAGGGCATGTGATAAATTACTATATAATTAAGGAAAAATGGATAATACAACTTAAACAGCGTGATTAAATATTTCACAAGCTCCATATCCATGTTTCCAAGACCACTGCCTTCCATATCAAAAAACATTGTAATTTTCTTACCATTTTCTTCCCGTTCAACACGATCAAACCAGTAAATCATAATTTTCTTCAACTCCTCAAAGTCCCTTTGCCCTTTGACGTGCATTTTGGCTTTAAAGATGAGCAGGAGACAGCCATCGACGTCTCTACCTCTAGGGAAGAAAATCCCTTCTTGAACGAAGTCCATTCTGATATTACTCTCATTTATGTTGCTTGCGCCGACCGATTTTCTCCATGTTAAGATATCCCACAGCATATTTGCCGCATTCTTGGCATCTTTTTCTTGATGCATAAGCAGTCTTTTGAGATATTTCTCATCTTTTGCTCTTTCCAAATCCAATGGATGAAACTCCGGGGGTGTAGCACTTTCTTTCAATCTCGCTTCAAATAGCGCACGAACGTCCGCCGGCGTCGCCATTTTAGTGAAATATTTATATCATAGGTTGATAAGGATGTTACAAATTAAAGGTTGAGTATTGCTAACTATATCAACATACGGAAAAACTAGCAAAGAGCGAATGAATACGAACTACTGAAGCTCCAAGCTACTTATTTTTCATTTTTCACTAAATGTCATGCGAGGTCCAGGTCTAATAAGGCAGACAAAAGTACATTTTACAAAATTGAGATCAATTTATTACAAAAATAAATATTAGTGGTATCCAACTTAAAAGTATTTGATTTGATTTCACAAATAATTTGTGTCTGACTATTAAAGAAGTTTCAATATGGAACTTAATTCAATAAATTTAAAGTAACTCTCAGAGAATTTTCAAATGGTCTGCTTGAAATGGAACTCGTATGACATTTAATTTGTTGAGTTGCTTAAATTAAAAACACACTCAAATGGTAGATTTTTAATGAATGCAAAATTTTCCACTCTAAACCTTAGAGCATATATATCTCGAGAGCTGCTTAACGGGCGGAAAGCGTAGTTGGAGTAGAGGGAGACTGAGTTTGGTTAGCGTCTGCCTCTGTCACGTAAGACTCTGATTAAGTAATAAAAGAGTAACATTTTATGAGATACTAGCTGAGTCCCAACTCAGATAGTAAAGTATCTTATAAAATGTTGATGCAACACAGAGCGCCCGCTCCAAATCGTGCGAATGGATCGCGCGCGGCACATCCACACTGCCAGCACATTTGGATCACGCTGTTGCCGCGCGCGGGCGGTGCGTGGTGGATTGTCCGGTGTGGACCCAGCTTATGATGAAAAAACAGGACTAGATCAAAGGATTGAATAACTTTGGAGGTAAAGAATAGTACTTCCAATGGCAATACATAATACATACTGTCATTTTTCTACCATCGAAGATGGGTCGAATTATAATCTACCTACATACCTATTTTGCCACTTGCTAAGCAGTGGTTCGCGTGATTAATATTTAATAAAGGTGTTTAACTAAATATTAAACGTCATGTGCCTGACTGTATGGCCTAAAAAAACAAATAGATGAATAAAAAATGTAATAAGACTTCTACAAATCAAATGAATACATTTAATTTATGTATATAATAATAAATCTATGCGTTACATTGCGTTTTAATCAATAATAATCAACCGATTAAATTTATATACAGTAGTAAACAGTAACATTAGTGTCGCATAACGGTATTAGAACACTAAAAACCTAGAACTTGCGTGGTTTGAGCTTTCGATCTGTGTTTTTGAAGTGTGTTTCGAAAGCTTAAATAAGTTATTAGTGCAGTTTTTACGTAATTTACATAATTTTTAAAGAAGATTTGTGGTTTCGTTGAAGGAAAGCGATGTCCGTCTTGTTATTCTGGTAAGTAAACGAGTTTGTAAGCATAATATTATGTTCCCATCTAGGTCATGTTTCTTAAATAATAAATATTAATTTTATGGCTTCGATTGCGCAAGTTTATAGGTTGAAATAAAATTGCGGTTTACAACGTTGTGATTAGGCATTAGAAATTGTTGTTTTTGCCTCTAAAACTAAGCGGTTTAAAAAAAAAATGACTGCTTCAAGTTTTTTTTGGATTAAAAAAATAACAATTTACCATTACTTAATGAAACTAAATAAAAATAAAATTGTTTTCCAACTACTTTTGTAGAATCCAGGAAAGATTTAGATGATCAATAGTAAATTGGGAATCATTCATAATTTCAGTTATAGATTTTGCACATATCTATACATATATACAAATAAATAAAATTGGAGTGTCTGTTTGTAATATTAAAATAACCGCTTTTTACTAAATGCATATGTATGTATACACGGTACATATACCAAAAATGTAGCTAAAAATTTTTTTGTCTGTCTGTCTGTTTGTTCGGGGTTTGTAAATACATACATATTATACATACGAAACACCCAAACTCCGAAACAAATATTCGTAGATGGACATCATACAAAGATTTGGTTCGACCCGGGAATCGAACCCGAGACCTCATGATCAGCAGTCGCACACGCCAACCGCTAGACCAACGAGGCAGAAATCTATATCTATCTATCTATCTATACTAATATATAAAACTGAAGAGCTTGTTTGTTTGTTTGAACGCACTTATATATAAAGCTGAAGAGTTTGTTTGTTTGAATGCGCTAATCTCAGAAACAACTGGTCCGATTTTAAAAAATTCTTTCAGTGTTAGGTAGCCCATTTATCGAGGAAGACTATAGGCTATATATTATCACGCCAAGTCCTACAAGAGCGGAGCACCAATGAAGAATGTTACAAAAACGGGAAAATTATATATGCAATAGGCAATAGGAGACGCAAATGAGGTTGCTTAGATCAGCTAGTTATTGATAAAATGTGTATATTCTTATCTCTCCTAATTAAACAAAGGTAGGTTTATGAAACTTGCATTTCTGTTATCTTAATGTAATGTATTGTGAAGCATAACAAATTTTAAATTAAACTAGCTGAGTCCCGCGGTGTTACCCGCGGTTGCTGTAGTACCGCGGCTGTTTAATAAACCTATATCAACACGGCTAATCACGTCTGGCTAGTTTAGTATAGATATTTGGAACAAGTACTTAAGTAATCACTTGTTCTAAATACCTTTTAATTTTTTTTTTAAAACATGTTTTATTACTTGATAATAAAAAAAACAACTTTAACCCTTTTCATTTGATACCCATGTTGGGTGGGTTGTTCAGAGGTATGTACGCCGCCATTTTGTAACGGCGCCCATTTTGGATTAATAATAATACCGATTATATGTGTTACCGCCAGATTGTCAAAACCGTTAGATTGTAATATATCTGGCGAGATTGTAAACGATGTGAAATGGTATCGACGAATCGTAAGCATATGTCCCGCGCAGCCATTTTCGTTTGTTAATTCGTTTTTGTTGCCGAATGTAAAGTATTTTTGTGATTGATTTTATATTGAAAATACCTCATAGCTTTAGAATTAGTTGTATAAAATTGTTGTTACAGTAAAATTAATTTGTGATTAATCAAAGAAGGTCCAACCTGTTTTTCTTTTATTTAAATTTTATTATACGTGTGGAAACCCCCTCGAGCCGTCAGTCCACCGGGGTTTGCGGCGCTGTGGTGTGTCGGAATCGAACCGACTAAAACCACACGGTGTGCCACTCTGCGCCTGAGAAGGGAGGGATCCGTGAAATGCTGTTATAACCTAGCTTTATGGCCATTAAACGGACTACTGTAAGACAGTTGACAATTTGACGCGTGTAAGCAGTATATCACAGTTGACAATTTATCTATAGTTTGCAATCTCGCTAGGTAGATTATAATCTAACGGTTTTTACGATTTCGCGGACACAGTGACATATATAATTACATTGTATATTATATTTCAAATTTTAGCTCAATCGGAAATCGAGAATCCACTTCAAATTTAACTTGCAAAATTTGAATACAGACAAACATCGGGTCAGGTGAAACTAAATAAAAGCTGATAAAAAACCTTCTTTCTAAAGAAGCCTATGTCCGGCATTGGGTTATTAAAAGATGTTGATATGATATTAAGGGAAGAATCAGATCTGAGTCTGACTCTTCCAGGCTATCAGACCCGAATCTGGATCAATCCGGAAGCCCTAATTTTCTGACCTTGATGACGATATTGCTACCAGATAATATCGCACGTATTTAGCGATATTATATGATATGACGATATTGGTGATTATTGTACTTAAATTAAGATAACACTAAATCTAAGGACGTCTACACAACAAAGTGTCCGGCTTAAGATTATGTATTAAATCTAAGGGCGACTTCACACGGTGGCCTCATTATGAAACAAGTTGGTCGGGGGTTTTTGCGCACTTAACGTCATCATCAACAACCCATAATGTCCTACTGCATGGCTCGGGTCTCCTCAGAGCAGAGGGTTAAACCCATACGTTCCCACGCTGGCCGAGTGCGGGTTGGAGACTGGCAAAACAGCGTTGCGGCTACGGGATTTTGCCGTTTGATGTGTTTAAGCCACCCAAAGACCTCCAACTAAACTTCACGACTGTTATCCTATGATAACAACCGGGATCGACTGCTTAACGTGACCTCCGAATCACGGAGACGCTCATGGTATCATGTCTTCACCCGGGCCTTGGTTGTAGTCCATTCGCTTAGGTACGGTTACTTTGATGGCCATCGACGTCGCACGTTTAGTCAAAGCAAAGCCGCCACGAAATCAAACCGGCTGCCTGCGGCGATCGAATTTCGAACACTGGGCGACCGCTAGTTTATATACATCTGAGACTTAGACCGATAATTCAGTCAACACTATCAGGGACTATATTTCAAAATGTATAAGCGAAATCACACAAGTGAATTTTTTTGTTGGTACGTTTTACGTTAGCTTTTGGAGCATTTCAATAGAATGAAATTCAGGTGGCAACAGCTTGCATATACTGTTAACCATTCACGTCATTTATAGAAATAAATTAAATTGGAGTGTCTGTTTGTAATATTAAAATAACGGTTTTTTACTAAATGAATCTATAGGTATACACGGTACATACGAGACATAGCAAAAATGTATTTGAAAAAAATTTCGTGTCCTGACGCGTCACGTGTCCTGACGCGAGTTTAACACTTTTTACCCAAAAATGTGCACAACGCCCCTGAAGAAGGTAGTAGAGCCACGCTGATTTCAGCACGAACGGGCCGGCTCGACCGGGGCGGTACTACCCTCACACAGAAAATCAACGTAAAATGACAGCGATCATGCTGTCGTGTTTCGTTGATGCGTGGAGACCGGAGGCCCAATGATGCGAAAGCATCACTAGCCCGTCACCATGCTGCATTGTTGCATTGTCTGCGTTCGCAGTATGGTGACCATCACTCTTGGATTCTGCTTATGCTTTCCATCAGGCAGAGTAGAGTCATTATGGCAGGGTCAACCATAAAAAAAAAAAAGAAAAATAGATTTTACTTCAAAAACTTTTTGACGGTAGTCCAAACTCTAATGATAAATAAATACATTTATTATTATATTATGTGTTTGCGGTTTTAATGTTTATTATTTTCAGTGTTAATTTAATTTGATAAAATAAGGAAAAAAATATACCATTATGTTCAAACAATACAATTTGCATTATAGTTTCCTGTTTTTCTATAAACTCTTGTAGCTGTATTTATTTGAATTAAATCTTCCTTACATGAGGTATATACCAAAACTAGTTGTTGCCCGCGGCTCCGCCCGCGTATACGTTGGCTATCGTGGCATATAGTAGGCTATGTGTTATTCTGATGTTATATTATGTGTGTGTGAAGCTATATTACTGTAAAGTTTCGTCCAAATCCGTTCACTAGTTTTTGAGTGAAAGAGTAACAAACATCCATCCATTAATCCAAACTTAAAATTATGTTTTTTTTTGTTTTTTTTTTTTTTTTACTATTTTTACCTTTATCATCACTGCAGTAGATATTCACATACTAAGTCCATGCTCTTTGGAATTAACTATAACTCTAAACATATTGTTTTTTGGATGATAGAACGATAATTCTCTTTCGGTACAACAATAACCGCGAGTAACGCCGCGCGTCAAAGTTAGTCTAAAAAAAGTAGCCTAAGTTACTCCCTGGATCATCTGTCCTCCTGTCAAAATCGGTCCAGCCATTCCAGAGATTACCCGGAACAAACAGACAGACAAAAATTTTTTAACTACGTTTTTGGTATATGTACCGTGTATACATACATATGCATTTAGTAAAAAGGAGTTATTTTAATATTACAAACAGACACTCCAATTTTATTTATGTATATGCTTTTAGATATAACGCGTTTTTTCTAGTCAGAACTAGTTTTTACATGTATGGCTTTGTTAATATTAGAATTAACTAATGTTCAAATCGAATATCAGTTAAAACTAGTATTTAGTGGATAAAACGCGTTAGGACCGGAGGCCCAATGATGCAGAAACATCCTAATAGGTAGGTGACCATTCTGAATTGTTGTATTGTCTATGTATTGAGTATGGTGACCACCACTCTTGAATTCTGCTCATGCTTTCCATCAGGCAGAATAGAGTCAATTTGGCAGTGCAAAGCTTTGTAGTTACGAATTTTAAAACGACGACCGTGGAAGAGCCACGCTTCGGCATGAATGGGCCTGCTCGACCGGAGTGATACCACGGCCTCACAGAAAACCGGTGTGAAATAGTGCTTGCGCTGTGTTTCACCGAGTGAGTGAGGATACCGGAGGCCCATAATCCAAACCCCCTTCCCCTATCTCCCCTTCCCATCCTTCAAAGATCGGCAACGCACTTATGACGCCTCTGGTGTTGCAGGTGTCCATGGGCGGCGGTAATCGCTTACCATCAGGTGATACGCCTGCTCGTTTGCCCGCATATTCCATAAAAAAAAAAACCGCTATTAATATTCCACTAGGTACTGGACAAAGGCCGTTGAAACTTTTACTGTACTTTGCCACGCTAAAAATAAATATATTATTTTTTTCTAAGTTGGCAACCCTCAAACAATTAGTAAAAAACTCTCATCTGCGTTTCGGCCTCGACACAAATGCATAGAAGCGTATCTCTGTTTTTATTGATCTTTTATTACCATGTCCTTTCCTCATAAGTCCAACGAGACGCATCATTAAAGCTAGTGATGCCGAAAATAGTGGCCGAATACTCGGCAAATATTCGGCGAGATTTTTAGTCGAGGCCGAGTATTCGGCAACACTTAGTACGTTTGGCGGATGAAAGGTTTATTTGTATAGTGAACGCGAATGAATGTTCTGTTTCTGCGTTTAGTCTTTACAAACAAATATATTGAGTGTCTGTTTGTTATATTGAAATAACCGCTTTTTACTAAACGCATATGTATGTATACGCGGTACATATACCAAAATAATATATTTTTAAATTTATCTGTCTATTTGTTTATTCCATATAATCTTTGGAACGGCAGTACCGATTTTCACTGATAGCTGATGATAGACTAGCTTTGCCCCGCGGCATTACCTATATATGTTGTTCGCGTAAACTGTCGCGAGAGTTTCTTTTTATTGAAAAAACCAACATTGGTTATTCTGGTAATGATTTGCGGATATCATGAAAATATGGAAAGATATTTTATGATTAAGTAATTCTTTTTATTGCTTAGATTTTACAGTGACTCAAGTACCTACTTATCAGTTGCAAAACTGATAAATAGTATGTCTTATCAGATAAATCTATAAAAGGAGAAATCCTTTTTTACCCGACTACGGCAAAGCCAAAGGAGGGTTATGATTTTGACAGGCTATGTATGTATGTATGTTCATTTGTTCTCTCGTAGCTCCTTAACTACTAATTAGAACTGGACAAATGACGTGTCGTTAGAAGCGGTTATAGGCTATATGATGTGTCACTGAATCTAATGTGGCGCCCTCTAGCCGACATAAAGTACTGTATTAAAAAATAAATGTCAGATAAATATGTCGTGTTTGGTATCATTAGAAAGGGTATTGTACATTTCAAAAATATATATGTTATTAGCATTTTCTCGTGACTTCGTCCATATTTATTCAATAATTGTGATATTTCCATGGTACTTATTTAAAATATACTTTGCAAAGAAATTATTATATTAGCGGCACCAAAACATTTAAAAAAAAAAAGTAAAACTAAAACCCATCTACGACAATTACACTATATGGACTACGGCTTTTGAAACTTAGTAATGCACCATAGTCCATAACACTTTAACAACGCGTGACTACGCCTTTTGAAATTTGTTTCATGCTTTTTCAGCGTCGTTTTTTGTCTTAGTTGGGTTTTAGTTTTTACTTTTATTTTTTGATAAATTTATAAATATACGGATTTAAACGCGAAATGGTTATAGTTTATTTGAATTAATTAAATGTAGATAAAGTGTATGCCGTGAGAGCAAAAAGAAAATAAAATTCGAAATGGAATGTGGGCGTGGCAAGCGCGATAGAATTTGCGAGCATTCGCTCATAGTACCCAATAATCTGTGAAATCAATCGTATTCGAACATTGCGTATTTAATTTGAGTACTAACTACATAGTTGCCATGCGAGCGCGCAATGTATTGCATTTCATAAAATTATTTGGTAGACAGTTCTAATATAAGGGAGCAAACGAATAGCTACCTTATCTAAAAGACATACCTTTGTATTTAGTACATTGAAAGTGGCGTTTAGAATTTATATTAATTCAAACTTCGTTGTGTATGTATAGTCTATTCGCTTAGATACGGTTACCTTGATCGCGCCGCGGTTTCACGTGTGGTAAACCGCCACATAATCAAAGGGCCCGCCTGCGGGGTACACCCACAAGCAAGTATGATTTGTCAGTTTACGCCGTTGTATGAATTAATATATCTGTGTGACTAGGCAACAAAGGATATTTTAGGATTTACCGTCAATGGCACTTCTAATGTTTATTTATGTGTTCTGTGGAGCCAACTACGCAGGTGAAGTAATTCAAAGAGAAGGATAATTTAATACAATCACTACACCTACCCGTTTGGCCAGCTTAACCTATTTTTAACAGACTTCAAAAAAGGAGGAGGTTCTCAATTCGACCGTATATGTTTTTTTATGCGTGTTCGTGGATAACTCCGTCGTTTATGAACCGATTTTGATGATTCTTTTTTTAATTGAAAGGCGATATCCCAACGGTAGTGCCATGATAAGGACACTAAGATCTGATCATGGCATCCAAGAGAAATCGATCGATTTGGTTGTTCTTGAAGACGGTTGTTTATTTTGTTAAAATTTTACTTGTGAGATATCAGCGAATAGCACTAAAAAAACTCCTGTAAGGAATAATTGTCACGAGAGTTGCCAACCATGTTTACATCGTAACCTCGTGACGACCTTCGGCATTGGCAACTTTGCCTTGAAGGTCAAGGTCATGGGCATGGTCTGACATTAGATTTTTTACGCTAAGGTCGTGTTGAATAAACCATCAGTTGATATTATACTATTGCAGGCTGCGCCTCGCGGCATATCAACTGTATTTCAACGCCTTGCTCATCTTATGGTAAAATAAATATCCTATATCCTACTTGTTAATCCAGAGTGTCAGAAGTCCAAATGAAAGTTTATTAAAATTAGTCCAGCAGTTTGAGCGTGAAGGATAAACAAGAATTCAAACAAACATAGAAACAAATTTCGTCTTCATAATATTAATTAAAAAAGTCTATTCTACCTACTATTATTTATCTGTGGCGATATTACATAAACTGCCATAAAATTATATAATCTGTGCTACTTTGAAATGTCAAATAAAGAATTTAAGGTATTCGAAATATAAATAGTTTGACAACTGATTTTTATGAATACAAAAGGTGAAAAAAAGTACATGAGTTGAATTTTAAGTATTAACATGCAGATGGAGTATTGCAGCTTGGTATGGTTTAACTAGCTTAGCCCCGCGGTTTTACCCGGGGTTGTTGTTGTACCGCAAACGCGGATAACACCGAGTAAAGAAGCTATTTATTATTATTAGAGGGTTCCCTAAAAACCTGTAGGGAATATGTAACTGAAAATCTATGCTTTTTGTAATTTTTCCTATATCTGTGCTACAAAGAAAAAAATACAAGCCGTTGCTTCTTGATTCTTTTTGGAACGAAGTTCCTTATCGCGCGTTGTGAAAGGGGGCTAGACGGAAAAAATACTTACGAAAAGTTGTCACGACATCTTTTGCTATGGTAAGCGATTGTAAGCCGTGCGGCGTGCACATGTTTCTCTGTCTCTCTCTCTCTCTTACAGAAAGCAAGCCAGACGTTTTCATTTCTATTTCGCATTGAACAGAGTGGTGTCGCGACGATTATTTTTGTTGAGTATATACAGGTTTTTTTTACATAATAAATAATAAAAAATAATAAAAATAATGAATCCTGACAGTGAACTTCGTTCCATCCAGGTGTCCCTTGACACCTCTCGAGTTTTTTCTTCACGAGAGTACCCTGTAGGTTTAGAATTATCTTGCGAGTGTCGAAAATTTGCGCAATAAACGGCTGTATCTTTTGATTGCGTTGGCTTAGAAGTTTGATTTTTTTCACAGTTCCAAGGGACAGTAGGCAGACGGACAACAAAATGATCCTATAAGGGTTCCGTTTTTGCCTTTCGGGGTACGGAACCTTCAAATGTAACCTAAGTTTACTAGCTATCTGCCAGTGAAAGTTTCATCAAAATCGGTCCAGCCATTCCAAAGCCGGAACAAACAGATAGACACACGAACATTTTAAAATGTGTACATACTTTCACATGCATTTGAGAAAAGTTATTAATTTCAAATTACAAACAGACACTTTAATTTTATTTATTTGTATTATTTTTACACGACTACGGCAAAGCCAAAGGAGGGTTATGTATAGATGTCGGAGCTTCGTATGTGAATGGTATGGTATAATGTTTAATGGATGGTACACCAATACCATGGCATTTTCTAAAGGTCGCTCAACTCCTGTATTGCAAAATGGCGGAACGTGTCATAAAATTGTTAATAGACGCTTATGTAATCGTGGTAAAACTTTCAGACTAGAGAAAAATGCATATTAATGATTGATTTATGATTTCGAAAAAAAAAATGTGTTCAAATTCACAATCATTTATTCATTTAAGAACTTTATTAACGTTAAATTAGAGCTACAGTTAACAAGTAGGTACAATTTTAACAAAAATAAATTCGACTTCAAGGTTCGACTCGATTTCTCTTGGATGCCATCATCAGATATTGATGTCCTTATCATGGTACCATCGTTGGCACATTTCCTTTCCATTAGAAAAAGAATCATCAAAATGGGTTTAATTCTTTGTTCATTTAAATAGTAATATTTTTATGTGTGCTAGGTACCTAAAATCTGTTTGAAGTCAGCGCCAAGCCAAAATGTAATAGGAGATACCGGACTCGCCGAATCATTAAAATCGGTTTATAAACGACGAAGTTATCCGCGAACAAACATAATATATATATATACGGTCGAATTGAGAAACCTTCTCCTTTTTTTGAAGTCGGTCAAAAATCATAGATCGACACAAACAGACGCCACAGTATGTACTGTATTGTCAAGGTGAAAACACCAAAGACCTCTGCCAAAATGCGTAGGGTTTTATGAGAAGAACACTGGCAAAGAAACTCATGGCCACTCTTTTAAAATAAGAGATTTTCAGGTACAATAGTATTAGTAAGTATTACGTGAATGGTTAACTGAATTTTCGGTCTAGGTCTCAGATAGATATAAACTGGCGATCGCCTAGTGTTCGAAATTCGATCTTAATGCAATTTTATTTAAGCTTTCTTCTGTACTCCTTTATATAAACTGTGCGTAAATCAAAAGCGTACAAAGCACTTGCTTTACAATTTTTCAAGACTTTACGATTTTTCTTTTATAAATGGCCTGCCAAAATGATTCTACTCTGCCTGATGGAAAGCATAAGCAGAATCCAAGAGTGGTCGTCACCATACTCATTGCTCGTACAACAATGCAGCATGGTGACCCACACTATGGCGGCTTAGTGATGCTTCTGCATCATTGGGCCTCCGGTCTCACACTCGTCAACGAAACACGACAGCATGAACGCTGTCATTTTACGCTGATCTTCTGTGCGAGGGTACCGCCCCGGTCGAGCCGGCCCGTTCGTGCTGAAATTAGCGTGGCTCTACTACCTGGAAAACTTTAAAATAATAAACTAAAAGATTTTATTTCAAGCAGACCTTTCGATTCATTCTTGAAACATACCATGGAACCGTTCGTACAGGAGTCTCTACGGAGTTGTGTGGGCCTGCCGTTGTAATTATAATGGCAGTTTTTAATAGCCAAATTTAGCGATAGGCATATATACAATTAAGGTTATTAATCCCCAGACATTACTCGAAGTACATAGTTAACATGTGAGCATTTGATGTGTGTGTGTGCGTATGTAGGTCATTTGCCTATGTGCATATTTGTGTATAAATTACTAGCCGACCCACGCAACCTTGTTTGCGTCTCCTATTGACCGTAGCGTGATAATTTTCCCCCGTTTTTGTAACAGTCTTCATTGGTGCTCCACTCCTATTGGTCTTAGCGTGTTGATATATAGTCTATAGCCTTCCTCGATAAATGTACTATCCAACACTGAAATATTTTTTCAAATCGGACCAGCGTTGCAGAGATTAGCGCGTTCAAACAAACAAACAAATAAACAAACGCTTTAGCTTTATAATATTAGTATAGATTCAGTACCGTTGTAAACGATTTTACGTATGTTCGGGTCGAATCTTGCATCTCGATTTTGAAGTAGATATCTTCAACCGATTGAGCTGAAATTTTGCAAGCCTATGTATACAGCGTGACAATACAATATTGTAATGACATGGAGCTGATCTGATGCTGGAGCTGGAAGGTGGCCATAGGAACTCTGTAAAGAAACGTCGCAACATCATCGAGTTTGGACTCGTTTGATTCGTCTCGTACTATTCCAGTAAAAGCTTGGTTTTAAAAAGCTTCTTTATTTAATTTATTGTACTTCGCGATTATGTAGCGATATAAATCGTGTACTGTGTTAATATCTCATCATATCAACAGCTTTTAACAGGCTTCTCCCCTTTTTTGTGCGGAAATCCTAAATGTCGGATTCGAACCAACTAAAAACCTCTGGGGAACCAGGTGCACCCTCAAAAGGAACCCCTGGAATCTCGACGTACCACGGGCCACCTACGGTTTGTAGATGGCACCCTCCTGTGTAGGAACAGGAACCCCGATGCTCCTTTTCTATTTAGAAAAGGGCGCCCACACTTTGTAGCCCTCGCGCCGCCACCCTGGCCTGCTTCTGCTAGGGTGACATTCAAACATCATTGGGCCTCCGGTCTCGCACTCATCAACGAAACACGACAGCACAAACGCTGTCATTATACGTAGATCTTCTGTGCGATGGTAAAGGCGAGGGCTGAAATCAGCGTGGCTCTACTACCTTGAATGATTTGCTTCCATACAGTCCTTTTCAATACAGTTTTAATTTATCTCAAGGTTACATTAAAACAACCGTTAGTCTTCTCTTACGAGACCCACGGGAAGAATTGAAATGGTAACAATCATTATTAATCTTACTTTCATCTGTGATTACCCGGACAACATCAAAGATAAAGTGTTTTTTTTTATGTTTGGCCCTGCCAAAATGAGTCCACTCTGCCTAATGGAAAGCATAAGCAAAGTCCAAGAGTATTGGTCACCATACTGCAGACAATGCAACAATGCAGCATGGTGACCCACACCATGGCGGGCTAGTGATGCTTCTGCATCATTGGGCCTCCGGTCTCGCACTCACCAACTAAACACGACAGCATGATCGCTGTCATTTTACGTTGATTTTCTGTGCGAGTAGTACCGCCCCGGTTGAGCCGGCCCGTTAGTGCTGAAATCAGCGTGGCTCTTACTACCTTGATTTGTAGTGTAGTTTTTTTTATACCTTTTGAGACAAAAGTTGAACCGATTTCAATAGGCCAAGGTAGCAAACCTACCAGGACATCAGAACTGCAGAGAGAAGGAACACTTGACACAAATTCTATACCAACCCGCCTGGATCGCGTGGGGTAGAAGGACAAAACCTCCTGTCTATGGCGTGTCTGTTAAAGACTTGATGATGTATTCGATTATACGGCCTCTTAAACCGAGTGTCCACCGAACAAAAGCTGGCAACTTTTTAAACGACTTCAAAAAAAAGGAGATTTCTCAATTTGAACGTTCTTTTTTTATTTTTTATATGTGTTCGGGGATAACTTCGTCGTTTATGAACCGATTTTGATGATTCTTTTTTTTTATGGAAAGGAGATGATGATAATTACATTAATATCTGATGATGGCATCCAAGAGAAATCGAGTCGAACCTTGAAGTCGGTTTTATTTTTGTTAGAATTGTGTGTTGTCAAAATGTCAACACGTGTTTGGTGACAAAAGTTTCTGTAATTTCCTTGTGTTGGCAACAAATGTTTGGAACCATGTTTCTGGTTTTGGCGGTAAACATAAAAAAAACTCGAGAGGTGTCAAGGGACACCCGGATGGAACGAAGTTCACTGTCAGGATTCATTATTTTTATTATTTTTTATTATTCATTATGTACAAAACAACGCGCGATAAGGAACTTCGTTCCAAAACCTGTATATTCTCAACAAAAATAATCGTCGCGACACCACACTGTTCAATGCGAAATAGAAATGAAAATGACTGGCTTGCTTTTTGTAAGAGAGAGATAGACAGAGAAACATGCCCACGCCGCACGGCTTACAATCGCTTACTGTAGCAAAAAGTGTCGTGACAACTTTTTGTAAGAATTTTTGTGTCGTGACAACTTTTCGTAAGATTTTTTTCCGTCTAGCCCCCTTTCACAACGCGCGATAAGGAACTTCGTGCCAATACGCTTGTTGCAGACATTTATTGGCTCTGTGGAGACGCTTAGATGGAATGTTTTTCAAATTGTTAGCGACTCAGTGTAGACACAATGGAAAGAAAATGTGACGATTTTTTGAAGACTTGCCGACAGTTGGAAACACTGAAATTGCTAACAATTTCCGTGGAGACGCGCCTTTGAATATTTTACTACATATTTGTTTAACAATATAATACTTGCTAATTCATGTGCATGTTTTCACTTCGTTTTATGAAGGTCATAACTGCGCACATTGTTTACTTAGAAAATAACTCGAAACGTTTACTTTTGAGAATGTTTTTAACACGCGTTTAGCTGCATTTGTATATACATATGTTGGTATGTATATAACGGTATTTTTGAACGTGATTTTCACTCATCTATACAAATAAATAAAATTGGAGTGTCTGTTTGTAATATTAAAATAACCGCTCTTTACTAAATGCATATGGATGTATACTAATATATAAAGCTGAAGAGTTTGTTTGTTTGTTTGAACACGCTAATCTGAGGAACCGCTGGACCGATTTGAAAATTCTTTCAGTGTTAGATAGCCCATTTATTGCGGAAGGCTGTAGGCTATATATCATCACGCTACGACCTACAGGAGCGGAGCAACAATGAAGAATGTTACAAAAACGGGGGAAAATTATCACGCTACGGGCAATAGGAGACGCAAACGAGGTTGCGTGGGTCTAGTGGATGTATATATGGTACACTAGCTGAACCCCGCGGTTTTACCCGCGGTTATCGTCGTACCGCGAGCAACGCCGCGGGACAAAGTTGTATAAAAAAGTAGCCTAAGTTACTCCCTGGATCACCAGCTACCTGCTAGTGAAAGTCCCGTCAAAATCGGTCATCATCATCGGTATTACAAACAGACACTCCAATTTTATTTATTTGTATAGATACAGTCAACAACCCTGTTATTTATTTAGAAACTTAGAAATTGAAGTTCATAATCTTGATGTACAAAATATGTTTACAATTTTGAATGAACTATAACGTCTAAACTAGGCCGAGTTTCTATGTTGACTATCAATAAATTATGATAATAAACAGACATTTATTTACATTATTGCTGGGGTATATTAACAGTAACGATTTAAACGGAACTGGGAGATCGGGAAAGGGCCGATACCGCTCGAAGAAATTCCTCCCGACTGCCAAGGTAGGCCATCACGATATAAATACAAAATATACTTATTTTTTCATACATATTATATTTATACAGAAAATAATTAAACTCCGAAACACAAACATTTGGTCCGACCCGGGAATCGTACCCGAGACCTCATGCACAGCTATCGCATACCTTATACCATAGCCTACGAGGCAGTGAACTACCACATAATGACTACAAAACAGACATACATATAATATGAAAATGAAAATGAAAAATATTTATTTTGGCACACACTATAAAAATAACAATAAAAATACATAACAAAAAACTGTACCAATTCACCATCACCCAATTCAGCATTGTGTCAGGCAAAAACCTGACGCTGATTTTCAATTGGGCCCAAGTGACAGTAGTATACCCAAAGTACTTAACTGACAATTATTGACTTTATACATAAAAAAAACTAATTGCATTATTATTATTATCACCATTATAACAGGTAGCTAATTGACTAAAAAATACATGTTATATATTTGAAGCAATGCTCTCACACCGAACAACTGTAACATTCACTAAATTGTAATAATAGAAAAAAGGTTAAATACTAACAAAAACAGCTAAACAAATGAATATTATATAGGTGCTCGTAATAACGCTCGTAATATAGGTACCTACAGTACATTCAACTTGTCAATTTAGCTACTTTTACATAATTACTACTTATATCACTTCCGGTTGTCAACGTCAATGTCAACTAATTTGTGTAATGTCCGTTCTGAAATGATTAACTTTTATGTACACCGCCTAATAATCATTCGTTCTAAAACCATAATTGTGACATAATTTCAATATGGCGGCTGATTGGCGGTAATTTTTTGTGTTGATCTAAATAGATGACATTGATTTGCTATTATTATTATTTAACAACGCCCATGGTCGCTAGTAGTTTGTGAGTTTGTAACCCCTGAACATGTCAGGCTGGTTACTTCACCGACTAGTCCAGCGGTAGATATCAATGAGCCCAGGGCCTTAGAAAAAGTAAGTTAAAAAAATAATATTAAGAGGTATGAGGTAAAATTAAAATAAAATCTATAGGTACAAATAAATAAAATTGGAGTATCTGTTTGTAATATTAAAACAACCGCTTTTAACTTAATGCATATGTATGTATGCACGATACATATACCAAAAATGTAGTGCCAAAAATTTTTTGTCTGTCTTTCTGTCTGTCTGTTTGTTCCGGGTAATCTCTGGAACGGCTTTACAGATTTTGACGGGACTTTCACTGGCATATAGCTGATGATCCTGGGAGTAACTTAGGCTACTTTTTTTAGACTAACTTTGTCCCGCGGCGTTACTCGCGGTACAACAATAACCGCGGGTAACACCGCGGGGTTCAGTTAGTATTTGAATAAGATGTGTGTGTGTATGTATGGGAGCCCTAAGGAACTCTTCAGAAGAAACACCCACTCCTCAGTGATGCATACATATATTAATGTTACAAGTTATGATGTTCTTGGATACCGCTTTCCATCAGAGAGAGAAGAGTCACTATGGAAGGGCTTTGCTTCCTATAAGTCTCCCCTCTTGAATCAAGGAAGGGGTTTTTTATAACCTGCCTTGGAATATTTCCTCTACCACCGGGAACTTCATGAATATACAAGAAATTGACAGAAAGAGTAGATCAAGGTAGTAGAGCCACGTTGATTTCAACACGAACGGGCCGGCTCGACCGGGTCGGTACTACCCTCGCACAGAACATCAACGTAAAGTGACAGCGTTCGTGCTGTCGTGTTTCGTTGGTGAGTGCCAGACCGGAGGCCCAATGATGCAGAAGCATCACTAGGCTGCCATAGCGTGGGTCCCCATACTGCATTGTTGCATTGTCTGCATTCGTAATGAGTATGGTGACCACCACTATTGAATTCTGCTTATGCTTTCCATCATATAAAAAGAACAACTATTTTGTTGGACACACAAAGTGTGGTAATATGTAGAGTTTGAAGTGGTAAAGTTATCGCCAGAGGCGTCTCTAGCGCATGAAGCGCTCGTGTGCAATCATTCCTTTAGCGCCCTTTAGTAAGCTTAGCGCCCTTCACTTAGTGCGCTAGTTCATTAAAAGTGCCGCGGTCGGCGCCCCTAACACTGCTGGCTGCGCCCGTGTGCACCGCACAACCGGTACTTAAACTACGCAGCCGAGCTATTATAAGTTTGCACCTCGCTGGACTTCGGCGCCCACTTCCCCGCTCCCCTTCCCGTGATCGCCCTGTAGCATCTATGTCACCGAAACACTTCGCACAAGTATGCGACAGAAGACGGACAGAAGTTTTGAGTTTGTCTACTTTTTCGCGAGGTGCAAACTTGGCTGCGTTGTAAGTAAAGAAGCCCCTGGTTTTCGTTTAAACCATGTTGTAAAAGGTCACGAGGAACGGTAGGAGGGTTTCCAGAAGCCGCTGATGCGTTTCTGGAGCTCCCTCCCGACTGCCGAGGTATGCCGCCGCGAGGTTTAGTGGGTAGAGCGATTCGTTGGGAGTCCCACACACTCCATTCGTGTCCTCCCCACCCCCCAAGGAGGGTATGGTGCACAATGCATTCTTACTGCTAGACAGAGGCCTTTTCTTAGAAAGGAGTTTTTGGTTTTCTATGACACTGGCCGGACGGTTGGTATAGGAGTGTCAAGAGTTCGTTCTCTACTTTAGCGCTGTTGTCCTGGTAGTATGCTCCTTATGTCAGCTCTTACCACACCCACGGGATAAAAAGAGGTAAACACTCTGTAAGACGTCACTGACAACTTGCATGACTGACTAACTTTTAAACTTTCGCGTTCCATGATATATTAACAACTTTTTTTTTTTTTTTTTTTAACGTGTGGAAACCCCCTCGGGCCGTCACCCCGCCGGGGTTTGCGGCGGGGCGGTGTGTCGGAATCGAACCGACTAAAACCACACGGTGTGCCACTCTGCGCCTGAGACGGGAGGGATCCGGGAACTGCTGTTATTAACACATCCGGACCCCTCCCAGCGCCTGCCCGCACTGAAGCGGGCACCGTCTGCTGGTACACTCTCTAATTAGGCGACGTACGGCACACGCGTAACGTCGCCCCCTCGCGGGCGGCCACTAAAGCGGATGGTGGGGAAAACCCATCCCGACCATCCGCGGCCACACTCAGGGCGGCATGAGGCGCTGATAGGCGCGCCTCCGCCGCCCGGTTCGCCGGCGACGGATCGGGTCCGAGTGGATATCATCCTCCCGGGCCTTCTCCGCCGCCTCCTTCTGCGAAATTATGTCTTCGCAGAAGGCTGCGACCGCGGTAAAACTGCTGTCGCTGCCGGCCATGGATGATATATTAACAACTAGCTGAACCCCGCGGTGTTACCCGCGGTTATTGTTGTACTGCGAGTAACGCCGAAGGACAAAGTTAGTCTAAAAAAAGTAGCCTAAGTTACTCCCCGGATCATCAGCTACCTGCTAGTGAAAGTACCGTCAAAATCGGTCCAGCCGTTCCAGAGATTACCCGGAACAAACAGACAGACAGACAGACAGACAGACAAAAATTTTTTTAACTACATTTTTGGTATATGTATCGTGTATACATACATATGCATTAAGTAAAATGCGGTTATTTTAATATTACAAACAGACACTCCAATTTTATTTATTTGTATAGATTATTTTTACGGGAATTAACGCGATCACTTATTAAAAGGTATTACATACCTCTGATTTGCCTGTGTCCTTTTTTGCCTCTGATTTGCCTCTGAGTTACTCAGTCAGCCTGTGACCACGGCCAGTGCAACCTGGTCGAAACGTCAGGCAAATCAGAGGTATGTAATACTTTTAATAAGTGATCGCGTTAATACCCGTAAAATAATCTATACAAATAAATAAAATTGGAGTGTCTGTTTGTAATATTAAAATAACAGCTTTTTAATCAATGCATATGTATGTATACACGATACATATACCAAAAATGTGGTTAAAAAATTTTTTGTCTGTCTGTCTATCTGTCTGTCTGTCTGTCTGTCTGTCTGTCTGTCTGTCTGTCTGTTTGTTCCGGGTAATCTCTGGAACGGCTGGACGGATTTGGACAGGACTTTCACTAGCAGGTAGCTGATAATCCAGGGAGTAACTTAGGCTACTTTTTTAGACTAACTTTGTGCCGCGGCGTTACTCGCGGTACAACAATAACCGCGGGTAACACCGCGGGGTTCAGCTAGTTGTTAATATAATTGCATGACTGACCTTTATACCAGAGGAAAAAAAACTTCTTTTTTACCCGACTACGGCAAATCCAAAGGAGGGTTATGCTTTTGACAGGCTATACATGTATGTATGTTCTGTTAATGTATAGTTTTCTGTTAAATTTTGTATAATGTTATGTATGATTAAGTAATTCTTTTTATTGCTTAGATTTTACAGTGATTCAAGTACCTACTTATCAGTTGCAAAACCGATAAATAGTATATCTTATCAGATAAATCTATAAAAGGAGAAACCCTTTTTTTACCCGACTACGGCAAATCCAAAGGAGGGTTATGTTTCGTGTATGTTATGTTATGTGTATTGTTCATTTGTTCCCCTCATAGCTCCTTATCTACTCATTAGAACTGGACAAATGAGGTGTCGTAATCGACGTGTCACTGAATCTAATGTGGCGCACTTACTGTATTAAAAAAATATTTATGTATGTGCCTGCCAAAATGACTCTACTCTGTCTGATGGAAAGCATAAGCAGAATCCAAGAGTGGTGGTCACCATACTCATTGCTTGGGCAGACAATGTAATAACGCAGCATGATGACCCACACTATGGCGGCCTAGTGATGCTTCTGCATCATCATCTATACATCTATACAACTAAATAAAATTGGAGTGTCTGTTTGTAATATTAAAATAACAGTTTTTTAATCAATGCATGTGTATGTATACACGATTCATATACCAAAAATGTAATTAAAAAATTTTTTGTCTGTCTGTCTGTCTGTCTGTCTGTTTGTTCCGGGTAATCTCTGGAACGGCTTGACGGATTTTGACGGGACTTTCACTGGCAGGTAGCTGATGATCCGGGGAGTAACTTAGGCTACTTTTTTTAGACTAGCTTTGTCCCGCGGCGTTACTCGCGGTACAACAATAAACGCGGGTAACACCGCGGGGTTCAGCTAGTAAGACATAAAAATCGCCTTCTACAATATTATTTATATTGATAAAGTTTTATCGAAACAAAAGCAAAGTCGTTTGTTTACAAAAAGAATTTCCTTGGTATCTCACCAAGGTTTTTACCTCTTAAACAAGAGAACATATTTTTCTTCTATGCATTTTTTTTATTGCGCAAAAGGCCGTGAGCCAAACTCGTCTAATTAAAATGACAATAGATGTCATTCAGGGCTGTAGACTGTAGGTATATGGGTGTACTGGTGGTGTAAGGTATTCCCGCGCATTCTGTGCCTTTAAATAAAGATTTTGTTAACTATTATTAAAAGACTTGTAAAAAAATTGTTTAAACTTTATTTTACATCTTTTAAAGCAAACAATTCTTGCTTAAATTGTTTTTATGAAACTACTGGCTGAACCCCGCGGTGTTACCCGCGGTTATTGTTGTACCGCTAGTAACGCCGCGAGACAAAGTTAGTCGCTACTAATCAGACAGACAGACAGAAACAATTTTTTTAACATAAATTTGTGGTATATGAACCGTGTATACATACATATGCATTTAGTAAAAAGCGATTATTTTAATATTACAAACAGACACTCCAATTTTTAACCGACTTCAAAAAAAGGAGGAGGTTTCTCAATTCGACCGTGTGTTCGGGGATAACTTCGTCATTTATGAACCGATTTTGATGATTCTTTTTTTAATGGAAAGGAGATATCCCAACGGTGGTACCATGAGAAGGACACTTAGATCTGATGATGTCATCCAAGAGAAATCGAGTCAAACCTTGAAGTCGGTTTTATTTTTTGTTAAAATTTTACTTGTATTTATTTGTATAGATTGGGTATATGTACCGTGTATACATAGATATGCATTTAGTAAAAGGCGGTTATTTTAATATTACAAACATACACACCACATTTTATTTATTTGTATAGATGTATAGATGATACACGTGGCAAACGCATATTAAAACGGATGCAACACAGTCCGCCATTCTTGCTTATTTCAATTAACACATTAATAGGCGTACTTGACTGCAATCTCTATGTAAATACCGGCCAAGTGTGTGTCGGTCGTTTCATTATTTCGTATTATAAACAGGTACCTGGAATCTTGCAACTTAATTTTGAAGCAGATATCTTCAACCAATTTTGCTGAAATTTAACAAGAATCTATACTAATATATAAAGCTGAAGAGTTTGTTTGTTTGAACACGCTAATCTCAGGAACCACTGAAAAAATCTTTCAGTGTTAGAAAGCCTATTTATCGAGGAAGGCTATAGGCTATATATCATCACGCTAAGACCTACAGGAGCGGAGCAACAATGTTACAAAAACGGTGGAAAATGATTACGCTACGGGCAGTAGGAGACGCAAACGAGGTTGCGTGGGTCTGCTAGTTTAATATTAAAGTAGTGAAGTAAAGATTGTTCGCGTCAGTTTTGTTCGCCATTACTCTTTATATACAACCATTATATACTATAGCAAAGCGTGCCAAGACACAGATGGCTGTTTATATTAAACAACAGATATTTATGTTCTTTGGTTATTGTAATGAAGATATGTTTCATATACAAGTTATGTTATTACGGATGTAAGTTAATAATTGTAAGGTAAATCTATGTTTATAATTCTTCTGTGGCTATTTAACGGATGTTTTTTTTATTTAATAGAGGGCAAACGACCAGACGTATCAAATCAAATCATATTTATTTATTTTGTAGTTGAACCCCGCGGTGATACCCGCGGTTATCGTCGTACCGCGAATAACACCATGGGACAAAGTTAGTCTAAAAAAAGTAGCCTAAGTTACTCTCTGAATCATCAGCTACCTGCCAGTGATAGTCCCGTCAAAATCCGTCCAGCCGTTCCAGAGATTACTCGGAACAAACAGACAGACAGACAAAAGAATTTTTAACTACATTATTGGTATATGTACCGTGTATACATACATATGCATTTAGTAACAAGCGGTTATTTTAATATTACAAATACGTCCAGTACTTTTTGCGTGAATAAGTAACAAACATACACACTCACAAACTTTCCTCTTTATATATTAGTGTGACTAATATTATAAACGCGAAAGTTTGTTACTCTTTTACGCAAAAACTACTCAACGGATTTGGATGAAACTTTACAGTAATATAGCTTATACATCAGAATAACACATGGGCTACTATTTGCCGCGATAACCGACAAACACGCGGGCAAGAACTAGTGTATAGTACCTGTATATTATAATAGAGGAAATACAAGAATTTTAAAGACTGAGAAGCCGGACCGGGTCACGAGTAAGGTAAAAACGGTAAAGTAAACGTTAAAAAATAAGAATAACGGGTAGTAACTAGTTATTATATAAGTAAGTACGCAAATAAAACATTCGCGACATTTTTACTCAGCGCTGTTACTCAAGCATAAAGCTTTCACCTTAAAACTTTGTTGGCTTAAAAACAACATTGAATAACTTAGTTTAACAGGTGTGTTAAGGTGAGTGAGGACACCGGACGCCCAAATCCCAACCCCTTCCTCCATCTAAACCATCCCTCATCCGGCAACGCACTTGTGCGGGTGTTACGGGTGTCCATGGGGAGGCGGTAGTCGCTTACCATCAGTTTGCCCCTTATTCCATAAAGAAACTACCCTAGCAGAAGCAGGCCAGGGTAGCGCCGCGAGCGCTATGTAGGCGTCCTTTTGGGGACAGAAAGGAAACATCAGGGTCCGATACAGGAGGGGGCCATCTACAAGTGTTTCATGATATATTAACAATTATTTTTACTTGTATTAATAATTGTTAATACATCTACAAGTGGTACGTTGCCCGAGATAGGTCGGGGTTCCAGGGATTTCTTTTCTAGGGTTCACCTGGTTCTCTGGCCACTTGTATCCGAGACGTCGTGTGGTTTTTGGTTGATTTGAGTCCGACATAACCACCAGGATACGTTCCCTGAGCGTATTTGGTATCGAACAGTCACCTGCACGTATTTGGTATCGAACAACCAGCGTGTGGTATCTGGGAGGATTTCCGCACAGAAAAAAAGTAGTTAAGCAATTATAGGTATAGCCATACCAAACTTCAATCGTAATCGATGACTGCCTCGTTGGCCTAGCGGTTGGCGTGTGCGACTGCTGATCATGAGGTCTCGGGTTCAATCCCGGGTCGAACCAAATGTTTGTTGATCTGCAAATATTTGTTTCGGAGGTTGGGTGTTTTCTATGTATAATACGTATGAATTTACAAAAAAAAGTATATATGTATTAATATCAGTTGTCTAGTACCCATAACACAGGCTCTGCTTAGCTTGGGACTAGATGGCGTTGTGTGTTAGATGTCCGAAATATTTTAAATATTTAATTAATACAAATAAATAAAATAGAAGTGTCTGTTTGTAATTTCAAATTAACAACTTTTCACTAAATACATATGAAAGTATATACCGTACTTACATCAAAAAAAGATATTTCAAATTATTTGAAATGGCTGGACTGATTTTCACGGAAAGTCCTCGTCCTCGGCATACCTCGTCGAGACGAAGCAAACGTTTACTGAGTTCCTATGGCCACCTTCCAGCTCTAGCATCAGATCAGCTGGATGTCTTTGGGACTTGGAACTTACCCAAATAATCTTGGGAAGATTAAAAAGTGAGCTCTTACGACACCCAAGAGATGAATAGAAATGGAGCCACTCCTTAATCTGTCACCGCTTTAATATAATTTGACACACATTTAACACAATTTCCTTATAGTCTAGTTTGAGTAATGCAGTTACTTTATTAAGAATGACCTCAGCGCCTCTGTCCTTGTATATAACATTATACCTATAGCGTGATGTTATACAGGCTATTAGCATTTTCCGTGTTGTTTATAATCAATTTCGAAAAACAAGGTGTACAATTCCGTTGTAATTTTTACCCGGCTACGGCAAAGCCAGGGTTATGATTTTGACAGGCGATGTATGTATGTTCAGTTGCTCCTACTACAACTACTTATTATTGGTATTGTTAGAAGTGTTTGTTCACGGAACCTAATGTGGCGCCCTCTAGCGGTCATAAAGTATTGTTTTAAAAAAATAATTTGCGATAAATATGCCGTGTTTGGTATCATCAGTAAGGGCGTTTCTTGTACATTTCAAAAAAATATATATCATTAGCATTTGCTCCTGACTTTGTACGTATTTATTCGAAAACTGTGATATTTAAATTATAGCGACACCAAAACAGTAATTAAAACCCAACTACGAAAAAAAACGAACCTGAAAAAGTATGAAACAAATTGGAAAAGTCGTAGTCACACGTTACATAGAAACGTACCATAACATGTATTTATTTGCAAAAAAGTATAGGTGTATTATATCAGTTATCTAGTACCTATAACACAAGCTCTGCTTAGCTTGGGACTAGATGGCGTTGTGTGTTAAATGTACGAAAAAATAAGTCTTTTGCTGATAAAGTCTTCACTTCGAGAAAAGAATTCAACAAAATCTTTATATGCTATTTTTTTTATTAGAAACAGTAACGTCATACAACTCTGCCACCTCCCTATGCCATAAAAAGTTTAATGTTACATTATAACGACCACAATAGCAGAGGACATTACACGGATGTGCGGTGAATCGTAATTTTCTTTTAACGTTGAACGTGGCATTGAAAATATCATGTTCACGGCTATGTGACTGAGAGGTAGATAGAAGCATATAAATAATTAAAAAAAAACTACTACCGCCATCTAGCTTCAAACTAAGCAGAATTTTTATTATGATAGCTAGGCTAGATTGACTGATAGAATTTTTATATACTTTTTTTCTAAATACATACATATTATATATAGAAAACACCCAAACTCCAAAACAAATATTTGCAGATTAAACAAACTCTAGCTGACCCACGCAACCTCGTTTGCGTCTCCTATTGCCCGTAGCGTGATAATTTTACCCCGTTTTAAAACATTCTTCATAGGTGCTCCGCTCCTGTAAGTCTTAGAGTGATGATATATAGCCTATAGCCTTCCTCGATAAATGTACTATCCAACACCGAAAGAATTTTTCAAATCGGAGCGTTCCTGATATTAGCGCGTTCAAACAAACAAACTCTTCAGCTTTATTATATTAGTATAGATAGAGTTATGTCGTTGTAATTTCATCACAAACATGGTCCAACGCTCCGTTAGATAATATTATTATTAGTGACGTAATATGATAGATGAAACTGCGCGTACGCACGCACGCTACGCAATGTCATTGGATTTCGACTGCCTCGGTGGCGCAGTGGTAGCGTACGCGACTGCTGTTCTTGAGGTCTCGGGTTCGATTCCCGGGTCGGAACAAATGTTTGTATGATCTGCAAATATTTGTTTCGGAGTTTGGGTGTTTCTATCTATAATATGTATGTATTTACAAAAAAAAGTAAATAAGTATTTATATCAGTTGTCTAGTACCCATAATACAAGCTCTGCTTAGTTTGGGACTAGATGGCGTTGCGTGTTAGATGTCCGAAAATATTTATATCATATTTATATTATTATTATATATATATTATATATATTATTATATACTCCTAGTGATGCTTTTGCTTCTCTTCGCAGTCCTGTTGTCCTGGTAATTTGCTCCCTCAGTCAGCTCTTACGACACCCACGGGGTGAATAGGGGTGGTCACACTCTGTATTCTAAATTCGTCACCACATTTGTGATTTATTCAATAAGTTTTTTTAAAGAAAGCTTTTATTAACTGTTAATAAAAAAAATACACTAAGGCCTCTCATTTGATACCCTTAATGTACGCCGCCATTTTGTAACGGCGGCCATTTGGGATTAATAATAATACCGATCATATATTATGTAATTACATTGTTATTAGAACTAAAGGTATATTTCAAATTTTAGCTCAATCGAAAATCGGGAAGTGGATCAAATTAACTTGCAAGATTTGATTACAGACAAGCATTGGGACAGGTGAAACTAAATAAATAAAAAAATATAACCGACTTCAAGGTTTGACTCGATTTCTCTTGGATGCCATCATCAGATTTTAGTGTCTTTATCATGGTACCACCGTTGGGATATCTCCTTTCCATTAAAAAAAGAATCATCAAAATCGGTTCATAAACGACGAAGTGCTCCGCGAACACAAAAAAAAAATATATAGATACGGTCGAATTGAGAAACCTCCTCCTTTTTTGTAATAAGTATGTTTGTCTGGTTATCATAGTACTGACTGTGCTTAATATAGGATCAGATGACCTTGAGTGAGATGTGTGAGGATATAATTGTTATCTCCATCGTTTTACCATCGAGAGATTATGTAGCTGTTTGCCAGCTTATTGATATAAACTCGTAAGAGACTTAGTCGCACCAATATAGTCACAAAACGATTCGTTTGTACACTTAACTTATCTTTTAACAATTATTATCATGGCTGTTAATAAAACTTTAAACCTATGTCCCATCCCAGTTGACTTTTGTGCAGATAAATAAAAATTTGAACAAAAAATAAACTGATTTCAAGAACTGGATCAAATTGAAATGAGACACGGGAAGTACCGGCTTTCTTATAAAAAAAATAGTTAAAAACGGTTCACCCAGTCGAACATTATGAGGTAACAAACATAAAGAAAAATACAGTCGAAATAATAACCTTCTCCTTTTTTGAAAAAATGCAAGGTATTCAACTTAAAACTAGGTTAAGTTACAAATCGAACATGAGAGCCTCCGTTGCCAAATTAGGTAAAATGTTTAAAAACCTGTATTTCGTCTTACGGCGCCATTCTCCACTGGAATTTCAACTTAACCAGTATTGACAGACTTTTATTTTGTTTTTGTTTGGCCCTGCCAAAATGACTCCACTCTGCCTGATGGAAAGCACAAACAATCCAAGAGTGGTGGTCATCATACACATTGCGAATGCAGCATGGTGACCCACACCATGGCGGCTTAGTGATCCTTCTGCATCATTGAGCCTCCGGTCTCCACTCATCAACGAAACACGACAGCACGAACGCTGTCATTTTACGTTGATTTTCTGTGCGAGGGTAGTACCGTTCTAGCCGGCCCGTTCGTGCTAAAATCAGCGTAGCTTTACTACCTATGTTAAAAAAGTAAGTAGAATAAATCTAGTGTGACTATTGATTAAAAAATCGGCCAAGTGCGAGTGGCACCCGCGCAGGAAGGTTTCCGTACCATTATCGTTATTAATATCCAGAAAAAAATTACGTTTGTTGATGGGAGTTCCCTTAAATATTTATTTTATTCTGTTTTTATCATCTTTGTAAATTTCAACTGTCTAACTATCACGGTTCATGAGATAAAGCCTGATGACAGACGGACAGCGGAGCCTTAGTAATAAGGTCCCGCGTTTGGATACGGAACCCTAAAAAATAACAAAATGAAAAGTTTGACATGAACCTCTCTCTTTTCTTTACGGAATAGGGGCAAACGAGCATACATATCGCCAGATGGTAAGTGATTACCGCCGCCCATGGACACCCGCAACACCAGAAGCGTCACATAGCGTTGCCGGCCTTTGGGATTAGGAAGGGGTTGGGTATGGGCCTCCGGTATCCTCACTCACTTGATGAAACACCGGTTTTCTGTGAGGCGGTCGAGCCGGTCCATTCATGCCGAAGCGTGGTTCTCCCACGGTATTTGTATGTGTTTGGGTGTATGTGATAGATAGTTCCCCCAATACCACGAAAAATCAAACATATTGTCGTCAGTCGACCTTGAAATACTTATTTTAGTGCCAGGACGTTTACAGATCAAATAGATAGCTTCTGATTTATCAGTTATAGTGATAAGGAAACATCTATAAACTGAGTTATATTTTATCATATAGATTTCCTGTGAATCAAACGTGTTTGTTATCTGTGGCATTTTACCTGATTCGTTGATTTTACAAGTTAAGAAGATTTTTGGATCTTTTTAATGGACTGCGACAGAAAGAGGGTAATGTTTTTCGAGTGTATATATACTGTGTGTATGTGTCGAGTGTATCTTTTATACAAATAAATGAAGTTGGAGTGTCTGTTTGTAATATTAAAATAACAGCTTTTTAATCAATGCATATGTATGTATACACGATACATATACCAACAATGTAGTTAAAAAATTTTTTTGTCTGTCTGTCTGTTTGTTCCGGGTAGTAGCTAGTAGGAAATAGTATTTAGATATCAGCAGATTATTTATCACGTATTCAATATCTCGTCGAGAATAAGACGTGATTAAATGCAAGATATCGATAGATTTTAGTATAAACTAGCTGAACCCCGCGGTGTTACCCGCGGTTATCGTCGTACCGCGAGTAACACCGCGGGGCAAAGTTAGTCTAAAAAAAGTAGTCTAAGTTACTCCCTGGATCATCAGCTACCTGCCAGTGAAAGTCCCGTCAAAATCCGTCCAGCCGTTCCAGAGATTACCCGGAACAAACAGACAGACAAAAAAAAATTTTAACTACATTGTTGGTATATGTATCGTGTATGTACATACACATACATACATATGCATTGATTAAAAAGCTGTTATTTTAATATTACAAACAGACACTCCAATTTTATTTATTTGTATAGATATGTATAAATATTATACGTAAAATGAATAAATGAGTCGTTGTAGACAATCAAAACGGAAAACAGGAATAGGTCAGCTTAACCATTTTATCAAGTTTATAAGATATCATTTTCTGTCTTTCCAGAATTACACACAACAATGGCGTGAGCTGAAAGTAATCGACGCCATCTACCGGCCACCCGCTGCAACAACTACCCAGTAAGATGCAACTAGCTCCATCTATTGAGAGATAGTACGAAATGCCACGATTAAAATATGCATCCGTGGCACGAGTGTTCGTCATACTGGGGCTATTTTGTCTATGGCTGCAAATTATGCTCACAGCGTCTGGCGGAGGAATGTACAGGGATGGAGGTTGGTATTTTTTTAATAGTGCTCAATAGAATGTTACCGGAGGGCCTAGTGTGAGCATATTACTCGGTGACTGCTTCGGCGGTGCAATTATCCGCACTGAACTTTTCATTTACCAAACGCCCGCAATTTTGTCTACGGCTCTCGAAAATGTTTTTTCTTTATTGAAATATTTTTCAGTGTTTCTGGAATCCTCGCAGGTGTCGAGAATCAATAAACAATGTTTTTGGGGAGAATGTGGAACGTGATGTATATATACCTATTCGGTCTGTACGGAAAATAAAAAATATAACCTGGAACTCACCACCAGCGCACGTGTTTCCGTTCGACTATGATCCCGGGCCTTTAAAAGGGCCGCTATAGTGTGGGTCACTATGCTGCATTGTCCTTATTCGAATTGAGGATGGTGACCACCACTCTTGGATTCTGCTCTTGCTTTCTATCAAGCAGAGCAAAGTGGTTTTGGCAGCCTAAATTTTTTATCATGATATAAAAGAATAATTTTTTTCTTTGTTGATATAATCTGTTCTATATATATGCATTCTTCATAAATTAACTATCCGACACTGAAATAATGTTTCAATTCGAACCATTATTTCCTGTGATCAGCGGGTTGAACTAAAAAAGCTTGTAAAGCTGAAGAGTTTGCATAAAAAACTTTCATAGTGCGATGTAGGATTAGTACCAAGTATGGAGGTCGTGGTTCGGTGTGTTTCCGATAGATGGCATTGAGATAAATATATGCTTGATGTGAAAATTGCCTCTAATGTAAATCAATTTAACTCTTTACTGTAAATAATTTCCATAAATATCTTGTAAAGTAGGTACTGCACGCGGCTTCGCTCACGTTATTTTTTCTCATTTCGTGTTTCCAACTTTGAAAACGACATATTTCCATGCAAGACTTGATACCTTATTCAAACCACTTTAGAATTGAATTTTCAACAACACCTTCTCTTTTTCTTTCTTATAGTCAGAGCAGGTAATTTAATATGTATAGATTAGATTATTTTTAGAAATGCACTGACCTTTTTACCCGACCGCTGTGAAGCCAAAAGAAAGATTTATAATTTTGGCAGTCTATTAATATTTGTATGTACCACCGTATCGCCTAAACTTCTGAACCGATGTTAATTAATGAGATGCTAATAGATTAGTAATTATTTTTTTTTCATTTTACGCCCTCGGGTTTGATTGTATTTATCTTTATGTATATATATCTATACAAATAAATAAAATTGGAGTGTCTGTTTGTAATATTAAAATAACAGCTTTTTAATCGGTGCATATGTATGTATATATGATTGTTGAATACTGGGCGTCTTGGGTAGCCAATTGAAACAGCGACAAATTCCAAATATTCAGTTGTATTTTGGGTTAAATAATACAGTTACAATTAGACGTAAAATGGTTGATTAAATGTAGACAATAGCCTAATGTACCGTGTGTGCTTGTACACATATTATATCGCAATGGCATCGACGAGTGGCGGTGCGTTGCGGCAACGGTGGGCAGATCGTATCACCAGGGAGAAACTGGTTAAAACCGCTTCTCTGGCATTGTCCCTTTATACACGGCGTGAACATCCTGGGGGCCCTTGAATACGGAAGTATTCAAATGTTGGTAGGTTCTGTAGGTTCCGTAGACTCGTCCAATAAGGGGCAGAGGTACTTCACACCTCGTCTGTAGGTGCCAGTAGTGGTAGTGACGTCAGCGACACGCGAAATCCCGTCTGGTCCAGGGAAGAGCCCCGAAACGCGACCGAGGCGCCAATGTAACGGAGGAGCGTTGTCTTCCTTAAGAAGCACCAATTCACCCAGTCGAATAGGACGGTCGAGCATGCGCCACTTAGTGCGCTGTTGAAGCTCGGCGATGTACTCCAGTTGCCACCGCTTCCAAAAATGATGACGTAGGGCTTCGAGTCGTTGGTAGCGGTCAAGTCTGGCTTCGCTGAGACCCTCCATAGAAGGCGATGGCAGAGCAGTCAGGGCCCGGCCGATGAGGAAGTGACCTGGGGTTAAAGGTTGAAAGTCGTTTGGGGATGAAGAAATAGGACATAAGGGGCGACTGTTAAGGATGGCTTCTATTTGATTGAACAGGGTTGCCAATTCCTCGTAAGTTAGGTGACAGTTGCCTAAAATTCGTTTTAGATGATACTTCGCGGACTTAACTCCTGACTCGAACAACCCTCCAAAATGGGGAGCGTAGGCTGGCTGAAACTTAAATTTAATTCCCTCATTAGACGCGAAGGAGGTAATATAATTAGAATTTGCCTTTAAAAAATCACTAATCTCTCTGGCGGCTGCGACAAAATTTCGGCCGTTATCGCAAAGGATCTCACGTGGCTTGCCGCGTCTCGATATAAACCGACGTAAAGATAAAATAAAAGCTTCCTTCGATAGTTGACTTACGGCCTCTAAATGAATACACTTAAATCTAGTACAAACAAAACTAGCTAAATAACATTTGGTAATTTTGCAACCCCTTCCTTTCCTATCGGTAATCAAAAAAGGTCCAGCAAAATCGACACCGACACTAACAAATGGAAAGTCGAGAGTAACGCGCTCAGAAGGCAGCGCTCCCATAAGAGGAGTGAGGGGTTTAGGAGCGGCGCGTCGACACGTCACACACTGCCGAGAGACAGTACGCGCAAGGTCGCGCCCGCCGACAGTCCACACGTACTCCCGCGTGGAACTGAGAAGGAGCTGGGGACCAGCGTGAAACAGACGTAAATGCTCCTGCTGAAAGAGTAGCCTCGTAAATCTATGTTTGGCGTGTAAAAGCATAGGATGGCGCTTTTCAAAAGAATAAAAAGATGAGTTAAGGCGGCCACCTACACGCAAAATGCCTTCATTATCACAAAAAGGATTCAATGAGATAAGGGAATTTTTAGAACTTAATGGTTGTTAAATTGAAAGATTTTTTAATTCAATAGGAAAGCTATTAGATTGCGACATTTTAACTAATTGTTGAAAAGACGATTCTAGTTCCTCAGGCTGCAAAACCCCCACAAGCTTGTTATTAGTGTAACGGCAGTTATGCAAAAACCTAAGTACATAAGCAAAACAACGTTGAATAGTTTTGAGTTTAGAATATTTGTCGAAATCAATTAATGTATAATTCGTCTGGGTCTCATTCGTCAACATAACTGTGGTTTTCATTTCAGGAATATCATTTGAATTTAATTTATTAGCACATAGTTGTGGCCAATTACATTCAGGTTCATATAGAAAGGATGGTCCGTTCCACCACATAAATAATTTATCTAAGTTACCCGCGTCAACACCGCGAGATGCATAGTCCGCAGGGTTGCAGGCTGTAGGCACATGACGCCACACGGAGCCCTCAGTTAACTCTAAAATAGTGGCTACTCTGTTCGAAACAAACGTTTTTAATTTATTATGGCTAGTTTGTAACCACGCTAGTACAATTGAAGAGTCCGTCCAATATAAAATACGATTAATTCGACAACGTAATGTGCGCACAACGGCTGTCGTCAACTGAGCGCCGTGCACTGCGGCGCAGAGCTCTAATCGGGGTATACTCGTGGGTGCGACCGGACTCACGCGCGCTTTAGCGCACAGGAGCCGGACTGAGACGTCGCCGCGATGATTCATAGATTTTAGATAAACACAGGCCGCATAAGCGTTCTTACTACTGTCACAAAAACAATGTATTTCTATATAGTTAGAAGAATCGCATAGCGTGTGGCGAGGCACTTGGAGTGATTGTAAATAAACCAATCCGTTAACAAATTGCCTCCAAGATGCTTCAATAAAATCTGGCACGGGTTCGTCCCAATCAAGTTTAGCTATCCATAATTTTTGCATTAAAATTTTAGGCACTATAGTTAAACAGGATAAAATACCTAAGGGATCGAATATTTTGCATGAATCCGATAAAATTGACCTTTTGGTAGCGGAAACGTTTTTTATTTTGTATTGAGTAGGGAAATGTATGACGTCAGCAGCAGACTCCCAGCCCACTCCCAGAGTATGAGAGTAGGAACTTAGTATGAGACTGCCCTGAGAATTGAAACCTTCACAGGAGTTTAAAATTAAAGTTGAATTTGAACGAAATTTGCGAAGAGGAAAACAACCGGCTGCTAAAGCCTGCTCAATTGAAATTTTCATTTGTAATAATTCATTCTCCGAGTTCGCTCCTGTCAGTAAATCGTCAACTAGAAAATCGTTTTGAATGATAGTTTTAATGTAAGTATCTTCACAGTCTTCTCCCAATTGCCACAAACAACGTGTACTTAAAAAACTGGCGCTAGAATATCCGTACGTGACTGTGTTGAGTCTTAGTGTTCGTAACGGTTCATTCTCATTATTACGCCATAGTATTAATTGTAAATCGCGATCACAGTCTTGAACTAAAATTTGTCGATACATTTTTTCAACGTCACCCGTCAATACATATTTATATGTTCGGAATCGAAGCAAGATATTAAAAAGTGAGTCTTGTATACAGGGTCCAACCATCTGTAAGTCATTGATCGAGTACCCCGATGTTGTGGCGGCACTGCCGTTAAACACAACTCGAGTTTTAGTTGACTCGCTGGATGGTTTGAGTACAGGGTGATGTGGTACAAAAAATGAAGTATTAGGTACCCTAATTCTAGATTCAGAGAGATGGCCTAGGTCAGCATATTCCGAAATAAATTGTTGATAGGATGATTTAAGCTCTGGATTATTTTTAAATCGTCTTTCTAATCCGAGGAATCGCTTTTTAGCTAGTCTATACGAATCACCTAAGCAATCGGGCTCAGTAAATAATGGAAGTCGCACACAAAACCGACCATTTTTATTGCGGTATGTGTGTTCGACAAAATGTTGTTCACATGCGGATTCGACATCAATGGAGGGAGTAGGCTGAGGTATCTGCTCGAGCTGCCAGAATTTCGCTAATTGTCTATCCAAACTATCGTTTGTGGAAATATAATTGCAATATGTTAATTTAATTTGATTTGATTCCTTTAACGAATTTCTATTATACATAGGGCCAGCTAATATCCAACCTAGCTTAGACTTGTGCATGATAGGTAAACACTCGCCTAATGTGATTTGCTCGGACCCAATTAAATACCAAAATAGATCGGCACCGATTAGTACATCGATAGGTGCGGGTTTATTAAAATAGGGATCTGCGAGCCTAATGTTAGACGGTAGTTTAAAGTGAGAAATATTAAAATGTTTTTGTGGCATATTGCTAGAAATAGTGGGTAAAACTAAACAAGATGTATTTAAATTAAGTTTTTGATTGTATTTAGACCTGATTATTATATTACAGCGCTCGGGCACAAGTGACATAGTAATGTTGCCTACACCTACTACGCTTGTATTATTAAGCTGAGAAGTCAACTTTAGCTGTCGTTTCAAGCTAGAAGTGATTATAGAAGTTTGACTTCCGCTATCTAAAAGACATCTAACGGTGCGATAAGCGTTAGTTGTAGGGTTATATACATCAATGAGTGCCGTCGACAGTAAAACCTGATTGTTGTGAGCTGTCGCCACACCAGCCGTGACCTGGGGGTCGGATAGCGCGAGCGAGCCCCTGGGAGTATTGTCAGCCTGAGAGAGTTCCCTATGTAGCAAAGTATTATGTCGCCTTTTGCATTTAGAGCAGGGGCCTAACCTGCAACGGTAAGATGAGTGACCCTTGCGTAAACAATTGAGACAAAGATTTAATTTTACCGCCTCCTTGATTCTATCTTCAATGGACTTGAACAGGAAAGATGAGCAGTCGTAGATACGATGCTCGCCGTGGCAGAAGACACAAGAAGCAGAAGCCACAGAGGAAGCACCAGAAGGGACTGAAATTTGCAAAGATTTTACTGGTAATTTATGTGAGTTAAATGAGTCTCGTTTCGGCTGAGATATAACTCGCTCAGACTTGTTTCGCTGGACCGATTCCAGAATGTCGGCGCGACACTTTAAAAATTTGTTAAAATCAGCGAGCGAGGGCATGTCATCATGCGAGTTCCTATGTTCCTCCCACTTAAAGTTAGTGCTACTGTCGAGCTTTGTTGAGACCATGTGAATAATTAAAGTGTCCCACTTATCAGTGGGTTGACCTAGTGTATTTAGAGCTCGTAAGTTCTTAGATACATGGTCGACTAAGTACCTCAATCCCTTGGTTGATTCACGACCTATCGGTTGAATATTAAATAGGGAATTAAGATGATTGTTAATTAATTGCTTTTTGTTGTCATATCTATCGCAAAGAAGATGCCAAGCTTCTGCATAATTAGACTCTGTGACCTCTAAATTGCTAATCACTTGAGATGCTTCTCCCTCTAAATAAGAATTCAAATAGTGAAACTTATGTATAGATTTTATATTATTATTGTCGTGAATCAACGAGTTAAATGTATCTCTAAACTCAAGCCACTTAGAGTAAGTACCATCGAAATTTGCGACTTTAATCAAAGGCAATCTAAAATTTACCTCAGCACTAGCGCCGTGGTGAATGCACTGCGATCGCGCGATGTCGGTACCAGGTTTATCGTTCGACGCATTCAATATTTTTTGAGCACTCGCTATTAATGTAAAAAAATCATTTTCTATCTCTTCTCGCCCATCCATTTCAACTTGCATTGAGGTTGAAGACGAAATTTCAATTTGAGTTTGTAGTTCGTCGAACTTATCAAAAAGTAAACGGAACCGTTCAAACCTCAACGCTAATTCAGTCTTTTCTTCCGACGAAATACTCTCGAACTTATTCAATCTATCGAGATAGTTTCTAAATTTTGTAATCTGACCTTTAATTGAGCTTCTAGTGGCTACAAGCATAGATAAAGAGGGTAGAAGTGTTGGGTCAGGCATTGTTATATCAATGAAAAAATAAAATAAAAGAGTAAAGCAATTAAAATAGCACAAATGAGTTAGCAAAAGATGAATAAATAACGAGTTAAACAGCGATCGACACAGCTAGCTACAGTTAACGGCTGCAGGCATCCACCTACCTACCTATAACGCACGGTACCTACTTGTAAATAAAATAATAGATTCGCCGTCGCGCCGTTATATAAAATATGATAATACAGCCGTATAGATAGAATTAAATACTATATTAGACTTAGCGATTGATTAGAATTAATGACGGAAAGGCATAGAATCGACAAAGCATACAATCAAATAGAAGTGGGTATAATAGGACGTAAGAATAAGGATAAATAGGTACACTTCCCTGGCTAAACCTTGGCTGCGGTGCTGTGGGCTGACCGGCTGGCTTGAAGCGAGGGTTGGCTGGAACTGTTGTGTGTCCGTTTCTCCTTGAATTTCGACTCACGTCATCAAGTCGGGGTCACCATATGTTGAATACTGGGCGTCTTGGGTAGCCAATTGAAACAGCGACAAATTCCAAATATTCAGTTGTATTTTGGGTTAAATAATACAGTTACAATTAGACGTAAAATGGTTGATTAAATGTAGACAATAGCCTAATGTACCGTGTGTGCTTGTACACATATTATATCGCAATGGCATCGACGAGTGGCGGTGCGTTGCGGCAACGGTGGGCAGATCGTATCACCAGGGAGAAACTGGTTAAAACCGCTTCTCTGGCATTGTCCCTTTATACACGGCGTGAACAATGATACATATACCAAAAATGTAGTTAAAATTTTTTTGTCTGTCTGTCTGTCTGTTTGTTCCGGGTAATCTCTGGAACGGCTAGACGGCTTTTGACGGGACTTTCACTGGCAGGTAGCTGATGATCCGGGGAGTAACTTAGGCTACTCTTTTTTAGACTATGTCCCGCGGCGGTACAACAATAACCGCGGGTAACACCGCGGGGTTCAGCTAGTATATATATAAAAATGAATCCCTATTTGCCCTGGTCACGACATCACGCGTGAACGACTGAATCGATTTTGCTAATTCGTTTTTTGTTGGATAGCCCATTTAGCGAGGAAGGTTTTAGGCTATGCAACATCACTCTACGACAAATAGGAGCCGGGTATAGACCGAAAATGTTGAGGAAATGGGAAAAATTTATTATGTGTTCGTTACTGTTAGGACGAAGTTTATGTACAAGAAAAATTAAAAGATAACGGGAAAGTATTTTTTTGTCCGCGACTGTACACTACCTGTGGGGAGTTGAGAAAGATAGCGGTAAGAAGTTCGCCGGGTCAGCTAGTATTTTATAGATTACTAGCTGAGTCCCGCGGTGTTACCCGCGGTTGAGGTCGTACCGCTGCGTTGGCCGTCTAGTCTAAAAAAAGTAGCCTAAGTTACTCCTCAGATCATCAGCTACCTGCCAATGAAAGATTACCCGGAACAAACAGAAAGACAGACCGATAGACAGCGAACAAAAATTTTGAAAATTGTTATTTTGGTACATGTATCGTGTATACATGCATATGCATTCATTAAAAAGCGGTTATTTGAATATTACAAAACAGACACTCCAATTTTATTTATTTGTATAAATGCATAGATAAATATAGATATAAATTTTAAACTTGTTTTTTAGTTGCCTATTCTTAAAAATAAGTATTTACTGTAATGTATTTGTAATCATTTACATAGGTATTGTTGATTATATACGTGTTCTGTGAATTCACAATTTGTTATCGGACCGCTAACAGCAAATTTATATGACTTGGAGCTGCCTTGTTCAATAAAATTACACAATTTGTCGACACACAACACACGGAACACGTCTAAGGAACTCATTTATTTATATACTAGCTGAACCCCGCGGTGTTACCCGCGGTTATTGTTGTACCGCGAATAACGCCACGGGACAAAGTTAGTCTAAAATAAGTAGCCTAAGTTACTCCCTGGATCATCAGCTACCTGCCAGTGAAAGTTCCGTCAAAATCCGTCCAGCCGTTCCAGAGATTACCCGGAACAAACAGACAGACAGACAGACAAAAATATTTTTAACTACATTTTTGGTATATGTACCATGTACATATGCATTAAGTAAAAAGCTGTTATTTAATATTACAAACAGACACTCCAATTTTATTTATTTGTATAGACTATCTGTTGCCCGCGGCTCCGCCCTCGTATATTTCGGTTATCGCGGCAAATAGTAGCTTATATGTTACTCTGAAGCTATATTACTGTAAAGTTTTATCCAAATCCGTCCAGTAGTTTTTGCGTGAAGAAGTAACAAACATACACACTCACAAACTTTCGCCTTTATATATTAATAATAACTTGTAACAAGTACATAAAACAAAAATAAAACCGACTTCAAGGTTCGACTCCATTGCTCTTGGATGCCATCATCAGATATTAATGTCCTTATCATGGTACCACCGTTGGGACATCTCCTTTCCATTAAAAAAAGAATCATCAAAACCGATTCATAAACGACGAAGTTATCCGCGAACAAACTTAAAAAAAAAGAAAAGGAATATATATACGGTCGAATTGAGAAACCTCCTCCTTTTTTTGAAGTCGGTTAAAAATATATTTTCACGTAAATATTGTTTTTTTTTTATTGTCTTTTACCGAATGAAAATTGGCGCGCTTTTTGACATTAACATATATTTATTTGAAACATGCGATATTTTTTTCAATATGATTGATTCCATGCTTACATTGATTTGCAAAATCATTTCTTTTTCTTTTTTTGACTAGTTATAGATCTCAAAAAAAGAACAAATACCTTCTATAAGATAAATTCAGACCGCTTTCAATATTCTGTTTATTGTAATTTTTTATGGCTATGTACGTCTATGTCAAGAACAAGTAAAGCTTATGAAAACATGGAGGTAAATGAAGGCCATAAATTGTCCCGTCCATATCTGTCTATGTCATAAAGCGCGCCAAAATTCGTTGTCATTTCGCTAGTTAACATAGACATTAAAATTCCCTCCACTCTAGAATCAGGGAAAATACGAGTTTGGGGTACCTGTAACCTCAATCACTTTGCAAAAAGTACTTGTTAAGACTGGTTTTCTATAAGGCCGTGGTGTGTTGTCTATGCTTAAGACCTTTTCTGAGCTTTCCACGAAGCTACAGCGCGAAGTATGTCAACATGCCAGATGTCAGATGCTTCAAGCTTACGACATATGAGTTGGTTTAGGAACTCCATCCGACATTTCAACGCTATCTCCACTGTCTTCTGCGTTACCTACCTTCATACACAGTCAAAAAGAATCTATACATCTTCACCAAACAAAATGGAAGTGTCTGTTTGTGTTCACGACCAAAATAGCTCATAATTTAGTACAAACATGCTTATATCTTGTGTCGACAGATGGCGTTGTACCATTTGCCTAAGTCGCGCTATTGTTTGTTTACTCGCTGTTGTATAAGATGTTTTAATATGTTTCATAAATATACGATTGAATTTAGATCAGATTACAGTTGTGGTTTCATTTCTCGAACCCTTCTAGTATATCTTTAAAGGTCAACCAGGTCATAATTACGCTAGGCGTAACAGTTTGTGATTTCATATTCACAGCTTTTCACTAAACTAAACGGTACTGCATCACAACATACATTTATACAATTTTTATCCGTCTGTTTGTCATGGCTAATCTCTGGAACGGCTGGACTGACTTTACCGGGTCTTTCGCTGGCAGATAGCTGATGATATAAGGAGTAACTTTGGGTTTTTTCGGTTGTTGTGCCGAAGGTAACACCTCGGGGTTTAGCTAGTTTTACATGAAGATATTTTCCTTCAGGTCGCTTAGAGCTTATGTCTGACCTCTATTCTATTACCAATTAGGGAAGTGTATCAATTAGGGTGTCTGCGTGCGTGCTCAAGGACAGCTTGGATAAGGGTTATTTGAAGTTCATTCGTGTTTTTAACTATTTATTCGTCAAGGACACCTAACAATCCAAGCCCTTTAACCGTCTCTGATATGAGATTACTACAAGGTTACTGGAGACAGTCCCCGCCCACTATTTTCGGGAGTAGGGGGAGGCGAGGTTAAGGCCACACGCTTGTGATTTTCGATTTACAGGTGTCTTTTAAACGGGGTGTGAAAAAGTATCTCACCAGGCCGCCATAGTGTGGGTCACCACATACCCACACTATTACCATTAAATAGAGTGGAGTCACTTTACCACGCTCATACATATCGAAAAAAGAGATAAGAATCAACTACCGACTCTATCGGAAATAGGATATGTCAAGCAAATGACATCTGTCATTATGACATTTCTATTGATAAAATTTTATCTATGGTATTACTGATTTATCATTGTATAAATAGCTATAGGTAATTATGCAAATATAATACGTCTGCTCGTTTGCCCCCTATTAAAAAAAATAAAAAAATAAATAAAAAAATATAGCTTATTTATTAACAAGCTGTTGTACACTTAATTGATGTTTTGTTTTTGTAAATAATAATAATAATTACCTATTAGGTATTAAAATGTAAAATTTTATTGCATTTTATGGCACTTATCGATTGAATAAAATTTTTGTGTTTTTTTTCTGTTGTTTAATAGCACTATAGAATCTAATTATGACACCCTTCAAATATGGGTTTTTTACATTTTTTATTTCGCGCGTAATTTGTCAAAAACGCTGGACGCTGTGTGCGCCATATTGCTCTGTGGTAATGACGTCAGTTCGTTTCATAGAATGTGGATGACATGAATATAATTTCAACAAACAATCTCCATTCGCTGATCAGTTGACACTTTAGTGTACTCACAAAGCGGTGTGACGTCATAACATGGCGGCTACTATTTCATGGTGTCATAAAACAGATAAAAAAAAACTGAAAACTATGAAATAAATTAAAAAATATATTATAAACTGAAACTAACATTTTCCAACTGGTTTTTGTCTATGGTATCATCATTCATCATTATATATTTTTAGTTTTTTTCTCGTATACAGTAAAATACTCTATAATTCTTTTTTAAATACCAAATGGCAACTTAAAATTTCCCTGAAGTAACGGATTAAAAACACGGAGTGGCAACATCCCTATCTGTCAAGTGGGTGTCGTAAGAGTTGACTAAGGAAGCAAACTACCAGGACAACAGCATTGCGAAGAAAAGAAAAACTTGAAACAAGTTTCCGGGCCGAATCCCCTTTGTTGTTGTCCCCGATAATAACTACGAAGTTATCTATAAACTTCTTCTTTTCCTTTGCCCCTTCCCACGTTAGATGGGGTCGGCTCTCCTTATCTTTCGGCGCCAGGATAGTCTGTCCTAGGTTGTCGGGTCAGGTAATTGGGTCTTCTTTATAAGATTGGCCATACTAGTCCACCAGGTCAAGGGCGGCCGTCCTCTTCCTCTCTTGCCTTCCGGAAATGCCAGTGCCTTCTGAACGACATGCTCACTGTCTCTTCGCATGACGTGTCCGTACCACCTTAGGCGAGTTTCGGTGAGCTTTTCCGGGATTGGAGTCACTTTGAATCTACCTCGGACATATTCGTTTCGAATTTTGTCTAGCCTCGAAACTCCGCCCGACCATCTAAGCATCTTCTTTCTCATCATGCTTTAGTCGGCTCTTACGACACACACGAAGTTGACACACCGTATACCTAATCTCTCAGAATTTTTCTCATCGTATTTTAACCGTTTGAGAGCTGTTATTTGCCACAAATCAGTCTCCACCCAAATGAATCACAATTTGGCCTTATCGTGTTAAATTTTCCTCTCTATGCTGTTGGTACATAAGGTGTTTTATCCTCTGGAATTTCCAAAGTTACAAATATATCTCTGGGTTTAGAGTTTTTTAGCAAAAAATTCCTTTATTAATATAGGTACTAGCTGATACACGTAAACTCACTTATTGCCCGTACCGTGATGTTATAAAGCTTACCACTAAAAAGGTTGTACAAGGTAGTAGAGCCACGCTGATTTGCTTGACCGGGGCGGTACTACCCTCGCACAGAACAACGCACGCAACATCAACGTAAAATGATAGCGTTCGTGCTGTCGTTTTTCGTTGGTGAGTGCGAGACCGGAGGCCCAATGATGCAGAAGCATCACAAGGACGCCATGGTGTGGGTCACCATGCTGCGTTGTCTGCGTTCGCAGTATAGTGACCACCATTTTTGGATTCTGCTTATGCTTTCCATCAGGCAGAGTAGAGTCATTTTGGCAGGGCATATATATCCTGTGTAGTTGGTTTTCAGACGTATCGCCTGATGGTAAGCGATTACCGCCGCTCATGGACACCTGCAACACACTCGGTGAAACACAGTGCAAGCAATATTTGGAGGCGAGGATACCGGAGGCCCATCCCCCAAAATTTCCCCGTCACGCACTTATGTCGCCTCTGGTGTTAAGGGTGTCGATGGGCGGCGTTAATCGCTTACCTTCAGGTGACACGTCTGCTGGTTTACACCCTACACCATAAAAAAAAACTGAAGTCAGAGGGAGAACATCAAATGGGAACAATTCTTGCACACATTGTTTTTGTAAAACTAACCGTTTACGCAGCGCAGTTGTTTTGAGTTATCTCCAGTTACATTAACAAACGAACATTAATTTAATATTTGTGTCCTCATTGTTCGGTACTCACTATTGAGGTCCTTGTCTTCACTTCAAACTTTATTCATCTTTCGTCTCACTCTACCAGTGACCATAATCTATACATCGATCTATTTATATATTGAATACCTTATTACGATTAATTCTTGTATGAACCCCGACAACGGCTCCATCGATTTTCATGAGATTTAGTATGCTGAGGGTTTCCGATACCATAAGTGTTTCCGTGATTCGGAGGTGACGTTAAATAGTCGGTCTCGGCTGTTATCCTAGGATAACAATATATAAATACGTTCGAATTGAGAACCTCCTCCATAGATAGTAACTTCGTCGTTTATGAACCGATTTTGATGATTCTTTTTTTAATAGAGGAGATATCCCAACGGTGGTACCGTGATAATGACACTAAGATCTGATAATGACAAACAAGAGAAATCGAGTAGAATCTTGAAGTCGGTTTTATTTTTGTTAAAATTTTATTTGTGTACAATAATGATTATTTTATTTTGTATAGAATTAAGTACCTACTTTAGCGTATATTTTTCTTTTCTTTAGAGGTGCAGTAGCATTTTTATTTTTTTGAGCGTATTTAATGAATTAAAATATATTTTGTCAGCCTTAGGGTGGGCCTGGAGATCAGTCGCGGAGGCTTCGAGCCTAATATGGACTCCAAGTCTCAAGGATTTTTTTAGAAACTTTATTATTATATTAACTAAAAATAAAACCAAATTGTACAACCCTATTTAGACGAACGTTTCTTAAGCATAAAATACGAATACAGATTTCCAATATGGCCGAAACTTAACCTAAACATGTCGTTCACCACAGACTAATACCATTTTTTTTAATTTTCTTTATTTTTTTCAGATACTAACCCACGTAAACTTGATCACAACGATTCTTCGTCGCTTTTAGTATTACCATTTTATAAAGGTTGTAGATACTTTTTTTTTCTAAATTTTCGACTTGTGTTCGCTAACGCTGAAATGCGCTTTTAATTATGTGTTGCAAATTAGCAAAAACTGCAGTAAATTTTGTTTTTAAAGTAAGTGCTTGCATTTTTGTTTCTTATCTAGAAATTATGCTCGGGTAATTATTTTTCACGTTTTTTTCTTCAGCATCAGTGTCCAATGCAGCCCAATGATGCAGAAGCATCTTAATAGGCCGCCATAGTGTGGGTCACCATCCTGCGTTATGGCATTGTCTGCATTTGCTATGAGTATGGTGACCACCACTCCTGAATTTTGTTCATGCTTTACATCAGGCCGAGTAGTCGATTTGGCAGGCTCTTATACAAAAAAGAGGGTTCTTATTCTAACCAGAGAATGACTATAATAATTATTTACCCAACATTCACACGCTCAATCGATAAAGTACTTATTTTAAAACCAATGTCTATTATTATTTGTTTATCTTTATATTTTATCGAATTTATCCACTTAAAATTAGGAAATCATCGATGTTGTATATTTCATGTTATTACCCGGTTATACTTTAGTTCTGCTTAAAATATATTTTGCCTTCCAACGCTAATCAGCTATTGTGTGTCTATTTTTAAGTGCTTTTATTATTTATCTGCTGTCAGGTCTAAGTGTCTCATCTTCAATAAATATTTATTACTGAACATAAAACATACATAAACATTAAAATCTAACTTACCAAGAACCAGTTTCACCGTTTACAGATAAGTTATCAGCTTATCTGACAGATATTTTGATGTATCTACTTTCTGGAAGTTACCAGTAACCGATGATACAGGTCCAAAGAGGTGTGTATAGTCTATTCGTTTAGATATTTAATTCATACAACCGGCGTAAGCCGACAAATCATACTTGCTTGTCGGTGTACGCGGCAAGCGGGCCTTTTGACTTTGTGGCGGCTTGCCGGATGTGTGAAGGGGACGCGATCAAGGTGACCGTATTTAAGCGAATGGACTATAATGTAATATTGTTGGAATTAGTTGATAGTCAAGCCTTATACGAATCAAGATGCAGGTTGTATTCTCATCATTAACAGCCTCTAATAGTGCACTGCTGAACATAGGGTTCTCCTATGAATGGAATTTTTGGCCAACTATACCATATAGGTTAGACAATTAAAGTTTGATTCAAGATTTCCTTCCCTTTGATGTTTTCTGCGTATTTCGTTCTCGTAGTCAGCTCTTTCAACACCCACGTGATAATTAGGTGTAGGGACACTCCAGTGTTATGAATTGGCCACCACACGGACTAAACCGCGTTGCTACAGATATGGGTACCCGACTTACTTTGCTTTGGCATGCCTTGGAACGCCCGTTGTACTTTGCTTATCTTGAAACGTTTATTCCGTATAAGGCTTTACGGATGATACACACATGAAATAATAGAATACAACACCTATTTATTAGGTATACAACTCATTAATTTCGATTTATTACGGTTCTGTAACTTGGTCATAAAAAAGTATAGTTTACTCGAGAAATTTGGTCCCAGTACAGGCCCTTGTGGGATCCTACAGTTAACAATCAAGTAATTGGACACAAATCTTTTAAAGTAGAATATATTAATTCAATAATAAATCAATCCTCATCAGATTTCGTCTTTAGTATTTGAATGAAGATAAATGATTGAAGTATTAACCAAATATTAGCGAAACAATACTATGCGGTCCGGGATCCCCGGAACAAATTTTCCAAGTTATTACTATCAAGCAAATTTTTCGTGAATGGCTTTATTTTGATGAGGGGTCCACCTTTCACCTTACAAAAATTTTTGATTTTGGTAGCTAAACGGGGGGAAAGAGGCAAAAAAGCTTTTGGAGCGTAGGGCCGGAATAATATACCTCGCAATTTCTAGGACAATGTGGCTGTTAAATTATATAAATATTACCTAACATTATGACATAATGGAAACAAATAGTTGTCTTAAAAAATATATGGTTTGATCCTTCTAACTTTGTATATCGATAAGGAGGGCATCAAATGTGATACTAACTAGCTGATTTTTAAACAGTTGCTTAGTTAATATTGATATAATTTTACAGACACGTTGTCCTACAAATTGCGTGGTACGTTATCCCGGTCCTACGCTCAGTAGTTTTTTTACTGCTAGCCCTGTCAGCTATCACAATCAAAATTTTTTGTAAGGTGATCATCACCAAACCTCCTCAAAATGAAGCCACTCACAAACGTATAAAATAAAGTTAGCTTGATAGTAATAACTTGTAAAATTTGTTCCGGGGATCCCGGGCTATATATGCTTAACTCTATCAAAAGCCTTTGTAAGATCTACAGAAGCGTTAAATGTCATTATTTTCATAGGACTTTATTCTGTGTAAGCTTCTATCATTTTACTAATTAAAATCAAAGTTATGATTTGCTGTCAATATATTACTATGCAAGTTATTTTGAACTTTATATCTACAAGTGTAGGTTTATTTGAAAGAGATGATTTACTTTAAAAAATAAATCTACGTTGAGTAGATAACAAAACTAAGACTCAGGTTCACCAGTTTTTGATATATTATCAGATAGTTATCTGAATACACACGCTATTTGACAGATACAAGTTGCTGATAAATTTATGTACTTCTGATAAATATGTGATATTAAATCAAAACTTGTGAAAAGAAAATCTGTAGTAATTTTACAGTTAACATTAGTAAATCGGAAACTTAATTATTAAGTAGAGAAAGTGGCCTTCTCGTGGTTAGATAATTTAATGACACGTTTTGATTTTAATCATCCATTAATATAAAATCTATACATTATATGAATATCAAATGGTTTGTACTTTGTCTAAATATATGTTGTGGTTATTTGTTATTCGTGGTGTAGGTGAAATATGTTTATGAATCAATTTGTTAATCTTAATAGCTTTTGTTGTCAATTGGACGTATTTTAAATCAAAATTTTATGTTTCTTTTACTCTCTGAGATAAGTTTTTCAGGTAATATGTACTGCTAGTGGGACCTCATGTACCGTCATTTCGTAACCGTTTAACTTGACTAAAAATTAAGAAACATAGATTCTTTTCCTTCCTTGCTTAGATCCCTTGGGGAATTTATCTGGTTTCTTTGTCCACACTGATCCTTATGGGATCTTTTTGAATATTTGTTTCATTTTCATTCCGCTAGGTGATTTATTTGGAAGTTTTTGTAAACACATGTGTCTCTATTTCATGAAGGTTTATAAAGTCCACCGAGAGACAAGTTTTTTTAACCATAAATATCGTCAGGAATAACAATCACTAATAAAACTGGTACTGAGTCGGTCTGAAGAGTCGTTTTCTTCATAGAAAATGTCCGTTACATCAAGGATGACATATTAAAGCTTGATATCTATAAAGTATATATTTAGCTGCTTTTCTCTTATGCAAGTCCTTTCTGTGGACTGTAATTTCCATATCCGCTATGGACAGTCCTTCATTTCTGTGTTTGACTAATTTGTATGTTATTTCCAGAAGAGGTGATGAATGCCAACGATACTTCGGAGCAAGTCCTCGCGCTGGTACCACCTGAGCTACACAAGTATTTAACAATACATCCTAGGAATGCTAGTGGTGAGTGACAAAGCCGATAGTTAATAGGTATTAATAAATAATTATTAAAAAAAAATTACTTGTATTCTTAACATCTTAACGCGTTCTCGAGGGTAATATCGTACTATGATCCCGGGTCCTTCAAGCGGGACGTGAAAAAGCATCTCACTAAGCCGCCATAGTGCTGGTCACCATGCTGCACTGTCTATGTTCGCAATGAGGATGGTGATCACCACTCTTGGATTCTGCTTGTGCTTTCCATCAGGCACGGCAGAGTCATTTTGGCAGCATAAATATATGTATATATATATATATATATATATATATAAATATATTAAGGAAAATCCAATCTAATTATAAAAAGAACCTTACCAGAATCGTTTTCTGTTTCGCTTCTGAGAACTGTGACTGTAGAATTGAAGCAGTTAATTGCTAAGACACCGAACTAAGTTATCAAATGGAATAATCAAGTTTTAAATGTTCAACGGCTAATAGCTTTTTAGAACATAATAATAGGTTTCAGTAGGTTTACGAATTAATATTGGATCTTTCATTTTAGTCGATTATTACTTCACAAAAATGAACTTCCTTAGCTTCTATGTTTTCTCTTCCAAGATCGTTTTTGAACAGTTTTTGTTTGAAGAGGACGTCAGTGGACTAGACGTCCGATTTGTTAGACTAAAACATAGCAATTTGCTAAAACTGCCTCGTTGGTCTTGCGGTTGGCTTATGCGACTGCTGATTATGAGGTCTCGGGTTCGATTCCCGGGTCGGACCAAATGTTTGTATGATCTACAAATATTTGTTTCGGAGTTTGGGTGTTTTCTATGTATAATATGTATGTATTTACAAAAAAAAAAAGTATATATGTATTTGTATCAGTTGTCTAGTACCCATAACACAAGCTCTGCTTAGCTTGGGACTAGATGGCGTTGTGTGATAGATGTCCGAAATATTTATTTATTTTAAAATTCAATATTTGGTAAACGTGTCACAGAAGAAAAAAATATTTTTTCGTAACCCCTTTTTTATTTTAAGAACTATCCAACACACACTATGGGTTAGCCAAGAAATAGAGAAAACTCTTCTAGTACCGATATTCTGTAAATTAAGCTAAGCCGTGCACAAACGGACCAGTTACGCATCCTTAAAAACCCCTTCCAGCTCAAAAATTCCCTGCTAATAACGACAAAAATACGAAGTTGTACTTGAAACAAAGGAAATTAATTACATTCTTATCGTTCAACTGTAGTGAAGAATATTGAAAAATGTCCTACCTTATCAGGCATCAGCCGGTCACTCCCACGGCAATATTGGCGGGAATCGATACCGGGTGACGTTTTAGACAAGTCATTTATGCTAAAAATAAAGATGTTTGCGAAGTTGCATATGCGTTTTGGGCCACTGTTCCGCTTCTAACGGTCGAAGCGTGATGTTTGATAGACTAGTTTTTTTAAATACTTTTTGGGAAGAGAAAATTTTATAGGTTCGTGTCACCGACATGCTAATGTTTGAAATTTATAATTTTACACAGACATTAATTTTACAAATAACATTGTACCTATTAAAAAAAAAACTTAATTAGTTGTAAAGAGGTGTTTTGTTTTCCGAATTGTTAGCTTTCCTTGTTATTTAATATTATTTCAAAAGTTGATAATTGTACGGACACTCGATCCCCAGTCAAACTATCAACCAGGTTTTGGGGGATAAAGATGTAACTCATTTTGTTTTATTTTAAAAATAATAAAATAAAAATTGTTTTATGTTCCTGCTAAGGGACCCTTCATAGGCGAGTCCGACTGGCACTTGGCCACTTTTTTATCATTTGCTTCTAAGTGGGAGAGAAATTTAAAACGTATTAAGGCGTTGTATGGGCCTCCGGTATATTCGCTCACTCGGTGAAACATAGCACAAGCGCTGTTTCACACCGGTTTTCTGTGAGGCCGTGGTATCACTCCGGTCGAGCCGGCCCATTTAAGCCGAAACGTGGCTCTTCCACGGTAAAATAAAAACTTTTCAAGAAACGCCACTTGGTTCGATCCTCGGCTTCTATCCGGAAATAATTTCTTTTAAATGTGTTTATTAGTACTCTGGTGTTACCAGTCAACAGACACATGTATTACGTCGAATAATCATATTATTAAAATTCATACTTTGCTCTATTCCAGCTAATTCAACAGAGAAAATATATGCGAAGAATTTGACAGAAATCAAAAGAGCCATACAGAGAAACAACGATGCGCAAACTATATACAATGAAGATATATTCGGCCCAGTTACCAACGACACTATAATAATTGCCATACAGGTATTTATGTGATCTAAATGCTACTAGCTTTTCCTATCTTTTTTTTTACGTGTGGACACCCTCGGGCCGTCACCCCGCCGGGGTTTGCGGCGGGGCGGTGTGTCGGAATCGAACCGACTAAAACCACACGGTGTGCCACTCTGCGCCTGAGAGGGGAGGAATCCGGGAACTGCTGTTATTCCAGATCCTACCGCAACTCCGCACGAGTGTATCTTGAGCTGTTACCCTTAACTCTGCCGGAGTCGAGATCTTGGTTATCGCGGTAAAGACGAGCCAATGTCTTGCCTCAAGAATCAAATCACCTTCATGCCTAATTCCATTGAAATCTGTGCAGCGGTTTAGCCGTGAAATCGTGACAGACAGACAGACAGAGTTACTTTGTAACCTAGAAATCTATACAAATAAATAAAATTGGAGTGTCTATTTGTAACTAGCTGACCCACGCAACCTCGTTTGCGTATTTTATTGCTCGTAGCGTGAAAATTTTCCCCCGTTTTTGAAACATTGTTCATTGGTGCTCCGCTCCTATTGGCCTTAGCGTGATGATACGTAGCCTATAGCCTTCCTCGATAAATGGATAAATCAGCTTTATATATTAGTATAGCTATTAAAATATTCGCTTTTTAATAAATGCATGTCAATGTATACACGATACATAATATATCAAAAGTTATTTTTCAATTGTTACAATTTTTGTCTGTCTGTTTGTTCTTTTATGCTGATGATGAGTGAAAGAACCAATATTTGCTTGAGGATGCAGTTTTATTTGTAAATTTAATACGACGCACACAAGGTGGTATCTTACAGCGGTATTGGACAAGACTGATTGGGTGAGAAATTATTGCCAGACCAATAAATGAGTTTTGTGTAGCCACAGATTGTTACACAATGTATTTATGTGTCTGTGTAAATTCGTAGTGACAGACAAGTGTTTTTATATGTAAGCCTAAAATATGTATGTGTAAGATTCCCTAAACCGCGCCGCAAAAAATGACAGAATTTTAAGTTTCCCCTTCACTCCGCCGGCCTGTATTGCTCTATACCTCATAGTAAATAATAAGCGGGTCTTTCGTTGATTCATGTAAGGTTACTGGAGTTCAAACATTTCCTCTTCTGGAATTAAGAAAAGTTACGGGACGGTAATGCACCTGGGACGGTGACGCTTGAGGGTCAGATCTCCATGAGTGATGGTCGTTGCTTACCACCAAGTGCACCGTCAGTTTATTATACTTCTAATAAGTCGTCCAGTAATTGAAAGTAAAATGTTTTACGTATAAATAAATTGATAAATAAATTTGATAGTATTAAGCCTATGCCCATAAAAACGCTATTAGCGTCATCGGTTTTTAATATACCTCTGTTTCTAATGATAAAATAAAATCTACACTTCAAAAAGAAAACCAAATGTACATTAATATTCCTTATATTGAAATACAAATTACAAACGCAGTAAATATTTTGTCCGAACATACATTAAATAAATTATATTATTTGAAAATATTCCTCTAAGAAACCTAGTATATAACTAAAAGAATAAAGACTTAAAAATAAAACTTATACTAAAATCTATATTGGTTTGTCTACAAAAAGATGCTTTCATGTTCATCTTTTTGTTCCTTAACTAACCTTCTCCTGAGCAACTATAGCTAGTTAGCAAAAGCTCAATCTCCTTTGAAAACAATGTAAGCCTTTAGTCCATACTAATCCATCACCGTTGTTGCGTGCATCAGTCCGAGATATTTACCAGACTAAATAAGAGAACACAAAGTAATAATTTGTTTTATGAAATGTCATCCAGAATTCCGTTTCATCACGATTTATGCTTGCATTTAACGCTAAATACACCACACAGTGTGCAAGTTCATATACGTTTATATTGACGACTGTCTAATGTACTCAAGCACGCAAAACGAGCAAATTTCAAAATTGTGACAGACTTATCCTTGCATAAACTTTGCTTTTGGCATAAGTCGCCTAGCAAGAATTAAGTCTTTACCTTTGAGACCCTCGAGACTTATCTTTTTCGGCACTAATCTGGAGTCTTTTGGCGTCCAAACCTTTATCTTCTTTTCCGGGGTCGGCGTTATTGTTTTTATATGAACTCGATCCTCTTCTAGACCCAATTCTTTTTTGTATAATTCTATTTCTTCTTGTGTTACGTGCTTAAACTTTCTAGATCTACTAGAGACTGCAGGTTCAGCCCAAATGTATTGTCTATCTCCCGATAAAGGATCTATTACATATTTCCTTTGAATCTGTAATTTGTAAATGAGACACATTTGTTGGGTGTATATATATATATATATATATATATATATATATATATATTGGGTGTATAACCTGCTCCCAATAGAATTCTTTCAATAACTCGATCGGTAATGTAAATTTCTTAAACATGAAAATCTGAATTATCAATTTTTCATTGGAATCGCGTTATTCTGATCGTAAATGAAAAAAATATCTAGGTACGTTGTACACACTTTGAATTATGTTTTTACAAATAGTCTGCCATTTTATATAGCCGTAACCATTTGATCGCAAGTTTTATGACTTAGCCAAGACGCTACTACAATTAAATAAACGATAAAAGACATCAGGCTATTACCGAAAGGTTTACTCTAATTTTACGAGCATTTGCCCTTTCAAGAAGGCTTTTATCAAAAACTAAAGTTAGGCATTCTTTGATATTTTAAGACCAAAAAGACGTACGAGAATACCTTTTTTGATATTTTCGAGATCGAAAGATATAAAAAAAAAATTGAATGGAAAAATTTTAACGGCTTTTTGTAACGAACATTGACTATCAGGTCGCTTCACGCATTCATAAACGACCACTGTTTCATCGTCATCATTAGAAATCGAACTGAAAGCATCTCATTATCGAGTAGTGAGTTAATCTCTACAAATAAATAAAATTAAAGTGTCTATTTCTAATTTCAAATTAAGATCTTTTCATTAAATACATGTGAAAGTATTTATGGGACAATTAATGATGTAAATTTCTGTCTGTTTGTACCGGCTAATCCCCACTTTTCCACTGACAGATAGCTGATGACACAAGGAGTAGCTTAGGCTACTTTTTTGAACCAGTTGCGACCCGCGGTTTACACTTTTCTTTTTCAAACGCGGGGCTCGACTAGTATTGTATTAAAATACCTTATACTCAGGACAGGGTAGACTCGGTGGGGGTGTTTTGTAATGTGGTATTTTTTCTCGAGGAGCCGCTTGCGGTATTCTGGCGAACATTGTTTTAGGAAAATCTGGTTTTTGATACCTGAAAGTAAAACCAAACTGGTTCTGAGCTTTTTAATTTTGCAGTTACTATTGTGTTTTGTTGCATCAAGTTATTGTTATGAAGCTTCCTCAATTATTATTATTTTAAATGTCAACCCGTATTGGAGTATAAATCCTGTGTCGCGGTGAACTTTACAAACAGATATGAAACGGACACAAAGACACCCAGACTCAGAACAACAATTTGTGGATCACGCAAAGTATTGTCTTATGTAGGACTAGCTGACCCACGCAACCTCGTTTGCGCCTTATATTGCCCGTAGCGTGAAAATTTCCCCCGTTTTTGAAACATTTTTCATTGGTGCTCCTCTCCTATTAGTAGTAGCGTGATGATATATACCTACCCTATAGCCTTCCTCGATAAATGGGCTATCTAACATTGAAAGAATTTTTCAAATCGGACCAGTAGTTCCTACGATTAGCGTGTTCAAACAAACAAACAAACAAACACTTCATCTTTATATATTAGTATAGATCTTATGTAGGATTTGATTCCACATCACTTGGCGCAGTAGGAAGCAGCGTAGCGACCACTGTCACCACTAGGCCAACTGTGCAGTCGTTTGGGAGTATTGTGCAATTGGGATTGGACTCATAAAATTCAATAAAAAAAAAGAACATACCAAACGAGGTCCCAGTGATCTCTTCTCACTGGTGCTGGATCCAATATCTTCATCCAGCGCAAAATGTCGCACCTGAATTTTAAATTAAACCGTTCATTATTCAGTGTCAGACATTAAGAAAACGGTGTATCACCACGCCTATTCATCCTATGGGTGTCATAAGATCCGACTAAGATTGCAAAACTGCGCATGACAACTTGAAACAAACCAGCTGTCTAGCATATTGGTATACTAACGGACCCACGCAACCTCGTTTGCGTCTCCTATAGCGTTAAAATTTTCCCCCGTTTTTGTAACATTCTTCATTATTGCTCCACTCCTATTGGCTTTAGCGTGATGATATATAACCTATAGCCTTCCTCGAAAAATGGGCTATCTAACACTGAAATAATTTTACAAATCGGACCAGACCTAAGATTAGCGCGTTCAAACAAACAAAGAAACTCTTCGACTTCATAATTTGAATATAGATAGAAGTTCAAAACCTCATTTCCAAGGTGAACCTATGTCGTGCAGTGATGCAGTGAGATTATGCTATTCATGTCTAGCATCTCTATCTACTGCTAGATATAGGTATCTCCTTAGAAAGGAGAAAGCATCGTGAGAGACTATGCTGTCACATATGGGCCGATTGATACTGCCTTGTTGATCGTTGCTAACCAGTTCTTACATTCGTTTTTCTGGCATTCTACATCGTTATGATAATTAATAAATGACGTACGTACCTGGTCCAATTTTCTCTGACACCCCAAGAAGGTCCAGTTCTAGATTTGAACCACGTACAGTGAGTTAAAGGCTTCCTCGGTGGTAGACCTATGCTTCGACAGAACTTGACGAACTCCGTCGAAAATAATTTGTGTATTGCCGTTACTATTATCTGAAAATACGGTGCTATGATTAAGAGCTCATAATCTTAGAGAAATGATTCAATGAACGACTTTTACTGAGTTATACTTAGATCACATTGCAAGATTACGCAACCCCACATTGCAAAGTTACGCAACCCCACATTGCAAAGTTATGCAACCCTATCCAGGTCAGTTTATGGATGGATGACCATTCTTATACAGTCACACATTAAGACTACTCCATGCCTTGAAGAGCACGTTCAGCCGGTCTTTGCGGACATACTAGAAGTAGTTCTATGTGGCGACCTCCACATACAGCGACAGTGCCATCTACCGAATATACACTGAACTACGAAGTAACGCACAACACGGAGTAACTTGAATCGCGCAATAGAAGTTCTCGCGCCGATTATCATATATCATCAACAACATCAACCGTTGGATTGTGGCCTGCTAGGCATGATCACCTCACCTGGTCGGAGGATCCTCCCTTTGTGTTGGAGGACATGACACCCGTACCTCCAAAGTCTACAATACAATCTAAGCCTAAGCCATTATACCATCAGGTTTGTCATCATCGCTTTTCTTTAAACATCGCAATGGTCTTAACCATAAAAAAGCATAATTTCGGTGGTAACTTAATGACTACTTATAGAGTATGCGTCTTTCCAATTCAATTCACTCGGTTACTCATTTATGCACTCACTCACTCACTCATTCAAACAATCTCGTAATCACGTTAGTAATGCGAGAGCCGTTATCGAGAGCAGACGCGTTGGCAAATCTATACGTTAAGGATGCTTACACTAGTAAAAAAATATTTTTGTTTTACATTCGACCGAGAGTTGCCGTTTTTGGAGGCTCTAAAGGCCCCTTATTCAGGTAGAAGTTATTATTGTGAATATATTTGCTGGTAAGTCTTCCTTACTCTTGAGATTCTTGGTATAGGGTTTGTTTCTGTAGTATTTGATGTCGTTATTAAAACAACGATGTAAACTTGTTATAAACGTAGCTTTTACAATATCAATCGGTTTAGTTCCTCGTGGTAGCTGTATCTTTTTAACCGACTTCTAAAAAAGGAGAAGGTTTCTCAATTCGACCGTATATATAAATATATAAAAAGTAAAAGTATTTACAAAAAAAAAGTATATAAGTATTTATATCAGTTGTCTAGTACCCATAATACAAGCTCTGCTTAGTTTGGGACTAGATGACGTTGTGTGTTAAGTGTCCGAAATATTTATTTATTTATTTATTTATATATATATTTTTTTTATGTGTTCGCGGATAACTTCGTCGTTTATGGACCGATTTTGATGATTCTTTTTTTAATGGAAAGGAGATGTCCCAACGGTGGTACCATGATAAGAAGTACATTAATATCTGATGATGGCATCCAAGAGAAATCGAGTCGAACCTTGAAGTCGGTTTTATTTTTGTTAAAATTGTACTTGTTCTTCTAGATAAGAGTGTGACACTTCGCACAAGTTTTTCCAAAGGCAAGAAATTGCCTCGGGCCATATTGCCTATTACATTTTTTACAATCATAAAACTGACTATTAAAATGTGTCTTTTTATTAGAAAAACTAGCTGACCCACGCAACTTCGTTTACGTCTCCTATTGCCCGTAGCGTAATAATTTTCCCCCGTTTTCGCAACATTCTTCATTGGTGCTCCGCTTCTACTGGCCTTAGCGTGATGATATATAGCCTATAGACTTCCAGGAACTCAGGAATCTCATGAACCGCTGGTCCGATTTGAAAAATTATTTCAGTGTTAGAAAGCCCATTTATCGAGGAAGGCTATATATCATCACGCTAAGACCTACAGGAGCAGAGCAACAATGAAGAATGTTACAAAAACGGGGGAAAATTATCACGCTACGGGCAATAGAAGACGCAAAGGAGGCGTGGATTGGCTAGTATTAGTATAGATTATGAATATACTTGACCACAGATAATTGATCTTATCTAATTCTACTACAGTTTCAAGTTGTCTTTCTTCTTGTAGTGGTTAAATAGATTAAAGCCTTCTTGCGAAGCAGAGGATTATGTATAACAGGCCTGTTCAAGGCAAATGATGACGATGAGTCTCGAGTGTCCATTGACACTAGTACTTACCATGGACACTGTTTCTCGTTTGCCCCAATATGAACTGCGAATGACCAGAACTAGTTTTTACTGCCTCGTTGGTCTCGCGGTTGGCGTGAGCGACTGCTGATCATGAGGTCTCGGGTTCGATTCCCGGGTCGGACCAAATGTTTGTATGATCTACAAATATTTGTTTCGGAGTTTGGGTGTGTTCTATCTATAATATGTATGTATTTACAAAAAAAAAGTATTTATGTATTTGTATCAGTTGTCTAGTACCCATAATACAAGCTCTGCTTATCTTGGGACTAGATGGCGTTGTGTGTTTAGATGTCCGAAATATTTATTATTTATTATTATTATATATATTATATATTAGTTTTGTACATACCTTCATGTCATCAAATATCTGTACATCCATACTCAGTAACTTCATATCTTCAAGCATCAGAAGTCTCCTTCCATTTATGCGGTTGTTAAATATACAATTCTGAAAAATACATGTTACATACAACTCGTTACTATGTAATTTATACAAATAAATAAAATTGGAGTGTCTGTTTGTAATATTAAAATAACCGCTTTTTACTAAATTCATACCAAAAACGTATTTAAAAAATTTTTTTGTCCGTCTGTCTGTTTGTTCCGGGTAATCTCTGGAACGGTTGGACCGATTTTGACGGGACTTTCACTGGCATGTAGCTGATGATCCAGGCAGTAACTTAGGCTACTGTTTTTAGACTAACTTTGTCCGGCGTTAGGGGTTCCGCTAGTTTTGTATATATTTTGCCAGGAGTATAGAAGACGAGAGGTAACTTTCGTCCAGACAAAAAGTACTTTTTCTGAGGATATGAGAATTAGTTTTCGCGAGAGAATTTGCAGACTAAGTACCTACAGTTAGGTATCTATACTAATATATAAAGCTGAAGAGTTTGTTTGTTTGTTTGTTTAAACACGCTAATCTCAGGACCTACTGGTCCGATTTGAAAAATTCTTTCAGTGTTAGATAGCCCATTTATCGACGAAGGCTATAGGCTGTATATCATCACGCTAAGACCAAAAGGAGAGGAGCACCAATGAAAAATGTTTCAAAAACGGGGGAAAATTATCACGCGACGGGCAATAGGTTGCGTGGGTCTGCTAGTCTATACAACTAAATAAAATTGGAGTGTCTGTTTGTAATGTTAAAATAACCGCTTTTTACTAAATGCATATGTATGTATACACGGAACATATACGAAAAACGTATTTAAAAAAATTTTTGTCTGTCTGTCTGCCTGTCTGTCTGTTTGTTCCGGGTAATCTCTGGAACGGCTGGACGGATTTTGACGGGACTTTCACTGGTAGGTAGCTGATGATCCGGGGAGTAACTTAGGCTACTTTTTTTAGACTAACTTTGTCCCGCGGCGTTACTCGCGGTAGAACAATAATCGCGGGTAACACCGCGGGGTTCAACTAGTTATACATAAAAGTAGGTATACTATACATAGTAATACATAATACTTAAATTTGAAAACACTTTGACAAGGTGTATGAAAATCTGTACAAATAAATAAAATTGGAGTGTCTGTTTGTAATATTAAAATAACCGCTTCTTACTAAATGCATATGTATGTACACGATACATGTACCAATTTTTTTTTTTTTCACAAATTTTGTGTTTTCACAAACACACAGACGGACAGATAAATATTTAAAAAATTAAGTACTGTATATACTTTCATATGTATTTAGTAAAAACCTGTTTATTTGAAATTACAAACATACACTTCAAATTTATTTATTTGTATAGATTATGTACAATTTGGGAGAACCATGCTTCGGCATGAATGGGCCGGCTCGACCTGAGTGATACCATGGCCTCACAGAAAACCGGTGTGAAATGGCACTTGCTTAGTGTTTCACCGATTGAGTGAGGATACCGGAAGCCTATACCTCAACCCGTCCCCTCATCCCCCTCCGCATCCCCCAAAGGCCGGCAACGCACTTGTGACGCCTCTGGTGTTGCGGGAATCCATGAGCGGCGGTAACCGCTTACCATCAGGTGATTCGTTTACTCGTTTGCCCCCTATTCGAAAAAAAAGGTCTAAGAACAAGTATCTATGCCGCACCGTGTATTGTGGCAATCCAACAACTTCTTCCATCCACCTCGCTACTTCTACTTCGGACCATTTGAAAGCTTCTGGAAGCGGCAGAGAGTCAACCACTGAAGCAGCATACTCGTAAAGAGTCAGGGGACTCTGCTGGCATTCTCTGATCTTTCTAGAAGATAAAAATATTAACTAACTAGGTGAACCCCGCGAGTAACGCCGCGGGACAAAGTTAGTCTAAAAAAAGTAGCCTAAGTTACTCCCCGGATCATCAGCTACCTGCCTGTGAAAGTCCCGTCAAAATCTGTCCAGCCGTTCCAGAGATTACCCGGAACAAACAAACAGACAGACTGGCCGACAGACAGACAGACAGACAGACGGACAGACAGACAGACGGACAGACAGACAAAAAATTTTATAGCTACATTTTTGGTATGTGTACCGTGTATACATACATATGCATTGATTAAAAAGCTGTTATTTTAATATTACAAACAGACACTCCAATTTTATTTATTTGTATAGATGTATAGATAAATAAATAATGTCTAACTCTTAAACTTAACAACTGAGTGAAAAGAGACAATCATACATTTTGTTTTTAGTTCTTCTTATTTTTTAACTCCCGACGCAAAAAGAGGGGTGTTATAAGTTTGTCTGTCTGTCTGTCTGTGGCATCGCAGCTCTCAAACGAATGAACCGATTTCAATGCGATTTTTTTTTAATTTAAAGCCAGTTTCCTTGCGGTGGTTCTTAGCTATGTTTGGTTAATATCGGTCCAGCATTGTAAGAGTATCAGCTCTAGATGTAAGGCATTTTGGCGTGTGATTACTCGATTAAGAGCTTGCTTAGGGATATTTTAAAATTTCTCTATCTATACAAATAAATAAAATTGGAGTGTCTGTTTTTAATATTAAAATAACCACTTGTCACGGTACATACACCAAAATTTTTTTTTTTTGCAATATTTGTCTGTCTGTCTGTTCCGGCTAATCTTTGGAACAGCTGGACCTATTTTGATGGGACTTTCACTGATAGGAGCTGATGACATGATGAGCTGATACAAGGAGTAACTTAGGCTACTTTTTTTAGACTATCTTCGCCCCGCGGCGTTACTAGTACGAAAATAGCCGCGGGTAACAAAGCAGGGTTCTATACTAATATATAAAGCTGAAGAGTTTGTTTGTTTAAATGCGCTAATCTCAGAAAGTACTGGGTCCGATTAAAAAAAATATTTCAGTGTTAGATAGCCCATTTATCGAGGAAAGCTATATATCATCACGTTTAGACCAATAGGAGCGGAGCACCAATGAAGATTGTTGCGAAAACGAGAAAAAATATTAGGCTACGGGCAATAGGAGACGTAAACGAAGTTGCGTGGGTCAGCTAGTATAAGTATATTTATCAGCAGTTTGATAACAATAGGGTAGTTAATTGTATTCCAAATAAATATGTCTCCTTCATTAAAAAGAATATTACAAAACATCTCGGAAAATATAATTATTACTTTTCAATTCTGTTACAAATTGTAATCAAATAAACATTGAAATATATTGCTCAATTGAGTAGTCTAAAACAGTGACGTCACTATCCACTTTTTAGTACATTTTTCAAACAAAGTTATCGTTTTGACAGATGATAATAAGTAACTGATTTGACTAAGGTGTCAACTACCCTATTGTAGAAGTCCTGTCTAACTTGGGTTCAGAGAAATTATTATTATTATTCTTACGCTGGTTTAATGTAAGGTGATTCTTTGAGGAAACAAGGACACTCCACACACGTCGTCTTGTCTGGTGTTATGTAAACTGGTACTCTTTTTGGTATCACCACTGACGGGACCCGCTTGGGAAACTTCACCTCTATGGGTTTTTTCAAATATATTTTCGGCGCCGCGGCTTCTTGCTGGAAAAGAAATTATTACTTTGTTTATGTTCTAGGCGGGCAAACGAGCAGACGTATGGCCTGATGGTAAGCGATTACCGCTGCCCATAGACACTTGCAACACCAGAGGCGTTAAAAGTGCGTTGCCGGCCTTTGGGGGGTGGGGAGGGGTGTGGAGGAACGAGTGTCATGTCCCTCCAACACAAAGGGAGGATCCTCCGACCAGGCGAGGTGATCATGCCTGGCGGGCCACTGCCCAACGGTTGATGTTGGGTAGTTCTATATATGATAATTGGCGCGAGAAACCTTATTGCGCGATTCAGGATTGGTATTCCGTGTCGTGACGTCACACCGTAGTTCGGTGTATTTCTGATCGATGACGCTGTAGCATGTTGCTGTTGCGCTGTATGTGGAGGTCGCCACAGGGGTATAGGGTCACTTACTTGGTGAAACACAGCGCAAGCACTATTTCACACCGGTTTTCTGTGAGGCCGTGGTATCACTCCGACCGAGCCGGCCCATTCATGCCGAAGCGTGGTTCTCCCATAGTAAAAAGCGTGGCTCTACTACTACTCGAGTAGTGCAGTAGGAAGATATTGCCTTGATTATTCCCAATGCTATTTGGGGTTGGCTCCTAGTTACACCGGTTTTACCTAGTATCAGTTTTCCACGGAGCAACTGGCATTTTAAAGTTAGTAGAGCTAGCCAGGGCACGAACGGGCTGGTTCAACCGGGGCGGTACTACTACAGAAGATCAGCGTAAAATGACAGCGTTCGTGCTGTCGTGTTTCGTTGGTGAGTGCGAGATCGAAGGCCCAATGATGTGTCAAGTGTTCCTTCTCCTCGCAGTGCTTTTGTCCTGGTAGTTGCTCCCTCAGTCGGCTCTTACGACACCCACGAGTGTGGTGGTGACACTCCCATATTCTTAATGCGAATCCACAGATTCAATAAATAATACTTACTGCTTTTGGTTTTTCTTCCGGTTCTTCTTCGCCTTCCATTGTAAATTGTAATTATTTATTGTAACAAAAGAATTAATAACAAACTCTGCTAAGTTCTAGGCAAACTTTAAACTGTCAGTTTGACGTTTTAAGTGACAGTTATATTTTTAAAATATTTATCTTCTGAGGCCGAGGTAGTTATCAAAATTTGTATTACTGCGGTCGGGATCTTTCTAATTAGACAATCGAAGGATATGTCTATATTTAGCAGTTTACTTCTGCAATGTATATTTTGAGGGAAGAATTTAACTAAATTAATACATGAAACTCGCAAACGTGATACAGAGTATATTAAATTGTCTTGACTAGCTCAAGTAGTTTTAATTTTATATTACATTAGCTGAACCCTGCGGTGTTACCCGCGGTTATTGTTGTACCGCGAGTAACGCCGCGGGACAAAGTAAGTCTAAAAAAAAGTAGCGTAAGTTACTCCCCCTGGATCATTAGCTACCTGCCAGTGAAAGTCCCCTCAAAATCCGTCCAGCCGTTCCAGAGATTACCCGGAATAAACAGACAGGCAGACAGACAAAAATTTTTTTACTACGTTTTTGGTATATGTACCGTGTATACATACATATGCATTTAATAAAAAGCGGTTATTTTAATATTACAAACAGACACTCCAATTTTATTTATTTGTATAGACTAGATGACCCACGCAACTTCGTTTACGTCTCCTATTGCCAGTATCGTAATAATTTTCTTTCGCAACATTCTTCATTGGGGCTCCGCTCCTATTGGTCTTAGCGTCATGATACATACCCTATAGCCTTTCTCTATAAATAGGCTATCTAACACTGAAAGAATTCTTCAAATCGGACCAGTAGTTCCATAGATTAGCGCATTCAAACAAACAAACAAACTCTTCAGCTTTATATATTAGTATAGATACACATCTCACACATTCATGGACTATAGAACGCCATTTTCAATTACTTATCGCGCCCTTCCATTCATTACGCTTTTTATAAACGTTTGCTGGTTATAACTGCTTTTAGCAAGACTCCTTATGCTAATCGGCAATCAGTACCCGTGACCACCAAGATCTCTAGAGTCACAAGTGCAGATTCAAATCTTTGAAATCACCAACCCTCCCAAAACAGGAAAGGAAGAGAGGGATCAACTGCTAGAAAGAAGTTCCGGTAACATCACCGATCTGCTAAAAGGAACAATTTAGTTTTTTGAAAACAACTCCCGCGTTCGAATAACATTTTTTTTTTTTTAATTTAAATGTTATTCGAATTTAAAAACATACGTGGAAAGGGCACAAAGAACACCCAGCTTCAGAGCGACAATTTGTGGATCAGACAAAGTGTTGTCCCATGTAGGCTTTGAACCCATAACACTCAGCGGAGTAGTAAACGGCGTGGCAAGCGCTGAAACCACTACGCCAACTGTGCACTCATTAATTAAATAATAATCTTACTAATATTATAAATGCGAAAGTTTGTAAGGATGAATGGATGTATGGATGGATGTTTGTTACTCTTTCACGCAAAAACTATTTAACGGATTTGGATGAAACTTTACAGTAATATAGCTTATACATCAGAATAACACATAGGCTAATATTTGCAGGGATAACCGACATACACGCGGGCGGAACCGCGGGCAACGACTAGTAAATAATAAATATTTCGGACATGTAACACACAACGCCATCTAGTCCCAAGCTAAGCAGAGCTTGTGTTATGGGTACTAGACAACTGATTGATGTAAATACATACATATTATACATAGAAAACAACCAAACTCCGAAACAATTATTTGCAGATCATACAAACATTTGGTCCGACCCTGGAATCGGACGTCCGGACAGTAACTCAAGCACGGCAGTCGCATACGCTACCGCTACGCCAACTGTGCAGTCATTAATTGATTACGTTAATACATTCTAGAATTAAACTCACTTGTACTTATTCCACTATTTTATTTCCTTTTTTACACCTGACCGGTTTCGCCTTATGGCATTCTCAAAGGTTATCCATGCATCCAGGTATGCCATAAGGCGAAACCGGTCAGGTGTAAAAAAAGGAAATAAAATAGTGGAATAAGTACAAGTGAGTTTAATTCTAGAATGTATTACAACAAGTTCCATCAAGTGCCGACAATCGAGAGGATAATTGATTACGTTAACACTCTGTTTCCAGGTCCACACGAGATTAACTTACCTTCGCCACTTGATAGTGTCTCTGGCGCAAGATCGGGACATAGACAGAACTCTTCTGGTCTTCTCCCACGATTACTTCGATGAGGAGATAAACAACCTCGTGCGGACCATCGACTTTACTAAGGTAAGAATGAAAATAAGAAGATTTGAATCTTCATAGAACCCCTTTTTCTTTTACTTGTGGAAACCTTCTCGGGCCGGTCCCCGCCGGGGTTTGCGGCGGGGCGGTGTGTTGGACCCGAACCCACTAAAACCACTCTGCGCCTGAGACGGGAGGGATCCGGGAACTGCTGTTATTAACACATCCGGATCCCTCCCAGAATCATCAAAGAACACATACGCTAACTTATATAGCAGTAAACATGACGCGTATGTCTGCTATAAATATAGCCGAAGCGTTAGTTCCTATAAACTTTAAATGAGTCTGATGAGGTCAAAGGCCTCTCAGATTGTGTCTGGCTGATTGGAAAATATTTTAAAATAATATAGGTAGGTTAATGATATTATATAAAATTTCGGCTTACTAAAATGACGTAAGTTAGCATTGTTTTTTTTCTACCTTTGATACCTGTTTTACTGTAAAACGGCCCCACTTTCATCTTAGTGAGTATCCTTTCTATCACGTAGTGGCTTTAGGAGCCATGAGGTGAAGGTGGTTAGGCCACGAGGTTCAGAGATGAAGATAATTTAAACGCAATAAATAGTTGAGAATAAGATTTTCATACTATTTATTTACGGATATGTAAGTTTACAATGGTTACTTTTTGTGAGCACAAAATTACAAATTAGACAGGGCGTAGGTTTTGAGAGTTTCCGATCACAGCAGTACCTCCAAGCAAGAGGCACTTATCTTAGTAGCTGGTCCAGGGCTTTAGAGGCCGGGTCCCGTAGCAGGGCTTGGTAGACGCCAGCATGAAGAGTGGCGCTGGGCTCCGGCGTTGGAGGCCGGGTGGCCCAGCCGCCGAGCGTGGTAGACGCCAGCACAAAAGGGGTGTCCTTTCGGCGCGCTCGTCTTTCTATGAGTCCCCAGCGGTGGTGGAACGGCGGTCGACAGGTGGGGCAGCCGAGAGACGCGTAGTGGCGGGGAGGATGATATTGCCGCGTGATTTTCTGAGTATATGTTACTAGCCGACCCACGCAACCTCGTTTGCGCCTTATATTGCCCGTAGCGTGAAAATTTCCCCCGTTTTTGAAACATTATTCATTGTTGCTCCGCTCCTATTAGTAGTAGCGTGATGATATATACCCTATAGCCTTCCTCGATAAATGGACTATCCAACACCGAAATAATTTTTCAAATCGGACCAGTGGTTCCTGAGATTAGCGTGTTCAAACAAACAAACAAACAAACAAACTCTTCAGCTTTATATATTAGTATAGATACTACCGATTCTAAAAATTTCATCTATCCTAAAATGACGAAAATCTGGCCTGACTTGGATCTTGGACTATTAGATTTATAAGAGGTTATCACTTCCAGAGTATACAATCTCCATTTTTCTCTATTCCAGGTGATGCAGATATTCTACCCTTATTCAATGCAAACACATCCGAATGAGTTCCCTGGGATGGATCCGAATGACTGTCCGAGAGACGCTAAATTGGAGCAGTGAGTATTTTTATGTTTGTTTTTCAATGACATTACAACTTGAATTATATTGTATTACTAGCTGACCCACGCAACTTCGTTTACGTCTCTTATTGCCCGTAGCGTGATAATTTTCACCCGTTTTTGAAACATTTTTCATTGGTGCTCCGCTCCTAGTGGGCCTAGCGTGATGATATATAGCCTATAGCCTTCCTCGATAAATGGGCTTTCTAACACTGAAAGAATTTTTCAAATCGGACCAGCGATTCCTGAGATTAGCGTGTTCAAACAAACAAACAAACTCTTCAGCTTATCATATATTAGTATAGATAGTTACAATTAGCTGAGTCCCGCGGTGTTATTCGTGGTTATTGTAGCAATGCGGGAAACGCCACGGGGCGAGGCTGATCTAAAAAAAGTAGCCTCAGTTACTTCTTATATCATTAGCCACATATCAGTGAAAGTTCGGTCAAAATCGGTCCAGCCGTTCAGGAGACGGACGGACAGACAGACAGACGAAAATTGAAAAAAAATGTATTTTTGTATATCTACCGTGTAAACATACATATATTTTTATTTTAGTAAAAAGCGGTTATTATAATATTACAAACAGACACTCCAATTTTATTTATTTGTATCTATAGATTTGGGCCAGATCCCACATGAGACAAAACTCTGTGTGAACCACAAATTGTTGTTCTTAGTTTGTTACTTGTGTCCATTTCATGTATGTTTGTAAAGAAGCAACAGAAAAAAAAATAGATGAGTCATAGACTAACATTTTGTTTTTTATTCCAGGGCTAAGAAGCTACAATGTAACAATGCATTACATCCAGACCTCCATGGGCACTATAGGGAAGCGAAATACGCTCAGACAAAACACCACTGGTGGTGGAAAGCGAACAGGATCTTTAATCAGCTCGCTTGCACAAACGGACACACTGGTAAGACTCTACCCATAATAATATTAGTGTGGAGGACTGGATGTCATGTTCCTCCGACACAGAGGGAGGATCCTCCGACGCCACCAGCCACGGTCCAATGGTTCTCATACTGGTCTACACCTCGTCCCGTAGGGGACGCGTAAAGGCTGTATCGGGACGGTTTTCCCCCTGCCAGCGGTGACTGTTCCGCTGCCCCTGAAGAGAGGCAGGTCCTGGATGTATTTAGAGTAATTTTGTGGGAGGAGGAGATTTGGGCGCTTTCAGGCGCCCTGGCGGTCAAGCCGGAGCACGGGAAGCACCGACTTTAAAAAAAAATCATAAAAAATCAGTTCTGAAGCTTAAAAAAAAACAGTCGAATTGAAAACTTCCTTCTTTTTTTTGAAGTCGGTTCCAAAATACTGGTCAGCTAGTGTAAAATATAATGATTAACGGTTTCCAGGAATGGTACTCTTCCTGGAAGAAGACCACTACGTTGCTGAAGATTTCATCCACATGCTGAACCTTCTCAAGTCGACGGCTGACAAGAGCTGTCCGAACTGTGAGATACTGTCTCTCGGGACTTATCTTAAAACTTACCAGTACCATGTGAATGGAGATAAGGTGAGTTATCACCATCATCTATAGAGCCATGCTGACCTCCGCCGCCGCCTCACTCAGATGATCAACATAAAATGACAGCGTTCGTGCTGTCGTGTTTCTCTGGTGAGTGCGAGACCGGAGGCCCAAAGATGCAGAAGCATCACTAGCCCGCCATGGTGTGGGTCACCATACTGCATTGTTGCATTGTCTGCTCACAATGAGTATGGTGACCACCACTCTTGGATTCTGCTTATGCTTTCCATCAGGCAGAGTCGAGTCATTTTGGCAGGGTCATACATAAAAAAAACACGGACGTAGCCATATGCAGGTGTTATGTTAAAGTGTAAGTCCAAATGTGCCTACACTGTTATCACACATAATGTGTTTGAGTGTGTGAAATTGTGAATGTTTTAATAGTTATGTGTGAGTTCGTAGTGATAGGCGATTGGTTTGTATTTGAGGCTAAAATGTGTATGGATGAATATTTCCACAGACAGACTGTTTTGTATGGGGAAAAGACGAAATAATTACTTCTATCTGGTCCGCCGGCCTGTGTTGTTCTATGGTAATTCAAAGTAGATGTTTAATATCAAATATATTACAAAGAACATCTGTAAGAGACTGGCGCTCGAAATAGATATTAAAATACCAGTGTTATGGGCCACAAAGTTCTTAACATAAGTATGGAACATTAGACACATTATTAAATCAAGTGTAATACCAGTCAATGTTTGATGGGATCTACTACTGTGTAATCTGTGTATGTGCGTGGGTGCGCGGGTCGGTGCGCGTGTGCGTGCGTTGGTGCGTGCGTGCGTGTGTGGGTGCGTGCGTGCGTGTGTGGGTCTGTGTGTGCGTTGTAAATGTGTAAAATTTGGAAAGGTAGTTTCTTTAGTAATAGATATAGTTATGAAATAAAAACTAAACAGTAAGCTTACGAAAGGCTTCTGTTTTTATTTTATCATCATAAGCCTATTGCAGTCCATTGTTAGACATAAGTCTCTCCCATTTAAGTCAATAAAACGAGGCGTATTGTTTTACTTTTTGATGTGAAACATTTATAGGCCGGGTAAATCAGATTTTTTACGTGCGAGAAATGCCGTGGCCTTCGCCTTACCGAAGTCACTGATGAAAATAATTGAGTTTTCGTGATTTCAAATGAATTTAAAAAATTAGAATTTTTGTTTTTAATAAAAATCAATATTAATGTAATAATCAGTCATTTTATTTTATGTCACAAATAACTTATACAAATCAATTTCGATGTTTCACATCTACCGGGCGTCCGGTGACGGCTCACTTTTTTCACAATTTTTGTTGTTTTATTTTGAAATATTATGATTACTTACCTTTTTTCAATACTTTTAAGGATACGAGAGGTTCATGTAAAATATTTTAAACAAATTATGCAATATTACACGATTTTCTTTTCAAAAACCACTTTAAAAAATTTATTTTTTGGTATTTGTTGCATTATTTGGACTCACTGCGGTTAACCGCACGCGGATTTTTTTCCGCTTCAATTCACAACACTAGTGTTCTATACACAGAATGTTTATAACTTTTTGTATTGTATTTTCGTGTAGTTTATCACAGAGTACGTACAAAGATATGAACGATAGACGGTTATGAACGTTTATTTAAATTATTACAGAACTCACAAAAAAAGCTACATAAAAGCTAGTAAATTAGGCTACAAAATCGAATCAAATAAATATTATTTATGTTCTCAATACCAAGCAATCCGTAAAAAATTAAAAGAGAAAATATACTATTTCCTGGTTTTCGGTAGGGATTTTATTTATGTGTGTGAGGTTAGTTCGAAAAGCCAAACTTTTTCCAGGAGTACAAAGCATTCTGGGGTTTTTAACCTTATATCTACTTCTAGGAGAGATAATACGACAAGTGAAGCAAAAGTTTATACAAAGAATTCTACCTCATTATCATTATGTTTGTATTATTATATTATTATACCGCATATGTTGATTAAATCGAAGTAATTTTAATGTAATAGTTAAACATATCTTTGTACAACACTCTATTTTGTATTATATATCAGTTTTTAAATTTTACTAGTGTACGTTGTCATTTTTTCTTTTCTAAAATTAATTTAAAATTGAAATATATAAAACACAAGTAACTTGTCTAACGTAATAAAAAGACACACTCAAGTACGCAATGCGTTTTCTGCATGCGGAAAATACCTGAATGCGGATGAAGCTTATATTTACAACTAAATTAACAGCGGAAGAAACATCAGAATCTAAACTACGTACAGCAAGTCCGAGCCGCCAGCGAACAGCGAAGGAAGAACGAACCGCAAAGCTGGAACTTCCAGCTTTATCCGAACCTGTACACTCACACTCAGAAGGTTGTAATAGCGCTAATTCCAAGAGTGTATATAAAAAAACATGTATTGCTAGTTTGAACCTTAATGCTTTGGTATAAAGTCTACTTTTAAATATGAGATGGGAGGTTTAATGGCATTTCAAAATGAATTCCTTTCTTTTATTAGCACGCTTTTTTAGCTTAGCTCGATATTTATATAACATAGCATGCTATTTTAACGTATTATTAGCACGATAAATATATATGTTAATAATTAATTATGTGCGGGGATTATCAGTTAGATATTTAATTTTGAACCTTAACACCTTACCGTTTGAGTAAAGTTTACAATAACACGTAACAAATAAATCTTCTGTCTTCTCATTGTTGTAAAGACTTAAGAAATAGATATGCAATATCTTCTTAGCATTTAATATTCCTAAGATTGTTTATCAGTGAACTGAATATCAGTTTGACCATGGAATGACTGGCATCGGACCACAACCCTAAGAGCGAACTGAATTCGAAGGTTGAACAAGTTCTCAGTATATTTAAGGCACTTCTCAATAACTATTGCCATAGATGTTCATGACAACCGGTACCGACGTCTACACGGGAAAATAGATTTGAACAATAGTTTTTTATTGTTTATTTATTTAGCTTAAGGGCGTCTTCGCGAGCGATAGAATCGCTGTGATATTTAGCCACGTATCGGCGACACGCGTGACGATACGCTTTAGGCATAAGCGCTCGTTCGTGTAGATTACCCGACGATAGAAACGCAAGTCCTTCGCGATTCTGTCGTTCGTGTAGATAGCCCCTTATGTACTATATATATTGCTTTTTTGGAATGCATCATTATAAAATGTAGAGATGTTTTTGGAGATTACTCCTTAAGAAATGATTTTCATATTTAGTCCGCGGTATGAAATTTTATAAATAGTAAAATGGAGCGTTAACTAAAAGTGAAACTTTACTACAGGGCTATGTCATTAATTATGTCGTCCAACAAACTATTTAAACAAACAGCGTTAGAACGCTTATTATGGAGGATATTGGATATATATATATCTTGGATTCTGCTTATGCTTTCCATCAGGCAGAGGAGAGTCATTTTGGTAGGGCCAAACATAAAAAAAAAAAAAAAAAAAAATCTTTGAAAAAAATGTACCAAAGCAAAGATGTATGTGGCGCCACATCACCTGACGTAAACTCCTGACGTGCGTCGGAGCTGACACAGTATTTTCTTTATATTACTGCTTAAAATAAAAGGGGAACTAATTTTTTTATGAAGTTACAAAACCAGCTTTGCATTTTTTTTTATTTTTTTTTTTATTTTTAAATGTTTTTATATGATATTTCTTGTATATGTGCATATTGTTTTGCATGTAGTAAACAACTTAGCGCCAAAAAGTAAAAGCCATGGATAGTAAAAGAAACAAATCAAAAATTTGAATTACAAACTGTAGCGATAACTCTTTTAATTTATTTTTGATAAAATAAATACTAGGGTAAATATTCCGCACCGTATCGCACAACGAGAATTTTAAATTTCTTGAAAAAAAAAACGTTTATAACAATTCAAACACAGGATACGAGTTATGATTTTCATTCGAATACCCTTGTAAATGAATATACCTAATGTGAATATGTCACGGTTGAATATTTTGTGAATAGATTTGTAAATAGCCTCGCTTGGTTTAAGCATGCCTTAGTTATAGTTTTAGCCTGGCCAGAAAATAACAAGTTCTAACATGTTGTTGATTTATTAATAAATGGATAATAATTGGTTTATGCTTTTTTTTAATATGTTTAATTTTTGGACGGGCTATAAAGGAAAACTTGTAAATATTAGACTAGTTTATTTTTAAGTTAATTTAAAAATACGTTTAGTAGAATTTTAGGAATTATTACTGGCAACATTTTTCATATAATCTGTTAATGATATGGAGGGTACGGTTAGAAGTACTATCTTGTGCTATTTACTTGTATGTAGTTAAAATAACCTAAGGTCTAAACATACTCTCCTTCTTAATTCTAGAAGGGATGAGACAGTCAAAAAATTATCTCTGCGTGTCTAAAGTTGCAGGGGTAGGAGGGATACTCTTTCACCCCTTATACCATGAAAAACAAAGGGGGTGCGATATAAACTTGGTAAAAAATGTGGAGTGAAGTGGCTAGATTTTTCTTTGGGAATTGTGTTTCTATCAAAACGTATGCCATTACTTTTAAGACAATAGATATTTTCAAATTTTCGCTACACTAATAATTTTTTAAATAAAAAGGTATTCTATTTATTTACTTCCATGAAATAAAGCGTGAGTATATGTAAATATTCCTGACCTCTACCCTCCATATACTTCAAATAAATTTCAACATTTGACACTTACTGTATTATTGCCAACACAAAAAAAAAACAGTGTTGCAACTGACAAAATTAAAAAAACTACTATTTTTTATTTTCAGGTAGAAATAACGCCGTGGCATTCCAGCATGCACAACATGGGTTTCGCTTTTAATAGAACTGTTTGGAATAATATAATGGAATTGAAAGAGAAGTTTTGTGACTACGATGACTATAATTGGGATTATTCTTTATTGTATTTATCTCAGAACAGACCTCAAAGGGAGAAATTTAAAGTTATTGTGTGTAAAGGACCTAGAGTTTTTCATATAGGGGAATGGTAAGTAAATATTTACCTTTTAATGTATTGACCTTGCGAAAGTGACTACTCTGCCTGATGGAAAGCATGAGCAGCATCCAAATGTGTTGGTCACCATACTCATTGTAAGCAGACAATGCAACAATGCAGCATGGTGACCCACACCATGGCGGCTCATTGGGTCTCCGGTCTCGCACTCACCAACGAAACACGACAGCACGATTGCTGTCGTTTTATGTTGATCATCTAACTGAGGGTAGTACCGCCCCGGTCGAGCCGGCCCGACCGTGCTGAGATCAGCCTGACTCTGCTACCTTAAAAACCTATATAACGTATGTACTAGCTGAGCTCCGTATATCTTGCGGTTATCATAAGCAACTGCCGATTAAGAGGTTTCAGGTTCGATTCTCAGGTCGGACTGCTGTTAGGTTTTTCTAACAAGTTATTCTTAATAGCAGCGCGGAGTATGGTCTCGCTTGTCATGAACATGACAATCCTTATTGGAAAGTCAGTGCCCTCAAATACACTGACAACTAGTTCAAACTTCGAATTCAGTTCACCCTCAGGATTGCGGAGGTCCGATTAGGGTCTAGTCCGAGTGGGGCTTCTTAACTTTGACTGAACTGTTTCGGACTTCATATATTGTGTCTACCTTTGTGTTGAGAGAAATAAATGCTATACAATCATAATGTAATTTCCTTTCTTTTAGTCTATAGTTTCAGTATATAAATATTTTGTATCTTTAGTAACTTGAGTAAATTGGTTTTAGCGGATTTCACCACAAGAAGTCGGATTGCAACGCCTCAACAGTGATATCTAAAGTACAAAAGCTATTACAAAACGCTAAAACATATATGTATCCGTCTCGAGTGACAGCGACCGTCACGACCGGCGGCGCTAAACATAATAAGAAACTTGTTAAAGGAAACGGCGGGTGGGGTGATCTTAGGTAAGCGGAATTGAGCTGTATTTTCAACCAAATATAGTTTATTTTAATTAAACGCTATAACGTCTGTAAACGTGAAATTACAGTAGTGCTAATTTTGATGTTCAATGATGTATTTAAACTTAACTAAAAGTCACTAAATATTAAATTAGTCCTGTCAAAAAAAGGTTTTATCTGTCAAAGATTGACTAAAATTTTAACTGCCTCGTTGGTCTCGCGGTTGGCGTGTGCGACTGCCGATCATGAGATCTCGGGTTCGATTCCCGGGTCGGACCAAATGTTTGTATGATCTACAAATATTTGTTTCGGAGTTTGGGTGTTTTCTATGTATAACATGTATGTATTTACAAGAAAAAAAGTATATATGTATTTGTATCAGTTATCTAGTACCCATAACACAAGCTCCGCTTAGCTTGGGACTAGATAGCGTTGAGTGTTAGATGTCCGAAATATTTATTTATTTAAAATTAGAAATGTCACACTAAAAATAAGCGTTATCTAAATACGCACATACAAAATAGCATTTTAGAAAACGTTTCATTAAAATAAGGGAATAGAAAATAATCTAAAAGGAATTATGGAGCAACGATAGAATTATCACTAGTGTGATAGTGCTGTGTTTAGAATTTATTTTTGGAATGAAGTTCCTTATTGGGCGTTGCGGAGGGTTACCCTAGCCGGCAAAAACCTCCGTAACATAAAAAAAGCGTAAGATTGTTATGTATGAGATAATTGTTTTTTCTTATGTAATTATTTTCTTTATACCTGAAATAGAACTTGAAATTAACATTGTTATAATAAAGACCTGTCTTGCAAGTCTATCTGGTGTCCCATGACACCACACGCTTTTCTTTTTTCTTGGGATAATATGTGACCAACAGGCCCGCCCTAATTATCCTTGATAATTACGGATAATTCTCCTCTTGGAATATTCCTCTTTAGACTTATTCTTAAATAGCATCTAGGTACTTTAGAATTTTTGATTGCCTATTTGGGTCCATATTTGGTCTTATTAATTATTGTTTTGCAAGATTTAGGCCAAACGGGTTGTTATAGGGTATGTGTCAAGTTTCTTTTCTCTTTCCTTTCTTATTTTGAACCGACTTCAAAAAAGGAGGAGGTTATAAATTCGACTGTTTTTTTTTTATGTTTCTTACTTCATAACTTTAGACTGGGTGAACCGATGTTGATGATTCTTTTTTATTTGAAAGCTAGTGCTTCCCATGTGGTCCAGTTCTTGAAGTCGATTTTTATTTGTTAAAGTTTGTGATTGTTCCTTTTAACTTTGGGTTGTACTTAAATTTAATGATTTTTTCTTATTTCAGGGATCGAGAACTATGTTCGAATATGACATTAATCGGTAGACAGCCACGAAGTAATATATATTATTATTGAAGTACAACCTTTCTTGATTCCCACACGCTTTTGCATACAAATGTTAGCGAAATACTTAATTAATCATTAAATATTCATCGAACAACAATCTTATTTATGAACTTTATTTAACTTTAAGTAACGGTTCTGTGTTATTTTCAACTTGAACCTTTATATTTGAACCTGCCAAAGTGTTTCTAGTCTGCCCTGATGAAAGACATGGGCAGAATCTAAGAGTAGTCACCATACTTATTGCTCGTGCAGACAATGCAACAATGCAGCATGGTGACCCACACTATGGCGACCTATTGAGGTGCTTCCGCGTCATAATCCTACTAATATTATAAATGCGAAAGTTTGCAAGGATGAATGGATGTTTGGATGTTTGTTACTCTTTCACGCAAAAACTACTGAACGGATTTGGATGAAACTTTACAGTAATATAGCTTATACATCAAAATAACACATAGGCTACTATTTGCCGCGATAACCGACATACACGCGGGTGGAGCCGCGGGCAACAACTAATAAGAAAATAAAGCTTAGAATAACACAAAACCATTACTTAAATTTAAAAGATGGTGCTAATTTCTGTTCGAAAACTATCTAAACTAAAAATAAGTTTTGTCCTGTGAAACCTTGTTCTAAATGTCAAAAATTTACTAAATTTAGAGATGTAACACTAAAATTAGAGATGTCACACTAAAATTAACTGTATCTAAATACAAACATACAAAAGTAACATTTTATGTTTATGACTGAGGACGTTAAAGTTAATTAGTAAAGTGGGTCATTATAGAAGTATTTTTGTAAATCAATTAACGCGACCCATTTTATGTGACCCAATTTTTAGCCAACTTGATAACCCTCATCCCCTGGTGACAATAGTATATGACTAGATATCACCCCCTCCTTTTTTAGTGTCCAGTACCCAAAGGGCAAAAACAGAACCCTATTACTAAGGCTCCACTGTTCGTTTGCCTGTCTGTCACCAGGCTACATCTCACGAACCATGATAACTAACAGTACACTAACTATCTCTGTAACAACAAATACTAAGAAACAGAACAAAATAAGTAATTTACTGGGGCTCCCCTACAAAAAACGTGGTCTTTCCCTGTTTTTTGCTCGATATGAGTAAGATGAAATGTATAGATAATGGTGCGGAACCTTTCGTACGCGAGTCCCGTTCGCACTATGCCGATTTGATAGTAAATTTTATTAGGTCAGCGCTGACGGACGGAGTGACGGCAAAGAGATTTATTTAGTCACAATTTAAATTCAACTTAAGATTCTTTACAATGCAACTGTGTTTGGTGCAACGAAATAACTTACCTTCTGCCTATCTACCGCCTCAGTGGCGTAATGGTAGCGGTAGTATGCGACGGCTGTGCTCGAGGTCTCGGGTTCTATTCCCGGGCCGGATCAAATGTTTGTATGATCTGCAAATATATCTAAAAATCCTAAAATATATATGTTAGTTGTCTAATACCCATAGCACAAGCTCTGCTTAGCTTCTAGGAACTAGATGGCGTTGTGTGTTAGATGTCCGAAATATTTATTTATATATTTATCTGCGGTCGCCGTCGTTTTGTTTCGTTGCACCAGCAATGCATCTCTCAGATAAGCTAATAATACCGAAGTCTGCAGGTATCTATCAGATAAGATAACAATAATATATCAGGGACTTTATCTGTGAGTGATGAAACTGGCACTTGGGGCAAAGAAAATACAATTGCAAAATAACAAAATATGTTAGTTTATTGTATACTGTTTGATTAAATGAAAATGAAAAAAAAAAACAAATTGTATTTTTCGTAAGTCAAAATTAGTTTCTTCAAAATTGATCTGTATTTTTCGATATAAGCTTAATCATATAGAGTCGTAGTAAGTTATTAACGCGCATATGGTTGTGGCAGACAGCTGATGGGTAGACGGTTCATTCCGTTGGCTGTCTTGCTCCACCTTTGTGCCACACAGGGAAAAAACATACGTGTACTTTCGTGGCATATAGTTTAAAAGTCAAAATATATGTTCTTTTATTATAAACTTTTAACACATATACCAATATTCAATGTGTTATTAAGGTGTGATCAATAAATGATAGATGTGCCGATAAACAGTTGAGTTAGTTCGCAACTGACAGCTGTCATGTTGACAACTGTCAGTTGTGAGATACAGCTTTGTCAATTGTATTTGACATAGGTTTTGTAAAATTTGACAGCGCTGTGTCCTATACTCTATACATATTTAACAGTATAAGGTGTGTAAGTTATAAGGTGGCGTTATAAATTTTCTAGTTTGATATATATTCCAGTATTACTTACCTTTTTTGTTATTTTTTGGTCCTACTTTAAGTAAGACAATTTGACCACGCCTTTTTGTCATACAGTGTACAGTCGTCCACTTTAATATGGGACACATTTCGCTCAGCAAAAAAAAAATTACCAAGTAAGTTTTGAAATGACACTAGTGAAAACAGTCATACCTTGCACAACAAATGTGGTATTTCCCTTAGAGCATATATACAAGAAGGGAGTGCTGAACAAGCCGAAAGAGTACAGAGAGAAGTTACATGACTGATTTCGTGGGAAATACACCAACCAATCAGAAGTTTGCGTGAGAGAGACAGACTGTAACTAAACTAAGTCTCTCTCTCTTTACTCCGATCACGCTTTTCTCTCGTTCTGCACTCTTTCCTTGTATATATGCTTTAAGGGTATTTCCAGACCAAGTCGTTTTTTAATCCTTTAAGACAAGAGTGGCCTCACCCTAAAAAACAGGAAGCTCACTTATAGGCTTTTGAATTACAATAATTCAATTATTTTTTTCAACATTTTTGAACTACATCATAATTTGAAGTAAACGAAACGAACTTCATTTCATTTTAATTCAAATGAGTTTCATATTTATATTGACGACTGTACATTTCTGAAGTATTATTTACGATAAAACAAAATGGCGTTTATAATTTTGAAGTTATGTATTGTAATATTATTATGACATCAAATAAGCGAATAAGCGTAAAACTCAACTAGTAATAAGCGACTACAAGCGGTCAACGTTTAAAAAACAATTTAAAAGTTTAGCATTACAAAGTTATTATGGTCAGACCTGACGGACGGAGTGGCGGCGAAGAGCAGTTTAGAAGTCGCAAAACTCACAAAGCTAGCGGTCGTCCGTCATGAACCGACTTCAAAAATGAGAAGGTTATCAATTCGACTGTATTTCTTTTATGTTTGTAACATCATAACTTTCGATGGGTGACCCGATGTTAATGATTTTTTAAATTTGAAAGCTTGTGCTTCCCGTGTGGTCCCATTTCCATTTGGGCCAGTTCTTGAAGTCGGATTTTTTTTTGTTAAAATTTATGATTATTTTGATTGTTATTATACTTCATTGATTCATCAATAAATTCAGTTGTATTCTTAAAACCTTTTGGTTGAATTTAAACTGTTACTAAATTAATCTCTTCGCCGTCACTCCGTCCGTCAGCCCTGACCCTAAGCAAACACATAAAAGCCGGCTCGACCGGAGTAATACCACAGCTTAATTCAAAACTGGTGTTTGGCAAATTCTTCGTTTTATTTTTGTGTCTGTTAACTAATTGAGGTTATGTGTAGGCCTGGGAATACTAGGGGTAGTGGGGGGAAAAGAGTTATTATTAATATATCAAGTGGCCATGGGCGGTGGTACTCACTTACCAGCAGTGATCAGATGATCCGTTTTCTCCTTGGCCCTTTAACAGTAAAAAAACTGTTTTGATATTTTTTTAAATTGAAATGTAATAGTGAAATATTTTTTTAAGTTGTGACGGTTTTTTCTTGATAGTTGTTGATTGTTTAGTTCTATTCAAGTTTAAAATGAAAAAATAACACTTCTAGGGGTATTAACTTAAGGGATGAAGAGAAAACAGTTTTATAAAATTCGACATTAAGGTATTATTTTTTTTAATTAATAATTTGATAATTAAAAATATGTTATAATTGTTTTTTTATAGAAAAAATAAAAAATAATATTAGCTAAAGAATGTACATTTGTAGATAAAAATAATTTGAATCTACATAAAAAAAAACCACTCAATTTGGACATGCAAAGCGCGGGAAAATGTTAAATGTCATTTGTTCCAAAGAGTTCGCATTACAATTGTCTGTGTCTGACAAATCATTTGTATTGTGAATAAAAACAGATGTAAGAATATCACATCTATTGTTAATCGTCATTTTATAGCACAAAAAGTATTGTAAAAAGTTTTTTTAAATATAATTAGTTTATTTAAGGATGTACGACCTAGTCATTGCGTTGCTTGAATTTAAAAAGTGAACAGTCGTAGCAACACTATAGGATATGACAATAAAAAAAAACTATATTATAAAATATTTTATTTATTTATTTATTCTTTATTGTACACAAATGGATAAACAGTTTATATTTAAGGAAATAAGACGTACAAAGGCGAGCTTAACCCAAACATGAGTTATCTTCCAGCTAACCGTAGAGTGCAAAGAGGATAGCAAAGATTGTTAGGGCGAGGTCATGTGTACTACGAGTAATAAGACTAATAAGTAGACAGATGATGCTGCATAATATATAATATATAGATGTAAAGATAGAGATATATACATACATATACATACCAAGGAACTGATCATTCAAGCGAGAGATAATATTCTCTGGTTCTCCTCCTGAAGACATTCAGAGAAGGACTGGTACGTATTTCCAGTGGCAGGGCATTCCACAGCCGCACAGCCGCAACACTGAAGGATTTGTCATAGTGACTTGTCTTATGTGAAGGGGTACGAAGGAGAAGAGAAGAGGAAACACGGCAGAGGTTACTCCTGGGAACAAAGTACTCGATACGCTCACGAAGATATGACGGAAAATTGGGATTGTGTAGCGTTGAAAAGAGTAAGGAGAGGATGTGGACATCTCGTCGCCGCCGAATAGGTAGCCAATTTAGTTTTCTTCGAAAATCTGTGACATGGTCGAACTTTCGCAGACCAAATATAAATCGGATGCACAAATTCTGCATTCGTTCAAGTTTGTCCCAGAGTTCTTCGGTAGCGTCGAGAAAAGAGATATCAGCATAGTCTAGAAGGGGAAGGAGAAGGGATTGAGAAAGTAGTACTTTAGTCTGAAAAGGAAGAAAACTTTGAAGACGTTTGAGGGAGTGATACGACCCAAAAAGCCTTTTGCTCACCTCTGCTATGTGTGTGGTCCATGATAAATTGCAGTCCATAAAAATACCAAGATTTTTAACCTCAGTCGAATATGGAATAACAGTTTTATTATATAGTACTGGAGGAAGCGAAGTGTGGTCAAGCCTACAATACATGTACCTGCCACCAATAATGATGGCTTGAGATTTTGCAGGATTGACAAGCAACCCAAACGATTTTGCCCAAGAATAGATGTTAAGTAGATCATTATTGATGGCAGTGACAGCCTCCGCTAATTCATTAACCTTGAAATGGCGGTACAACTGCAAATCGTCTGCGTAAAGATGATAATGAGAAGAAATAACATTCGTGACAGCATTTATGAAAATGGAGAAGAGTAGAGGAGATAACACGCCACCCTGGGGCACACCCGCAACTAGATCACACCAGTTAGAGGATGTCTCTTCTGAACGAACCAGCTGCGAGCGCCCCCGAAGATAAGAACTAAACCAAGCAATTACAGGGTCAGAAACATTTAGAGACGATAGGATGCCTAAGAGGATGTCGAAATCAACAGAGTTAAAGGCGCTGCTGAAGTCCAGTAGTACAAGTACCGTTAATTGTTTATTTTCAATAGCGAATCGTATGTCATCTGTAATTTTTACTAATGCGGTGGTAGTGCTATGACCAGAGCGAAAACCAGATTGATATGGACTCAGCAGGCCGTTAGAGGAAAGATAACTGTTCAGTTGGTTCCGGACAATACCTTCAAGCACTTTAGAAAGAATCGGGAGAATGGATATAGGACGAAAGTGGGATACTAAGGATGGGTTTGTAGTTTTAGGAAGAGGGATGACCTGGGCCTTCTTCCAGGCCGATGGGAACACGCTTTCTTTAAGGGAGAAATTTATAATATGGGTGAGAGGTGGTAGGAGATAATTTAAAATAGGCCATAACATTTTTGGTTGAATACCATCATCACCCATAGCTTTTGAGGTGATAGATAGGATATTTCTCTTTACGTCAAACCCTGCAACCGGGCTGAAAGAAAAAGAGGTACATTGAGGCAAAGGAAGACTAGATAGGTAATTAAGAGTAGATGATTTTTCTGAAATATTAACGTAAGCTGGAGGGGTGGAAAAATGTGTATTTAACACATTAAGGTCAATAACAGCAGATGTATTGATGGCTGCTTTACCGATACCGAGAGTTCTCAGAAATCGCCATACCTGTGGTGAGTTGAAATTTTTTATTGAATCGTAAATGTGGCGTCTTTTAGCATCCCGACACAGACGACTGCAACGATTCCTGAGCACCTTATACTTCGACCAATTTTCGTCGGAGGGTTCTTTTTTATACGTTCTCATGGCTCTATCTCGCTTGGACATAAGTTGTTTAATTGCTTCGGAAAGCCAAGGTGCGGGAGGATTTTTCACCCTAACTCTTTTTTGCGGAGCATGTTTATCATAAACTTGTATTATTGTTTTGTTGAATCTTTCAACTAATAAAAAATACCTACTCAATCCTCTTTTGAAAATTACTATAGGTTTAAATTACTTTTAAAAGGTGATTGACAAGTTTTTTTGTTTATGACTTATCTCTAGTTATAGAAATATTGGGTTATTTTGTAAAACGAACGGAAGTGCATATAGGAAGGCCATGCTAGCTTGCAGTAATATGTGTACCCTAAGGTTGACGCTTTTTAACTGTATATCCAGTTTTTCTTGTAAATAATCATCCCACTAATATTATAACGTGAAAGTTTGTGAGTGTGTATGTTTGTTACTCTTTCAGGCAAAAATTACTGAACGGATTTGGATGCAACTTTCTAGTAATATAGCTTATACATCAGAATAACACATAGCCGCGGGCAACAACTATTATTAAATAAATCTTTTTTTATCTATCCTCCCCTTCCATGGATTTATCCATTTAATTGTATTTCAAAACTTTTTTTGTTGATCTGTATTTATTTAAGTTATAACCTTACTTGTTCTAAGCCAAGTTAGTCAGTGTGTCTAAAGATATGTATATAGGATAGATGTTTTCATGAAAATGATTATGAGTGGGTATTTTAAAATAAATTAAATCTAGAAATAAAAGAAAAACAATTTAATTAAATAATAAAGTATAATAATTACTCACCAAAAATTTTGTAATATAAACGATAAACTGATATAATGTTATGTTAATATCATTTTCAATAAGTAGGTATATATTTATATACACACGTAAGTCAAAGAAGTCAAAATACCCTATCGAAGTCAGAATAACTTTTATTTAGACTTGTAAATAGTATGTGCTGGGTATGTTAAAAGACTAAAAGAGACCCGTGATCTACTTCATGGCGGAATTCGAAGCGAACATTTATTTTCGATCCGTAGATTTCTCAGTTAAAATGAAATTTTGGGCATGAGCCAGATTGTGAAAAAATCAAAGCATGAGATTTCGTTTTTGCCATGAATATCATCTATCTGTAATTGAGAATAACTAAACAGTTCTAGGCTTAAAGAAACCGAAAATTCGCGGGTATATCACTACTTGCAATAAAATAAATCTCACATAAAATGAATGTAGTACAATCAAAAGTCGCTGAATTACATCAAGTATATATCTATTGACAATAATTGTAACAATTAATAAAACAATGCCTAACTGTATTCATTGAAATATTTTCATTTATTACACGCAAACGCAAAACTTTTGATACAAATGCAAGTTTTTGTTATGTAGTGGACAATTTTCACGATAATTTATTTTAAAGGTTACAAAACGTCAGAAAAGTAAACCGACTTCAAAAAAGGAGGATTATATTCTACTGTATGTATTTTTTTAATAATATAGAAGTCCCGCTTAATAATTTAAAGGTAATTTTAGGGAATTAGATTATCCGTTTTAAAGAATTAATACTGTACCATTTAAAGTGTTTTTTTTTTAACTATCGTCCACTTAAGAAGAAAAGTCTTAGTTCTGAGCCTAGAATATTGTTATACTAATTTTACAATTGTTTCAAAATATAAATAATACTAATGTTACTAATTAAGTAATTAACAACTGTTTAAAAATATGAAACTTTCTTTTAATTTTATGTATTCATCAGTGTTTATTTAAGATTATAAACAAGTACATATAAAAAATAATTGCTAGAACAGAAAAGATGTGCTTTAGATAAAATCATTATTGATACGGGAATGATATGTACAAGTATTGTTATTAAAACTAGATGACAATTGTGATTGAATTAATAATAAAAAAAATGATTGTAGAATTTATCAAACAATAAAATTTGTACAATGCGTATCTCCAGCAAAGCGTATTAAAACCATGGCTTTTGACGTTCGTTCCGCACTATTTTTCAAAGAAGATTTTTGTAAATTAATTTCGAAATTCAACTTTAGTTACAAAACTACCAATTCTCTAACCAGTCTTTTTATGTAAACTAGGATTTTCAGGGTCATCTGAAAACGCGGTTTCTTTGGGAAAGTTAATGAGCTGGAGTCATGGTTTTGATAATCGTCTATTTGAGACACATATTGTATAAAACAACAATATAAAATATAATTTTGTTCACATCCAAGTCAAAATGCCATATTTATTCGAAGTCAAAATATCCATTTATTCGAAGTCAAATTCGAAGTATATTTCACGTCCAATTGTTATTCAAGCAACGAAAAACTTTATTACTAGATGTATTTAGTTAGAACAGTGTAAAGATTCAATTACAATGTGGCATAATAATTAGAAAATTTGTAATTTATGTAATTGATATAATAAAAAGCAGTTCATTTTCAATACGATTTTTATTTCTTCATTAGCTGAACCCCGCGCTGTTACCCGCGGTTATTGTTGTACCGCTAGTAACGCCGCGGGACAAAGTACCTTAAGATACTCCCTGGATCATCAGCTACCTACCAGTGAAAGTCCCGTCAAAATCCGTCCAGCCGTTCCAGAGATTACCCGGAACAAACAGACAGACAGACAAAAAATTTTTTAACTACTCTTTGGTATATGTATCGTGTATACATACATATGCATTAAGTAAAAAGCGGTTATTTTAATATTACAAACAGACACTCCAATTTTATTTATTTGTATAGATTAGCTGAATCCCGCGGTGTTACCCGCGGTTATTGTTGTACCGCTAGTAACGCCGCGGGACAAAGTACCTTAAGATACTCCCTGGATCATCAGCTACCTACCAGTAAAAGTCCCGTCAAAATCCGTCCAACCGTTCCAGAGATTACCCGGAATAAACAGACAGACAGACAAAATTTTTTTTAACCATTTTGGGTGTAGATACCGTGTATACAAACATATGCATTTAGTAAAAAGCGGTTATTTTAATATTACAAACAGACACTCCAATTTTATTTATTTGTATAAATGAATGTTTATCATTAGCAGTCATCAGTAGCCTATAATAGCCCACAGTTGGACCTTCTTAGAAAGATGGTTTTGAACTATTATACATATAGGTGCCGGCAGCTGGGCTGGCGATGCGCAGAAAGTCGTGTTTTAGGTCCCTTTGGTGATAGTGGGACGCGGGGATTGTAGTAGCACCGTTCCGAGCAAGCTATTGGACGTACCGAGCAAACGATTGGACGTGCCGAGCAAACGATTGGACGTTCCGAGCAAGCGATTGGACGTTCCGAGCAAACGATTGGTGCGTAAGTCGGCTACACTTCGATTTCCTTTGTTTTGATTTGTTGCATTAGTGTACTGTGCGCGAACTTACCGCCCCGCCGAAGTTTGGTCAAGTTAGATGCCTATACCCTGGCTAGATTGGTATGGAGTTTTTGTCAAGTTTTTCTTGTGATTTCCTTTGTTTTGATTTGTTGCATTAGTGTACTGTGCGCGAACTTACCGCCCCGCCGAAGTTTGGTCAAGTTAGATGCCTATACCCTGGCTAGATTGGTATGGAGTTTTTGTCAAGTTTTTCTTGTGATTTCCTTTGTTTTGATTTGTTGCATTAGTGTACTGTGCGCGAACTTACCGCCCCGCCGAAGTTTGGTCAAGTTAGATGCCTATACCCTGGCTAGATTGGTATAGAGTTTTTGACAAGTTTTTCTTGTGATTTGTATGATGTGTAAGTGTAAAGATTAAATTTAAAGTGCCAAATTTCCGTTAGTGATTTGTAAATTGTGTTTGACTTACACAGTTAGAGGCGCTGATGTCGTGTGTTTGAATTGTCTTAAGCATCATGGTTGACAATTATTTAACTGTAAAGTACACAATAACTTTAAAGACAAAGTTCGGCGAAACAATTTATTTTAAGCTAATATATGAGTGTAGTCGACTGCCTCGGTGTCGCTAGTGGTAGCGTAAGCTACTGCTGTGCTGTGAGGTTTCGAGTTCGATTCCCGGGTCGGACCAAATATTCGTATGATCAGCAAATGTTCGTTTCGGAGTTGGGCTGTTTTCTATGTATAATATGTATGTATTTAAAAAAAAAATGTATATAAGTATTTATATCAATTGTCTAGTACCCATAACACAAGCTCTGCTTAGCTTGGGACTAGATGGCGTTGCGTGTTTTATTTAATATAAGTGAAATAAAACCATAAAGTTTTTAATGTTATTTATTGATATTTACATAAGTTAACAACAAAATATCAACTTAGAAACTAAATAATATTGAGATCATTAGTTTACAAAAAAAAATCAGTCTTTAAATTTCTACTAATAATTTTATCTTATGACAAAGTAAAACCTACTAACTAACTACAAAGATCCAATGAGATTCTAGTTTATATTCTTTTGATTTTTTTTATTAATCCATCTCTTCAATGGTAGGGCCATCATTTCTTTGGTTTTGATATTGGGTGCCACCATTCATCCCTCCAGGCATCCCACCACCTGACGAGCAATTACCAGCTCCATGCATCTTACTCATGAGCGGAGAACAGACCCTCTGCACCTCCTTCAGCTTATGTTCATACTCTTCTTGGTCTGCAAGTGTGTTGTTGTCGAGCCACCTCAGAGCCTCATCACAAGCACTCCGGCTCGTGTCCTTGTCTTGTTGCGACAGCTTCTCACCAGCCTCATCCAACGCTTGCTTGACGCTGAACACATAAGACTCTAGCTGGTTCCTCGCAGACACCCTCTGCCTTTGCTTCTCATCCTCCTCTTTGTACCTCTCCGCTTCAGAGAGCATGCGATCTATCTCAGCTTGAGACAGTCGTCCTTTGTCATTCTTGATGACGATGTTCTTGCTGATCCCTGTGCTGTTCTCCTTGGCCGATACGTTGAGTATACCATTCGCGTCCAAGTCGAACGTCACATCGATCTTAGGTACACCACGAGGCGCTGGAGGTATACCGGTCAAGTCGAAAGTTCCAAGACGGTTGTTGTCTTTAGTCATGGCTCTTTCCCCTTCGTACACTTGAATGGTGACCGCAGGCTGGTTGTCTGAGTAAGTGGTGAACGTCTGCGACTGCTTGCAAGGTATCTTGGAGTTGCGTTCGATGATTTTAGTCATGACTCCACCAGCGGTCTCGATGCCGAGAGAAAGCGGTGCGACATCAACCAATAACACGTCCTGGATCTTGGAGTGTTGTTCTCCACTGAGGATAGCCGCTTGTACTGCTGCTCCGTATGCTACTGCTTCGTCAGGGTTGATGGACAAGTTCAGTTTCTTGCCACAGAACATGTTTTGCAACAAACTCTGCACTTTGGGTATGCGAGTTGAGCCTCCGACTAGAACGACGTCGTGGATGGAACTCTTGGCCAGTTTGGCGTCTCTGAGAGCTTTCTCGACTGGCTCCAACGTGGCGCGGAACAAATCTGAACAAAGCTCCTCGAAGCGAGCTCGAGACACCCTCGTGTAGAAGTCTATACCTTCGTATAACGCGTCGATCTCGATGGTCGCTTCTGTACTCGAAGACAGAGTTCGCTTGGCACGTTCGGCGGCGGTCCGCAGTCGTCTCAATGCTCGAGGGTTCGCTCTCATATCCTTGTGGTACTTCCTGTGGAACTCCTCCGCCAGATGGTTCACTAATATGTTATCAAAGTCTTCCCCTCCGAGATGTGTGTCTCCAGCCGTCGCCTTCACTTCGAACAGTGAACCCTCGTCGATGGTTAGTATGGAGACGTCGAATGTACCTCCTCCCAGGTCGAAGATCAACACGTTTCTTTCACCTTTAAGGTTCTTATCGAGTCCGTAAGCGAGAGCCGCTGCGGTGGGTTCATTGATGATTCTTAACACGTTGAGCCCCGCGATCGCGCCCGCGTCCTTAGTAGCTTGACGTTGTGAATCGTTGAAGTAAGCGGGTACCGTAATGACTGCATCTCGAACATTAGTGCCCAAGAACGCTTCAGCTGTTTCCTTCATTTTAGTTAGAACCATGCTACTGATCTCTTCGGGCGCGAAGCGTTTAGTCTCCCCTTTGAACTCGACTTGAATCTTCGGTTTTCCACAATCACTAATCACTTTAAACGGCCAATGTTTCATGTCTTGCTGTATCTTGGGGTCTTCGAACTTCCTTCCGATGAGTCGTTTCGCGTCGAACACAGTGTTGTTAGGGTTTAACGCGACCTGATTCTTGGCAGCATCGCCGATGAGTCGCTCCGTGTCCGTGAACGCCACATAAGATGGTGTTGTGCGGTTTCCTTGGTCGTTCGCGATGATCTCTACGTTCCCATGTTGCCACACTCCCACACAGGAATACGTCGTTCCAAGATCGATTCCGATAGCTGGCATCTTCACTTGTTTATATCTTCAATAATACTGTAAATACTTCGTATAAAACTTCTCCGATTTGCACCGAACTTTAAACGTTTATTCGCTTTCGTGTTTCAAATAAGACTGATTTCGCGGCACGATGTTCCGGTTTATATACTAAACGAATAGGAGTCGAGAATATTCTCGTCCTCGCTAGAAATGTCCAATCAGCTTCGAGAAGAATGCTGTAGAACTTAAGACGCGCGAACCAATAGCGTGTCGTTATATGTGTTGGAAAGGGACAAGTATATCGGTTCTCGCATTATAGTGTGGCAATCGTAGGAAAATACCCTGTTTAATGGGTATTTGTGTAACGACAAATTCAGTCTACATGAATTGGATGTTTGGTTAAAGGTGAAACTTAAACTTAATATTTATTTAAAGCTCTAAATGAGAAACTGTTGGTAACAAATCAGAAGTTTTGTTTTAATCTGAAATAAAATGTCAGTTCAAAAATTTACTAGTTTAATGTCATTTACTAATATAGCAGTTATATAATATAGATATCATTTACAACAAACGTTAAATAATTACTAGTACATTTAAATTAGATAAATTAAGTTAATAAAGTTTAATTATTAATGTTTCTGTAAGTGGTAGTTTAGTAACGATTAAATAATTAAACTTTACTTAACTTTAACTTTAAAAAATAATAAGCATTAACATTTAATTTCAGTGATAAAAATATATTTTAAAAGTGTACTTTTTGTGGATCACACACCTATGCAGTCTTGTAAAATACGTAAGAATCATGTATTACAGAACTATCTACCTATTACTAATGGCAATGGACATTTGAGATGTGTACAAAAGTTGGTTTTGAGTCAGTAATAAAATGATTCTTGAGGTATTCACCTTTGTTAGACTATTTAGCCGTAATGCAGAATTTTTTTTTTTATACGATATTCCGCATCGGAATACACATGCTTGTTTCGCGGAGGACTTCACAAGCATACATGAAATGGACAAAAGTGTTGTACTATGTGGGATTTTAACCCACAACACTTGGCTTAGTAGAAAGCGGCGTGGTGACCACTTATACCACAAGGCGAGCAGTCGTAATTTTAAATATACGAGCTGAACCCCGTGGTGTTACCCGCGGTTATCGTCGTACCGCGAGTAACGCCGCGGGCCAAAGTTAGTCCAAAAATGTAACCTAAGTTACTCCCTGGATCATCAGCTACATGCGAGTGCAAGTCTCGTCAAAATCGGTCCAGCCGTTCCAGAGATTACCCGGAACAAGCTGACAGATAGACAGACAAAATAATTTGAAATACATTTTTGATACATGTATCATCGTGTACATACACACGATACATACATATACATTTAGTAAAAAGTGGTTATTTTAATATTACAAACAGGCACTCCGATTTTATTTATTTGTATGTATAGATAAGATACTAATTAGTACATATCAATTTATAACACGCCAAACTTAAAATTATAATGTAACTGTTATTTTTAGAGTAAAAATTTGGCAAAATTAATTTCCATCATTTAGTAAAATGGTAAATATGTTGTCAAATGTCATTGTTTAATAATGCACTCCTAACGAAAGTTTTACCCAATATTAACATTATATGAATATTTTTTGTTTTAGTACTAACTTATTTTTATATTTACTTTTTGTAGAGCGTAAACCCATGTCTTAATAGATCGTAGTAATGACGTTAGAAAATTAAGAATTATAAGTAGTAATGTGATTTCTATTAAGCTATTATGCGAAGCATACAATATTAATTTTACATCCTTAGAAGTCCGTTCATTTTTATTCATGTACAGTACTGAGCTAATAGTTTACGTTAACATCTATCAAAACTTAAATAATTTGTGAAAACAAAAATAAAATTAGCGGAAACTAAGACCTGACGACTGGCAATACCAGGGAAAACTCTAGAATAGACGCGAAGCATCGGGGTTCTGGAACAATGTCTCAGATTCATACCGTGTGTGATCGAGATAGAAATACTTTGTTCATGGTCTTTGTTGTAGTGTTGTCTTTGTCTTTCTAATAGTAACGGTCAGCTGTTTGATCGCGTCATGGCGGTACCGTCATTTGGTACCAATTCAAATAATTTTATATGTAACTAGCTGAAACCCGCGGTGTTACCCGCGGTTATTGTTGTACCGCGAGTGACGCCGCGGGACAAAGTTAGTCTAAAAAAAAGTAGCCTAAGTTACTCCCTGGATCATCAGCTACCTGCCAGTGAAAGTCCCGTCAAAATCCGTCCAGTCGTTCCAGAGATTACCCGGAACAAACAGACAAACAGACAGAAAAAAATTTAATCGCATTTTTGGTATATGTACCGTGTATTACACTAGCCGACCCACACAACCTCGTTTGCGTCTTCTATTGCCCGTAGCGTGATAATTTTCCTCCGTTTTCGAATCATTTTTCATTGGTGCTCCGCTCCTATGTGTCCTAGCGTGATGATATATAGCCTATAGCCTTCCTCGATAAATGGGCTTTCTAACACTGAAATAATTTTTCAAATCGGACCAGCGGTTCCTGAGAGTAGGGTGTTCAAACAAACAAACAAAGTCTTCAGCTTTATATATTAGTATAGATATAGATAGACTAGCTGACCCACGCAACTTCGTTTACGTCTCTTATTGCCCGTAGCGTGATAATTTTCCCCCGTTTTTGAAATATTTGTCATTGGTGCTCCGCTCCTATTGATCTTAGCGTGATGATATATAGCCTATTATAGCCTTCCTCGATAAATGGGCTATCTAACACTGAAAGAATTTTCAAATCGGACCAGCGGTTCCTGAGATTAGCGTGTCCAAACAAACAAACAAACAAACTCTTCAGCTTTATATATTAGTATAGATAGATATACATTTAGTAAAAAGCGGTTATTTTGATATTACAAACAGACACTCCAATTTTATTTATTTGTATAGATTGTATAGATGTATAGATATGAGTAGATGAGGCAACGGTAATGTTATGTGGTTTATATACAAAGACGTTCATTTCCTACAATTTTTTTCATGGAATAAAATAATTTTAAAAGATAAAAAAGTCAGGGCGAGGTAGACGTTAAATTTTGATATAAAGGACTTCTATTCAAATAAAATGACGAAAATGTGGGTCGATCGTTTTTTGTTTTTTCGGAAGACGGACCCCATTTCATCTCATCCACATTTTATATATTTTTTAACATTAATTTCATCACGACCAGGACTTAAAGACTTGAAGACTTATGATTTGAAGACTATAAACATTTGACATTGGCAGAAATAGCTGATCCGAGAGATCCGGCTGGTTGCCATTTCATCAAAGAAGAAGAAGACGAAAATGTGTCAAATTGAATTTTAATTATCAGTTTTAAATAAATTAAAGTTACAATTTTTACATATACTTGGTACGTGCATAATTCTACTAATATTATAAACGCGAAAGTTTGTAAGTATGGATGGATGTTTGTTACTCTTTCACGCAAAAACTACTGAACGGATTTGGATGAAACTTTACAGTAATATAGCTTAAACATCAGAATAACACTAACACTAACATAATCTTAACTATATGTATACAATTAAATATTCGAGGTAATGAACATGTAACCCACACTATTGTTCACAGATTAACAAAAAATAAATTAAATTAAGACGAAACGGGTCACACTGTTACAGTGATACTTAAACGCGTGCAGGTAAACCATGTAAAACAATTTAATGGCGTATATAAGGAATAACTTATTTTGTTGGTAAAGCAGACAATAATTTAATAGCGTGACTTTTGAAGAGGCTATTGGATATAGCAAATATGTCAACATCACTGAAATATTTATTATATGTATCCACAAGGCGTCGTAGAGGTATGCGGACACCAGCATTAGTCCTACAAGATGGTGTGTGAAAAAGTTTGTATTGATGCGCTTTTCGCCGATAGACTGTCCTTGGTACAATGTAACAAATCTCATTTGTGATGACAGAGCAGTCAAGTCTATATTTGTCGCGATAACCGACATACAAGCGCGCGAAGCCGCGGGCAACAACTAGTAATACATAATACTTAATTATCTACAAATATTTGTTTCGGAGTTTGGGTGTTTTCTATGTATAATATGTAGGTATTTACAAAAAAAAAAGTTTATATGTATTTGTATCAGTTGTCTAGTACCCATAACACAAGCTCTGCTTAGCTTGGGACTAGATGGCGTTGTGTGTTAGATGTCTGAAATATTTATTTATTTATTTATAATGAATTATAAAAGGTATATTTTAAATAAAGTAAATATCTATCTATACAAATAAATAAAACTGAAATCTGTCTGTCTGTCTGCTTGTAATTTCAAATTAACAGCTTCTCTCTCTCTGATAACGTCGATTAAGCATTTTTTTTAAATGCTGTCTATCTGTCTGTTTATTCCGACTAATCTTTGGAAAGACTGGACCGATTTTGACGGGATTTTCACTGGTAGATGCTTGATGATATATATAAGAAGTACTTTGGTACTTTATTTTAGACTAACTGTGCCCCGCGGTGTTACTCGCGGTTATTGATGTAAAGTACAACAACGGAGGGTAACATTACGGGGAGGAACTAGTAAATTAATAATTCGCTATAAATCTAAACTACAGTAATTATGCCCTTGATATATGATGTTTATTTTTACCGTTGAAGATTTCTATTTTTTTCCTACACAAAATTGTATGAAAAGTAAAAAAAAATCTGTATAATGAGTTCGTTGAACCTCTTAACGTTTATGAGAAGATCCAGTAATACACTCTCTGGATTTCGCACGGGTAGCTTACCTAGCTATACAATATTGTCTATTGCTTTTTAACGACTTCAAAAAGGCGGCAAGGCTCTCAACTTTAGTTATATACCTACCATTTGAAAAATATTTTAAATAGTATGGTTTCTTACTAACACTCTTACATTTCGAAATAAAAAATCTACCTCCTTTCAAAAAATATGAGATGAACTTACAAGAACTTTACAACATGTTCCATCAAAGAAATCTTCGGAATAGGCGGGAAAATTCTCGAGACCAATCGATGTACTGTGAGAGCGAGACAGACATACATTAACTATCGCTCTTCCTGTCTCGCTAGTAACAGTTGTTTGTGTAAACACAAGCGCGGTATTGAAATCAGCTGTTTACCTATCTGTATTTTTTTTTACGGCACCAATTCATAATGGCCTATTTTTTTTTTTAAAAAGCTAACTTTATTAGACTTTGATAGCTGATTCTATTACATGACAGCAAAAAGAAAAAACTTCACTCACATTTTTACCCGACTACGGCAAAGCCAAAGGAGGGTTATGATTTTGACAGGCTATGTATGTATGTATGTATGTATGTATGTATGTATGTATGTATGTATGTATGTATGTATGTATGTATGTTCATTTGTTCCCTCCTAGCTCCTTAACTACTCATTAGATTTGGACAAATGAGGTGTCTCTAGAAGCGTCGTGATCGTCTTCTGGTTATAGGCTATATGACGTGTCACTGAATCTAATGTGGCGCCCTCTAGCCGACATAAAGTACTGTATTAAAAAAAATATTTGAGATAAATATGCCGTGTTTGGTATCATTGGAAAGGGCGTTTCTTGTACATTTCAAAAATACATATATTATTAGCATTTGTTCGTGACTTTGTCCGTATTTATTCGATAAGTGTGATATTTCCATGGTATACTTATTTGTTCCCTCATTTTTACTAAACTAGTCAGAGTAAGACAAATAAGGTATCGTTAGAAGCGTCTTGATTGCCCGCTGATAATAGGCTATATGACGTGTCACTGAAACTCACGTGGCGCCCTCTAGCCGACGTAAAGTAGTGTATTAAAAAATAAATATGAGAGAAATATGCCGTGTTTGGTATCATACGAAAGGGCGTTACTTGTAGATTTCAAAAATATATATATTATGAGCATTTTCTCGTGACTTTGTCCGTGTTTATTCGATAATTGTGAAATTTCTGTGGTATCTATTTAAAATATACTTTGCTAAGAAATTAGTATTATAGAGGCACCAAAACATTTTAAATAAAAAAAAGTAAAAACTAAAACCCAAGTACGACAAAAAACGACGCTGAAAAAGTATGAAACAAGTTTCAAAAGTCGTAGTCACGCGTTGTTAAATGTACCATATGGTACATTACACTACATGGACTACGGCTTTTGAAACTTATTAATGTACCATAGTCCACATCACTTTAACAACGCGTGACTACGACTTTTGAAACTTGTTTCATACTTTTTCAGCGTCGTTTTTTGTCGTAGTTGGGTTTTAGTTTTTACTTTTTTTTTTTTATTTGCAATATCTTATCAAATTTAAACATTGTTTGCATTTGAACACTATCTGCAATGTATTTATCATACAAATAAATAAAATTGGAGTGTCTGTTTGTAATATTAAAATAACCGCTTTTTACTAAATGCATATGTATTTTTTATACACGGTACATATACCAAAAATGAATTTAAAAGAAAAAAATGTCGGTTTGTTTATTCCGGGTAATCCCTGGAACGGCTGGACCGATTTTGACGGGACTTCCACTGGCTGATGACCCGGGGATGATGGGCTACCTGCCAGTGAAAGTCCCGTCAAAATCCATTTTTGGTATAGGTACCGTGTATATATACATATGCATTTAGTAAAAAACGGTTATTTTATTATTACAAATAGACACTCCAATTTTATTTATTTGTATAGATTACCAAATAACATTAAGGACTCCAAGTCTACAATTACCTTTAAAAAATTAGTGAAACATTATATCTTATAAAGAAAAGCTAACAATGTTTCTAAATAAAAATAAATCTAATTAAGTATTTCTAAATCAATATTAATAAAATTCATAACAACGTTAATTACATAGCAGAATGGCCGACATCTTTTGTTTACGCGCTGGCTCGCACTTCGTTACCGGCGGGTGTTTCTAAAGTGTTTCAAAAATGTATAATTCTTTTGATACCCTCATATATGTATTTGTAATAGTTTGATAAATTACTTTGTATAAATGTAACAAATTATGTTTTTCTGTGCGTTCCTTTTTTGTGTTTTGTTATTAGTTAAGTGTTTATCTCATGTAAGTGAATTTATTTTAATTCTTAGTGAGAAATAAAGATCTTAAACCATTATAAGCAAATAGCTATCGTTCAATACCTACACACTCGCCATCTTCAATTTTGAAGTGATAACTTCTTATGGGAGTGTAAATCGCTTTATTTTTATATTTGTTTTAAATGAATGACACGTAAATTGCACATTACGATTTATGACGTATGAAAAAAAACTACTTTTATCCTTCTCTTATTTTAGTTTTGGAGGTTTACATATTTCGTCAAAGACTACCACTATATGGGTATCAAATGAAAGGGCTTGAATAGTAAAACACTAATGAGAAGTACAATGTAAATGTCAAAAAATGAGCTTAGTATTTATTAATCTACATATCAGCGGTTTGTCCAATGTATGCTGTATAAAGCAATTTTTAATATAACTAGCTTTTAAATTAAATAGTCGTAAGGACACGCGTCTTTACGAAAACTTAATGCAAACTCGAAACATTCACTTTTACGTGGCTGAGCCAAACCACGTACCTATAACTAGTGACAAATAAAACAAATCGTTTAAATGGTTCTTAATACTATTTTATTCAGCTTAACTTACAAATTAAATAAATAAATAATTATTTACATAATCAGTCTTCCAACAGAATATTACAGAAACTTGAGATGTGTTAAAATATGTACTTAATAAACCTCTTCAACAGTGGGGCCGTCGTTTCTTTGGTAACCTCCGTATCCTGGCATTCCTCCGCTCATACCACCAGGCATTCCTCCGTAACTTGGCATGCCTCCGGGCATTCCTCCATGACCTGGCATGCCTCGGGGCATTCCTTCGTAACCTGGCATCCCACCAGGGAAACCATTTGGCATTCCGTTGTTCATCCCTCCAGGCATTCCACCTGGACCTTGCATTCCATCTGGCATTCTACCATCATGTCCATTTGGAGTTCCATTACCAGCTCCATGCATCTTGCTCATGAGCGGAGAACAGACCCTCTGCAACTCCTTCAGCTTGTGTTCATACTCTTCTTGGTCTGCGAGTGTGTTGTTGTCGAGCCACCTCAGAGCCTCATCACAAGCACTCCGGCCCGTGTCCTTGTCTTGTTGCGACAGCTTCTCACCAGCCTCGTCTAACGCTTGCTTGACACTGAACACGTAAGACTCTAGCTGGTTCCTCGCAGACACCCTCTGCCTTTGCTTCTCATCCTCCTCTTTGTACCTCTCCGCTTCAGAGAGCATGCGATCTATCTCAGCTTGAGACAGTCGTCCTTTGTCATTCTTGATGACGATGTTCTTGCTGCGCCCCGTGCTGTTCTCCTTGGCCGACACGTTGAGTATACCGTTCGCGTCCAAGTCGAACGTCACATCGATCTTAGGTACACCACGAGGCGCTGGAGGTATACCGGTCAAGTCGAACGTTCCGAGACGGTTGTTATCTTTAGTCATGGCTCTTTCCCCTTCGTACACTTGAATGGTGACCGCAGGCTGGTTGTCCGAGTAAGTGGTGAACGTCTGCGACTGCTTGCAAGGTATCTTGGAGTTGCGTTCGATGATTTTAGTCATAACTCCACCAGCGGTCTCGATGCCGAGAGATAGCGGTGCGACATCCACCAATAACACGTCCTGGATCTTGGAGTGTTGTTCTCCACTGAGGATAGCCGCTTGTACTGCTGCTCCGTATGCTACTGCTTCGTCAGGATTGATGGATAAGTTCAGTTTCTTGCCACAGAACATGTTTTGCAACAAGCTCTGCACTTTGGGTATGCGAGTTGAGCCTCCGACTAAAACGACATCGTGGATGGAACTCTTGTCCAGTTTGGCGTCTCTGAGAGCTTTCTCTACTGGCTCCAACGTGGCGCGGAACAAATCTGAACAAAGCTCCTCGAAGCGAGCTCGAGACACCCTCGTGTAGAAATCTATACCTTCGTATAACGCGTCGATCTCGATGGTAGCTTCTGTACTCGAAGACAGAGTTCGCTTGGCGCGTTCGGCGGCGGTCCGCAGTCGTCTTAACGCTCGAGGGTTCGCTCTCATGTCCTTGCGATACTTCCTGTGGAACTCCTCCGCCAGATGGTTCACTAATCTGTTGTCAAAGTCTTCTCCTCCAAGATGTGTGTCTCCAGCCGTTGCCTTCACTTCGAACAGTGAACCCTCGTCGATGGTTAGTATGGAGACGTCGAATGTACCTCCTCCCAGGTCGAAGATCAACACGTTTCTTTCTCCTTTAAGGTTCTTATCGAGTCCGTAAGCGAGTGCCGCTGCGGTGGGTTCATTGATGATTCTTAACACGTTGAGCCCCGCGATCGCGCCCGCGTCCTTAGTAGCTTGACGTTGTGAATCGTTGAAGTAAGCGGGTACCGTAATGACTGCATCTCGAACATTAGTGCCCAAGAACGCTTCAGCTGTTTCCTTCATTTTAGTTAGAACCATGCTACTGATCTCTTCGGGCGCGAAACGTTTCGTCTCCCCTTTGAACTCGACTTGAATCTTCGGTTTTCCACAATCACTGATCACTTTAAACGGCCAATGTTTCATGTCTTGCTGTATCTTGGGGTCTTCGAACTTTCTTCCGATGAGTCGTTTCGCGTCGAACACGGTGTTGTTAGGGTTTAACGCGACCTGATTCTTGGCAGCATCGCCGATGAGTCGCTCCGTGTCCGTGAACGCAACATAAGATGGTGTTGTGCGGTTTCCTTGGTCGTTCGCGATGATCTCTACGTTCCCATGTTGCCACACTCCCACACAGGAATACGTCGTTCCAAGATCGATTCCGATAGCTGGCATCTTCACTTGTTTATAGCTTCAATAATACTGTAAATACTTCGTGTAAAACTCCTCCGGTTTGCACCGAACTTCCAACGTTTGATTGCTTTCGTGTTTCAAATAAGACTGATTTCGCGCCACGATGTTCAGGTTTATATACTAAACGAATAGAAGTCGAGAATATTCTCGTCCTCGCTAGAAACGTCCAATCAGCTTCGAGAAACAGACAAATGCCATAGAACGTAGGACGCGCCAACCAATAGCGTGTCGCTGCATGTGAAAGAAAGGGACAAGTATATCGGTTCTCGCATTTTAGTGTGTCAATCGTAGGAAAATACCCTTATTTATGGGTAATTTGTTTAATAGACATTAGAGATTATCAACTATGACTAGAAGTATAACAAGTTTTGTGGGTAATTTGGACAAGTGAGATATTCATTATTATTTAGGACTTTTTAGTGTAGATAAATTATATTTAAGAATCGAATTATCAACAGTTTGCCATGTCAAATTTATTATAGTACAAAAATAAAAAAGAATTTTACCAATTTTATTAGTTTTCAAAAACGTTTCTAAATAAACACCTAAACAAGACGTTACTCATAACTGCAAAAAATTACCTTTATCACGTTACCAGTGATGAACAAAACTATGGTAAAGCATTATGTCTTTCGTGTTTTATTGTTAGTATTTCTCATAATATGACTGTGAAAAAATTGTTGGAATTCTCTTTAAAATTTTAGTGAAACAGAAAATGAGGTACATTTTATTTCAATAACTGGCAATGTTAGGAGGGCTCTTAGGGAAGACTCGTGAACACACTGGAAAATACGTCATCGAACTTTCGTGTTCTGAATAGGGTGTCAGAGAGAGATAGAAATATTCATCGTTCTGTTTTATTGTTAAGCGATAATAATATTTATTTTTACATTGTATAATGACTAAAAAAACAGCCGTGATGGGATACAGAGTTGACAGTGAATTTATTATTATTTGCTAACAAATAATGTATTGAATTCAATGATATTTTAAAACTTTTTAATATAATTTTGAATTGGTTAAATCTAATTAAATATAATCAGTAACTAGCTAAAACTTACAATTTTACTCACAATAGATGGTAAGATATGCAGAAATGAATAACTAATATCTAAGGATAAGGACCTAGCTTTGTTTCATAGTTAACAAATTAATGCCTTATTTTGTTTCATTGACTTGCTTGTTTCATTACAACTGGTAATGAGTTGGATTGACTTTTATATGAATTAAAAATAATAATTTTATGTAGTCATTTGTACCGTAAGTACTACTTAGTAATATAATAGCCGAGTCCCGCGATCACTTTAAGTGGTACTACTTTACTACACTACACACATTACTTAACGTTAGCTACTTATCAGTGAAAGTCCCGTCAAAATCGGTCCAGCCGTTCCAGAGATTAGCCGAAACAAACAGACAGACAGACAAAAAAAATTTTAAATACATTTTTGGTATATGTGCCGTGTATGTATACATATGCATTGAGTAAAAAGCGGTTATTTTAATATTACAAACAGACACTCCAATTTTATTTATTTGTATAGATTGAGTCAAGTTAAACTCTCTATTGTGTACGAAAGTCTAATAAATTAATGAGTAAATTAAAACTTATTTTCAAATTAATTCCAATTGCGGCGATATCAATAGTGGTTGGTACCATCTATCTACATAAGAATATTGTTTGTTGATTCGTGGAAGCATGACACTACACCAATAAAAAGCGGCCAAGTGCGAGTCGTACTCGCACATGAAGGGTTCCGTAGCAGCAAGTCACATAACAGTTCTTGTAATTCGTTGTAACTTTGATCGATAAATTGCGGTTTACGATTTATGACGTATTAAAAAAAACTATTTACTAGATCTCGTTCAAACCAATTTTTGGTGGAAGTTTACATGGTACATCATATATTTTTTTAAGTTTTATTATTCTCTTCTTTAGAAGTTATAGAGGGGGGGGGGGAGGGGAGGACACATTTTATCACTATGGAAGTGTCTCACTCGCTAACTATTAGGTTTAGCAAAAAAATAAAATAAGATACCTCGATATTTTAAGAAGTAACTTAGGCTACTTTTTTTAGACTAACTTCGTGCCGCTGCGTTACTCGCGGTACAACAGTAACCGCGGGTAACACCGCGGGGTTCAGCTAGTATATAAACACAAAGCAATCATGAGGACTGCCGACAGAAGTGAAAACTCAAAACTATAAACAAACAGTTGTTTAAGCTCACCTGGAATGAACCTCTTTGCTCTATAAATAAAATACAAGTACAATTTTAACAAAAATAAAACCGACTTCAAGGTTGAACTCGATTTCTCTTGGATGCCATCATCAGATCTTAGTGTCCTTATCATGGTACCACCGTTGGGACGTCTTCTTTCCATTAAAAAAAGAATCATCAAAATCGGTTCAAAAACGACGAACTTATCCGCGAAAACACATAAAAAAAATTATATACGGTCGAATTGAGAAACGTCCTCCTTTTTTTGAAGTCGGTTAAAAATGAGCGATCAAAAGACGTAAAAAAATATTGCTCATCATTTTAGAAATACATTGTAGGTACGTGTGTATTGCATTATCAAGTAATTTTTCTATGTATACTAGCCGACCCACGCAACCTCGTTTGCGCCTTATATTGCCCGTAGCGTGAAAATTTCCCCCGTTTTTGAAACATTCTTCATTGTTGTTCCGCTCCTATTAGTAGTAGCGTAATGATATATACCCTATAGCCTTCCTCGATAAATGGACTATCCAACACCGAAAGAATTTTTCAAATCGGACCAGCGGTTCCTGAGATTAGCCCGTTCAAACAAACAAACAAACTCTTCAGCTTTATATATTAGTATAGATATACACGGTACATTTACCAAAAATTTTTTTTTTATGTATGGGCCTATACTATTGTATTTACAAAATATTTCAACTCTATATTTCTTGGCGAATTGTTTAACATACCTATCTATTTTTATTTTTAATAATAATTTTTACCACATTCAAGCAAATTAAATTATAAATTTACTAGCTTTTGCACGCGGCTTCGCTCACGCAGACTTATCCCCTGATCCCCCCCCCCCCCCACTAGGGTAGGAATTTCTAAATTTTTTTTCTTAGTGCTCACTTTCGTTAAATAAAGAACCTAGATGCAAAATTTCAGAATTCTAGGTTTAGCGGTTTGGGCTGTGCGTTGATCACCGGGTTTTTTTTTATGGTATGAGTGGCAAACGAGTAGACGTATCACCTGATGATAAGCGATTACCGCCGCTCATGGACACCCGCAACACCAGAGGCGTCACAAGTGCGTTGCCGACCTTTGGGGCATGGGGAAAGAGATGTGTGGAGGGGTTGGGATATGGGTCAGCTAGTATTATATACATAAAACTGCCCAAAATCAATCTAAAAAATAAGTGCCCCTCGAAAGTTGTGTAGAAGTTAAACGATATTTGCAATATTGCGCACACTAATGACGCAGGCGCTATTATAAATACTCAACTGGGAACATCTTCCTCGATAAAGATGAAAAATTCTGAACATAAATCAATATAAAGTCGCAACAAATTCACCTTTTTGGAATTTGATAAACAAGTTACCTAATTTTCATACAATTAAATTAAAAATATTTCGTTTATCACAATAAAACTTCAACAAAACGTAAATGAATAGGTGCTAATAGGTGTCGTGGTGTGACAGAGACAAAATATATTCTTGTCTCTGACACACCAATTAATCTTTACAGCTGTCGAGTCGCGGCGTCGCGTTCCAGAGAAGTCAGAGAACGCAACTCAACCCTTCCAGCTAGCTCTAGAAATTTCGCCGTAAAATTGCCTGTCGTTAAATCAAAAGTACCATTATTTACGGGAATCGAAAGAATAAAAAAAGTTTATCCATACAATTAAAATGTGATTTTGTCTATTAAATTTGAAAAGTCCTCATGAATTTAATTTATACATGAGTTCATTTATAAAAGTTCATTTATAATATTTATCCTGTAGTAACTTAAAAACAAATGTAATTTTAACTTATTTCACCATCACGCATATTAAAATAATATAAAAAAATATCTAAAATATTTCGTCTGTTTGTCGATTAACGATAATTTATCTCTCTATTATCTCTATTGCAAGAAAATTATTCTATATAGGTAACATTATTGAATATTATTTACATCCTCTAAAAGTAAAAACATAATTTGAAAAGCTGTAGTTTTGCCGCAAGCTAGGGTAATTTTCTACGACTGCCACACTAATACGTGATAACCGATATCCCTGTCTCTGTCCCTAAAAATACTCGTATGTTATTGGTCGAGTCGTATCGACATTCTGGAGTATTCATTTGGTTCTAGAAGCTGATTGGACGTTGCTAGTGAGGGCGCGAATATTCTCGACTCCTATTCGTTTAGTATATAAACTGGAACATCGTGCCGCGAAATCAGTCTTATTTTAAACACGAAAGCAATCAAACGTTGGAAGTTCGGTGCAAACCGGAGGAGTTTTACACGAAGTATTTACAGTATTATTGAATATATAAACAAGTGAAGATGCCAGCTATCGGAATCGATCTTGGAACGACTTATTCCTGTGTGGGAGTGTGGCAACATGGGAACGTAGAGATCATCGCGAACGACCAAGGAAACCGCACAACACCATCTTATGTGGCGTTCACGGACACGGAGCGACTCATCGGCGATGCTGCCAAGAATCAGGTCGCGTTAAACCCTAACAACACCGTGTTCGACGCGAAACGACTCATCGGAAGGAAGTTCGAAGACCCCAAGATACAGCAAGACATGAAACATTGGCCGTTTAAAGTAATCAGTGATTGTGGAAAACCGAAGATTCAAGTCGAGTTCAAAGGGGAGACTAAACGCTTCGCGCCCGAAGAGATCAGTAGCATGGTTCTAACTAAAATGAAGGAAACAGCTGAAGCGTTCTTGGGCACTAATGTTCGAGATGCAGTCATTACGGTACCCGCTTACTTCAACGATTCACAACGTCAAGCTACTAAGGACGCGGGCGCGATCGCGGGGCTCAACGTGTTAAGAATCATCAATGAACCCACCGCAGCGGCTCTCGCTTACGGACTCGATAAGAACCTTAAAGGTGAAAGAAACGTGTTGATCTTCGACCTGGGAGGAGGTACATTCGACGTCTCCATACTAACCATCGACGAGGGTTCACTGTTCGAAGTGAAGGCGACGGCTGGAGACACACATCTCGGAGGGGAAGACTTTGATAACAGATTAGTGAACCATCTGGCGGAGGAGTTCCACAGGAAGTACCGCAAGGATATGAGAGCGAACCCTCGAGCGTTGAGACGACTGCGGACCGCCGCCGAACGCGCCAAGCGAACTCTGTCTTCGAGTACAGAAGCGACCATCGAGATCGACGCGTTATACGAAGGTGTAGACTTCTACACGAGGGTATCTCGAGCTCGCTTCGAAGAGCTTTGTTCAGATTTGTTCCGCGCCACGTTAGAGCCAGTAGAGAAAGCTCTCAGAGACGCCAAACTGGCCAAGAGTTCCATCCACGATGTCGTTTTAGTCGGAGGCTCAACCCGCATACCCAAAGTGCAGAGCTTGTTGCAAAATATGTTCTGTGGCAAGAAATTGAACTTATCCATCAACCCTGACGAAGCAGTAGCATACGGAGCAGCAGTACAAGCGGCTATCCTCAGTGGAGAACAACACTCGAAGATCCAGGACGTGTTACTGGTTGATGTCGCGCCGCTATCCCTCGGCATCGAGACCGCTGGTGGAGTCATGACTAAAATCATCGAACGCAACTCCAAGATACCTTGCAAGCAGTCGCAGACGTTCACCACTTACTCGGACAACCAGCCTGCGGTCACCATTCAAGTGTACGAAGGGGGAAGAGCCATGACTAAAGACAACAACCGTCTCGGAACGTTCGACTTGACCGGTATACCTCCAGCGCCTCGTGGTGTACCTAAGATCGATGTGACGTTCGACTTGGACGCGAACGGTATACTCAACGTGTCGGCCAAGGAGAACAGCACGGGGCGCAGCAAGAACATCGTCATCAAGAATGACAAAGGACGACTGTCTCAAGCTGAGATAGATCGCATGCTCTCTGAAGCGGAGAGGTACAAAGAGGAGGATGAGAAGCAAAGGCAGAGGGTGTCTGCGAGGAACCAGCTAGAGTCTTACGTGTTCAGCGTCAAGCAAGCGTTGGATGAGGCTGGTGAGAAGCTGTCACAACAAGACAAGGACATGGGCCGGAGTGCTTGTGATGAGGCTCTGAGGTGGCTCGACAACAACACACTCGCAGACCAAGAAGAATATGAACACAAGCTGAAGGAGGTGCAGAGGGTCTGTTCTCCGCTCATGAGTAAGATGCATGGAGCTGGCAATGGAACTCCAAATGGACATGGTGGTGGAATGCCAGACGGAATGCAAGGCTCTGGTGGAATGCCTGGAGGGATGAACAACGGAATGCCAAATGGTTTCCCTAGTGGGATGCCAGGTTACGGAGGAATGCCCGGAGGCATGCCAGGTTACGGAGGAATGCCCGGAGGCATGCCAGGTTACGGAGGAATGCCAGGATACGGAGGTTACCAAAGAAACGACGGCCCCACTGTAGAAGAAGTTTATTAAGTACATCTTTTAACATTTCTCAAGTTCATGTGATATTATGGTTGAAGACTGATTATGTAAATAATTATTTATTAATTTAATTAAGTTGCAACTTAAGTTTAATAAAAATAGTATTTAGAATATTTAATATTTTTTGTTTTATTTGTATTTACCTCTAGGAAAAAAAAAATATAATAATTAAAAAATAACTAAAAGAGATGCTTTTGTTATTAGCAAGCAAGAAGTTGAAAATTATGAGTTCTGTTTTAGTTCCAGTAAAATAAAAAATGTCAGCCCATTTCTTAGTTGTTAGTTACAGAAGCTTCTTATTTAGTTTTAGGTTGTACCACTGGGTATTGTGTCATTGTGTTTTGCAAGACACTACTGTATTATGACTGTATTAGTGTATAAATTTTCAACTTATGAAATTTTACCTTTTACATACAGTCGAAAGTAATGAAATAGGTAATTACAGTTTTGAACCGATTGGGGTAGAGAGAGACGCTAGGTTCATGGGGTCCGAGTGCTCGCGCTATGTTTAAACAACTGGCTAAGCAACTATATGACGCTTCTCGCGACCAGGAGGCCGGCCTTTTTCTAGCACAGAGAACCAGCATTGCCATTCAACGTGGTAATGCTGCCAGTCTTTTGGGAACGCTACCAGTAGGCGAAGATGTGGAGTTTTTTTGACGCTTGTATGTAAATATTGTTACTGTTCTTTAATTAAGGTTATGTACATAGGTTTCTATATTATATGAAACGTGTTAACAAATGTGTTTCATTTATACTGAAATGTATCTAAAAACAAATACATATTGCATTTTATTTTGTTTACGCATCACAATTATCTTTTAAAGCAAAACTATCATCTCGGCGAACAAACGTTTGTAAGTTCACAGTTGGAATAGGGCTCTCCAAAGTTCACCACAACACCTGGTCCTGTAATGCCAGCATCCTACGGCTTCCCGCGACCTTTACCAAGCCGTTGAATCACCTACAACAAACATAAAGCAATGCAAAAAATGTTTGGCTCCTCCAAAATGATTCTACTCTGCCTGATGGAAAGCAAAAGCAGAACCCAAGAGTGGTGGTTACCATACTCATTGCGAATACAGGCAATACAGCATGGTGACCCACACCATGGCGGCCTTATGATGCTTTTGCATTGATGGACCTCTGGTCTCGCACTCACCAACGAAACATGACAGCACGATCGCTGTCATTTTACGTTGATCTTCTGTGACAGGTTAGTACCGGCTCAATCGTGCTGACATCAGCGTGGCTCTACTACCTACCTCTCATATGTGTATAGTATAGATCTCTCGTAGTGTAATATGATTAAAAAAGTAAACGGAACTCACATTTTTAATTATGTCAATATTATTTTATTACTAAATCCGAATTTTGTTGTCAACTTGTTATGTAAATATCAATAAATAACAATATATAACTACCTGGTTTTATTTCACTTATATGAAGTACTTAGTACATAAATAAATAATTTTCGGACATCTAACACACAACGCCATCTAGTCCTAAGCTAAGCAGTAGGCAACTGATATAAATACATATTATACACAGTACACACCCTAACTCCGAAAGAAATATTTGTAGATCATACAAACATTTGGTCCGACGACGGGAGTCGAACCCGAGACCTCAAGCACACTACTGACCATTTTAATAGTAAGTAATAAGTATGTAGGCATAAGATATATCTCATCTTCAGCTTTATATTATCCCTCTGAAGATGTACTATCTTCACTTGTGGCCCTCAACATGCGTGCATTGAAGGCTTTTATATCTATACTTACTACCGCCGCACTCAAGAGTCGTTTTAATGATTACTTAGCGACACTTAAGTACTTTTTTAAATCTATTTAAAAAAATTCACTCTCATAGACAATTAACTTTAATGACAGCTAAACCCTTACTTAACTTTTTTTAAGAAAATCCAGATGGCAATGGATTTTTGTTTCGGCAATCTTTAGTTGAAAGATTTTTTAGGTAATATTTAAATGTAAATAATTAAATGTGTACTAAAATATAATATAGCAAAATTTTTAGGTGTAAATAAAACTAGTAGAAAAAGTATATAGCTTTTATCTTATAAATCCAATCGTTTTTTTAATTCAATTAACTCTAACTTTGATATTTCTAATAGATTTCTGTTCCTTTCTGCCGCCATCGCAGCAGCCCGTTTCTTTATTTCCTCAACCCGTTTCTTTATTTCTTCAATCTCCAACTAAATGAAAAAGTCATATATTAATACCTTTTATAGTAAACTAGCTGACCCACGCAACGTCGTTTGCGCCTTATATTGCCCGTAGTGTGAAAATTTCCCCCGTTTTTGAAACATTCTTCATTGTTGCTCCGCTCCTATTAGTAGTAGCGTGATGATATATACCCTATAGCCTCCCTCAATAAATGAACTATCCAACACCGAAAGAATTTTTCAAATCGGAATTTCGAATTAGCGTGTTCAAACAAACAAACAAACAAATAAACAAACTCTTCAGCTTTATATATTAGTATAGAAAATTATGTTTGTTTAATTAGCTTCTTTTATATAGTTATCAACATAAGGTATTGATTCCTACAAACATAATTTAAAATTATATTCTTTATTTTCTTGTACTCGATCAAGAATAATGAAATAATTAACCTTTGGATTGATCTTCCGATTTCTTTCTTATTTTCTTTTCGATTTCTACAAATATTTGTTTCGGAGTTTTGGGTGTTTTCTATGTATATTATGTAGATATTTACAAAAAAAAAGTATATATGTATATATTTATTTCAGTTGTCTAGTACCCATAACACAAGCTCTGCTTAGCTTGGGACTAGATGGCGTTGTGTGTTAGATATCCAAAATATTTATTATTTATTTATTTAGAAAATTGTTTATATTCATCACAGTATGGGAACTTATTTGATTTCTTTTATGGAGTAAACTTATCAATGATTGAAAAAGCAATTATTAAGCAAATACCTACTTTTGTGTTTAATATTTGTAGTTCAATTCTTTTATTTGCTTCTAAGTGCTTTATTCTGAGACCTGCTTCTCTTCTGACATGATCTGAACACTGTGCAACCATTTTCAGAGTATTTATTCCTTGAACTGGTTTGGCATAGTCATCCTGTAATTTTTAACAAAATAATCTATACTAATATATAAAGCTGAAGAGTTTGTTTGTTTGTTTGAACACGCTAATCTCAAGAACCGCTGGTCCGGGCTACAGCGCAAAGAGTATAGTCAAGAAGGAGGAGGAGGAGAAGGAGGAGGAGGAGGAGGAGGAGAAGGAGGAGGAGGAGGAGGAGGAGAAGGAGGAGGATGAGGAGGAGGAGGATGAGGAGGAGGAGGGGGCGAGGAAGCGGAGGAGGGTGGTGTTGGCTTGGTCATGCGTTGCGGAGACCTGACAACCATATCTCCCAGAAAAACTTGAAGTGGCAAGCGGACGTCAAATATAAACGCGGCCGCCCTCGAAATACTTGAAGGTTGCCAGTCGATAGAGGCTAAATTATCGCCTAGAACTGGACCGATGTCGAGAAATGGGGGTCCCTTCTGAGAGTTATAAGAGACTAGCTGACCCACGCAACCTCGTTTGCGCCTTATATTGCCCGTAGCGTGAAAATTTCCCCCGTTTTTGAAACATTCTTCATTGTTGCTCCGCTCCTATTAGTAGTAGCGTGATGATATATACCCTATAGCCTTCCTCGATAAATGGACTATCCAACACCGAAAGAATTTTTCCAATCGGACCAGCGGTTCCTGAGATTAGCGTGTTCAAACAAACAGACAAACAAACTCTTCAGCTTTATATATTAGTATAGATAAGAGGACATTAAATAAGTAAGAAGTGAAACATATTCTTTGTATTACTTTAATAATGGAAATGGTAAAAGTGAATTTGATTCTAGAACGTAATTCAATAAGTTCCATCAAGTGCCGACAATGGAGAGTATCAATTACCAAATTGGAATAGTCACACCATCTATAACTCAAAAACGGTTGAACCAAACTAAGCGATTTCGGAATTTTGTTTAAAACCAAATAGCAAAATAGTGGTTAAAGCATTTTGTATGGACAAGAAAAGTGTTTTATTACAACGACCAGACGAATCGCCTGATGGTAAGCGATTACCGCCGCCCATGGACAACCGCAACACCAGAGACGACACAAGTACGTTGCCGATCTTTAAGGGATGGGCAGGACTAGGGGTTTGGGGTATGGGCTTATTGTATCCTCACTCGCTCAGTGAAACACAGCACAAGCGTTATTTCATACTGGGTTTTCTGTGAGGCTGTGGTAACACTCCGGTCGAGCTGGCCCATTCATGCTGTTGTGTGGCTCTTCAAGTTAAAAGATCATATTATTTCATACACTCTGTATAAAGAAAAGTGCATGTGATACTAGAGATAAGAGAACTATGTACCTACTTCATTTATTTAGGCCCTAGCCACTTGATATGACAACACATAAGATTTAAATGCTACCGGATGAGATTGTGTGTGCATGCATCGCAGGCCAAACTCACCTAAAGAAAAATATTAAAGAATATTTCTTGACACAGGTAGACTTCAAGCACATGCTGGAATAGATTGTAATGTAGGGATAGTGGGCAGGGCACATAGCTCGGAGAACCGATGGCCGATGGGGCAGAAAGGTTCTTGAGTGGAGACCACGTGACGGTAAACGCAGCGTAGGAAGGCCTCCCGCAAGGTGGACGGACGACCTAGTTAAGATCGCAGGGACTCGTTGGATGCAGGCCGCTACCGACCGGTCGCAATGGAAGTCAATGGGGGAGGCCTACGTTCAGCAGTGGACTTCTTACGGCTGATATGATGATGATGATGATGATGATGTAGGGATAGTAATAATAATAGCGTGTTAAGTGAGCGAACCCCTCTCGCATAAAAACCTACACGGTTTAAGCGAGTGGTTATGATCTATGTAAAATACTAGCCGACCCACGCAACCTTGTTTGTGTCGTCTATTGCCCGTAGCGTGATAATTTTCCCCCGTTTTCAAAACATTTTTCATTGGTGCTCCGCTCCTATTGGTCCTAGCGTGATGATATTAGCCTATAGTCTTCCTCGATAAATGGGCTATCTAACACTGAAAGAATTTTTCAAATCGGACCAGCGGTTCCTGAGATTAGCGTGTTCAAACAAACAAACAAGCAAACTCTTCAGCTTTATATGTGTAAAATATGTACTATAATGCTTTGTCCATAACATAAAAAAATTATTACCTCAAAGTCACTCTCATCACTGTCACCTTGAAGTGTACCAGGTTTATGTACATCATCATCATATTCTTCGTTTTTGTCAGATTCTACATCACCAGAATCTACATCAAAATTCAGTAAATCCTCATCATTTTCTTCTAAAAAGGTATAGAAATCTGGATCTGTATATTTAAGCTTTTCCAAGTATTTCTCATGAGACTCAGGATACAGTTCTTCTTCAGAATCTGTAATAAATCAAAATAAATCTATACAAATAAATAAAATAAGTGTCTGTTTGCAATATTAAAATAACCACTTTTTACTAATTGCATATATGTGTAAAAACGGTACTTAAACCAAAACTTTTTCTTTCAATTGTTGTCTGTAAGTCTGTCGTTTTTTGTAGCTGATCTCTGAACTGGCTGGACTGATTTTAATGGAACTTTCACTGATAGTTAGCTAATGATATAAGCATTAATTTAGTCTACTTTTTCAGACAAGCTTCGCCCCCACAGTGTTACCAACGGTGCGTCAATAACCGCGGGTAACGCAGCAGGGTACAGCAAGTATCAAATACTTTTACTTTATAACCATACTGGCTTAGCTCGCTACTTTGTACGCGTGACATTTGATTTAGTTGTTATTAGTTATTATAAGTACAAGTTATTTTCAATTTTTCACCCTTTAAAATTTCCCTGGACTAAGACAAATGTTTCAAAACCAAAATCAGCTCAGCCATTCTCAAGTTTTAGTAAGACAGACGAACAGCATTGAATTTTTATATAAAAAGATCTGTTTCAAAAAGTAAACAAGTATTGAGGCAATACATCTGATCAGCACCTAATCTATACGAAAATTATACAGCTGAAGAGTTTGTTTGTTTGAACGGGCTAATTTCAGGAACGGCTGGTCCGATTTGAAAAATTCTTTCAGTATCAGATTGCTCATTTATCGAGGAAGATTATAGGTTATGTATCATCGCGCTGCGGTAATCTCGGGAACCACTGGTCCGATTTGAAAAATTATTTCCGTGTCAGAAAGCCCAATCACGCTAAGGTCTAAAGGAGCGGAGCATCAATGAAGAATGTTTAAAAACGGGGCAAAATTATCACGCCACAGGCAGTAATAGACGTAGACGAGGTTGCGTGGGTCAGCTAGTAGTTAACCTAAAAGTTAAGTACTAATAAAAGTTGCTGTTCAACAGTTCAACGCGTTCAACCTCAACCATATTTTTTTTTTACGAATCATGTATTTGATCACAAAAACAAAGCATTTAAAGTTACCTGAATTTTCCGATGTCTCTACAGCAGCCTGTGTTTCTATCACTCCCGCGGTTCTTTTCATTTTTTAAGTCAATAACAAAAAATATTTCTACAGAAAACTTTCTAAGCCGGATCAGCCCAATTAGATATTACTGCCAATTTTATGTATTTAAATCTTGAGTCGTCGTCGATATGGAATTAATGAAGAGAGATGATGAGAATATAAAAATGTGGATAACATGAAATGCACCGTCTTTATAAAAACCCCGTCCCAGTGCTTCTCTTCTCAAAAACCAAAACTCAAACTGAAATTTACTGTTAATAATTGACATTGACAGTTTACATTGACACATTGACAAAGAGTTTGGGAGGGAGATCGTTTTTTGAAAGACGGTCCCTATTTCATCTCATCTTTTTGTTCTGTGATCTTGTCCATATTATTCTTCGATCATAAAGATATTATTATTTATTTTTCATCACGACGAAGATTTAAAGACTTGAAGACTTATCATTTGAAGACTATAAACACTTGGCACTGGCAGAAATAGCTTATCCGAGAGATCCGGCTGGTTGCCATTGTATCAAAGAAGAAGAGTCTGGGCAACACAAGACCGGAAAAAAGCGCTGGAATCTCAAAACAGGGTGGACGTACTTTTTTATTTGGGAAATTTGATTTTATTTTAACTTTAATAAATTGATCACTAGTGTAATAAATATTTCATAGTAGTTATTCTATTTATTTATGTTCCTGATTATTTGGTAATTTTTGTACATTATATTTCTATTGTAGTAGGTATAAACGAACCTCCCGATTCCACCTTGGGGAGTTTAGATCCTCTCTGAGTAAATGTGTTCTGTGGTTTAGATTCTGGTCTAAGACTGAAAGCGTTCTTATAATTTGATTAGACTTACCTCACGATTTAAGCGTGCATTTAAATTTATAGTTATTATGCTTAGCAACTAACTGCTCAGTATAGTATAACTAAGTCACCAAAATCCTTGACTTAGAGAATAGTGCTCAATAGTAGTCCGAGATAATTATTATTAAATTAATTTCAACTGTAAAAACAACACAGGTGTTCAGGGCAAGTTCACGTAACATAGGATTTTAATGCAATGATCCTCTATTTCTAATAATTAACTGGACATTTTTCGTCATCTATATATACTACATACAAATAAATAAAATTGGAGTGTCTGTTTGTAATATTAAAATAACAACTTTTTAATCAATGCTTATGTATTTATACACCATACATTTACCAAAAATGTATTTAATTTTTTTTTTGTATGTCTGTCTGTTTGTCCGACTCCATCATCGACATCGACAGAGATCGGCTGTGATCCATACAGCCGATCTCTGGAACGGCTGAATGGATTTTGACGGGACTTTCACTGATAGGTAGCTGATGATATGAGGATTAACTTAGGCTACGTTTTTTAGACTAGCTTTGCCCTGCGGCGTTACCGTAACACCGCGGAGTTCATTCTTTACTCTAAGATTTTAATAAACATAGCTTGGACTTGATACTATTTTTTAAAATGTCTTCCAAAATAAGATGCCAAAATTGAAAACCTGCTTTTGAAAAAAATCTGAAAAAAGTATGAAATCGTAATTTTTTTTTATTCTTTAGTAATGTATTTTTCATACAAACGTAGAGGTGAAACTAATTAAAAGAGCATAAGTATACATCAAAATATCTATCTCGATCTGACGCCACAATAGATAACTATCTTTTTTATCATTTTTTAATTAGGTATTACAAATTGGATTCCATGAAAACAAGAAAAAAAATTAGAAAAATCCTTAGAGGTGTCAAGGGTCACCCGGATCGAACGAAGTTATAGTTAAACTTTGTACCTCAGTAGTCGATGCTTTAGTTAATTCGCTACTGAAATAATAAACTCGATATAAGAAACTTCGTTCCAAAATATTAATCGTCTAACAATTACCGTTGCCTTTACAATTGTACCTACACTTATGTTCATAAAACTACTAGCTGCCCCGGCAAACGTCGTTTTGTCATAATTTTTTTTTAAGGATGGGTGACCCTTACCATTTAGGGGGATAAAAAATAGATGTTGTTCGATTCTCAGACCTACTCAATATGCTCACAAAATTTCATGAGAATCGGTCAAGCCGTTTCGGAGGAGTTTTGCAACTAAAACTGTGACACGAGAATTTTATATATTAGAGATTTGAATTGGCCTGAATTGGCGGTATCACCAAACAAAACAGCTGACATTCTTTGTATTAGAAAGACAAAGACAACAATACAACAAAGACATTTCTATCTCGATCACACACGTAATCGAAGTGGGTCGGGTCATTGTTCGAGACTCCAATCGCGATGTTTCGCGAGTATTCTGGAGTTTTCCCTAGTATTGCCAGTCGTCGGGTCTTAGTTTTCCATAGCTTTGTGACTGTTTCTATAAATAAATTAATATATATAATAATAAATAAATCAAACATATTCTTGGTGGAGCGTATATATACCTAGAAGAAAATGTCTGAAAAACATCGATAATTCTGAAATAAAAACCTTTAATTAAAATTTAAATATTAACTAAAGTTGTATGTGTTGTATGAGTGCATTATTTAAACACATAAATGAAAATGTAATAACTGATTACCGTTATCGAATTGATTTCAATTATAACTAGCCAACAAAGAGAATGAAAAAATGAGGGCACCACTTTTGCAGGTATGGCCAGCCTATAAACTAGGACTTAAGTGTTTAGGTACTTATTGTTTTAATCCACAAACACGGGATCCCGGGAGCCGCGTTACAATAGATATAGTCTCTCAAACTCTTAATAGTTAAGATTTCAATTTGACTTGATGGGCAAACTGGCTTTTATTTTTATTGATTAGTAGATTGCGAATTATTTCACAAAAATATTTTTTCCACAAGATGAGTGTTATATGAAGCATTAAAAAAGAAAACGTATTCTGAATTAAATTAAATATCGTAAATATCGTATCGGGGAGTAAGGGGGAGAATGACAATAATACCCAGTCAGCCCCAAATGTCAACCTCACCTGCTCGTGGTGCTCCCTGCTAGATAACCGACGAGGAAATGGCGACCGAGCTGTGGCGGGATAACCACTCACCTACTCGGAAAATCTAGTGGAAGAGGCTCCACCGGCCTTGGGGTCTAAATAATCCCAAAAAGTTTGGCGCAGAAGGCAAAGGGAAACCACTGCAGCTATATTCCCAAGAGAGTCACATGAGAGCACAAATAAATAAGGTACGATCGTCCTGCGAACCGATTGGCGACCGGCGCCGCGCCGCGTCCGGGGCGCGCGGTGTGAAATTGGCTACCGGCCATTGCAGGGTAGGAGACCAGGCCCTCCATGGAAATTCTACTACTGGAAACTCCATCAAACTTCGGCGCCTCCAGACGATAGGAACATGGAATGTGCGCGGCTTAAATCAACCCGGAAAACTTACAATACTGGAACGGGAAGTAGTTAGGACCGGTTTGAACATCTGTGGCCTAAGTGAAACTCACTGGAAGGGCAGCGGACACTTAGTGACGGATCACCACGTCCTTTACTTTTCTGGTAATGACATCACCAGCAGCTACGGTGTTGGTTTCTTAATACCTGCACACCAGAGAAAGTGCGTGATGGGGTACGAACCGGTAAGCGATCGGATCATTACTATTAAGATGAAGGCTTCACCAATGAATCTTAATGTCATTCAAGTATATGCTCCCACTTCTACCGCAACTGACGAGGCAATTGAGAATTTTTACTCCGATCTAGAATCTACTATAGCTAAGATACCTGGTAGAGAGCTATTAGTCATTCTAGGGGACTTGAACGCTAAGATCGGAGAAAATGCTCACCAATTAGGCAAGTGTGCGGGGAGATTCGGACTCGGAAAGCGGAATGAACGGGGAGAACGCTTAATACAATTCGCTTCAGAGAATGACTTGCTGATCGTAAATAGCCTTTTTCAGCTCCACCGTCGAAGGTTGTACACCTGGATATCACCTGGTGGAGAAACCCGCAACCAGATAGATTACATTATGATACGATCGCGATGGAGATCATCAATAACAAATGCCCACACACTACCTGGGGCTGATTGCGGGTCTGACCACCAACTTTTGATCACCAGACTGAGACTGAAGCTGACAGCGGCCAGAGTCATCAAGAGGCCAACGAGGATCGAGGTGAAGGACGCTCGAGAGTTCCGCTCGAAGGTTGAAGAAAAATGGCCGGGGTGGTCTGACGCGGACTTGACCAGAGAGTCACCTGATGCACTGTGGGATCGAGCTAAGACACTCATTGCTGCGGCTATCTCCGAGACCGCACAACCAACTGCAACCCGTAAAAGACAGCACTGGATGAAAGATAGTACCTTCAAACTTGTTGAAGAACGTCGGAGGATGAAGGCAGCAGGAGCTGATACCAAGAATATCAATGTGATTTCAGCAGAGATACAACGCAGATGCAGACAAGATCACAACACATACCTGCACAACCTCTGCAAGGAAGTTGAAATTCATGCTGACAAGTACGAAGCAAGGGACCTGTACCACAAGATTCGCCTCATCACCAAATCCTTGCCATCCAAAACTTGGGCCATCGAAGACGAGAATGGCCAAGTAGTCCATGAATTGGACAAAATTTCGAAGGTTTGGGGGAATTACTGTCAGTCCTTATTCCTGGACAATCGGTCGCAAAACTATAGGTCAACGAAACCTGCGAGTGACATGTGTGAACCCGTTATTTTGAAATCAGAAATAAGAGCCGCCATTCAACACCTAAAGAATGGCAAAGCCACAGGGATAGACGATATTCCAATTGAAACCATACGAGCATTGGGAGAACGTGGCGTTGACATCTTTCACACCATTTGCAATAGGATATGGCTTACAGGAAAATGGCCCTCTGAATGGGCTCACACAGTATTTGTTCCTTTTCACAAAAAGGGTTCCACGAAGAAGTGTAGCAACTTTCGACTTATTGCTCTTATCACACATGCCAGCAAAATAATGCTACACATTATAAATGAGCGGCTGAAAGCATATCTGTCCGGAGAGGTTGCGCCAGAACAGGCCGGATTCGTTAAGGGAAAAGGAACCCGAGAACAGATTCTCATTGTTCGTCAGATCATCGAGAAGGCTCGAGAGTTCAACAAGCCCACATATATATGCTTCGTGGATTTCTCTAAAGCGTTCGACTCGGTGAGATGGCCAGTATTGTGGAAAACACTAATAGACATGGGCACACCACAGCACCTCGTGCACCTCCTCAGAGAACTGTACGAGGGAGGAACAGCCTCAGTGCGTACTGATGAGCTCCTTTCAGATAGTTTCCATCCAAGTAGAGGCGTTCGACAGGGTTGCATGGTTTCGCCCTTGCTATTTAACATTTATACCGAGCTTGTGATGCGAGTCACTCTCGAGGACTGGACTGATGGTATTGCGATTGGTGGATATAAAGTTACCAACTTGCGGTACGCAGACGACACCACCTTGTTTGCGAGTAGTGCTGGCATAATGGAGGAATTACTTCTCAAAATGGAGCGAGTAAGCCATACGTTTGGATTAAAGCTAAACCGATCTAAGACCAAAATGATGATCGTGGACCGCATCAACAATAACTCGCCCGAAGTGACACAGATTGCGAATTGCAACGTTGTGCAGACCTACGTATACCTTGGGGCTTTAATATCAAACAATGGTGGCTGCGTAGATGAAGTAAAACGACGCATGGCCATGACCAAGGCTGCAATGGAGAAATTGAGAAAAGTTTGGGGAAATCAGAACATTACCAAAGCCACCAAAATCAGGCTAGTACAGTCGCTTATATTTCCCATTTTCTTATACGGCGCCGAGACATGGACAGTACGCGAGTTGGAAAGAAGGAAGATAGATGCTCTGGAAATGTGGTGCTGGAGGAAAATGCTCGGGATATCGTGGACGGAGTTCCGTACTAACGTGTCTGTGCTAGAAGAACTCGGCATTACACAGCGTCTGTCAACCATAGTACGGTCGCGCATACTGCAGTACTTTGGCCATGTCTCTAGACGGAGTGGCGACTCAATAGAGCGACTAGTGGTGCAGGGAAAGGTGGAGGGGATCAGACTCCGCGGCAGGGCACCAGCGCGCTGGACCGACCAGGTGAAGTCCACAATCGGAAGCTGCGTGTCCGACTGCAGCCGGCAGTCTGCTGACAGGGTGAGATGGCGGGAAATTGTGAGAGGGGCTCTGTCCGCCTCTACAACCAGTGTGCACTCTACGTGACCACGACCGCTCTGCCAAGAGTGAACCGAGTTAGAAGAAGATATCTCGAGCAAGTAAAAAATAAAACAGTGCTGCCATAAATAAAATACTTTAGTTTCAACTGTCACCACGTGAGACTCTTTTTTGCCAAACTAAATAGTTTTTCTACTAATAACTATGTAAATATAATTTTGCGCTTGACGTCTTAAATACAATTATAAATTACAAAATGTCTTATGAATTCTACATTAGGTACATACCTGCAGTATTAGCAAATAGTAAAAAAGTTAGTACTAAAACGCTTTTATTTTTAACTTAAAAAACTTATGACAGTTTTTCAATAAGAGCCTGTTTTAAATCAAGAAAACACATAAAAGTAGACTTAATTTGCCGTACCATGTATTACCCATTTTATAGCATTACACAAATACCCATAAAACAGGGTATTTTCCTACGGTTGCCACACTATAATGCGAGAACCAATGTACTTGTCTCTTTCGTTCATATGTAGCGACGCGCTATTGGTTGGCGAACCTACGTTCTATAGCATTCGTCTGTTTCTCGAAGCTGATTGGACGTTTCTAGCGAGGACGAGAATATTCTCGACTCCTATTCGTTTAGTATATAAACCGGAACATCGTGCCGCGAAATCAGTCTTATTTGAAACACGAAAGCAATCAAACGTTGGAAGTTCGGTGCAAACCGGAGGAGTTTTACACGAAGTATTTACAGTATTATTGAAGATACAAACAAGTGAAGATGCCAGCTATCGGAATTGATCTTGGAACGACTTATTCCTGTGTAGGAGTGTGGCAACATGGGAACGTAGAGATCATCGCGAACGACCAAGGAAACCGCACAACACCATCTTATGTGGCGTTCACGGACACGGAGCGACTCATCGGCGATGCTGCCAAGAATCAGGTCGCGTTAAACCCTAACAACACCGTGTTCGACGCGAAACGACTCATCGGAAGGAAGTTCGAAGACCCCAAGATACAGCAAGACATGAAACATTGGCCGTTTAAAGTGATCAGTGATTGTGGAAAACCGAAGATTCAAGTCGAGTTCAAAGGGGAGACGAAACGCTTCGCGCCCGAAGAGATCAGTAGCATGGTTCTAACTAAAATGAAGGAAACAGCTGAAGCGTTCTTGGGCACTAATGTTCGAGATGCAGTCATTACGGTACCCGCTTACTTCAACGATTCTCAACGTCAAGCTACTAAGGACGCCGGTGCGATCGCGGGGCTCAACGTGTTAAGAATCATCAATGAACCTACCGCAGCGGCTCTCGCTTACGGACTCGATAAGAACCTTAAAGGTGAAAGAAACGTGTTGATCTTCGACCTGGGAGGAGGTACATTCGATGTCTCCATACTAACCATCGACGAGGGTTCACTGTTCGAAGTGAAGGCGACGGCTGGAGACACACATCTCGGAGGGGAAGACTTTGACAACAGATTAGTGAACCATCTGGCGGAGGAGTTCCACAGGAAGTATCGCAAGGATATGAGAGCGAACCCTCGAGCGTTGAGACGACTGCGGACCGCCGCCGAACGCGCCAAGCGAACTCTGTCTTCGAGTACAGAAGCGACCATCGAGATCGACGCGTTATACGAAGGTATAGACTTCTACACGAGGGTGTCTCGAGCTCGCTTCGAAGAGCTTTGTTCAGATTTGTTCCGCGCCACGTTGGAGCCAGTCGAGAAAGCTCTCAGAGACGCCAAACTGGACAAGAGTTCCATCCACGATGTTGTTTTAGTCGGAGGCTCAACTCGCATACCCAAAGTGCAGAGCTTGTTGCAAAACATGTTCTGTGGCAAGAAACTGAACTTATCCATCAACCCTGACGAAGCAGTAGCATACGGAGCAGCAGTACAAGCGGCTATCCTCAGTGGAGAACAACACTCCAAAATCCAGGACGTGTTACTGGTTGATGTCGCACCGCTATCTCTCGGCATCGAGACCGCTGGTGGAGTCATGACTAAAATCATCGAACGCAACTCCAAGATACCTTGCAAGCAGTCGCAGACGTTCACCACTTACTCGGACAACCAGCCTGCGGTCACTATTCAAGTGTACGAAGGGGAAAGAGCCATGACTAAAGACAACAACCGTCTCGGAACGTTCGACTTGACCGGTATACCTCCAGCGCCTCGTGGTGTACCTAAGATCGATGTGACGTTAGACTTGGACGCGAACGGTATACTCAACGTGTCGGCCAAGGAGAACAGCACGGGGCGCAGCAAGAACATCGTCATCAAGAATGACAAAGGACGACTGTCTCAAGCTGAGATAGATCGCATGCTCTCTGAAGCGGAGAGGTACAAAGAGGAAGATGAGAAGCAAAGGCAGAGGGTGTCTGCGAGGAACCAGCTAGAGTCATATGTGTTCAGCGTCAAGCAAGCGTTGGACGAGGCTGGTGAGAAGCTGTCACAACAAGACAAAGACACAGGCCGGAGTGCTTGTGATGAGGCTCTGAGGTGGCTCGACAACAACACACTCGCAGACCAAGAAGAGTATGAACATAAGCTGAAGGGGTTGCAGAGGGTCTGTTCTCCGCTCATGAGTAAGATGCATGGAGCTGGCAATGGAACTCCAAATGGACATGATGGTGGAATGCCAGACGGAATGCAAGGCTCTGGTGGAATGCCCAGAGGGATGAACAACGGAATGCCAAATGGTTTCTCTGGTGGCATGCCAGGCTATGGAAGAATGCCCGGAGGCATGCCAGGTTATGGAGGAATGCCTGGTGGTATGAGCGGTGGAATGCCAGGATACGGAGGTTACCAAAGAAACGACGGTCCCACTGTTGAGGAGGTATATTAAGTACATATTTAAGTATTTCTCAAGTTCCTGTGATATTATGTTTGAAGACTGATAATATAAATAATATTAATTTAACTAGCTGCTGCCCGCGGCTCCGCCCGCGTGTATGTCGGTTATCGTGGCAAATAGTAGTCTATGTGTTATTCTGATGTATAAGTTAAATTCCTGTAGTGTCATTCAAATCCGTTCAGTAGTTTTTGCGTGCAATTTCACTGATATGTCCACATATTGTGACAGTGTTACCTTTATTTAAAGAGCTTCGCTGTATACTATGTTATGTGTAATGCCATTGGAACAATATACGAACATATTAGCATTGTCGCTCACCCTCGACAGAGCCACATAGAGCTTTCCGTTGCTGAAACAGTTCGTCTATGCCTGCGGTACGCAACGTCTGACCTTATGTCTTGTTTATCGTCATCGCAAAGCATAGACTCACAGACTCACCAAAAACTGCACGCGTTTAAAGAGGAAAGGGAAATAAACTATGGATTGGGGTCATCCTTTAAGATAATAGTCTAAAAAGACATATTTCACTATAAATCAAACAAAATAATTTAAGTTTCTCGCAGATTGCACGAAATAAAACTAACAATTTTTTTGAAATTTTGTCTTCGACATAAACGTCTTGTGATTGGTTGCAACTCTGGTGACGTCACATGCTAATAAACGAAAGATTCCTCTATTGAATATTGTTTGCGTTTTATGTTTTCGGAGTGGTAATAATCGATCTGTGAGCTATTTCTGCAGGACTTTTTTTAATAAACTATTTAATAAGTGGTTCGAAACAAAAAGGAACCAAATTTTGTGCGTGCCGATAACATCAACCTACATAATACCACATACATAAACCTACATAATACAATAGACGCTTTTATGGTTGCACTTTTCTATCTATACAAATAAATAAAATTGGAGTGTGTTTGAATATTAAAATAACCGCTTTTTACTAAATGCCTATGTATATATATACACAGTACATATACCAAAAATGTAGTTAAAAATGTTTTTGTCTGTCTGTTTGCTTCTTCCGGGTAATCTCTGGAACGGCTGGACGGATTTTGACGGAACTTTCACTGGCAGGTAGCTGATGATCCAGGAAGTAACTGAGGCTACTTTTTTTAGACTAACTTTATCCCGCGGCGTTACTCGTGGTACAACAATAACTGCGGGTAACACCGCGGGGTTCAGCTAGTACATAATAATAACATTGATAACTATGCTGCAGAACTGAAAAATGTTAAAGCAGCTATGTTGCACTTGCATAAGTACAACATAAAAATTGTTTCTGTAATAACCTCTGGAAAAAATTCATTCATTATTTTTGTAAAATCTAATTTACTTTATGTAGGTAGGTATATCTCAATGCTTTTAGGTTACATTTTGAAATAGTACAAAGCGTGGTATTTAAAGATGTTATCTGACCCGACGAACTTCGTACCACCATATTTTTCTTTCGTTACCAGCTACCCATGAGTAAGGTGTAGTCACAGACAAAAAAACCTTTTTTCTTTATTTTTTATTTTTTCTTGTACACACACCTTGTCCTAAGAATAACTAAAACATAAAAAAAAAATTGGTGTAGCCGATCGAAAGTTACGCGCATACATACATTTCGGCGTAACGCCGCGGGACAAAGTTAGTCTAAATAAAGTGGCCTAAGTTACTCCCTGGATCATCAGATACCTGCCAGTGAAAGTCCCGTCAAAATCGGTCCAGCCGTTCCAGAGAATACCCGGAACAAACAGACAAACAGACAGACTGACAAAAAAATTTTTAACTACATTTTTGGTATATGTACCGTGTATACATACATATGCATTTAGTAAAAAGCGGTTATTTTGATATTACAAAGAGACACTCCAATTTTATTTATTTGTACCTATAGATGTATAGATTTGTTCACTGTGGCACTACAAACCATTTATTCGACATTTTAATTAATATAAAATTGGAGAAAACTGATAAAATTAACTTAAACCGCGCTGTTTTGTTTTGTTGTGGCTAGAGTGTGACGTCACGCGTCTCATGTGACCAGCGCCATTACAGAAATATCGTTTTTGGTTGTCAAGCTTGAACTTTATCTTAAATTTAAATTCATAATTAATCATAATACAGTAGAAATTCTGCAAAAAATTTGATTCGGTAAGTAGTCGTTTCACCACCCGATGAATGAAGCAATATTCTGTACTCTGACCAGGCAGGCATGCGACATAATAATTATCTTATTGTTTAAAGCTGTGCCGTCCGCGTGGATCTCCTTTTACAATAATGTTTTTTTTTTAACTATAGACTATTAAAGTACAATTTAATAAATAAATATGACGCTGCCTTTTAAAAATCTATTTAAGACCGAAGAGTAATTTTTGTTTTGCATCGTCACTACACTTGTTCAAAGTGGACGCTTCCGGTACGTACCTATGCATAAAGATTTGTGGAACTACTGACCCAGGAAAAAGCGACGTACAACTGCCCATGTGAAAAACATCTGAGACTAAGATCTACTCCAGCAACACGGAAAGTCTGAAGATGAGATTTATTAATTGTCATTGCTTAGATTTACTTATTTGAAATTATACTTATTAATTTTACAACTATAAATATACAGAAAAGAAGGAGAAACAAACAAAAACACTAAACAAACTAATTATATTATTATCTAATACCTACTTTAAACTGATATCTAAAAACTACATCTTATGTATTTTTTAAATCTAAAACGCGCTTATTCCCAGTCAATAAGAACCACATTCGTTCGCATTAACAGTGACAATTCGAGTGAAGTCACCGCGTGAGCGGCGTGAGCGCTCCCGCCTTTTTGTAGATTCAGCGGATGGCCGTTTCGCGTGTTAAAGAAAAATCAACCGTAATGTCGTACTTATACTGGTGCGGCGAGATTTGGCAGTTTTATTTCATCTATATCTTGTGTGTTTATTAATTATAATTTTATAATTCTATATTTTATTAAAAAAGATATTAAAGTGTAAAGTGATAAGGATATATCCATGTGAAATACAATATATTTAAGTATTTAATACACCTTGAAGAAATGCCTAACGCTTAAACACGTTATTGTGGCTAATTTATAAAAGATAGAAATATACTATTGAGGACTTTTTTGTAGATCTTTTGAAGACCATCATCTTTGTAATACATATTTTTGGTGTATGATCAACGTATGCGAGGATAAGAGCTCGAAAGCGAAAATTTTCATCCGACTTGCTTCAAATTTATCGTCACTGCTCAGCTCCTATGCATCTTAGCGTTATGTTATATAGCCTATAACCTGCCCAGGAGTATGGACTATAATCGTACAAAGTTTGGTTAAAATCCCTTCAGTAGTTTTTGATCCATGCGTGCACATACAGACAGACAGACAGACAGACAGACAGACAGACAGACAGACAAAAAACTTACTGATTACATTTTTGGCATCAGTATCGATAACCATTCATCCCCCAATAATAATTTTTAATATATATTCAATGTACAGAATTGACCTCTCTACAGTTTTATTATAAGTATAGATTTAGTTCAAACTTTAATAAAAAGTATTTAGAATGTTTAATCTTCTGTGTTTTATTTATTAGTTTCTATATTTTCTTTTAGGAAAGACATGCTTTTGTTATTATTAATATTAAGTAAAAAGTAGAAAATATTTTTCTACGAGTCCAAAAATTAAAATGGAGTGACTATGAAACGAATTGTAGACCCACTTTTTAGTTACTAGGTAAAGAAACTTATTCAGTTTTTTTAAGTAAAGTAAGTATGTGTTTCGTAAACTTTAGTAATGATGATTAAGATTACTAGTAGAATACATGAAAGATCACTGAACTGAAGTCACAAGTAAGAACAGTAGGTTGTACAAGATACTATCGTATTTTCAAATTGTCAAATTACATATTATCATTAGCCCTTGAGACGTGTGTTAAATTATAAATTATTCTCGCCTTTTACGTTCAGACGAAACTTATAAAATTGTGTTAACAAACGTATTTCATTTAATATTTAATTGTAATTATTAATTACAAACATTTGTTTGCGCATCACAATTAGCTTTTAAAGCAAAACTATCATCTCAGGCAAAAGTCAAATTGAAAATTGGTTGCTTGGTATAGACTATGACCAAACTGAAAAACTATTATTATAGAAGACGAAGGATTCATCGTATATACAATAACATACACATACACCCATACACTTACATAACTTATATACACACATCACAAACTCACATCACACACCTCACTACGCACTTTTATCACATCACTGCACTAATTTGCATAAGATTTATGTTTCTTCTAATGGGAGAAGACACTGACTTCTGTAACAAAGGTCATGAGCCTAGCTCAGGAGTCAGGGACTTCAAATATTTATCTACTTTTTATGTAAATATACTAAATAAATATACTAAATTATACAGACAAAAAAAAAAAATAAAAAAAAAAAAAAAAAACCTTTTAGACGTCCACAGCTGGACATAGGTTCATCAAAGGTCACCACGCGCAACACCTGGTCCTATGCTAGCTGCATCTATCGTCTCCCCGCGACCTTTACCAGTTGTTGGACCACGCACCCCTAGCCGTAAATAATTGAAGGCGCGAGAGTTGACACTTTTTTTTAATTGTCTTCCGAACTGAGACGCCAAAATTTAGAACCTGCTTTTGCGGAGGAAAAAGTGTGTACACAATAAACTTTTTTTTTTATTCTTTGGTTACCTATATATTTTTCCAATAGCATTGCTTTTTTACTTTTAAATAATGGTAGGATCTGAGTAAATTAGATTTAAATTTAGTCGTTCTTTTTCATTAAACTCCTTAAATAAATTAGTATCGACGTTCCTTTTATATATTCGTTAGGCGTAACCTCAGAACAAAGGAATTTCTCAGTTCTGTGGGTGTAACTACCTTTTTCCCCTTCTCCCTCCTCACCTTTGCGAAAGTCCCCTCGGATACCACCTGGTGGCATGTCGTACTCGAATCGACTAAAACCGCACGCTGTCTCTGGTACTAGAAACCGGGGAGCCAGGTGCACCCTAGTTGTATTATGTTTTAAGACTGATTACGTAAATAATTATTTATTAATATAATTAAGTTTTTTACTTTTTCAGTGTCGTTTTTTGTCGTAGTTGGGTTTTAGTATATTTTTTATAGTTTTATATATAGTATTCTTAGAGAGATTGCTAGATGATAGATAGATATTTTCTTACATACATTATTTTATTCCTCAGATAAGTTCTTACAATCCTTGAGACAAACCATAGAGTTTGATAAGAGTCTATGGTTCATGAAATTATTAAAAAAACTGCTGTCAAAGTCATAAATGTCAAAACTAGCAGGAATGTATCACAGAAGCGGGAATGAAAATAATTTCACGGGATGCTATAGAAACATTTTGTATTTTTAGTATTTTTATACGAAATATCTTGAATGAAATACTTGATTAAAAGTTAAATTCTAAAGGATTTAAAACTACTTGGGTTCCATTGTAGTTTTTTAAATGACTTGAGGACTCTAGAAAATTAATTGTATTAATTTTAAATACGGTTTTCATTTCCAAAAGTCTGAAGAAATCATAAAAATAGCCTCGACGCTTTAAGCACTACTTCTACAAGTCCCTTATACAACGTTTATCTGCACACCAAATATGTTTTTTTCTTCAGCCTACTGACGCGTATTTTAATTTCCTTTGAATTTATTCTGACTAATTATGTCGGTCTATTAATATCAATAAAACAATGGATTTTTCAAGATCTTCACTGACGTGTGATAAGGGTGTGGTAAGAATGATTATATTATTTTAATATTACTAACTTTAGTAATGCCTGATGGTAAGCGATTACCGCTGCCCATGGACACCCGCAACACTAGAAGCATCACAAGTGCGTTGCCGGCCTTTTGGGGAGTAGGAGAGGGATGGGGGAGGGGTTGGGTTATGGGCCTCCGTTATCTTTAATCACTCGGTGAAACACAGCGCAAGTGCTGTTTCGCAGCGGTTTTCTGTGAGGCCGTTGTATCACTCGGTTAAGCCGGCCCATTCATTCCGAAACGTGACTCTCCCACGGTTCACGTCCCCTACCAAAAAGTGCACAATGCAGCCAAAGAAGTTTTGTGACGTCAGCATGTGACGCGGTGACGCGAACTCTTAAGATTTTCTCCTACAAAAAAGTGATCAACGCGGCTAAAGAAGTTTTGTGACGTCAGCATGTGACGCGGTAACGCGAACACTTAAGATTTTCTCTTACAAAAAAAGTGATCAACGCGGCTAAAGAAGTTTTGTGACGTCAGCATGTGACGCGGTAACGCGAACACTTAAGATTTTCTCCTACAAAAAAGTGATCAATGCACCCAAAGAAGTTTTGTGACGTCAGCATATGACGCGGTAACGCGAACACATACGATTTTCTCCTACAAAAAAGTGGTCTATGCTGCCAAAGAAGTTTTGTGACGTCAGCATGTGACACGGTAACGCGAACACTTAAGATTTTCTCCTACAAAAAGTGATCAATGCGAGTGATCATTAAAGTAAAAAGTTCACTTCAAAAAAGTTTTAATTAATATCTCTTTCTACAGGCTGCAATCGTAGAGGTGAAGTTGATTAAACCACCTGTGGTAAAGTTTCCGAAGCGGAGTCCATCCGTGGTGATACCTGAAAAGAAGAGACTGTACATAACAGCTGACAAAACCACTTGTGCAGAATGCTCTTGCTACCCAAAGGAGTCTCCTTATCAGAAACCGCCGTAAATATATATTACTAACTTTTATTCGCGCCTCCGCCCCCGCGTACTTTAGTTATCGCGACAAAAAGTAACCTATTTTCTTAACTAGCTGACCCGCTCAACTTCGTTTGCGTCTCTCCATAAGAAATAATTTATTTCCAATTTGCCCGACATTTTCGGTCGATACCCGGCTCCTATTCGTCGTAGAGTGATGGTACATAGCCTAAAACCTTCCTCGCTGAATGGGCTATCTAACAAAACAAGACTTAGCAAAGTCGGTTCAGCCGTTCACGCGTGATGTCGTAGTTAGTAGTATAGAAAAGTAGTTGCATTCGAATTTACTCTCTACTCTGCCTGATGGAAAGTATAAGCAGAATCCAAGAGTGGTGGTCACCACGCTCATTGCGAATGCAGGTAATGGAGCATGGTGACCCACACTATGTCTTCTATTGAGATAAATAAATAAATTTTACGTTGATCTTCTACGAGGGTAGTACCGCCCATCCGTGCTGAAATCAGCGTGGCTCTTGCTATCTGTAAACTTTTTCTTGTCTATACAAATAAATAAAATTGGAGTGTCTGTTTGTAATATTAAAATAACCGCTTTTTACTAAATGCATATGTATGTATACACGGTACCAAAAAATGTTTTTTTTTTTAATTTTTGTCTATCTGTCGGTCTGTCTGTCTGTTTTTGACAGGACTTTCACTGGCATGTAGCTGATGATCCAGGGAGTATCTTAGGCTGCTTTTTCAGACTAACCTTGTCCCACGGCGTTACTCGCGGTACGACGATAACCGCGGGTAACTCTGCGGGGTACATCGTAAATATATTTCTAGAGGGCTATGAAAAGATGTCAATCAGTATATATTGAATGTCACTTTTGATTGCTATTATTCGTTTTAGTGGCTGTTGTTATAATTAATAATACTACGTTCAATAATGTCGTGAGTCAATTTTTATTTTGAAACTAGCTGAACCCCGCGGTGTTACCCGCGGTTATTGTTGTACCGCGAGTAACGCCGCGGGACAAAGTTAGTCTTAAAAAAGTAGCCTAAGTTACTCCCCGGATCACCAGCTATCTGCAAGTGAAAGTCCCGTCAAAATCCGTCCAGCCGTTCCAGAGATTACCCGGAACAAACCGGCAGACAGACAGACAGACAGACAGACCGACAGACAGACAGACAGACAAAAAAGTTTCAACTACACTTTCGGTATATGTACCGTGTATACATATATATGCATTTAGTAATAAAAACTAAAACCCAGTCCATGACACTTTAACAACGCGTGACTACGGCTTTTGAAACTTGTTTCATGCTTTTTCAACGTCGTTTTTTGTCGTAGTTGGGTTTTAGTTTTTACTTTTTTTTATTTGAAATGTTTTGGTGCCTCTATAATATTAATTTCTTTGCATAGTATATTTTAAATAGGTACTATACAAATTTCACAATTATCGAATAAATACAGACAAAGTCAAGAGAAAATGCTTATAATATATATATTTTTGAAATGTACAAGTAACGCCCTTTCGTATGATACTAAACACGGCATATTTCTCTCAAATTTATTTTTTGAAACAGTATTTTACGTCGGCTAGAGGGCACCACATAAGATTAAATGACACGTCGTATAGCTTATAACCAGCGGACAATTAAGACGCTTCTAACGATACCTCATTTGTCTTATTCTGACTAGTAGTTTAGAAAGGAGGGAACAAACGAGCATACCATAGAAATTCCACACTTATCGAATAAATACGGACAAAGTCACGAGCAAATGCTAAAAATATATATATTTTTACGCCCTTTCCGATGATACCAAACACGATATATTTATCTAAAATTTATTTTTTAATGCAGTACATTATGTTGGCTAGAGGGCGCCATATTAGATTCAGTGACATTTCATATAGCCTATAACCAGAAGACGATCATGACGCTTCTAACGACACCTCATTTGTCCAGTTCTAATGAGTAGTTAAGGAGCTATGAGGGAACAAATGAACATACATACATACATACATACATACATACATACATACATACATACATACATAGCCTGTCAAAATCATAACCCTCCTTTGGCTTTGCCGTAGTCGGGTAAAAAGCGGTTATTTTAATATTACAAACGGACACTCCAATTTTATTTATTTGTATAGATTAAAGAAACCGTTACAATCCCTTTTAAGCCGACTTCAAATAAGGAATAGGTTCTTAATTCCACTGTATTTTTTTATGTTTGTTACCTCAGAACTTTCGACCGGGTGAACCGATTTTATTGATTTTTTTTTTATTAAAAACCTGGCGTTCCCCGTGTGAACCAATTTGAATTTGGTTCAGTTCTTGAAGTCGATTTTTTTTGGAACGAAGTTCCTTATCGCGCGTTGTGAAAGGGGGCTAGACGGAATAAATTCTCAGGAAAAGTTGTAACGACACTTTTTGCTACAGTAAACGATTGTAAGCCGTGCGAAGTGCGCATGTTTCTCTGTCTGTCTCTCTCTCTCTCTTACAGAAAGCAAGCCAGACATTTTCATTTCTATTTCGCATTGAACAGTGTGGTGTCACGACGATTATTTTTGTTAAGTATATACAGGTTTTTTGTACATAACAAATAATAAAAAATAATAACAATAATAAATCCTGACAGTGAAATTCGTTCCATCCGGGTGTACCTTGACACCTCTCAAGTTTTTTTGTTTAAATTTTGTATTTTTACTTCACAAACAACTGTTAACAGTTCACTGCTATATAGCTATGCTATATATATGGAGGCCTCTCCTTAAAAAGGAGGTTATGTATGTCCTACCATACCATCTTGTCCAGACAGGTTGTTATAGGGTTTCTAGTCACTGGGAGGGGTCCGGATCTGGGAGGGGTCCGGATGTGTTAATAACAGCAGTTCCCGGATCCCTCCCGTCTCAGGCGCAGAGTGGCACACCGTGTGGTCACAGTCGGTTCGATTCCGACACACCGCCCCGCCGCGAACCACGGCGGGGTGACGGCGCGAGGGCTCTCCACAGGTTGAAAAATAAAAAGGGATTGTTTCTAGTTTTCTTCTCTCTGCAAGGTCTTTTTTGTTCTTTCTCGCTTGATAATGGGACTAATCCCACCCACACGCCCACCGCTGTAACTCCTGTACACCAGGATCAACAGCAGTGACCCACGAACACACCGAGTTATCACACTCGGGAAGTCCCAGGAAAAATATTAACTGTCTTGGAACCCGCAACGAAATTAATCAGAAGAAAAACAGGAGGAGTTGGAAATATGATAAGTCCACTTCCCTCCTTAGCAAAGCGGGAGACAAAATGAAGTCAAAATAGGCAGACACCTTTTTTTAAACCGGGAAGCACCACGGATAAAGTATTAGGGGTCCTAAGTGAGCTATATTTGATTACTATAGTATGTATGGCAGAATCGCCTAAACGCACGGAAATTCACCGCAGTTGACACAAGATCCCCATAGTATAGTTCTCGCTTGATAAGTCGACATTCTACAAACGTAAACAATAATAAGAAACTCTGACTGGTGGCGCAGTGGTAGCGTATGCGACTGCCATGCTTGAGGTCCCGGTTCGATTTTCGGGACCAAATATTTGTTTCGGAGTTTGAGTGTTTTCTATGTATAATATGCATGTATTTACATCAAATAAAGTTAATATGTATTTATATCAGTTGTCTAGTACCCATAACACAAGCTCTGCTTAGACTGGGACTAGATGGCGTTGTGTGTTAGATGTCCGAATTATTTATTAGAAACTAACAAACATATGGGGATGACGTCATCTCAACGCTAAGTCACGTGGTCAAAACAAAACTTTGCCCAATTATACAAGAGAATAGATACGGTAGGAAGAGGCCGCCATAGTGTGGGTCACCATGCTGCATTATCCTTATTCGCATTGAAGATGGTGACCACTTCTCTTGGATTCTGTTCATGCTTTCCATCAGGCAGAGTTGAGTCATTTTAGAAACTAAGGCATAAAAAAACGGCCAAGGGCGAATCGGACTCATGCACCGAGGGTTCCGTACAAACCTGTCGGTAACAATAACTTTTTGCTTTTCGCAAGTATTGCTTTATCTGTGCTTATATTAATAAGACGTTGCTTCGTACAAAACTGCAAGATTTCGAGTTCACTAGATTCACATCAGCCAGTAGTTTTTGATGCCCTTGCGAGTGTCGAAAAGAGAGAGAGTGTTTGCAGCAATAACGGCTGTATCTTTTGATTGCGTTGACTAAAAGTTAGATTTTTTTCCCAGCTCCAAGGGACAGTATTTGATATGAATTTCAGCTTGATAACTCTCCGCGTTCCTTAGAAAAAGCGTCTTGACAGACAGACAGGCGGACAACAAAGTGATCCTATAACGGTTCTGTTTTTTTCCTTTTGAGGTACGGAACCCTAAAAATCGACGCGAAACACTTGTAACTGGGTGAATTGGCTATTGTCCTGCGTATTTTGCGCCCTTAATCAGCTGTTACGACACTCTCGGCGTGGTTACTCATGGAATGTCCGAATGCTTTCGTCCCTCGAAAACTCCCCCCCCCCCTCAGTCGTGTTGACCACCCAAAAACGATGTACAGGAAATTACGAGAATGTCAAAGAAGCCCCCTGACGTTGTACGAGTTGGCTGTTGAAGTTGTGGACAGTCTCCCGCTGCCTGTAGCTCTGAAATGGTCTGAAGATGATGTCGTGAAATGGATGGAGGAGGACATGGGACTGCCGCAGTATAAGGTAAAAATTTACAAGTGTGTGGAAGGTGAAAGTACATAGATGGCGCTAGTTATGCTCTAGGGTTCAATAGAGTAATGGGAATCTGTTCTAAAAGAAATGTTTTGTTTTTTTTTAAGAAAAACTAATCAAGTTTGTTATTAATGTGTAACATCTTTCCCTTTCCTGCTGCCTGTGATAACAATTTATTGAAAAGGGACGGAAGACTGTAACATTACCGGTGACCAATTAACCATTCTATCCGCCAGATGGTGAATGAGACGTCAGATGTTACCTACATGTTAAATGATTAATGTATTTTCGATTCGGTATCTGCGCTTGATCTCACCAGTGTTATAGCATAGCTTTTCTATCGGATTATGAGAGTAAGGGAACAGTAAGTGCACCTGTATTTGTGCACACACTTGTGCACTACAATATCCCTTGCGTGGTTGACTGGTCTCCTTTAAGACTAGCCTCCTAGATCGGCTAGAGAAGTACATCTTCACTTTCGGCTTTCACATTTGTATTACAGGAAAGTCTACTCGAGAACCACATAAATGGAATGCGTCTACCTTGGCTCGAAAACACTCGGGTATTACAAATGATTAATATACGAATTTATGACCATGTTAAGGTAAGTTTATCAACAGCATTTAACAATCCACTAGGTGACCCACGCAACCTCGTTTGCGTCTCCTATTGCTCGTAGCGTGGTAATTTTACCCCGTTTTTTGTAACATTCCTTATTCGCTCCTGTAAGTGTTAGCGTGATGATATATAGCCTATAGTCTTCCTCGATAAATGAGCTATCTAACACTGAAAGAATTTTTCAAATAAGACCAGCGGTTCCTGAGATTAGCGCGTTCAAACAAACAAACTCTTCAGCTTTATATATTAGTATAGAAAGTATAGATTACTGTACATAGCTCTGCTTAGAAATGAGGTATTGGCCCACCATACCACGCTTGCTATACGGATTTGTTTCGAATTTTCCTTTTCTCTGCAGTCCTGTTGTCCTGGTAGTTGTCTCTTACGACACCCAAGGGATGAATAGGGGTGGTGATATTTTGTATCTTTAATCTGTCACCAAACGCAGTTTCTTTTTTTTATGGTATAGATGGCAAACGAGCAGAGGTATTACCTGGTGATAAGCGATTGCGGCTGCCCATGGACACTGGCAACAACAGAGGCATCACAAGTGCGTTGCCGACCTTTGGGGGATGGGGAAAGGGATGTTGGGAGGAATTGGGATATGCCTCCGGTATCCTCACTCACTCGGTGAAACACAGCGCAACCGCTATTTCACAACGGTTTTCTGTGAGGCTATGGTATCACTTAGGTCGAGCCGGCCCATTCATGCCGAAGCGTGGCTTTCCCACGGTAAGGTACGGCAGTTTACGCGTATTGAGGTGAGTGACTCCGGTTGAGCTCACCGAAATACACCAAAGCGAAACTCACCGATTGTAATGTCCGTCTTTTGAATGTAGCCGTTACAGCAACTTGTATGTAATACTAGCCGACCCACGCAACCTCGTTTGCGTCTACTATTACCCGTAGCGTGATGATATATCTCCCCTTCCTCCCGGATTTCCAAGACGAGTGGACGTGTTTTGAGTTATTACTTATACTAAAAATAAATTAAAGTTTGAAAATATTCATCTGTAAAATCAGTGCGAATAATAGGAGCACAGCGCAACGAGGAGTTGGGGATAATTTACGCATCGGTCACACGTCAAACATCATCACATAGGTACGCATACAGTGAAGTCCTGCTACATTGAACGCACACATCGTTTCATACGCGTGAGTTTCTAAGAACATTCTATTGAGTGTGAGGCGGATCAAGTTGCAGTGGCGACCGCGAGAATTGTACTGAATTGTCGATCGCCGGCCAGTAAGATAGACACCTGTCGTGTGTCGCCTATTCGTCGTTCATTAAGGGCGCGTTTACGATTCGTACAAAATTATGCTTTTTTTCGGTGCAATTTGTAACTAAACTAAACAAATTGAATATAACAAAGTACTAACACTTATAGATTAGTTCTTCATCTTCAAATCCGAGGGACAACTTTTTTGGAAATTGTATTTTTTTATATTGTAAAAACGATCTTCCGTAACCATTTTCCACAGTATTTACGATATCGGGTTGAGTTTTGGTACATTTTTGTTCTACAATCAACCTATTTTAGAATTTCTAAAAATAATGTAAGAAGGCATATATAGTCAATTATAAATCCGAGGAAAAAAATAGTATAAAAGTGTCACAGAAAGTCGCAGAAAAAATAACAACCGGAGCTTATATTTTCTCATATTTTGCTATTACGGATGAATCGTAGTCGATTGCAATAAGGGTTATTTTATTTTTTTGAACCTCTTTTGAATTATCGCGTAAAAATTTCGTAATCTCAGTCTGCGCTCAGCCGCCGTCATGAGTGGACACTGTGTCGCCTGTTTGCATTAGCTCTTGTTGAAAAGATCGCTCTTCGAATTCAATATATTCGATAAACCAGAATAGGTTGATACTTGACAACGTTAGATTATTTTTAACCGACTTCAAAAAAAGGAGGAGGTTTCTTCTATTTACAGATTTTTATAACAATATTTTAGTTTGCTAAAACTAAGTAGTATTGTGCGAGTTCGGGCTCGATTGATGAGACATTACCTCCTACTTAGGTGGAGTGACCTGAAGGTGTACTACGGTGACTGCTTTTCTAACTTCTAGACGAGTTGACATAGTCTAATCGAGTTTGGGCTCATTTTGTTAGTTATGATGAGACCTTACCTCCGGACTACATGGAGTGACTTGAAGGTGTACTTCGGTGACTGCTAGTGGAACTCCTAGACGAGTTGACATAGTGTTACCGAGTCTGGGCTCATTTTGTTAGTTATGATGAGACCTTACCTCCGGCTTAGGTGGAGTGATCTGAAGGTGTACTTCGGTAACTGCTTTTGGAACTCCTAGACGAGTTGACACAGTCTTACCGAGTTTGGGCTCATTTTGTTAGTTATGATGAGACCTTACCTGCGGCTTAGGTGGAGTGACCTGAAGGTGTGCTTTGGTGACTGCTTCTGGAACTCCTAGACGAGTTGACATAGTCTTACCAAGTTTGGGTTCATTTTGTTAGTTATGATGAGACCTTACCTCCGGACTGCATGGAGTGACTTGAAGGTGTACTTCGGTGACTGCTTGTGGAACTCCTAAACGAGTTGACATAGTCTTACCGATTTTGAGCTTATTTTGTTAGTTATGATGAGACCTTACCTCCGGACTATATGGAGTGACCTAAAGGTGTACTTCGGTGACTGCTAGTGGAACTCCTAGACGAGTTGACATAGTCTTACCGATTTTGAGCTTATTTTGTTAGTTATGATGAGACCTTACCTCCGGCTTAGATGGAGTGACCTGAAGGTGTACTTCGGTGACTGCTAGTGGAACTCCTAGACGAGTTGACATAGTCTTACCAAGTTTGGGTTCATTTTGTTAGTTATGATGAGACCTTACCTCCGGACTACATGGAGTGACTTGAAGGTGTACTTCGGTGACTGCTTGTGGAACTCCTAGACGAGTTGACATAGTCTTACCGAGTTTGGGCTCATTTTGTTAGTTATGATGAGACCTTACCTCCGGACTACATGGAGTGACCTGAAGGTGTACTTCGGTGACTGCTAGTGGAACTCCTAGATGAGTTGACATAGTCTAATCGAGTTTGGGCTCATTTTGTTAGTTATGATGAGACCTTACCTCCGGACTACATGGAGTGACTTGAAGGTGTACTTCGGTGACTGCTAGTGGAACTCCTAGACGAGTTGACATAGTGTTACCGAGTCTGGGCTCATTTTGTTAGTTATGATGAGACCTTACCTCCGGCTTAGGTGGAGTGATCTGAAGGTGTACTTTGGTAACTGCTTTTGGAACTCCTAGACGAGTTGACACAGTCTTACCGAGTTTGGGCTCATTTTGTTAGTTATGATGAGACCTTACCTGCGGCTTAGGTGGAGTGACCTGAAGGTGTGCTTTGGTGACTGCTTCTGGAACTCCTAGACGAGTTGACATAGTCTTACCAAGTTTGGGTTCATTTTGTTAGTTATGATGAGACCTTACCTCCGGACTGCATGGAGTGACTTGAAGGTGTACTTCGGTGACTGCTTGTGGAACTCCTAGACGAGTTGACATAGTCTTACCAAGTTTGGGTTCATTTTGTTAGTTATGATGAGACCTTACCTCCGGACTTCATGGAGTGACCTGAAGGTGTACTTCGGTGACTGCTTTTGGATCTCATAGACGAGTTGACATAGTCTTACTGAGTTTGGGATCGTTTTGTTAGTTCTGATGAGACATTACCTCCAGACTAGATGGAGTGACCTGAAGGTGTACTTCGGTAACTGCTAATGGAACTCCTCGACGAGTAGAACTAGGTGTGCCGAGTTTGGGCTTGTTTTGTTAGTTATGATGAGACCTTACCTCCAGACTAGATGGAGTGACCTGAAGGTGTACTTCAGTTCCATTAGCAGTTACCGAAGTACACCTTCAGGTCACTCCATCTAGTCTGGAGGTAATGTCTCATCAGAACTAACAAAACGATCCCAAACTCGGTAAGACTATGTCAACTCGTCTATGAGATCCAAAAGCAGTCACCGAAGTACACCTCCAGGTCACTCCACCTAAGCCGGAGGTAAGGTCTCATCATAACTAACAAAATAAGCTCAAAATCGGTGAGACTATGTCAACTCGTCTAGGAGTTCCACTAGCAGTCACCGAAGTATACCTTCAGGTCACTCCATCTAAGCCGGAGGTAAGGTCTCATCATAACTAACAAAATAAGCTCAAAATCGGTAAGACTATGTCAACTCGTCTAGGAATTCCACTAGCAGTCACCGAAGTACACCTTTAGGTCACTCCATATAGTCCGGAGGTAAGGTCTCATCATAACTAACAAAATGAGCCCAAACTCGGCACACCTAGTTCTACTCGTCGAGGAGTTCCATTAGCAGTCACCGAAGTACACCTTCAGGTCACTCCGTGTAGTCCGAAGGTAAGATCTCATCATAACTAACAAAACGAGCCTAAACTCGGTAAGACTATGTCAACTCGTCTATGAGATCGAAAAGCAGTCACCGAAGTACACCTTCAGGTCACTCCACCTAAGCCGGAGGTAAGGTCTCATCATAACTAACAAAATAAGCTCAAAATCGGTAAGACTATGTCAACTCGTCTAGGAGTTCCACTAGCAGTCACCGAAGTACACCTTCAGGTCACTCCATCTAAGCCGGAGGTAAGGTCTCATCATAACTAACAAAATAAGCTCAAAATCGGTAAGACTATGTCAACTCGTCTAGGAGTTCCACTAGCAGTCACCGAAGTATACCTTCAGGTCACTCCATCTAAGCCGGAGGTAAGGTCTCATCATAACTAACAAAATAAGCTCAAAATCGGTAAGACTATGTCAACTCGTCTAGGAATTCCACTAGCAGTCACCGAAGTACACCTTTAGGTCACTCCATATAGTCCGGAGGTAAGGTCTCATCATAACTAACAAAATGAGCCCAAACTCGGCACACCTAGTTCTACTCGTCGAGGAGTTCCATTAGCAGTCACCGAAGTACACCTTCAGGTCACTCCGTGTAGTCCGAAGGTAAGATCTCATCATAACTAACAAAACGAGCCTAAACTCGGTAAGACTATGTCAACTCGTCTATGAGATCGAAAAGCAGTCACCGAAGTACACCTTCAGGTCACTCCACCTAAGCCGGAGGTAAGGTCTCATCATAACTAACAAAATAAGCTCAAAATCGGTAAGACTATGTCAACTCGTCTAGGAGTTCCACTAGCAGTCACCGAAGTACACCTTCAGGTCACTCCATCTAAGCCGGAGGTAAGGTCTCATCATAACTAACAAAATAAGCTCAAAATCGGTAAGACTATGTCAACTCGTCTAGGAGTTCCACTAGCAGTCACCGAAGTACACCTTCAGGTCACTCCATGTAGTCCGGAGGTAAGGTCTAGTCATAACTAACAAAACCAGCCCAAACTCGGTGAGACTGTCAACTCGTCTAGGAGTTCCATAAGCAGTCACCGAAGTACACCTTCAGGTCACTCCAGCAAGTCCGGAGGTAAGTACCTATTACATAGAAATGAGAAAATATAAAAAACTTTCAAAATATCAATTTAGGCAAGTTGACATTTATACCTGCCGCTATCCGATTTGCACTTGTTTGTGTAACTTGTGTCAACGTAGTAATTCGATTCTGTACCTATCAATTTTGCAAACGCGTCCTTAACACTACTTGTGATTTGTTGTGGCCCTAGTACCATATTATATTAGTTTTAGCATGCCGCTGCGCCTGAGCCGCCGCTTACGGATAACTTGAGCGCGTCAACTACTCACACGGATTTAATTGCTAAACAAAGTACTTCCGAAATAGCGCTTTCACAAAAACTACACCATTTTGGTTCCGAACCGAACTTATTAAGAATGAATGTCACAGACCGTAAGAAGAGAAAATTTGAAGGGGACGATTTCTCGAATTTTATGTCAACAATAAAGGAAATGTTTGACACTTTATCTACTGAACAGAACAAGCGCTTTCAGGATTTGCTGGGTTCCGTTAATAGTTTACGGGAACAAAATGCTGACCTTACAAAATCTGTCGATATGATGTCTCATAAATATGACGAATTTCTATCTCGCATTAAATCCTTAGAAGACGCGAAAAAAGAGGACAAAAGGCATATAGGCATGTTGGAACAAAAAATTGAGTATTTTGAACGCAAAACGCGCTCATCTGGTGTTGAGATGCGAAATATACCCAAATGTAAACATGACAAACCCGAAACTAAAGCTGAACTTTGTCAATTGGTTAAAACTATGGGTAAAACATTGGACATCGCTATTAATGACTCAGACATTAGGGACGTTTACAGAATAACCGCCAAAGATTCTTCTAAGCCTATTGTTACCGAGTTTGCTACTGTTATCATGAAGGAGAAAATACTCAGTGCCGTAAAAAGTTTCAACAAGAATAAGCAGAAGGGTGATAAGTTAAATACCAGTCATTTCAATATGATAGGTCCTGCTAGACCAGTCTACATTGCTGAAACTCTGACTCAAAAAACCCAAAAATTATTCTTTTTGGCCCGGTCACTTGCAAAGGAGCAAGGGTTTTCCTTTTGCTGGACATCGAGAGGTGTAGTTTATCTGCGTAGACATACGAACCTTGCTCTAATTAAGATTGAAAACGAAGAGGATTTGGAGAAACTAAAGCATGCTACATGACTATTTATTGAGCCTTATGTTACTTCAATATGCTCAACAAGCTTTATTAATTTTAAGTACCACACTGATATTGTTTTGTATACGGTTTTTTCCTCACTCTTAGGTGAATACTTATTTTGTTATGTCGTAAACACTTTACACACTTCAACACAATCAAGTCGTTCGTTTAATTGTGGTTGCAACGAAACATGTTTAATTATTTTCTACTGCATATCTTACGTAGTATCTGTCCTGAGTCATCTTTTCAGTCAGTACTTATATGCCTGGACCTATTTATTTGCATCGTTAACAATTCGATAACGTAAAAGATTTGTCCAACGATTTGGACATCTTTACTAACTCAAAAGCTTTGGAGTGCAGTGTCGAAGATTGTCGACTAAATGTATCTGCGGTTTCATCTACTCTTTCAATTCTTACTCAAAACATTCGCAGCATTAACACTAATTTTCCTGGAATCGAAATATTACTTAAGAGATTGTCAATAGGAATAGATATACTTATTTTGACAGAGTGTTGGTTGTCGTGTGCCCCAAATATTCCCTCAATAAATGGTTATCGAGCCTTTAAAACCAGTGAGAACCCATTACAAAATGATGGCGTAGTGGTATATGTTAGGGATGAGTTAACTTGCGCCGTCGAGGAGCCAATGCTCATGGATTCAAATTGTTTACTTGTTAAAATTGGGTCGGATACGGCCCTCTTGGCGGTGTATCGCTCTCCATCTTATTCCAACTTAGATCGATTTCTTGACTCGCTGGAAACTAATTTACAACAATTAAGCAAATACAAACATGTGGCTGTCGTTGGAGATATAAATATCTCAATTAATTCTGAGAAACCTCACAGAAATTATGAACAATATTTGACTGTGGCCGCCTATCACTCTCTTTTACCAACTCACACTTTTGTTACACGTGACGCCAGTGGAACTTGTATTGACCATGTACTTCTGAAAAGTGATAAAACTGCTACTACTGTTGTTCTACAAGCCAGTCTGACGGATCACAAACCGGTCTTACTATGCCTATACACCAAAAAAACGTTTCGTAATTATTCTAAGACTACTATTAAAAAAACTGATTTCGATAAACTTAAAAAAGACATTAGCTCCATTAATTTTAATCCCATCTATGAATCAAATGACCCCAATCTTTCCATGCACTACTTCATAGAAACTATAACATCAGTAATTAATAAAAATACACAACATATCTCGCTGGCAGGACGTAAAAGAATTTTTAAGCCCTGGATCACACCGGGCCTCCTTCGATGCATGAGAAACCGGGACAGGTTGCATAAAAAGTCAAGAAATTTTCCAAACAACGAGATACTTAAGACCACATATACTCGTTACAGAAATTTTTGCAACTCACTTTTGAGGAAAGTAAGATTGACATATGAGAAGCAACAGATTGAATTCGCTGGTAAAGACAGTAAGAAAATATGGCAGGCAATTAAGAATATCACGCATACCACAAAATCAAAATCTAATGCGAAAGAGCTACTTAAAATTGCTTCAACCCCAGAAGAATCTGTTAGGGAAGTAAATGAATATTTCGTCAGTGTTGGACAAAAGCTGGCCGAAAATTTAGAAAGAAATAATGCTTGTTACAATAATTTCAACAATGTTCCTTGTGCGAGTCAAGTCCAGTCATTCTCACTGATTGATGCTGACATGAAGGAAGTTAGTAACATAATCTTGAGCCTTAAGAATGACTGTGCGGCTGGTTGGGATAGGGTCTCAAACAGGTTTTTGAAGGATTTTAGATATGTACTCGTTCCACCTTTGACCTATCTATTTAATTTGTGCTTCCATGTTGGAGTCTTTCCTGACGATTTAAAAAAATCCGTTGTTGTACCAATTCATAAGTGTGGTGATAGAAGTCATGTCTCAAACTATAGGCCCATCTCATTACTACCCTCTATCTCTAAAGTTCTCGAAAAGCTTATAAATTCCCGATTGACCGCTTATTTAGAAACTAATAACATCTTGTCTGATAGTCAATATGGCTTTCGGAAGGCTAGATCTACGACGGATGCCGTGCACGCTGTTACTGACTACATAGCAACCAATTTAGATGATGGTAATAAATGTATTGCCATCTTCTTAGACCTCGCAAAGGCGTTCGACACGGTTTCTGTCCCACTACTGTTGCGCAAGCTCGAGGCCATAGGAATAAGAAGCACCCAACTAAGCTTGTTTGCGAGCTACCTCTCTGGACGTTATCAAACTACTGATATCGGTGGATACATAAGCGATGACTTGCTTATAACCTACGGTGTCCCACAGGGGAGCGTACTGGGACCAACTTTGTTCCTTATATACGTGAATGAGTTAACTTTGATCAACCCTCCAAGTGGTAAATTAATATCCTATGCTGACGATACCGTGATCTTACTTTCTGCTAATTCTTGGCAACGGGTATTTATGACTGCCCAAACTACTTTTAATAGTGTTTCTCAGTGGCTGAATAGTAATGTTTTAACTTTAAATAGTGAAAAAACTAAATATATGACTTTCTCAATCCGGAATATTCAAGAGTCTACGAGTAACCTTAATTTAGTTGCGCATAATTGCAAACTCTTCGAATTAAATAGGTGTACTTGCCGCTACTTGGAACGAACTAACCACTTTAAATATCTAGGCATAACTTTGGATAGTCAATTGAACTTTTCAAAGCACGTGGAGTTACTGAGTGGTAGGATCCGTAAACTCATTTACGTGTTTAGGAACCTTAGAAACGTAGCTACGCCTTAACTCCTCAAGCAGTCATACTTAGCCCTATGTCAGTCTTTAATTTCATACTGCATACTGTCCTGGGGTGGAGCTCCAGCTAGTATCATCAAACGTGTAGAAATCGCACAACGAGCCATTCTTAAAGTCAGCACTTTTCGACCTATTTTATTTCCAACAAAACAACTGTATGAACTATGTGAAGTTCTTACGGTTAGGCAATTATTTTTAGTTGATCTAATTATGAAGCAGTATGATGAACTCCCTTATGATCCTCATAAGGACATAAACCGCCGCAGAGGCAGGGTCTGTGAGGCGGGAAGATCTTTTCGCACATCATTTATTGGGCGGTTCTACTGTTTTCTGGGTCCATTCATCTTTAACAGAGTAAATAGAGAAATTTCGATTTATAGCTTGAATAGAAATGAATGTAAAAAAAAGGTTACGTCTTGGTTGCAAGGCCTGGATTACCGTGAAACGGAGAATCTCCTGACGGTGTTGCGATGACGGATCTACTTTGCACATTTTGTTTTGTTAGGTAACCATAATTAAATATTCAGTTAAAAATTTCAAGTTTTCAACACACCCTCTCACACTCAGACTCGTACACTTTCACTATACACAAAGAGAGGATCATTTACACAAACTTAGCCTTAGAATACTTGTTTTCCCTAATCTTACTTAATAGACTAGTCTTGTAATAAATCCTAAGGGGAGTGGCGCCACATGCTGAAACACAGGTTTCACCTAGTTCGGTTGTGGATGCTGTTCGTAGCTTTTGGCCCTACAATGGGGTACGGTACCACAAATTATAGATTCTTCTTATAACTTTCACATTGTTTAACAACATACACTTTAGGTATATTGATGTGTTATATAACTAATATTATAATATTGATTGTGCTATCGTATGGGTGATGTACCCTATTGTCTAGTCTGTACATACATGTGAACATCAATTTTGTAAACATTTTTAAGAGAATAAATATTATTATTATTTATTATTATTATTATATAGCCTATAGCCTTCCTCGATAAATGTACTATGCAACGCAGAAAGATTTTTTCAAATCGGACTAGCAGTTCCTGAGATTAGCGTGTTCAAACAAACAAACAAACTCTTCAGCTTTATATATTAGTACTAGCCGACCCACGCAACCTCGTTTGCGTCTCCTATTGCCCGTCGCGTGAAAATTTCCCCCGTTTTTGAAACATTCTTCATTGTTGCTCCGCTCCTATTAGTAGTAGCGTGATGATATATACCCTATAGCCTTCCTAGATAAATGGACTATCCAACACCGAAAGAATTTTTCAAATCCGACCAGCGGTTCCTGAGATTAGCGTGTTCAAACAAACAAACAAACAAACTCTTCAGCTTTATATATTAGTATAGATAGATTATTTTTTCAGACCATAATTAGTGAAATAAGAAAACTATATTCCTTCGAGTTCATTGCGTTCTCTAGAAGCATGGGTCTACCTTCTCGGAAACCTTTAACTCATTGTACTTGGTTCAAATCGAGGACTGGACCCAGTTGGGGCATCAGACAGAACTGGAAGAGGTATTAAAAATAACTCACATTTTTTTGTTTGTTGCATAGGGAGCAAACGAGCAGATGCACCACCTGATGGTAAACGATTACCGCCGCCCATGGACACCCGCAAGGCGTTACCAGTGCGTTGCCGGGCTTTTAAGGAGTACGGTCGTATTGGTCCAGGATTCTTTTTTTTTATGCAAAAAGCGGGGGCAGACTAGCAGACGCATCGCTTGATGGTAAGCGATTACCGCTGCCCATGGACACCTGTAAACACCACAGGCGTCACAAGTGCGTTGCCGGCTTTTGGGGGATGGGTAGGGGAGATAGGGGAAGAGGGTTTGGGTTATGGGCCTCCGGTATCCTCAATCACTGGGTGAAACACAGCGCAAGCACTATTTGACATCGGTTTTCTGTGAGGCCGTGGTATCACTCTGGTCGAGACAGCCCATTCACGCCGAAGCGTGGCTCTCCCACGGTATTTGATTTGAATTTTAATTTGATCCATATTGTTCGCTGTCAGCCGAGACCATGCCATTCGGTTGTAATATGATGACTGCCTCGTTGGTCTCGCGGTTGGCGTGTGCGACTGCTGATCGTGAGGTCTCGGGTTCGATTCCCGGGTCGGACCAAATGTTTGTATGATCTACAAATATTTGTTTCGGAGTTTGGATGTTTTTTTTGTAAAATATGTATGTATTTACAAAAAAAAAGTATAAAAGTATTTGTATCAGTAGTCTAGTACCCATAACACAAGCTCTGCTTAGCTTGGGACTAGATGGCGATGTGTAATAGATGTCCGAAATATTTATTTATTTATTAATAACTGGTCTGTTACGAACGATGTTATTAAAGTCACTTTCCACTCTATTTGTTATTCTGATTTTAAGTTCTTTTTTTACCAACCTTCATGACATCGACCCCGGAATACCCAGACTTAGAACAACAGTTTCACACAAAGTGTTGTCCTTAATCTGGGTATCCCAATCCTTAGCGCGGTAGGAAATGGACTGCCTACTTGTTTTGCCTCAGTGGCGCAGTGGTAGCGTACGTGACTGCTGTTCTTGAGGTCTCGGGTTCGATTCCCGGGTCGGACTGAATGTTTGTATGATCTGCAAATATTTGTTTCAGAGTTTGGGTGTTTTCTATGTATAATATGAACGTATTTACAAAAAAAAGTATATTGATATCAGTTGTCTAGTACCCATAATACAAGCTCTGCTTAGTTTGGGACTAGATGGCGTTGAGTGTTAGATGTCCCAAAAATATTTATTTTTAATGTTATTTATTGATATTTACATAACAAGTTAACAAAATATCGACTTAGGAACTAAATAATATTGAGATCATTAGTTAACAAAAAAAAGGTTGTGTGTTAGATGTCCGAAATATTTATTTGTTTATTTATTTATTAAACCTATGAAATCCACGCAGTGACAAATGAACAAACTGACATGTAGGTAAATTATAATTTCAGATCCGATATATTAAGATGGATGAAGATTATAGGTCCCGCACCAGTACGTAGAGACCACTGGGATTTAGTATGGTATATATATTTACTAGCTGAACCCCGCGGTGTTACCCGCGGCTATTGTTGTACCGCGAGTAACGCCGCGGGACAAAGTTAGTCTAAAAAAAGTAGCCTAAGTTACTCCCCGGATCATCAGCTACCTGCCAGTGAAAGTCCCGTCAAAATCCGTCCAGCCGTTCCAGAGATTACCCGGAACAAACAGACAGACAGACAGACAGACAAAAAATTTTTAAACTACATTTTTGTTATATGTATCGTGTATACATACATATGCATTGATTAAAAAGCTGTTATTTTAATGTTACAAACAGACACTCCAATTTTATTTATTTGTATAGATTTCACTTGCGCCTGTCAGCGTGTAGGCCTTTTCGAAATAACGCCATCTATTGAATCTTGTTGTAATTCAAAGGCTATTTATTAATCTTTAGTTTTGAAAATCTCAAAAAAGAATGCCGTGTACGAATATGGAATGTGACGACCCCCATTCACCCCATGGGTGTCGTAAGAGCTGACTGAGGGAGCAAACTACCAGGACAACAGGACTGCAGAGAGAAGGAACACTTGACACAAACCCCCTCGGGCCGTCACCCCGCCGGGGTTTGCGGCGGGGCGGTGTGTCGAAATCGAACCAACTAAAACCACATGGTGTGCCACTCTGCGCCTGAGACGGGAGGAATCCGGGAACTGCTGTTATTAACACATCCGGACCCCTCGAGAGGCGGGCCTTATTGAGGGCACTCAGAGCCGCAACCCACATCGGTGCCCCATACAGCGCCATCGACCGGACCACCCCCGTGTCACATTGCGACGCTGGCTCCGCCCAAATTGGGCAAAAGTCACCCAAGGGCAGAGGAAGCGTTGACCAGCTTGGGACCAAGCTGTCGGAAGTGCTCGTCGAAGAGCCACCTACCGTCGAGGATCAGGCCCAGATACCTCATCTGGGCCCGAACCGGTACGAGGACCGAGTTGACCGCTATGGAGGCGCCGGGGGGCGGCCCACGACGGGGCCCATGGAATAATAGGACCTCCGTCTTGTCCAAGGCCACCCGTAAGCCCCTCGATGCGCCCGACAACCAGAGATATACCAATGGTGGCCAGACACTCTGCCTCCTGAAAATTTTGGTTGCCGTTTTGAAAAATTCTTCAGTGTTAGATAGCCATAGGCAATAGGAGACGCTAACGAGGTTGCGTGGGTCGGCTAGTATTAGTATAGATGTGGTGTGCAAATGAAAACTTATCTATCTATCTACAAGGTACCAAAAGGCAGATTTCCCCAAAACAATGTTTGGCAAGATACCTCCAGCGGGTGAACGCGAAGAACTACCTCAATATCCACCATCCCAGGAACCAACTACTGAGTATCAAGTAAGCATCATTAGGTTTAACTAGAATTATCACAATTTGTGGGAGAGCCATGCTTCGGCATGAATGGGCCGGCTCGACCGGAGTGATACCACGGCCTCACAGAAAACTGGTGTGAAACAGCGCCTGCACTGTGTTTCACCGAGTGAGTGAGGATACAGGAGGCCCATAAACCACTGTCAACGCACTTGTGACGCCTCCGGTGTTGAGAGTGTCCATGGACGGCGGTAATCGCTTACTATCAGGCGATACGTCTGCTCGTTTCCCCAGTAGACCATAAAAAAAATGTCAAACAAAGAAATTTGTGTTGAACAAATCACCGTCAACTGTGACTAATCAATAGATTCGTAAGTAGCTAGGAATCGCACTCACGAGTTCTTGCTTAGCAGTTAGGGTCACTTACTAGTATAGCAAGTATGAAGTACCTATTATATTGATAAGTTAGAAAAAAATCAACAAACACTATTATTTCTCAGGCTCCCAGAAAATTCCCCATCGAACAAACGGAGGAGACCCAACTTATCTGGATGGAGCGTAACCCAGAGGCTCGTAATGCAGCGGAGGTATTTAAAGACTCAGAAAGCGATGGTCGTGTTATAAAACCTGTGGGACAAAATCTAATGCCAAAGAAAATACGCCTAAAAGAATTAAAAGGAGACAAGTTGCTACTGGCAAGACGGCTTATGCCTAAACCGAAGTTTTTGGAATAAGAATTGTTTTTTTTTGCACTGGTAACACTGAAACTATAATTTGGTAACACTTGGAATTATATTCTTGATAATCAGTTTGACAATTGTCTGAGTTTTTTTTAATGATCTGCGTTCTTACAGCCGACGTTTGTTGATATTAAAATTATTTCATTATTTATTTGATAGATTATTATTATTTAGATATTTGTTTGTAAATGTTATTCTTTAGAAAATAAATATATTCAAAGGGCTATTATTTGTTTATTTTTATTAGTTTCTATGAGAGTGATAGCTAATTTTTAACCGACTTCAAAAAAGGAGGAGGATCTATGTATATTTTTCTTTTTTTATATCTTTTTGCAAAACTTGCGTGTCCTTAAAATTTATACAAATAGAATTTAAATGTCTGTCTGTAATTTCAAGATAACATCTTTTCACTAAATGCATATGCAAGTCTTGTATAAACCGTACTTATCAAAACAAATTTACATAAAAAAAAATGTGTCTGTCAGTCTGTTTAGTTTGTCTAATCTTTGGAACGGCTGTATACTAGGCGAATTTAGTTCGCCCTCAGGGTTACGGAGGTCCGATGTCACTCCCTATATACACCTATGGGAAAACTGCTATTCAGGTAAATCCGGTTGAACTAGTATCAGACGCAGACTCATCAGAAGGCTAGATGATTATAACAAGTAAACTTTTAAGAAAAATTACACCGACTTCAAGGTTTGACTCGATTTCTCTTCTTTCCAATAAAAAAAAGAATAATCATAATCGGATAACTTCCTCGTTTATGAACATAGACGGGGAAGTTATCCGCGAACACACATAAAAATATGTACTATATATTATCTATACTTCTATCTATCTATACTAATATATAAAGCTGAAGAGTTTGTTTTTTTGTTTGAACACGCTAATCTCAGGAACCGCTGGTCCGATTTGAAAAATTATTTCACTGATAGATAGCCCATTTATTGAGGAAGGCTATAGGCTATATATCATCACGCTAAGACCAATAGGAGCGGAGCACCGTTGAAAAATGTTTCAAAACGGGGGAAAATTATCACGCTACGGGCAATAGGAGACGCAAACGAGGTTGCGTGGGTCTGCTAGTGCTAAAATATAAAGCTGTAGAGTTTGTTTATTTGAACACGCTAATCTCAGGAACCGCTGGTCCGATTTGAAAAAAATCTTTCACTGTTAAATAGCCCATTTATCGAGGAATTCTATAGGCTATATATCATCACGCTAATACCTACAGGAGCGGAGCAACAATGAAGAATGTTACAAAACGGGAGAAAACTATCACTACGGGCAAATAATAGACGCAAACGAGCTTGCGTGTGTTGGCTAGTTATATATGTACGGTCGAATTGAGAAACCTCCTCCTTTTTTTGAAGTCGGTTAAAAATGTGTAACGTTTTTGCGAGCTCATTATTAAATAAACATTTTTTAAAACGATAAAGAACAAAACAAATTTTGTATTTCAAATAAAGCCACACTACGTCTACAGGCCATAAATATGTTTACTTGTGCCACAAGGGCCAAGAAAAGAATATAGGTGAACAGCTGATGACGCTGTTGTACACACTACACAACACCTGCAAAAGCTACATGCAAAAGTTCCAGCAAGACAAAGAGAGCAATAGTGGATATGTCTGTCTCACTCTCACATCACAGTACATCGATCTCGAATGTTATCTCTAAACTCGCGAATTTTCCTGCCTATTCTGAATATTTCCAGACTTTTAAACTTTATTATTGACTTTTTTGAATAATCTGTATACTAAGATTAATGAGAGACTATTTTATTTTGAAGTGCAGGTATAAGTATTTAGTTGTTTAGAAAAATAAAAATGTCCGTTGTTTTCATTTACATATATTTAGTTTCTAAGATTAGCGCTTAATAAGTGTACCTTTTAAAATTAGCACGTAGTAAGAAATAAATATTGCTAGGCAAACTTTATAAAATAGATATAATTATTAAATAACTAAAATAATCACATTTTTCGAAAATCGTCTAATTTCATTTTAAGATTAGTTTTCTATCTTAAAATTTAAATAAAATACTAGGCAAATTAAAAAAAAGACGTAACAAAAAATTTTTGTCTCAGATAATTTATGTCTGAAATCAATAATCTATGTAGTATGTCATTAATTAAGTCGCGTGTAGTTATCTCTATGTTATTATGCTCATATTCAATAGAAAACATTTGTAAATTGGCGGTAAATGATGTCATTATGCTGTATCAGAACAGCTGATTTTCTTTGTATTGGAAAGATAAAGACGTTATAATAGAAACGATAGAAACTCTAAAGAAATTTAACATCCATCTCGGTCTCACTTGTATGAATGGTATCAGAAACACAATCAGAAATGTTCGAGACTCGCGCTGTATCCCGCCCGTTCTAGAGTTTTTCTTGGGATTGCCATCGGTGACATCTAAACTTCCCTATTTTTTATTTTATTGAAGGGGGTAACTTCGGTCGTCTATCACGAGACCTCGCAACAATGAGCAATGACACGAACAACAAGAATAAATTGGTTTTGCTTATTAATAGCTTTGAAATCTTAATCTTATACTTACTGTAAACAGGATTGTTTTCGAAAATATTTTTTTACTGAAATAACAGTCGCGTCAATGTAGTTTACAGTTTTTGTCTACAGAGCTTACTTACATTTAACATAAAAAATATAATTACCGTTTTTTAACATTAAAAAACTTGTGTACAAATTACCCATAATACAGGGTATTTTCCTACGCTTGCAACACTATAATCCGAGGACCGATATACTTGTCCCTTTCACATGCAGCGACACGCTATCGGTTGGCGCGTCCTAAGTTCTAGAGTTCACTAATCATTCCGATGGTTCTCGAAGCTGATTGGATGTTTCTAGCGATGGCGAGAATGTTCTCGACTCCTATTCGTTTAGTATATAAACCGAACATCGTACCGCGAAATCAGTCATATTTGAAACACGAAAGCAATCATACGTTGGAAGTTCGGTGCAAACCGGAGGAGTTTTACACGAAGTATTTACAGTATTATTGAAGCTATAAACAAGTGAAGATGCCAGCTATCGGAATCGATCTTGGAACGACTTATTCCTGTGTGGGAGTGTGGCAACATGGGAACGTAGAGATCATCGCGAACGACCAAGGAAACCGCACAACACCATCTTATGTGGCGTTCACGGACACGGAGCGACTCATCGGCGATGCTGCCAAGAATCAGGTCGCGTTAAACCCTAACAACACCGTGTTTGACGCGAAACGACTCATCGGAAGGAAGTTCGAAGACCCCAAGATACAGCAAGACATGAAACATTGGCCGTTTAAAGTGATCAGTGATTGTGGAAAACCGAAGATTCAAGTCGAGTTCAAAGGGGAGACAAAACGCTTCGCGCCCGAAGAGATCAGTAGCATGGTTCTAACTAAAATGAAGGAAACAGCTGAAGCGTTCTTGGGCACTAATGTTCGAGATGCAGTCATTACGGTACCCGCTTACTTAAACGATTCTCAACGTCAAGCTACTAAGGACGCGGGCGCGATCGCGGGGCTCAACGTGTTAAGAATCATCAATGAACCCACCGCAGCGGCACTCGCTTACGGACTCGATAAGAACCTTAAAGGTGAAAGAAACGTATTGATCTTCGACCTGGGAGGAGGTACATTTGACGTCTCCATACTAACCATCGACGAAGGTTCACTGTTCGAAGTGAAGGCGACGGCTGGAGACACACATCTCGGAGGGGAAGACTTTGACAACAGATTAGTGAACCATCTGGCGGAGGAGTTCCACAGGAAGTATCGCAAGGATATGAGAGCGAACCCTCGAGCGCTGAGACGACTGCGGACCGCCGCCGAACGCGCCAAGCGAACTCTGTCTTCGAGTACTGAAGCGACCATCGAGATCGACGCGTTATACGAAGGTATAGACTTCTACACGAGGGTGTCTCGAGCTCGCTTCGAGGAGCTTTGTTCAGATTTGTTCCGCGCCACGTTGGAGCCAGTCGAGAAAGCTCTCAGAGACGCCAAACTGGACAAGAGTTCCATCCACGATGTCGTTTTAGTCGGAGGCTCAACTCGCATACCCAAAGTGCAGAGCTTGTTGCAAAACATGTTCTGTGGCAAGAAACTGAACTTATCCATCAACCCTGACGAAGCAGTAGCATACGGAGCAGCAGTACAAGCGGCTATCCTCAGTGGAGAACAACACTCCAAGATCCAGGACGTGTTACTGGTTGATGTCGCGCCGCTATCTCTCGGCATCGAGACCGCTGGTGGAGTCATGACTAAAATCATCGAACGCAACTCCAAGATACCTTGCAAGCAGTCGCAGACGTTCACCACTTACTCGGACAACCAGCCTGCGGTCACCATTCAAGTGTACGAAGGGGAAAGAGCCATGACTAAAGATAACAACCGTCTCGGAACGTTCGACTTGACCGGTATACCTCCAGCGCCTCGTGGTGTACCTAAGATCGATGTGACGTTCGACTTGGACGCGAACGGTATACTCAACGTATCGGCCAAGGAGAACAGCACGGGGCGCAGCAAGAACATCGTCATCAAGAATGACAAAGGACGACTGTCTCAAGCTGAGATAGATCGCATGCTCTCTGAAGCGGAGAGGTACAAAGAGGAGGATGAGAAGCAAAGGCAGAGGGTGTCTGCGAGGAACCAGCTAGAGTCTTACGTGTTCAGCGTCAAGCAAGCGTTGGACGAGGCTGGTGCGAAGCTGTCACAACAAGACAAGGACATGGGCCGGAGTGCTTGTGATGAGGCTCTGAGGTGGCTCGACAACAACACACTCGCAGACCAAGAAGAGTATGAACATAAGCTGAAGGAGTTGCAGAGGATCTGTTCTCCGCTCATGAGCAAGATGCATGGAGCTAGCAATAATTCGACGGGTGGAAGTAATGGAGGAATGCCAGGTGGATATCCAGGAGGGATGCCTGGAGGCTACCAAAGAAATGACGGCCCAACTGTTGAAGAGGTGGATTAGAATAGTGATTTTTTTTAATTTAGTTCCTTTAAAGTGTGATATTATGTTCTAGGCTTGTTAAGACTGATTATTTTAATTAAGTCATGTTTGTATAGTATTATTCTTAGTACCTGATTATTTTGTGTGAATAGAAAATAAAAGAAATAAGATTTTGAATTTAGTTGTTTTGTAACTTATGTGTGTATTACCTTTCCAGACATAATTATGGCTAAATACCTTTATATTTCTTTCTAAGAGTTGATTATTAAAAACATTATGTGGGTACCTAACTCAGTATTACCGTATTACATATGCCTTTTAATTTCGGTACAATACTCGCATGATAGATTACATATCCTACTTACTGACTTGACTAAAAAGTATTTAAAAAGTCGTTACAGCTGGGCAGTATGTAGCTGTGAATACCAAAGAAATTCTGTATGGAGAGCATTGTTTATTGAAAATATAATAACATTTTATTATAAATATTGTATCAGTGTGTATTACTGTATTACTCAAGACAGGCTTACAACAATACACCATATTTGCAGGAAGAAAAGGAAGTGGACCACAGACTAAAAATAGACAAGCAAATATTTCTTTTTCAATAATAGTCCTAGTTTTCCAATTACAGAGCATAATGCGACTCATTGGCGCACAATGCTGAATTATGCTGAAGCTTAATTGGAACGTGAATTAGTTTTCAAATGCACCTACTGGTGGTAATTTTTTTTTTTTTTCAATACTTTATTAAGCGCACTCTACTGAGTGCGCTAAATAAAGTATTGAAAAAAAAAAAAAAATAATAAAGTGGTATACATAATAATTGGTTAAAAACTATTTACCTTCATCCATATTTATATTTATTTTTTTAACACAGTTTGAATTAACTTTGATTATTTCGAAAAAACTGCAACGAAACGAAAGCTTTAAAAATTTTTTCAACAATAAATACTAACGATAATATATAAATAAAACATTTTGATCAATGCCACCTTAAAGAAAAAACACTTGTTAATTTTTGTCAAGTTGGTATCGATTGCACGCATCACGCAAAAACACTACTTTTGAGAGTGCTCGATTGTGCGAAGCGTTGCTGTAGTTGAATCATTCAAAGTTAAGCATTATGCCGCATAATGCGCTCTAGTGCTGTAATTGGAAAACAGGGAGTGTGGGGAATGTATGAGTTGCCCACTCAACACCTTTAAACAAATCGAAACTCTTTCTTTGCATGTTCCTATATTACACGTCATTTAAAAAAATATTATGAACAGAGATGAAACTGCGCCTATAGAAATATTTTTAGCAATTTTATTAGTAGTTTGTTTTGAATAAATTAGTAAAGAGATTCTGTATTTTTATTAACCGACTTCAAAAAAAGGAGGAGGTTACTGAACTCAACCGTATATATATATATATTTTGTTTTTTTATGCGTTCGCGGATAACTTAGTCGTTTATGAACCGATTTTGATGATTCTTTTTTAATGGAAAGGATATGTCCCGACGGTGGTACCATGATAAGGACATTAATATCTGATGATGGCATCCAAGAGAAATCGAGTCGAACCTTGAATTCGGTTTTATTTTTCTTAAAATTGTACTTGTTCAACAATAATCACAGACTGTGCCGATAAATGGCGGTTATTACAGCTTTATTATTAGTACATCCAAAAGCTTTCCAACGCTGTCTTGTTCGAAGGCAGAACTCCAGAGGCGTGAAGTAGGAGTGTGGTCGACCTGTTCTTTAAAAAGACTGACAGCACTCAAAAGCTACTACGGTAGTACGGATTACGGATATTTATGCGGCTTTTACTAATTGAGTGATTCTTGAGAAAGGTTTTTGTATAAAATCTTTTAAATTTTTGAGTATATTGGCTAAAATATAACGATATTTTTGTTGAAGACATCGGATTAAAGTAGGCCACACATTTCAGAGTAACATAGGCTGTATTTTCCGTGAAGAATCCGTGCGAAGCGGTTTGATAGTCTATACAAATAAATAAAATTGTAGTGTTTGTTTGTAATATTAACTTGACCGCTTTTTACTAAATGCATATGTACTATATTTACCATCTATACAAATAAATAAAATTGGAGTGTCTGTTTGTAATATTAAAATAACAGCTTTTTAATCAATGCATATGTATGTATACACGATACATATACCAAAAATGTAGTTAAATTTTTTTTTGTCTGTCTGTCGGTCTGTCTGTCTGTTTGTTCCGGGTAATCTCTGGAACGGCTGGACGGATTTTGACGGGACTTTCACTAGCAGGTAGCTGATGATCCAGGGAGTAACTTAGGCTACTTTTTTTAGACTATGTTTGTCCCGCGGCGTTACTCGCAGTACAACAATAACCGCGGGTAACACCGCGGGGTTCAGCTAGTGTATACTAAATGTATACACGGTAAATATAGTAAAAATGTATTTATTTAAATTTTTGTCTGTTTATCTGTTACGGTTAATCTCTGGAATGGCTGTACTGTATTTTGACGGGACTTTCGCTGATAGGTAGCTGATGATAATATTAGGAGTAACTTAATCTACTATTTTTTTGACTAGCTTCATCCCGCGGCAGTTAAAAATAAAACAAGCAATCTTCATACAAAAATATGACTTTACTAAGAAAAAATAAGTCAATCGTCCGGTAAAACTTTTCGTTTCCCGCGTTTTCCAGCAATCTGCGGCTCCCATTGTTTTGCTACGCTACAGTACAGTTGCATAGCTGCGCGGGCGTCCTCCACAGAACTGTGTTCACCAGATTGTATATCTATACCGAGCAGCTCCTTTGCCAGGCGTTTTAAGGAGGGGGTGCTGCCTTTAGTGATCTGAAATTTGACATTTGAAAGCATTAATAATAATAATATTATCTCAGACATCAAACACACAACGCCGTCTAGTCCCAAGCTAAGCAGAGCTTGTGTTACGGGTACTAGACTACTAATACAAATATGTACATAAAATATAATATAAATACTTAAATAAAACATATATATACTTTTTTTTTGTAAATACATACATATTATACATAGAAAACATCCAAACTCAAAACTAATATTTGTAGATCTTACAAATATTTGTTTCAGAGTTTGGGTGTTTTTAACAGACTTAAAAGGAGAAGGTTCTATGTTCCACTGTATGTATTTTTTTTATGTATGTTCATCTATTAATTAATTTATATACTAGTGGAGCCCTAAAGTGTTAGCCCTGGCATAACAACAACTACAGGCAATGCCACATACATTACAGGTATGTAGGTAAACCCATAGATTTGGCGAAACTTTTCAAACTCAGGGAAAGTTAGTCCAAACTTATTCAGTGAAAACTTTTCAAATTCACATAGGGAAACTTGGTCCAAACTCATAGGGAAACTTGTCTAAGGTCATGGGGGAATACTTTTCATTCTCATGCGGGGAAACTTAGTCCAAATTCATAGGTGGAAAATAGTCCAAACTCACGGCAGGACAGTTAGTCCAAGCTCATGGCAGGAAACTTAGTCCAAACTCATCTGGGAAACTTTAAGCCACAGATTGACTTGACTGTGTCTATTTTGAAACCAGGGTTTTTCTCACTTGGTTGCTATTTTCAAGATAGTTAGTTGCTAGATCAGAAAATGGAAACAAGACAAAAGGACAATAAATTAATCTGTTCATGAGTTAAAACTTAAATTAATAATGGATCTTTTTGTGCACCTAACTATGAGATCTTCAAAACTTTAAGGGGAAATAGTGACACAATGACAGTTGGTCTCATATTGCTCTGTAATCTGTGGTGCAGTGATAGCATATGCGACTGCTGTGCTTGAAGTCTCTGGTTCCATTCCCAGGTTGGATCAAATGTTTGTATGATCTACAAATATTTGTTTCTGAGTTTGGGTATTTTTTATGTATAATATGTGTCATCAACAACCCATAACCTCCCACTGCTGGGCTCAGGTCTCCTTTTAGGATAAGGTTAAGGTCATACTTCCCCAAGCTGACCCAATGCGGGTTGGGGATGGGCAAGACAATGTTGTGTCTACGTAATATTGCCGTTGAATGATTTTAAGCTTCCCAAAAGCCTCCAACTAAGCTTCACGACTGTTATCCTACGATAACAACCAGGACCGACTGCTTAACCTGATTTCCGAATCACGAAGAAGCTCATGGTATAGTGTCACTAGCGGTCACCCATCCAGGTACTGACCGATCCGTCTTTGCTTATCTTCGGTGATTGTTTCTCATCACCGACTGCAGCTGGGCTATGAACCCTCATGTATAAAATATATAAAAATTATATGTGTTTTTTTTATGTATGGCCTGCCAAAATGACTACTCTGCCTGATGGAAAGCATAAGCAGAACCCAGGAGTGATGGTTACCATACTCATTGCAGATGCAGACAATGCAGTATGGTGACCCCACACCATGGCGGCCTAGATGCTTCTGCATCGCATCTTTTTTAATTCTTGTATTTATAAAAAAAGGATATATGTATTTATCCCTATTTATATTAGTTGTCTAGTACTTATAACACAAGTTCTGCTTAGCTTGGGACTAGACATGGGGTTGTGTGTTAAATGATTGAAAAATATTGCTAGAGGCATCTACTCAAAAATAAAATAGCTGTGCCACCTAGTAGATGAAACTATACACAAATGATAGTAATCAAGCTTATTTGGTGTCACAGATTAAAAAGAAAATACCCTAAAACTTTTTTGTTAACAAAAACCAAATTTTAATTTTCTTTCCAAAATATCTACACTAGGAATATTATTCTTGTGTGTAGGGGACTTACAAACACACATGAAACTGACACAAACAATATTTAAACTCAGAACCATAGTGTTTTAACATCTTTGGACTGTTAGAGGCTCTTGATGATGATGATGTGAGTCCGAAATCACTCTGAATAAAAAAAAACTTAAAACTTCATACCTTTTTAAACGGTTTATATCTTGATGTGTCTCTAATATTACGTCTAGGATGTGATAGGAACAAAACAGATAAATCATTCTTTAAAGAATGCCCAACTAATATTCTTCCCTTTATTAGTTCTGCTACCTCTTTCTGTACCGTTGTAAACTCTTCTCCATTCATCATATCTTCTTTTCTTACTCCGCTGATATTTGTTCTGTAGTCTTTAACTTCTTCCCGCGCTTTTACGAACTTATCATAGATACAGTCGCCGAATTTATTGACTATCGAAACCCTGGCGAGCATATGATCACTCCCGTTGTAACCTACGCCGACCATCTCACAATCTATGGCTAAAAACTTTGTCAACCTATTTTTAGAATTTGTTTCTTTCGGTATCACTTCTTTAGTAACTTTTATCACATCACTACTAACGTCATTGCCTAAATCACCGAATTTATTTGTTAATTGTATGCCATTGGGTAAGGAATCATTGCATGTTAAGTTCAATGTTTGTAAACTATTTTGTACTTTATCATGATCTTTCGCTCTTTTCCTTCTCGTACGTCTATATGACCCTGTATAGTGGTCTTTATCAGCTACCTGCGCTGGTTTGTCGGTCTTCTTGTCCATTATAAGGCTGGTCGACAAGAATTTCTGCCAATTTGCATCAATAAGGCCACGGGATACAACAGTTTGGTTAGGTTGGGAATTCGACGATTTTCTTCTTTTCTTCGATGATTCGGTCATATTTATATTATAGATGTTTACAAATAAAAACTTCAGAATAAAAACTATAAAGTTTAGCACACCAAACACTATATAAAGAATAAACTCGATTACGGCCAGGAGTAAATAAAGCGCGCTCTGTAGGAAGCCATTTGACATCTTCTTGACAGTAATTCCGCATGGCTACCACAGCCAAAACTAAAGCTTTATTCCTACTGCATTTACTGAATTAACAATTTGTAGAAATGATGCTGTCTGTGTTTAGAATACTATAATTGTATGACCAGTGCAGAAGAAAGACATGTGCAAACAAAGGAAAAATGATAACATCAAAAACTGTTTAAAAAATGGGCCTTAGATCCATAAACAACAGAACTCAATCGTTCAGAAGCCAATACATCTAAATCGAACTAAAATATTTCAAGATATTGATAATTTATAGTATTTTGACTAGAATCGTTATCTTTAAAGCATAAAAAGAATAGATAAATACTGTTTACATTGATTCACTTTAGTAACTAAAATGTAATATTAGGTGTGTTTTATCCCAATTTTGACAGCTCCAAATTTCGGAACGTTTAAAAAGTAGTAGAAATTCAACAGAGAGCATGATATTTGATTTAGTTGTTGTACAACGATTGTTTCGAATGTTTTCCAGCGATGACAGTCCTTGTAGAAACAGCAATAGGGTCAATAAGTTTTAGAGTGCCATTATATTTAAAAACATGGTATCAACAAAAATGTAAATACAAGATTTGTATACAAGAATGTCCGTATACGTCAAAACGGGCCGACGTGTATCTTTTCGTGGTGGGGTTTTAGTGAAAATGATAACTTGTGCGAAGCAACGAGCCAGTTTACGCTTTCTAATCGCGTAGTTCGGACATAGCGCGTTAAAAATGTCGTACGAAAACCTTCTCGGTAAACTAACAGCCCACGGTCAAGGGCATCTACTAACGTACTGGCCGGAACTCAGCGAAAAAGAGCGGGAGCTATTAATCCGCGACATCGAAAAAATAGATTTTTCAGAAGTAAATGAACTTTTTAGACGTGCTAATGATACTAGCAAAGTTATTCTCGAAAAACTTGAAGATTTAAAACCTATTCCTGAGTCTCATTACGAGGCGGTGCCTAACTTGAGTAATGAGAAGATTGAGGAGTACGAGACCCTTGGATTCAAGGAGATAAGTGATGGAAAAGTTGGTGTGTTGTTGTTAGCAGGTGGACAAGCTACCAGACTCGGATTCGGCCACCCCAAAGGCATGTACGATGTTGGCTTACCTTCTAAAAAGACTCTGTTTCAAATTCAAGCAGAAAGAATTGTCAGAATCCAGGAAATGGCTGCTGAAAAATTTGGTAAGCATGGAAAAATTACTTGGTATATTATGACTTCAGAACACACCAAGCAACCAACTGCCGATTTCTTTAAAAGCCATTCTTACTTTGGTTTGAATGAAGAGGATGTTATATTCTTTGAGCAAGGAACACTACCATGCTTTGACTTTGAAGGAAAAATATTCTTGGATGAGAAACACCATGTATCATCTGCACCTGACGGTAACGGAGGATTATACAGGTCTTTGAAAAACCAGGGGATACTAGCAGATATAGCCAAACGTGGCGTTGAGCACTTACATGCACATTCCGTGGACAATATTCTTATAAAAGTAGCAGATCCAGTCTTTATTGGTTATTGTAAAAGTAAAAACGCTGACTGCGCAGCGAAAGTTGTTCAAAAATCTTCTCCGAGTGAAGCTGTTGGTGTTGTGTGCAGGGTTAACGGTCACTACAAGGTTGTAGAATATTCAGAATTAACAGATGAGGCTGCTGAACGTAGAAATGATGATGGTCGGCTTACATTCTCGGCAGGCAATATTTGCAACCACTATTTCTCAGCAGACTTCTTAAATAAGATTAGCAGTTTCGAATCAAAATTGAAACTGCATGTAGCTAAGAAGAAGATACCTTATGTTGACCGAGACGGTGTGCGTCAAAAGCCGAATGAATCAAACGGTATTAAAATGGAGAAATTCATTTTTGATGTGTTTGAGTTTGCAGAGAATTTTATTTGTCTAGAAGTTGCTAGAGATGTGGAGTTTTCTGCTCTGAAGAATGCGGACTTCGTTAAAAAAGACTGCCCATCAACTGCCAGGGAAGACCTACTAAGGTTACACAGGAAATATGTGAGAGCTGCAGGGGGAATTATTTCAGACGACATTGATATTGAAATATCTCCACTTTTATCTTATGGTGGTGAAAATATTCAGGAGTTGGTGAACGGAGAAGTTTTCACCATCAGTCCATTCCATTTGAAGAGTTTACAGGAGGCATCCACAAACGGTGTTAATGGAAAACACTAAGTGTCAAAGACAATTTCCAGTGCAATATTTTTTTAATACATACTTTTTTGGACCATAGTCATTTATGTCTAAATTGTTGGTGGAATAAAAGTTTCTTGTTTTTTTTTTAAATCTTGATAAATTTATTTGTTGGTGAAATTTCCAGTGAATGTAAAATTTTATGGAGTGTTGTGAATTGTAAGTCATTAGCTAAGATAGGTACATAATAATATAATAAGTGATTTGATTCCATTAGGAAATTAATAGCAATAAATACTATTAGATATTAATTACAGTACTTAAAAATATAACTTTTAATGAGATTCCAGTTAATTTGAAATATTTTAATTAACTTTTTGTTTACTAAAATAGTGTTAGTTCAGATATACAAGAAAACATCTCAATGTATATTAAAATTATACTTTTAGGGCACAGAGTGATAATAAAAAATGCCCTACAAAAAATAATTAATGATTTGAACAACCAATTAAAATAATATTATTAAATTTAAATACTGGCAAGTTCATTGTTTTAATTAAAAAAGTATCATGTTAAATTGATTTAAATTAGTTTTAAAGGTTTTATGAATTTAACAACGTGAAGCAAGTGATATTAAAATTTTCATAAATAAATATAGTAAAATTCCTGTAAAATCATCCATATTTTGTTAAAAAAATTAAAACTTTTTCCATTCAATTTAACAGTTTTTATCTTTCCAAAAAATGAGTGCATGCAGGCTTTATATTTAGATTTTTAAAGCATTAAACCAAATTAGAACAAAACCAATCAATAATGTGACCCTTTTCTTCGAGGTCTGTAATCTTATGGCATACATATGTACCACAGGCATTATTCTTTATTTACAGATCTAAACTGATGTTAAATTGTGACTAAGTTACATATAAAACTCACGATTTAACAAAAAGGAGGAAACAATGAATGATAAGAGTTAGCTGTGTAGGTATTTACGATATAATCAGCTGTTTGTAATTATAATACAATTTGTATAAACGCAAATATGAAATATTCGCGCTAAATTTGATTTTGCACAGATAACATATCCATAGATTACATGACGAACGAAGGAGGTTAGCAGCTGTTGTCTATTCTACTTTTAAGTATTGTTTGTAATATTTTGGCGCCGTTATTACTCTTACTTTCAATGTCATAAGAAATAACAGCGAATCTTGTCGGACCAGTTTACTGTCCTCGATTCTGTGAGGTTACGTATGCGTAATCAATGTAATCACCAATATGTTTAAGATAAAAATATATATGTAATATCTGTATTTTCTTTGATTTTATCGATACATGACAATGTCGATAAGATTACAAATTAATAAAAGAACAACATTGCGCGATGTTAATAACTGTACCTATATGGATTCTATGGCGATATTAAAAGAGTGGTGCATGAAACGGCAGCAAGAAATACATAAACACAATTTCATATTACATTGTTAAGCAAATTTTCGCCTTGATACTGGCAGATTAGAAAAAAATAAAACGTTTTTTTAAATCACATCTTTTTTTTATTTATCATACGCCTCTAATCGATCGATGCGTTCTATCTTTCATTCAAGTTTCGTACAAAATATTTTCAAAACCTTTTGACTTATTTGGACAGGATAAAATGGCTGACATCCATAAAATAAAAAAGATACGTAAAGACGGCTTTTTTTAAGGCCCAAAAGGAAATTTATAAAATTTATTAGCAGTTGTTTCTCTTCAACGGTTTCAACAAAATATGATTTAAAGCAGCCTTCAAGCGTAAGCGATTAAAAAATCGTAACTACATTGATGTTTAGAATCTCGTTAAAAAAAAAACAAATTTGCGAGAGATATGATTTGCAAAAATATATCGGAAAGCTTTGATAAAAAAAAACGGGCGTTCAAACTTCTAAAGAGTGGCTTAATTGTGAGATATGTGTAGGTACGAACAGGCCGTCTCGATCAGGGTGATACTGGTAGTAATATCCTCCCACAGCAGACCAAATTTGTGGTGGGGGGCGAGGGTGTTTATACAAAAAAATATGGAAACTAGAAAATTGGCGTGCCCCGCGATAACCGATATACACGCGGGTGGAGCTGCGGGCAACAGCTAGTACATACATATTATACATAGAAAACACCTAAACTTCGGTACAAATTTTTGCAGATCATACTAACATTTGGACCCGGGATTCGAACCTGAGACCTCAAGCACGGAGTACACTACGACTGCGTCACTGAGGCAGTCATTGTGTAGAGATACATATCTGTCAATATCTATGTATGTATGTATGTAATAAAAGAATTTAGTAAACCATATCATCAATGGTGGTACCTTTTTTTATGGAATTGGAGGCATATTAATAAATCTATACAAATAAATAAAATTGGAGTGTCTGTTTGTAATATTAAACTAACCGCTTTTAACTAAATGCATATGTATGTATACACGGTACATATACGAAAAATCTAGTATTTTTGTCTGTCTGTCTGTTTGTTCCGGGTAATCTCTGGAACGGCTGGACGGATTTTGACGGGACTTTCACTGGAAGGTAGCTGATGATCCAGGGAGAAACTTAAGCTACTTTTTTTAGACTAACTTTGTCCCGCGGCGTTACTCGCGGTACAACCGCGGGTTTCAGCTAGTCATAAATAATTATACATCTATACTTAATTATATAAAACTAAAGAGTTTGTTTGTTTGCTTGAATCTTAGCAACTACTTATCCGATTTGAAAAATTCTTTCAGTGTTTGATAGCCAATTTATCGAGGGAGACTATAGGCTACATATCATCACGCTAAGACTAACAGGAGCGGAGCATCAATGAAGAATGTTACGAAAGCGGGGGAAAATGATTACGCTACGGGCAATAGGAGACGTAAACAAGGTTGCGTGGGTCAGTTAGTTTAAGAATAAAACAGATTATTTATCTACCCTTCGATACTAATATTATGAATTCAAAAGTAATCCAGTCTATATGTTTGTCACGCTTTCACGATTAAATCGCTCAAATCGCTGTACACTTTACCGCGATAACCGACCTAGACGCGGACGGGGTCGCAGAATAAAGTTAGTAAGCTGAATAACAAAAATATTTTTCGTGTAACCACTTAATTTGATTGCGAATTTTTGTAACGTTGCAATATAAATTTACGTAAGACTATATTGAGAAACACGTCTAGCCGGTTCGGTAATGTATTCTTACTAAATCAATTTTAGGTATAGTGTATACGTTTTTTTTCTTTTTTTGAAGTTGACAAGGTGTCAAGGGCACATGTGATAAATCCTTGTTTAAAAGCCGACTTTCTGATGATTGACTGAGATAATTTTCTTTGGATCGTTTTTTGTTTTTTCGAAAGACGGTCCCCATTTCATCTCATCCTCATTTTTTATATTTTTATCATTAATTTCATCACGACGAAGTCTTAAAGACTTGAAGACTTTAAACTCTTGACATTGACAGATATAGCTGATCAGAGAGATCCGGCTGGTTGCCATTTCATCAAGAGAAGAAGATAATTTTCTTTTTTGAATAGGCAACACTCGCACCAGGAATATATTCCTGTGCCGCGAGAATTTATACTCAGGCTGCTTGCTATTGATGTGCTAATCGATAGTCTAACGCAAAGAACACCCAGAATTAGAAAAAAAATATTTGTAGATCACACAAAGTGCGAATCATCACACAAAATGTGGAACTGAAATCTGTCAGCGCAATAGAGGTATGAATGAATAGCTTTAGGGTTGAGGTCCCTTCGACATATTTACTAACATCGAACACTGCAAGAATTTTTGAAATCGGACCAGTAATTCCCGAGATTAGCGCGTTCAAACAAACACACTCTTTAGCTTTATATATTAGTATAGATATGGTTTGGGGGCAAATGAACAGTCGGGTCGCCTGTAGATAAGAGAATCACACGCGCATTTCCGCCTTTTACTGCCCCGGTGGCGCAGTGGTAACGTATGCGACTGCTGTGTTTGTCTCGAGTTCGATCCCTGGTTGGACCAAATGATTGTATGATCTGCAAATATTTGTTTCGTAGTTTGGGTGTTTTCTATGTATAATATGTAGGTATTTAGAAAAAAATCTATCTATCTATCTATACTAATATATAAAGCTGAAGAGTTTGTTTGTTTGTTGGTTTAAACGCGTTAATCTCAAGAACCGCTGGTCCGATTTGAAAAATTCTGTCAGCGTTGGATAGTACATTTATCGAGGAAGGCTATAGACTATAAATCGTCACGCTAGGACCAATAGGAGCGGAGTACCAATGAAAAATGTTTCAAAAACGGGGGAAAATTATCACGCGACGGGCAATAGGAGACGCAAACGAGGTTGCTTGTGTCGGCTAGTGTATTATATCAGTTGTCTAGTATCCATAACACAAGCTCTGCTTATCTTGGGGCTAGATGGCGTTGAGTGTAAAAAAAGTATATAGCCACGGGGCGAAAGAAGTCTAAAATAGCCTAAGTTACTTCTTAAAACATCAGGTATCTGTCAGTGTCCCCCGTCAAATCCCCCAAGTGAAAGTCCCGTCAAAATCGGTCCAGCCGTTCCAGAGATTACCCGGAACAAACAGAAAGACAGATAAAAATTGAAAAAAAAAATGTTATTTTGGTACATGTATCGTGTATACATACATATGCATTTATTAAAAAGCGGTTATTTTAATATTACAAACAGACACTCCAATTTTATTTATTTGTATAGATAGACAATATCGTTGCAAATAGTCGATTTCCGTTTCTAAATAGTTGAGCCTTGTGAGCATAAACTCAAGGTTTCAGATATCGGTGGTGGGTGAAAGGTGTTAGTTTATGGATTTCAAGAAGGAATTTTCATATTAAATACCAAAAACAATCTGAAAACTTCTTTATTAGATGCACAATGCACCATGGCAGTCCAATAATGCAGAAGCATCACTAGGCTGCCATGATGTGAGTCGCCATGCTGCATTGTCTGCATTCGCAATGAGTATGGTGACTACCACTCTTGGATTCTGCTTATGCTTTCCATCAGGCAGAGTAAAGTCATTTTGGCAGGGCCATACATAAAAAAACAAGATAAAGACAATGGCTCGACATTGATTCAACAGAAAAAAAAGCGGGAATGAGACACACACAACTGTCAAACATAATGACATCTATACAATTATATAAATTGTAGTGTCTGATGTCTGTTTGTAACACAGATCATAGATGAGGTTTGTAATATTAAAAAACCCGCTTTTAACTAAATGCATATGTATGTATAGACGGTACACGGTAAATATGTCGGTACTTTGTTCACCGGGTCTGTATTCTTTATTTCAAAGGCTCGAAAGTAAAACTTCAATAACAAAATTTAAATTTCGAAGTTCGAACAACTAGTTTGTTACTTAGATAGAAGTTGTTGACTATGGTGTTACGTAAGGGCAGATCAAGTAAAAGGCGCGCGTAGAGAATTTCTTTGCTTGCTTCGTTAGAAACTTTTCTAGATGTTTCCATATTACCGAAGCAAAATATTTATTGTATGAAACAAGTAAACAAATACTTATTAAACCAAAATAAATAAGTTGCAAAAAATGATAATCATTACAAGTTTTCTAGTAATTTGAATCCTCCAAAGCATAGTTATTATAACTTTTTAGAAAATCGCATTAAAAAAAAGAATAGGCCTTGATTATGGAAAATACCTAAAATATAAATTTTTACTTGCTATTCGCTATCAACACATTACTCATTAATATTCAATATCTAATATATCAAGAAATTTGTCCTTGATATATACAAGACATTTCCAATAAAATTTTCCACTAAACAAATTCAAAACAAATCAAGGACACACGAAATTACACTAAAATAGGAGAGGTGGATTCTTGACAACAAATCAAAATTTTAAATTTAGAACACTATTTTGGCGCGCATGTCATTGTTTTCATTTACAATGCGTTTTTTTTCTAAATTTCACGAGTACTAGAATAGCTAAGCCGAACAAGACGGTAAAAATGAAATTTAAAGTGATATTCTCTACCTGACGAGTAATTTATGGTCAAAAGATGTTTCGTGCTTAGAATTTTATACAACCTTCAACGCAAAGGGCAGTGAACCTTACGCTTACGTTGTTGTAATGCGTAGAACGAAACATACATATTACAAATTAGAATTTTAAAGAATATAGGATTTAAGAAAGAATTTCTGGATAATTTCAAATGCTTATTGAACCTATTATTAATGCTGACAGTCATTATCTATACACATTAATAAAATTGAAGTGTCTGTTTGTAATATTAAAATAACCGCTTTTTACTAAATGCATATTTATATACTGTATACACTGTACATATACCTACCAAAAATGTAGTTAAAAATTTTTGTCTGTCTGTTTGTTCGGGGTAATCTCTGGAACGGCTACGGGCTAGACCGATTTTGACGGGACTTTCACTGGCAGGTAGCTGATGATCCAGGGAGTAACTTAGGCTACTTTTTTTAGACTAACTTTGTCCCGCAGTTACTCGCAGTACGACGATAACCGCAGGTAACACCGCGGGTTTTCAGCTAGTTTCACATACTATCAGAGTCAAGCTGAGACACATATTGGCTGGCTACACCAAAAGCAATGCAAATTTTTCACCGAGTAAGTGAGTGGATCTATGATTTGCAGAAAGTGGCTGGCAGGTTGCAGACTTCCCGAGACCGAGAGAGGTCGCGCTCTTTAGGGGAGGCCTTCGTTCAAGAGTGAACGGCGATAGGTTGATTTCAGAATGAGTCAGTGTCTTAACTGGAAATCCACTCTGTAGGTACATGTATTTGAGAAGAAGGGGGTGGAAGTCAAAGGTTGGTAATGCATTTTTATCTGATTATAAAATCTCATCGAGACTTCAGGTGAACCGTCCGCTCGTTAACCTTGTATGTCATCAATCATTGGCTACGTCACAGATTATTAATGATTTGTCTGTGATTGATACCATTACCTCGTTTCTAAGATAATGTTATCTATGGTACAATAAATGAAATGAAAAATAAACGACGGTAGCTTATCCGTACATCTATACTAATAAAATAAAATAATATTATGTGATTTAATTTTTCGCGCTAATCTGTGCAATTTTATCTTAAACTTGAATGGTTCCTGATAATTAATTATTATTTATTGAATAAGGATGTCCGTGTGGTAACAGATAAAAAATAGGGGGTGTCACCAGTGACACGATATCACCACACATATTCATCCCGTATTCACGATGCGTGAGAATCGACTAACGGAGCAAACTGCCCAGGATAATTAACAGTACTGCAGAGAGAGCTCTGATGATGAGAACTGGTGTGATTGGATTACCATTATTAGTCCTTTACTGCGCATGCGTCAATAAAGAAAGACAGACGGGGTACCGCGATCCTCTCTTTCTTTCTAACCGTTGCACATTTCCGCTTACTGTCAGCCGCATGTCTTCCTCACTCTATAGTATATATATGGTAAGCGATTACTCCGCCCATGGACACTCGTAACACCAGAGGCGTCACAAGTGCATTGCCGACCTTTGGATAATCGGGAAAGGGATGTGGTGAGAGGTTGGGGTATGGGCCTCCGGTATCCTCAGTCACTCGGTGAAACACAGCACAAGCGCTATTTCACACCGGTTTTCTGTGAGGCCGTGGTATCACAGAGCCAGAGAGAGCCACAAACGTTAACTAGGCAAGCTAATAACATCTGTCTGCGAATTCATAGGACAAATTACGGAAAGAGAAGTATTCTATATAAAGGGGCTCAATCTATAGAAATAAATAAATTTGGAGTGTCTGTTTGTAACATTAAAGTAACCGTTTTTTATTAAATGCATATGTATGTACACACGGTACATATACCAACGTATATATATGAAAAAAAAACCAAACCAAAATACATGAAAAAGCATGAAACAAGTTTCAAAAGCGGTAGTCACGCGTTGTTGAAGTGCTATGGACTATGATACATTACACTACATGGACTAGGCTTTTGAAACTTAGTAATGTACCATACTCCATAACAATTCAACAACGCGTGACTACCGCTTTTGAAACTTGTTTCATTCTTTTTCAGCGTCGTTTTTTGTTGTAGTTGGCTTTTTTTTTAATTAATATGTGGCTTCCATGTAAGTCTATGATCAAATACCAGGCCCAAGTACTTTGTCATAAATTAATAAAAGAATAAAAACCTATTAAGCAGTATCCAAAAATGAACTTTAAATATTTGAGATACTAAACGACCTATTTATGTAAACATTAATAGGTTAGCAGTTCACGAAATACATTATCAAATCTTGAAACAAAAACTGGTTTCCATATGTCAAATCATACAATCTAAATACGACCTCACGCCGGCACCTTTCACTTTTTGGCGCGCTTTATTACCTAACCCGCGTAATTGTGGGCGCCAAGTTACCAAGATATTTCTTAGAGCGTGACAAGCGCTAATCTAGTTTTAGAATAATCAGGACACAGATTTGCGGTCAAAATATTAGTAATATAGTCTTATTAAAAAAATATTATATTACTTTTTAATTAATTCTTATTTCACCTATTACGGTCGATTTTTTTCTTTCAAAGTCCAACAGTACCAACTGAACTGTGTCCTTTTCTTACCGGATATACAATAACGTCATTAAAAACACATTTGAATCTATTTCCAACTTTGAAAACTAACCTAAACTAACTATCCGAATGAGAAATCCACAAAGATGGTGCTCATAAAGTGCCTTCCTGCAAATCACTTATTTAATAAATGGATGGATGAGTGAGCAACTTTGCGCTTTTAATTTTTTCTTAGAGGACGGCTTTACAACTTTGAAATACAAAATCGCCAATATCCTTAAAGGTCATCAGACTGACCTATTAAATGAAATCATCCTCACTCTATGATCTTTAACTTTCGCGCGGTTTTAAATGTCAACGATTCACGCGCCAAATGTCAAGGTCAGTTGAGATACTTCTGCGTGCACAATCATTTGATTTGAAACTGTAATCTTTTGAATGAATTTTATTTATTGATTTAAATTGGTAAATGAGTATTGTCCGAGTTAAAGTATTTTTAGACCTTGTTACGAAATCAATATACATATGCGTTGCTATAGAAATTAACTTTAACGTAATGTTATGTTACAACTGACTTCAAAAAACCGGCCAAGTGCGGGTCGGACTCGCGCACCGAGGGTTCCGTACAAACCTGTAGGTACGTATTTTGTATAATGTAACTAAAAATGTATGCTTTACGCAATTTTTCCTTTATCTGTGCTACAAGACGTTGCGTGGTACCAAATTTCAAGATTCTGAGTTCACAGGAAGTACCCTGTAGGTTTTAATGTCGCTCGAGTGTCGAAAATTTGCAGCATAAACTATATAAGCATTGATTGTATTTGCTTAAAAGTTGGCTTAGAAGTTAGATTTTTTCACAGCTTCAAGAGACAGTAGACCTGAGTATTTGATATGAATTTCAGCTTGATTCCTCCAGGTGTTCCTGAGAAAAATGGTCTCGACAGACTGACGTACAACAAGGTGATCCTATAAGATTGCCGTTTTTTCCTTTTGAGGTACGGAACCCAAAAAAAGAAGGAACTTTATGATTGCATTGTATTTTGTTCCTCAAAACTCCGTTACCTATAAACCAATTTTGAAATTGAAAACCGTACAGTCACATGGAGACTGACAACCTCATAGCTGAACTTATTGCCTCGTTGGTCTTGCGGTTGGCGTATGCGACTGCTGATCGTGAGGTCTCGGGTTCGATTCCCGGGTCGGACCAAATGTTTGCATGATCTGCAAATATTTTTTCAGAGTTTGGGTGTTTCTATGTATAATATGTATGTATTTACAAAAAAAAAGTATATATGTATTTATATCAGTTGTCTAGTACCCATAATACAAGCTCTGCTTAGTTTGGGACTAGATGGCGTTGTGTTTTAGATGTCCTAAAATATTTATTATTTATTATTATTATTTATTATTATTGCAATGTTTAAATGGGTATTTTAGAAGCTCGTTTAGATTCATATACTCAGATATTTTGGGATCAGTTTACTTAATCCCATTTTCTGTAGCTGTCTTTCTTTATCTTGTGTAATTGGAAACAGATAATAAATACTCTTGCAATCGACTGCAGCATTATTTTATCTTGTCGATAACAAATACTTGACATCATAAGATATTATATTTGAACAACTCATATGTGCTTCAAAAACTATATGGATTTTCCATAGACAATAATAAAAAGGTTTTATTTATAGGTCGCGGTAATTTTTTCGTTGGAGAGTCTGCTGGCTATGCCACAAACAAGTTTATTCTTATTAATAAATTCTATTCCAAGCAATCGATTTGTATTATTATTTAGCGCCTTTTGAAATTTTAAGAGCAAAAGCTCTTACTTTCGCAGGAGAAGAAGTTCCGTTATGCAAACTCTTTAATCGTTATTTAAATTAAAAAAAAAAAACACAAAGCAGTCATGAGAACTGCCGTCAGAAGTGAAAACTCACAACTCGAAAAGTTGTTTAGGCTCACCTAAAATGAACCTCTTTGCTCTTTAAATAAAACGCACGATAAAAGAAATAAAAAAAAATGTTTATCGTGATGTTATCAAAATATAGGTTAATGCTTAAAGTAATATGTTCTCCTAGCCGGTTTCAGCCACGGCAGCCAGTCTCCACAGAGACCAGCCAGCAACACAGGACGTATTACCACAGTATAAGGAAACATGCAGTAGTACGACTTCTTTAATCTTACAAGAAATGCCGACAGCGTCTAGACACCGGTGAAACGATGTAAATTAGCCAGGGTTGTCCCAAGGAAACAATATTATCACCCATGTCTTCTTTTTCTTTTGATAAAATGGCAACCAGCCGGATCTCTTGGATCAGCTATTCTGCTAATGTCAAGTGTCCAAATCATAAGTCTTTGTCGTGATGAATTTAATGTTAAAAAATATATAAAACTAGCTGAACCCCGCGGTGTTAAACGCGTTTATCGTCGTACCGCGAGTAACGCCGCGGGACAAAGTTAGTCTAAAAAAAGTAGCCTAAGTTACCCCCTGGATCATCAGCTACCTGCCAGTGAAAGTCTCTTCAAAATCGGTCCAGCGGTTCCAGAGATTACCCGGAACAAACACACAGACAGACCGACAGACAGACAGACAATTTTTTTTTTAAATACAAGTTAGTTATATGTACCTAGTTTACATACACATGCATTTAGTAAAAAGCGGTTATTTTAATATTACAAACAGACATTCCAATTTTATTTATTTGTATAGATATGGATTAAATGAAATGGAGACTGCCTTTCGAAAAAACAAAAAACGATCTCCAATTTGGTTTTATGTCATGTTAGTCAGTCATGTCCTATTAGACAGTCGAGCCATCAGCTGTCACCATACACACTCGCGCAAGCGCCCTCCGCCGCCGTCTTACGATCAGGTCACGTGTCCTGACACCACATGTCCTGACGTAACGTGTTCCAAAATAAATTTTGCTAAAGTGCACAACGCCAGTAAAGAAGTTTTATTTACAAAATAACACAAGCACCTTAAATAGGTACTTATTTAAAAGACACAATAAAACTGTTATCATTTTCAACAGCCTTGATTTGTCCATTGCTGAATTAAATCTGCTTAGAAAGGAGGTTTATGGCTACCATACTGGCTGGACAGGTCAGTATTCTTTGTTTTTTTTTTCACAGTTCTCTTTTTTTTTTTTATATACTTGGCCCTGCCAAAATGACTCTACTCTGCCTAATGGAAAGCATAAGCAGAATCCAAGAGTGGTGGTCACCATACTGCGAATGCAGACAATGTAACAATGTAGCATGGTGACCAACACCATGGCGGGCTAGTGATGCTTCTGCATCATTGGGCCTATGGTCTCGCACTCACCAACGAAACACGACAGCACGAACGCTGTCATTTTACGTTGATTTTCTGTGCGAGGGTAGTACCGCTCCGGTCGAGCCGGCCCGTTCGTGCTGAAATCAGCGTGGCTCTACTACCTAGACTACTTTGCTGTGGCTTAATCGGAACTTAATATGTATACTCTGTATTCTTAACTCGTAACCACTGGGTTTAGTTATTTTTTTTTTTTTTTTTTTTTTTTATGTTTGACCCTGCCAAAATGACTCTACTCTGCCTGATGGAAAGCATGAGTAGAATCCAAGAGTGGTGGTCACCATACTGCGAATGCAGACAATGCAGCATGGTGACCCACACCATGGCGGGCTAGTGATGCTTCCGCATCATTGGGCCTCCGGTCTCGCACTCACCAACGAAACACGACACCAATCACTTGCTCGGAACGGTGCTACCTCAGTCCCCGCACTAATCGCTTTCTCGGGCGGGTGCTACTTCAATCCCCGCATCTGTGTATCTAGCAAAGGGACCTAAAAAACGACTACTGCGCATCTAACGAAACTGGCCAAGTTAAATTAAATGCTGGCACCTATAGTAGTAGTTTTTTTTTTAGGTATATAAATCTTGTGTCGGGGATACTTTACAAATATACATGAAACGGACACAATTAACAGCCAAGTTCTATGCGAGGTTCTTGTCTTTGATGACATCATGTATACGATTAATAACGATTCTTCAAACACATATCTCAAAGTAACGCATACTAATACGCTGCCATAAAATTATAAGCCGATAACAGTCGACACTTGAATACCTGTGTTTACGACAGGTGAAATGGAACACGGGAATTCCCCGTAATGGTACGAGTACACTACAGTACACTACAGTAGACCCCGGTGTCCGTGTGGTTCCCGTATTAATCCCGTGGGTGACGTAAGAGCCATCTGAGATAGCAATAGTTTGCTATCTCAGATGGCTCTTACGCAGGATTACAGCACTTCAAAGAAACCTTAAAATAAATTTTATACCATCCTGTCTGGCCACCGGGAGGCCTATGTTCAGTTGAAGGCTATTGATTAGACAATGACAGTAATGCGAGACAACGCGACAGTCGTTTTTTTTATGGATTAGAAGGGCAAACGAGCAAACGTATCGCTTGATGGTAAGCAATTACCGCTGCCCATGGACACCCGCAACACCAGAGGCATCACAATAGCATTGACGGCCTTTGGGGGATAGGGAGGGGAGATAGGGGGAGGGGGTTTGGGTTATGGGCCTCCGGTATACTCACTTACTCGGTGAAATACAGCGCAAGCACTATTTTATACCGGTTTTCTTTGAGGCCGTGGTATCACTCCGGTCGAGCCGGCCCATCCGCATTAACGGCCTTTGGGTGATGGGGAGGACGAGGAGTTATGGTATGGGCTTCTGTGTTCCTCACGTACTTGTTGAAACACAGTGCTCTTGCACACCGGTTTTCTGTTAGGCCGTGGTTTCACTCCGGTCGAGCCGGCCCATTTATGCCGAAGCGTGACTCTCTCACGGTAATTCTCCAAAGAACGCCTCTATCAGTTAATCGGTTCAGGTGTTCTAACCACGTGTGTACTCGTATTTGCCAGCCTGAGGTGTGAAGTTCTCATCAATACAAATTAAACAAGCCCAAACACAAGGCAACTGCTATAAATCGTAGAGGAGTTCCCTCGACTATCTTTCGGCTCCATCATCAGATCGACTCCAGACCTCCATTAAATTGTAGTGCTTTCAAATACTTTATTAAAAAAATTACAAATGCACTAGTCGCCCCTACAAATTTCGAAGGTTCCCCTCGATTTCTCTGGGATGCCATCATCAGATCCTAGTTTCCTTATCATGGTACCACCGTCGGGACATCTCCTTTCCAACAAAAGAAAAATCATCAAAATCGGTTCATAAACGACGAAGTTATGCCCGAACACACATAAAAAAAAAAAATATATATACATATACGGTCGAATTGAGAAACCTCCTCCTTTTTTTGAAGTCGGTTAAAAAATAACCTATGTTATTCGTATTATTTCAATTTTTTTTTTGCAGGTACTTACATAATAATGAAAAATTTAGGGAGAAACTTTTAAGAGAAAAAAAAACAAAATTTCTACGCGTTTGTAAAGGCGCGAAAATCATTTATTTTTCTGATTTGAATATGCCCAGTGTGACTCTCGCAATAGAGTAGTTGACATAAATTAGTTACTATTTATCATCTGTCAAAACGACAACTTTGTATGAAAAATGTACTAAATATGTGATAACTTGTGACGTAACTATTTAAGACTACATAATTGAGCTATTTATTTCAATGTTTATTTGATTGAAATTTATAATAGAAATGAAAAGCTGTGATAATTAATTTTTCCGAGATGTTTTGTATTATTCGTTTTAAGGAAGGAGACAAATGTATTACTTTTTTCTTTGGAGATCATTTTTTGTTTTTTTCGAAAGACGGTCCCCATTTCATCTCATCCATATTTTATAAATATATTTTTACATTAACTTCATCACGACGAAGACTTGAAGACTATAAACACTTGACATTGGCAGAAATAGCTGATCCAAGGGATCCGGCTGGTTGCCAGTTCATCAAAGAAGAAGAAGAAATGTATTTTTTTACGACACAGTCAACTACCATATTAAAACCAGGTAACTTATCAACTGTTTAGAATAAAATCTGTCAAATCATTTAAGCTATTTCGCGTGTCAAAGAAAACTCTATCCATCTATCTTAATATATATAAATCTCGTGTCACAATGTTTGTCCTCAATGGACTCCTAAACCACTTAACCGATTATAATAAAATTCGCACACCATGTGCAGTTCGATCCAACTTGAGAGATAGGATAGTTTAAATCTCAAATTATAGTCGCAATTTTAATAATATCCACGCGAGCAAAGCCGCGGGCAACAGCTAGTACTAATATATAAAGCTGAAGAGTTTGTTTGTTTGTTTGAACACGCTAATCTCAGGAACTAGTGGTCCGATTTGAAAAATTCTTTCACTGTTAGATAGCTCATTTATCGAGGAAGGCTATAGGCTATATATCATCACGCTAAGACCAATAGGAGAAGAGTGCCAATGAAAAATGTTTCAAAAACGGGGGAAATTTTCACGCTACGGGCAATATAAGACGCAAACGACGTTGCGTGGGTCGGCTAGTAAGCTATATTACTGTAAAGTTTCATCCAAATCCGTTCAGTAGTTTAGTGAAAAAGTAACAAACATTCAACCATCATCCATCCATACTTACAAACTTTTGCGTTTATAATATTAGTATATATATATATAAATATATATATGTGTAGTCTTTGGTACAACGAACGTAACACAATGCTAAATAGCTTACAAATGACATCTGGGGCGGTATACTATGGGGATCTTGTATCAACTGCGGTGAATTTCCGTGCGTTTAGGCGATTCTGCCATACATACTATAGTAATCAAATATAGCTCACTTAGGACCCATAATATTTTATCCGTGGTGCTTCCCGGTTTAAAAAAAAGGTGTCTGCCTATTTTGACTTCATTTTGTCTCCCGCTTTGCTAAGGAGGGAAGTAGACTTATCATATTTCCAACTCCTCCTGTTTTTCTTCTGATTAATTTCGTTGCGGGTTCCAAGACAGTTAATATTTTTTCCTGGGACTTCCCGAGTGTCATAACTCGGTGTGTTCGTGGGTCACTGCTGTTGATCCTGGTGTACAGGAGTTACAGCGGTGGGCGTGTGGGTGGGATTAGTCCCATTAAAAAGTGTGTGGACGATGACGTAATTGTCCACGAACATGGTACGGCGCGTGGCTCGCTCACGGTGCGTGTAGCGAAGGGGTAGGCTTTACGACACTCACGGATTGCAAATAGGATTAGTGATACTCCGTATTATTATTCGACACCAGAAGGTTACATTAGAAATAGGTTAAACTTTTATGATTCAAGGTAGTAAAGCCACGCTGATTTCAGCAAAATAGGGCAGGCTCGACCGGGGCGGTACTACCCTCGCACAGAAGATCAGCGTAGATCAGCGAGCATGCTGTCGTGTTTCGTTGGTGAGTCGAGACCGAAGGCCCAATGATGCATCAGTGCAACAAAAGCATCACTAGCCCGCCATGGTGTGGGTCACCATGCTGCATTGTTGCATTGTCAGCATCCGCAATAAGTATGGTGACTCTTGGATTCTGCTTATGCTTTCCATCAGGCGGAGTAGCCAATTTGAAAGGCCCATACGCAAAAAGAATAATTCGCCAAGATAACTGAAGCCATGTTAAATAACAGATACGTTCATGTTTCTGAAATTTAATCTTTATTTCGAAATTCTTTATCATGATTGCGAAATAATTTATTATGTAGGTACTTGAGTTGATAATCCGGTGATAACAGTGACACTCGAGCATTACAAGAGTTCTTTGTAACAGCGTTCCAAGACAGCCTTGGAGATAGAAAGTTTTTTAACCTTACCAGCTTTGGCCCGTGGCTCCGCCCGCGTGTATGAAGATTATTGTGGTAATTGCATATGTGTTGTTCCGATGTATAAGCTATATTACTGTAAAGTTTCAACTAAATCCGTCCAGTGAAAAAATAACAAACATCCATACGTTAAAACAAACTTTTACATTTAAATATGATCTCTATCTATGATCGCATCTCAATAAGCCGCCTTATGTGGGTCACCGTGCTGTTTTCTCTCACTTCTGCTTATGCTTTCCATCAGGCAGAGTAAAGTTACTTTGGCAGACCATATACTATGTACCGTGTATACATACATATGGATTTAGTAAAAAGCGGTTATTTTAATATAATATAACAGACACTCCAATTTTATTTATTTGTATAGATAATATATAAAGCTGAAGAGTTTGTTTGTTTGTTTGTTTGAACACGCTAATCTCAGGAACCGCTGGTCCGATTTGAAAAATTCTTTCAGTGTTAGATATGTGCCATTTATCGAGGAAGGCTATATATCATCACGCTAAGACCAATAGGAGCGGAGGAGCAATGAAAAATGTTTCAAAAACAGTTTTATCACGCTACGGGCAATAAGAAACGTAAACGAAGTTGCGTGGGTCAGCTAGTAGATGTATAGATGTGTATATGTTACATAACATACATAGAATTCATGCATAAGTATATTCTACTTACAAATACAGGTTCTGTGCAGGAAATAATTTATAATGCCATCGGGAAATCAACATATTTACAACGTACGAGATAATTAAATGGCATTTAATACACAATGTACTTAGTTTCCATAATATACAAACTTAGACAAAGAATACTAATAGACTTGACATAAGCGTATTATACCCGTAAGGGATAGAAACAAAGTACATCAAATATTGAGGTTACCAGGATAAAGCTAATTCTCCCATATTTACAGTAAGTGACTTATTAAAACGCCATCCAGCGACGAAAATTTGAACATGAAGTTACAAAATACCTGAATAACAAGTACAATTTTGACAAAAATAATCCGACTCGATTTCTCTTGGATGCCATCATCAGATATCGATGTCCTTATCATGGTACCACCGTTGGGACATTTCCTTTCCATTAAAAAAAGAATCATCAACATCGGTTCATAAACGACGAAGTTATCCGCGAACACACATAAATATATTCATACGAATTGAGAAAACTCCTCCTTTTTTTTGAAGTCTGTTAAAAATATTGGATAATAACCAAGGATATAATTTTTTGGTAAATGTTCCAAAAATTCATCACAGCTAGGTCGATTTATAGCTTACTACCTAGTTGTTGTCCGCGGCTTCACCCGCGTATATGTCGGTTATGGCGGCAAATAGTAGCCTATGTGTTATTCCGATGTATAAGCTATATTACTTTAAAGTTTCATCTAAATCCGTTCAGTAATTATTGCGTGAAAGAGTAACAAACATCCATCCATCGATCCATCCATAATAATACAAACTTTACAAACTTTGTTTTTGTGAAATTTATCTTTTTGCGGGACTCAAGATTGATTGATTTTAACATGTTTCAGTTTCCGTTAACTTTCTTTATTTTTATTTTTTTTTGGTTTGGCCTAACTGTAAAATTAATTTGTGGAAACTGTTCTGGATTATGTGTAAATTACTTGTATATTATTGTTATCTATTTTGTATCTATTTGTTTCCCTAATAACTAAAATAATGAAAAAATATATAAGTTTGGCTTAAATTTCATTAAAATCGTTGGAGCCGCTTCCGAGATTCAGATTATACATATTAACACAAGAATAGTTCGTTTAAAGGTTGATATTTGAAAGGTTGGGTATGAAAATTTCCGAAAAGCTCTTGTTAAGAATTTTGTGTAGATAGCAAGATTGGCAAGCCATTAATTTAGCTCAAGAAACCAATAGTTCACTGTGTCCTATTCCTTGTTATTAAAGGTTTTTAATTCTTCTTTTCTTACCGCGAATATTTATAAATATTTTATCGAAACTGGCCCGAAGCCAGGATTGTAGTTATCTGAGAGCTTTTTCTCGAGGGCAGAGAAAGCTATCAAGAAATATCCGGTTGGGAAGGGTAGACAATTAAGAACTGTGGTTTAAAACAGTAATACATGTATTAAATCGCAGTTTTTTATTTGTTTTGTGTGCGTTTGGTGTGTGTATAAATTATAATTTAATAAGACATATAATTTACTTATAATTCAAAAACAAGATAACACTTTTTAAAATTGAATTATCTGTGACATGTCTGACCTACTACCTTTATCTGAGCATACATTATTCCTACCTCTATGCTAATACCATAGAGGTAGGAATTAATACACGATAGTCTCTGACCAATAATAAAAGAAAAAAATTCAAAGTTAGAACGTCCTTTGTCTTCCTTCATTTCGATTAAAAAAGAGGTTTTATCGCAAAAGGATTTATAAACCGTAGGTTTACAAGTTACAACAAAGAATGCTTTGTAAAAAAGAAATAAAAGCATACCTTTGTGACTATCACAAGGTTATTAACTTTCAAACCGCAAGGTTGTTGGCCGAAACCCTTTCCTTATTGAATTGTAACGAGTTTTAGCGATAGGTATATAAGTCCTAATGACCTTCGACGAGTGAAATGGTTTACTATTTGTCACTCTATAATGTCTATGATTTTATTGATTCATATCAATCATCATTGTTGTTTCAAGGACGTCTGCGTCTAAATCTTCTTAAAAGTATTATCTTCTTATATATAAAAATCAATTGCTGTTCGTTAGTCCACTAAAACTGAGAACGGCTGGGCCGATTTAGCTGATTTTGGTTTTGAAATGTTTGTCATAGTCCTAGGAAGGTTTAAAAGGTGGAAAAAAATCACATGTCACGTGTACGAAGTAGCGGGCACAGCTGTTTACCAATAAAAAATAATTAAACTAACAAAAATACAACTTGGTTTGTGTAAACTTAAAAAAATAATAGTTCTGTACCGAATGAGTTCAAATTTTTACACTAAATAACACTCTTCGAAGGCAGATGGTAGAGAGAGACTGGTTTAGAATATAAAGTTAAAAATAAACCTTAATAAAGTTATTAATTATTATTATTAATTATTGCGGACATCTAACACACAACGCCATCTAGTCCCAAGCTAAGCAGAACTTGTGTTATGGGTACTAGACAACTGGTATTTGTATACATATATACTTTTCTTTTTGTAAATACATACATATTATACATAGAAAACACCCAAACTCCGAAACACATATTTGTAGATCATACAAACATGTGGTCCGACCCGGGAATCGAACCCGAGACCTCATGATCAGCAGTCGCACACGCCTACCGCGAGACCAACGAGGCAGAGAGTTAAAACAAGGTTACTCATAAAACAAAAAACAAAGACAATTATTTGTGACTCAGGCGCAATGCTGTAATCAATAAAGCTGAAGAGTTTGTTTGTTTGCTTGAACGTTAGTTGTTGTTAGACGACGTAACGAGATTAGTCTCAGGTACCATTGGTCGAATTTGAAAATTTCTTTCAGTGTTAGATAGCCCATTTATCGAGGAAGGCTATAGGCTATATATCATCACGCTAAGACCTACAGGAGCGAAGCACCACCCGCTGAGTGGTGTTGAACCCCGCGGTGTTACCCACGGTTATTTATTGTCGTTCCGCGAGTAACGCCGCGAGACAAAGTTAGTCTAAAAAAAGTAGCCTAAATTACTCCCTGTATCATCATCTACCTGCCAGTGAAAGTCCCCTCAACATCGGTCCAGCCGTTCGAGGGATTACCTGGAACAAACAGACAGACAGACAAAAAAAATGTTAACTACATTTTTGGTATATGTACCGTGCACGGAGCAAGGTATCGTGTATACATACGTATTTAGTAAATAGCGGTTATTTAAATATTACAAACAGACCCTCAAATTTTTACCCGACTACGGCAAAGCCAAAGGAGGGTTATGATTTTGACAGGCTATGTATGTATGTTCATTTGTTCCCTCATAGCTCCTTAACTACTCATTAGAACTGGACAAATGAGGTGTCGTTAGAAGCGTCATGATCGTCTTCTGGTTATAGGCTATATGACGTATCACTGAACCTAATGTGGCGCCCTCTAGCCGATATAAAGTACTGTATTAAAAACGAAATTTGAAATAAATATGCCGTGTTTGGTATCATTGGAAAGGGCGTTACTTGTACGTTTCAAAAATATATTTATATTATTAGCATTTTCTCGTGACTTTGTCCGTATTTATCCGACAATTGTGATATTTCTATGGTACCTATTTATAAAATATCCTTATAGAGGCACCAAAACATTTTAAATAAAAAAAAAGTAAAAACTAAAACCCAACTACGACAAAAAAAGACGCTGAAAAAGCATGAAAGAAGTTTCAAAAGCCGTAGTTACGCGTTGTTAAAGTTTTATGGACAGTTTTACATTACACTACATGGACTAGGGCTTTTGAAACTTAGTAATAAACCATAGTCCATAACACTTTAACAACACGTGACTACGGCTTTTGAAACTTGTTTCATGCTTTTTCAGCGTCTTTTTACGTCGTAGTTGGGTTTTATTTATTTGTATACATGACTTAGAGTCTTAGACAGACCGCCAAATCCGTCCCTGTGTTTTTGACAGATAGGGTAACGGGAGTTGTTGGCGGGAAATGTTTACAAACACAGATTATAAATGTCAGAGAATGGAACGCCAAGGTTATATGTGAATGTAGGTATCTAGTTATGCGCACAGACGCGGAACAAATATGTTGCATAAATTGCAACACTACTTTATTTCTATTTTTACCCGACTACGGCAAAGTCAAAGAAGGGTTATGATTTTGACAGGCTATGTATGTAAGAATGTATGTATGTACTGGACAAATGATGTGTCGTTAGAAGCGACTTGATCGTCTGCTGGTTATTTATACAAATAAATAAAATTGGAGTGTCTTAAAATACCCCCTTTTTACTAAATACATATGTATGTATACACGATACATATACCAAAAATGTAGTTAAATCTTTTTTTGCCTGTCTGTCTGACTGTTTGTTCCGGGTAATCTCTTAAGTGGCTGGACCGTTTTTGACGGGACTTTCACTGGCAGGTAGCTGATGATCCAGGGAGTAACTTAGGCTACTTTTTTAGACTAACTTTGCCCCGCGGCGTTACTCGCGGTACAACAATAACCGCGGGTAACACCGCGGGGTTCAGCTAGTATAATATAATATTAGAAAAAACATAGCTCATCACACAATTTTATTTATTTGTATAGATTTATCATAGCGGACCCCAGCACTAAGCAGGGAAAACACTAGGCCGAAGAACACAGAACAAAAGAATTCTCCTCTTCTGTGCCGAAGAAGATATTATATTTATTTTGATATTGGGGTGGGGGGAGAGCACACGGGCAGAATTATCGCCTGATGGCAAGCGATTACCGCCTGTTTACGTCTATCGATAACCAGACACTAAAGATTCAAAGGTACATAGCTACAAAAAGGCACGTCTCCACCGACATTTGAGAACACAAAAAAAGGTTGACAACACAAAAGTTGCCCACTTTTGTTCGGTGGAAACTCGGTTTTACAGAAACTTTTATGACCAACACGTATTGACAACATAAAAGTTGACAACTTTTGCTTGTTCCATGGAGACTCGGGTTTAGAGTATACGTTAGCTATGCTAGCTTGCTTATGTATCATCTAATCCACAGAAGAGGAGAATTAAAGGTAGAAATGCGATGTAGGCGGGTCAGGCGCGCCGCAGTTAAGCACCGATGTCACTAATGTCTCTACTGGCATCAACTGAACGCTTTAATACACGTATTACTTTCGTCGGGTACGTAGCTGCGTAAAAAATTATTGCTATGCCGAGCTGTGCGATAATTACGTGCCGAAAACGAAGCAAGGACTACAATTTACTCAAAGGAAACATATCGTATCATCGGTAAGTCTAAAAACTTTTGTTTTTAAGCAATATTAACAAAAAACTAAAAAGTATTATGTAATACACATGCAAACCGTTATATTCTAATCTATTTAAAAAATCATACATTACGTATTAAAATTAAGTATGATTTGCATAGTTGCCAAGAGAGCAAGCAATGAACTGCATTTTCTGCGGGAATATTTCAAAACATTTGGTACGAACATACTTAGTAAAAGTAATGTTTACAATTACTTGCCATAGGGATGTGACAAATTCAATCGATATCGTATAATTAAACTTTTTGATGATATTGGTTTTTATAGTGATTTTATGTTTACTATCCGATTTTTAAAACAATATATGATTTTGTTTAATCGCTTAAATTTTTTTATAGAAACTTATATTGAAGATATATTTAAAAAAAACAATTTTACAAATCAAATCTGTTTTATTTCTCTGAAGGCTGTAAAGTTTTGGTATATAAATTTTACAGCCACCAGAGAAATAAAACAGATTTGAATAAACAAAAGATAGTATGTAAGTACTTTTGAATAAATAATAAACGTGACATATTTTAAGTAATTTATGTTAGTTAGTTATTAATCCAACGGCTTCCCGTAATACATCCTAACTATGTAAAATATTGTTTGAAATACAAAAGAAATTTGTGTAACCATTTTTTTTTTAAAGACGACCCCTGCCTTAGTAATCTATCCTGTATCGCCGGGGACTTAACAAATTTACATGAAATTGACAGAAAGTATACCAAGACTCAGAACAACAATTTGTGAATAAAAGTATTGTTCTAACGCAGTAAAATGCGCAGTCTTTTTTAAGGTTTATTTATTTAAAGTTTCTGAAATATACCTAAATACACAAGTATATAACTTATTTTGGGCAGATAAGGGAGTTGCAATGTTTTGCAACAAAAAAAATTATAAAGTAGAATGAAAGAATATCAGAGTATCAGTCAAATAAATAATTAATTAAAAAATTATTGTAACATAATCATATTCGATAAATGTCAAATTCACCACATCCCTAAAGTATTCGGCGACACTGCCTACAAACACAAATATGCAAGTGAAACCCTACCTTAGTTGAAAGGCCATGAAATACCACGTGGTATTAATTATCATTGTAAGTGGACGAATCAGGATATTCTTCTTTATGTGTGTTTAATATTATTGATCGTTAATGTGTGCGTCTAGGCGACACAGTGTACCTTGCATTTGCTGCTCGACACCATTTCTAAGTATATATTCGTTTGTTCTGTGATCTAATCCCTTCTATAGATCTTCAGTTTTAACTGAACTGAACTGTCCAATAGTTCAGTTGAAACTTGCGTCCCTAGTGTCTACACAAGTGCAGTTATTTTAGTTCTAATCTTTTTGCGCTCGAAGCAACACGTCGTCATGACATCATCAGATGACGCTGTAAGGTAGTTAAAACTAAAGGTCTGTAACCGGCTTATGATATCTATACGTCTATGTATCTGTCTGTTTGTTCCGGCTAATCTCTGGAACGACTCGATCGATTTTGACGGGACAGGATGATATAAGAAGTAACTTAGGTTACTTTTTTTTAGACTAACTTCGCCCCGCGGCGACACCCGCAGTACGATAACAACCGCTGGTAGGTAACACCGCGAGACTCAGCTAGTTTCAAACAAATTGTCAGTCCAACTGTAAAGTTTCCAGTTTTGTCTACACACAGGTACGCTCTCCGAATCACGAGCGGGAAACAATGCCATCCATCATACTCTGGGCTGCTATTTAGTACTTCTTGTAAGAAAAACCCTACAGCAGTCCGACTCGGGAATTGCACCTGAGACCTCTGGATCGGCAATCCCTTACACTGACTGCTAGATCAACGAGGTAGTCATCCTAGTCAAGTGAATAAAAAAAGGTAGTTAATAATAATAATAATTGTTTATTTCTCTCAAAAGGTACATTTACATTTTTAGATTTAAAGACTAGCTGTACCCCGCGGTACTACCCGCGGTTATCGTCGTACTGCGAGTAACGCCGCGGGACAAAGTTTGTCTAAAAAAAGTAGCCTTAGTTACTCCCAGGATCATCAGATATCAGTGAAAGTCCCGTCGAAATCGGTCCAGCCGTTCCAGAGATTACCCAGAACAAACAGACAGACAGACAAAAAATTTTTATACTACATTTTTGGTATATGTACCGTGTATACATACATATGCATTTAGTTAAAAGTGGTTATATTAATATTACAAACAGACACTCCAATTTTATTTATTTGTATAGATAAGTACAGCATGCTTTTTACTAATTCTGACTACTTGCAGTCAATAAAGAAGTCAATAAACAAGTAAATAAAAGGTCCTAGCTCCAGAGGTATATAGAAGGTATTTAAAATTAAAATACTTTTGAGCGGTAGATTTTTAGATCAGACAATAGCTGTTTTTAACAATTGAATGGTGCTGCCATCTCTTATATTTTATTAAATTAAACTGTACTTAAATGAAATTGTTTGTAAATTTTAATCATGTGGGTCATTCAATAAACATCGAGCGATAATCGGAAGTTATTTACGTTTGATAAATTATTCAATAGGCATTTCCTTTTATTTATTTTTTGCATTCTAAAAATAGCACCAAATAAGGCGTTCAATAAACTTCTAAAACACTTGCGCCATCTATTCATTTATTTAATCGGCAGATTTCAGTTGGAGTTTTCTTGCCTATTTGAATAGCTGGAACTACGACTCTTTAGATTATTCGCATTACACTTCCTCCCGTTTTGTCCCGTTTTCTCTTACAAAGTTTTTGTATATATCCCGTCTCTTCTTAATCAAAAGCTCTCGTACTTAGGATGATAAATGGCGAACGCTCTTGACATTTCGTGCTAGCTATCAAAATGTTAAATTTTGTTATCGGTTGTTATTATTTATGTTTTATAAATAAAACATGATGGTATTTGGTGTGAAATCATTTTTAATGCCTGCAAGCATATCGCGAAAAGTGTCAGACATGTAAAAAACAATAAAACAATATACCTAGTCAAGTGGATCAAAAATCAAAAATAAAACCAAAAAATACTTGTAAAACTGTGTTTATAAATCACAATTAGGATCTCGAGTCTTTGTAGATAATGATAAAGTGTATTTAAGCCTAGTTTTGATTGAGGAAATGTTTCATTTTGGATCTCAAACTGAATGCCTCTAAACTATTTTCTTCTTAATATTAGGACGAAAATATTAATTATTTGTGCATCAATAACTGTATTTAAATGTGCTGTAATTATTATAAACCTTGTGTAAACAGTGGTCGGAAGTGAACAGTGTTTAGATAATTTCAAAACAATCCGGCTCTTACGGCTATTTGTGGCGTTATAAAATAAACCACCGAAGCAGTCATTATAGGCTTAACAACCCTGTACCGTTGCCAAAGAGTAATAAAAAGTTTATGTAGATGAGTGATTTTGGCGCGAACTGAAAAAAATATTTCATTTTTGAAGTATTTTATTTGTGTGGTATGAATTTGGATTATTAATATTAAAATGGTTACGATGAATTCATCGGAAAAGGCGGCACAAAAAGCCTGTCAACAAGGTCCATCCAGGTAAATATTTCATTATTAGTGCTTCATTAAAAAAATAGAATTTCTTTTGAAAATGGAACAGAATAAGGATAACTTTTTAAATTATTTGGCTATAATAACTCATGAGTCTAGTTCACTGTGCTGTTTCCTTTATTATTTAAAAAAAAAACCTGGCTTTGATGACTAAAATGAGATATAAATACATACATTATTTAAGATATCAATAATTTCCTTATTATGTTTATTTGTTAGATCTATATAATAATTTACCTGTTGTCTTATTTCCTGCTAGCTGACCCATGCAGCCATAATTCTTTCCTCTGTTTTTGTAACATTTTTCAATGATCAGCTCATCATCTTCATCTTCCTTGCCTTATTATTCTCAAAATTAATAAGAGACGGCTACTATTTCAACTGGTTTTACCTGAATATCAGTTTTTCCACAAAGCGATTGGCATTAGACCTCTGCAATCCTGAGGGTGAACTGAATTCAAATGTTGAACTAGTTGTCAGTATATTTCAAGGCACTGACTTCCCAATAAACCTAATAAAAATAAAATAATGACAACCGGGACTGAACCGACCAGCTTAACATGCTCTCCGAGGCACGGGCGGAAAACACCACCATGTTACCTACTCCGGCTTTTGTTAAGAATTTCTTGTAAGGAAACTCCAACAGTAGTCCGACCCAGGAATCTAAACCCGAGACCTCTTGATTGGCAGTTGCTTACGCTAGCAGCTAGATCAACAAGGCAATGATCACCACATCAAAAGCTTTCAATAATCTTCTGTTGGTCACAGGTATCTACCTACAAAGGAGGTTTTAGCTTACTTTACCAATGTTGACCAAACCATACTCATTGTTAAAGCAACATGCAGCATGGTGAACCACACCATAGCGGCCTAGTGATGCTTTTGCGTTATTGGGCCTCCGGTCTCGCTATAGGACAGCACAAATGCTTATATTTTAGGCTGATCTGTACAAGGGTATTACCACCCTGTGATGTTAACTGCTGAACAAAGGCTTCCCCCAAGGTGCTCCACAATAAATGAAGATTCTCTGAAATGTTTTTAGAGGGTGCTATCTTTAAAACACACAATTATGAAATGCTTTTTATCACTATGTTATTAATTTGCCCTATTTAGAAATACAGGGTCTGATAAAATTGTGAGTTATCTATCTGAAGTTTCTATCTATACATCTATACAAATAAATAAAATTGGAGTGTCTGTTTGTAATATTAAAATGACCGCTTTTTACTAAATGCATATGTATGTAAAGACAGTACATATACCAATAATGTATTTAAATAAATTTTTGTTTGTCTGTCTGTCTGTTTGTTCGGGATAAACTCTGGATTTCTTCTCTGGATTTGACGCGACTTCCGTTCAGCTAGTTTACAATAAAAACCAACTTTCAAGGTTTCAAGGTCTTCCAATGGCAGTATTATAAAACAGTTACATCGATAAACTTTATTAGTCCACTGCAGTACATAAGTCTCTCTTTAGAAAGGTGGTTTTGTCCAACTATACAAGACTGTACAGACGGGTTGGTATATGGTTTGTGTCAAGAATTCCTTCTCTCTGCAGTCCTGTTGTCCTGGTAATTAGCTCCTTAGTCGGTTCTTACGACACCCACCGTACGATAAGACAATAATATTTGACCGCCTCATTAGCATAGTGGTAGCATACGCAGTACACGGCAGCTGTGCATAAGATCACGGGTTCGATTCCCGGGTCGGACCAAATTTCTGTATTATCAACAACCCATAACGTCACACTGCAGGGTTCGGGTCTCCTCTTAGAATGTCTGTATGATTTGCAAATATATGTTTCGGAGTTTGGCTGCTTTCTATCTATACTAATATATAAAGCTGAAGAGTTTGTTTGTTTGTTTGAACACGCTAATCTCAGGAACCGCTGGTCCGATTTGAAAAATTCTTTCGGGTTGGATAGTCCATTTATCGAGGAAGGCTAAAGGGTATATATCATCACGCTACTACTAATAGGAGCGGAGCAACAATGAAGAATGTTTCAAAAACGGGGGAAATTTTCACGCTACGGGCAATATAAGGCGCAAACGAGGTATATGTATGTATACTATGTTTATACAATAAAAAGTATATAGTTGTTTAGTACCCTTAACACAAGCTCTGCTTAGCTTGGGATTAGATGGTGTTGTGTGTTAGATGTCTGAAATATTTATTTAATTAATCTGTTACCACACAAATAAGTCAGTACAACAATTTTAATCCATTACTTCTGTTTCAGAGACAGCTCAAAATGTACAAAAGAAGAAAAAGAGAAAAAGGAGAATGCTGTCTCCACACTGCCCATTGGGGTCCAAGCCCTGATGTCCACTATACCGTCTCCGGAAGAGTCACCTAACTATCTGGTCTATAAAAAGGTTTGTGTGACTTCCAAACTACCGCCGCCCATGGACACCCGCAACACCACAGGCGTCACAAGTGCGTTGCCAACTTTTGGGGATGGGGAGTGGGAGGGGAGGGTAGGGGTTTGCGCCTACGGTATTTCACTACGGGTAACACCGCGGGGCACAGCAGCATATAAAAATTGGTTCAGTACTTTCGGAGTTTATCACGCACATACATCGTGACACGAAATTTTAATATATATACAGATATATATATGTAATTACTTTTGTTACAGATGGAATCAATTATAGAGAAAATGCAAGATGAGAACACCGGAGTGCCAGTGAGGACTGTGAAGAGCTTCATGACCAAAATACCATCTGTAAGTACAGAAGTTGCATCTATACTAATATATAAAGCTGAAGAGTTTGTTTGTTTGTTTGAACACGCTAATCTCAGGAACTACTGGTCCGATTTGAAAAATTCTTTCAATGTTAGATAGCCCATTTATCGAGGAAAGCTATAGGCTGTATATCATCACGCTACTACTAATAGGAGCGGAACAACAATGAAAAATGTTTCGAAAACGGGAGAAAATTATCACGCGACGGGCAATAGGAGACGCAAACGAGGTTGCGTGGGTCTGCTAGTATTTAAATAAATTGCTACTTTTGCTCTGACATATCATCAACCTCTCGCAGAAGATCGCACAGAAAATCAACGAGACCTGATGATCCAGGGAGAAACTTAGGTTACCTTTTTTTAGACTAACTTTTTTAGATTAATAATGCGGGATTTAGCTAGTTTTAAATAAAAAAAAAGAAAAAACTAAAACCCAACTACGACTAAAAACGGCACTGAAAAAGTATGGAACGTTTGAACGACTCAACCGATTTAGCTAATACTAATAACTAGCTGATCATATAAGGAGTAATTTAGACTACTTTGACTAACTTCGGCCCACGGGTAACACCGCGGGACTCAGCTAGTCATTAATAATAGCCCAGTCTTAGTGCTATTTCATGCCCGGTTGTCGTGAACATCTATGTCAATCATTATTGAAAAGTCAGTGCCCTTAAATATACTGTTACCCTCAGGAGGAGGTCTTATGGCAGCATTCGTGTTGTCGTGTTTCGTTGGTGAGTGCGAGACCGGAGGCCCAATGATGCAGAAGCATCACTAGACCGCCATGGTGTGGGTCACCATGCTGCATTGCCTGCATTAACAATGAGTATGGTGACCACCACTCTTGGATTCTGCTTTTGCTTTCCATCAGGCAGAGTAGAGTCATTTAGGCAGGCTGGTCAGGTATTTTGGTATTTTGTCTAGATCATAACGTCAGTATTTTCTTAACGCAAACGAGTATGTATAAGTTAATATATGATTATCTTTCCAGGTCTTCACAGGCTCGGATCTCGTTGCCTGGCTAACCCGTCACCTGCATCTCGAAGAAACCTGGGAGGCTCTCCACCTGGCCCATCTTCTTGCCGCTCATGGGTACCTGTTCCCCATTGATGATCATTGCTTGACTGTGAAGAATGACAACACATATTACAGGTGGGAATTTTTAACCGACTTCAAAAAATAAGGTTTTCAATTCGACTGTATTTTTAACCGACTTCAAAAAAGGAGGAGGTTATCAATTCGACTGTTTTTAACCGACTTCAAAGAAAGGAGGAGGTTTCTCAATTCGACCGTATATTTTTTTTTTTTTACTTTTTTTTTATGTGTGTTCGCGGTTAACTTCGTCGTTTGTGAACCGATTTTGATTATTCTTTTTTTAATGGAGAGATGTCCCAACGGTGGTACCACGATAAGGATATTAATATCTGGCGATGGCATCCAAGAGAAAGCGAGTCGAACCTTGAAGTCGGTTTTATTTTTGTTAAAATTGTCCTTGTTTTCTCATAACTTTCGACCGGGTGAACCGATTTTGATATAACTTTTTTTATTTGAAAGCTAGTGCTTCCCGTGTGGTCCCATTTCAATTTGGTCCAGATCTTCAAGTTGATTTTTGCTTTTTGTTGAAATTTGTGATTATTTATTACAAGCTTTTATTTAGTTTCACCTGTCCCTATGTTTGTCTGTTATCAAATCTTGCAAGTTAAATTTGATCCACTTCCCGATTTCCGATTGAACTGAAATTCGAAATATACCTTTAGTTCTGATGACAATGCAATTATTTATAATAGGTATTATTATTAATCTAAAATGGCCGCCGTAACAAAATATCGGTATTAAATAAAAGTTCTTAAAGTTACTTTTTTAACCGACTTCAAAAAAAGGAGGAAGTTGCTCAATCGTATGTATATATATATATATTTTATTTGTGTTCGCGGATAACTTTGTCGTTTATGAAACCATTTTTATGATTCTTTTGTTTAATGGAAAGGAGATATCCCAACGGTGGTACCATGATAAGGACACTAAGATCTGATGATGGCATCCAAGAGAAATCGAGTCAAACCTTGAAGTCGGTTTTATATTTGTTAATTTTTTTTTTGTTTATTAACAAGAAATAAGTAAAAAAACTTTTTTAATTAATCTCTAGTTTGTTTGTTACCTCAGAACTTGATTGGGTGAACCGATTTTTTATTTGAAAGCTGGTGCTTCTGTGTGTGTGTGTGTGTGTGTGTGTGTACGTTTTAGTACTTCTCTGCCTACCCCCCTTTTGGAGATAAAATCGTGAGTGTATATATAATTCGTTTTTTACCATATTGCAGGTTCCAAACTCCATATTTCTGGCCATCCAACCAGTGGGAACCTGAAAATACTGATTATGGTATGTTTAGTATTCTTCATTTATGTATAACTTGTCTATGCTAAAGAGTTGGTTTGTTTGCTTGAACGCGCTAATCTCAGGAATTACTGGTCTGATATGAAAAATTATTTAATTGTTAAGTAGCCTATTTATTTAGGAAGGCTATAGGATATATATCATCACGCTAAGACCAATAGGAGCACCAATGAAGAATGTTTCAAAAAACGGGGGAAAATTATCAGGCTACGGGCAATAGGAGACGTAAACGAGGTTGCGTGGGTCAGCTAGTGTTGTATAAACGTGGACTTAATTCCATGAGGCATTCGCTCCCTCTTCCAGACTAGAATTAAAAGCTTGCTTAGTATTTATAACTATCTGAATCCTGCGGTGTTACCCGCTATTATTGTAGTACCGCGAGTAACGCCGCGGGACAAAGTTAGTCTAAAAAAGTAACCTAACTTACTCCTTATATCATCAGCTACCTTTCAGTGAAAGTCCCGTCAGGTCCAGCCGTTCCAGAGATTAGCCGGCACAAACAGAACAGACAGTCAGACAGACCAAAATTGTAAAAAATGTTATTTTGGTACATGTACCGTATATACATACATAAGCATTTAGTAAAAAGTGGTTATTATAATATTACAAACAGACACTCCAATTTTTATTAGATTATTATTCAAATTCGCCACTTACAACATGACTGTATCTATACAAATAAATAAAATTGGAGTGTCTGTTTGTAATATTATAATAACCACTTTTTACTAAATGCTTATGTATGTATACACGATACATATACCAAAAATGTAGTTAAAAATTTTTTTGTCTGTCTGTCTTTTTGTTCCGGGTAACTGATGATCCGGGGAGTAACTTTGGCTACTTTTTTATAGTAACCTTATCCCGCGGCGTTACTCGCGGTACAACAATAACCGCGGGTAACACTGCGGGGTTCAGCTAGTAGTTATATATATGTGTTACAGCGGTATATCTATGCAAGCGTACGATGCAGAATAAAGCGAGGTTGGAGCTGGCTGATTATGAAGCCGAGTCCTTGGCACGACTCCAGAAGATGTTCAGCAGAAAGTGGGAGTTTATCTTCATGCAAGCGGAGGCCCAGAGCAAGGTATGTAATTTATCTCTTTCTCTAGGTAGTAGAGTCAGCACGGTTGGGGCGGTACTACCAGAGCATAGAAGATCTACGTAAAATAACAGCAGCAGTGCTGTCGTGTTTCGTTGGTGAGTGCGAGACCGGAGGTACAATGATGCAGAAGCATCACTAGCCCACCATGGTGTGGGTCACCATGCTGCATTGTTGCATTGTCAGCACGAGCAATGAGTATGGTGACCACCACTCTTGGATTCTGCGTATGCTTTCCATCAGACAGAGTAAAGTCATTTTGACAGGCCATACATAAATAGTAATAATATCCTTGCGGAGGACTCTGTGTCGTGTCTCTGTATCACACCAACATCTAGTGGGGAGAGGACCAATGATTACTTATACTCAGGGAAGAGCCAGGCTCGACCAGAGTGATACCACGGCCTCACAGAAAACCTGTGTGAAACAGCGCTTACGCTGTGTTTCACCGAGTGAGTGGGGTTACCTGAGGCTAATAACTACCCTTCCCTCAAAGACCGGCAACTCACTTGTGATGCCTCTGCTGTTGCGGGTGTCCATAGGCGATACGTCTGCGCGTTTGCCCTATGTTCCAAAAAAAATAACTTCTGGTTCCTCTCGTAGACCCCAGCTATGGGGTCTCGGGATGACTTCTCCAGGTTTACGGCCTGTCAGAGTGATCTTCGGGAGGCGTAGCTAACGAAGTCAAGCCCTTTTGGATGACCTGACCAACTTGCTAGTTAGGGTCTTGCCCTGTGTCATTTCCTGTGCTTAGTTAGGTTGAGCTCCAGGAGGTGGGGACTCTTAGGAGCGTCGTCAGCCAGCACCAGGTCAGGAGTTTGGGATAGTTCGGTAAGGGTTGCCACGGAGACGAGGTCATTCCTGTCCTGCATAGGGTGGTATGTGGCGAGCTCACGCAGGAAGCGTGGTTGCTAGCCATCGGACCAATGATTGATGTTGTCAAGTTAAATATATATCAACGCGAGAATTTCTATATTGCGATACAGGTTTAGTAGTTACTTTGTAGTTCGGTGTGTCATCGTTAGATGGCGCAGTGATATGTTTTGTTGCCGCATGTAGAAGTCGCCACATAGTGATTGCCTTACGCCTCCTATCCTATTAGAATTGAACCCAAGACCACTAGCTCAGCAGTTAGATTAACTAATTACTATACCAACACGCCCATTGGCTATAGTGTTTTTAATTTAACTGAATATTTTTGTTTATAGGTGGACAAAAAGCGTGACAAACTTGAAAGGAAAGTGTTAGACAGTCAAGAGCGAGCGTTCTGGGATGTTCATCGACCCATGGTAAGTATTATCTTCAAACTTTTGATCTGGAACAACTAACGCGGAAAGTTCACGCGTGGCGACGCGTCACTACGACATGCTTCGCCACGTGGTGTGACTGTATTTATGTATCGTGTGATGTTTCTGCCCTCCTTTTCCATATAAAATTTAACTGTCTAACTTTCATATCCGTTAGTATAACTTTCGTAAAATGAGGTACATCGTTTTTGCTTTACGTATCTATCTATACTAATATATAAAGCTGAAAAGTTTGTTTGTTTGTTTGTTTGTTGTTTGAACACGCTAATCTCAGGACCCGCTGGTCCGATTTGAAAATGATTTCAGTGTTAGATAGCCCATTTATCGAGGAAGGCTATAGGCTATATATATTCACGCTAAGACCTACAGGAGCGGAGCAACAATGAAGAATGTTACAAAAACGGGGGAAAACTATCACGCTACGGGCAATAGGAGACGTAAACGAGGTTGCGTGGGTCGGCTAGTTATAATATATATATGAGAAAACAAATATTCTGACATTTAATTTGCTGCATTCCTACTAATATTATTGAGGCGAAATTTAATGAGAATGTATGTTTGTTACTCTTGCACACAAAAAATACTAAATGGATAAACGCATAGGCAATATTTACCTCGATAACCGATAAATGCAGGCGGAATCGCGTGCGAAAGCTAGTATTTTAAGTGTAACTGAAGGTACTTCATTTTCAAATTCAGAATCTCGAAATCTATGTAAATAAATAGATTATAGTGCGTCCAATCGTTTATTTAACTTTTGACAGATCACGCACATAAAGTTTTGTAATATTTTTTGATCAATGTACTAGAGGGAATACTGTACTTCATGGACGGGCTCCGCCCACTTAGAGATGTGTCATTCATAATGAATGACCACAGACTATAAAAACGGGTTTGAAATAAATCGATTATCGATTATATTAATAAAACATACAATAACATTATTGTGATTATATTTTATATCAAATCACACGGTCTCTAAACTTGAGTCACTGATATAAGAGGCCCATTATTACAGCTCTCCTTTTCAAAGTATTCACGAAGTCGCAAGACAAACTCTCTTGTTTGTCCTTTGAGCACCTTAATTTTTGGCATTTTGACAGTAACGAAGGGAGGGACGATACGCTCAACTCAACCAAACGTGAGAATTCACAAATAAATCAATACGGAGGAATAAAAATACTGAACTCGACGTATGAAAATGTGAATTATGACTAACTACAAAATGTCCGCTACGCGTCCGGTGTTGCGGTTTAATAATCGATAAAATTACGAAATTATCGGTAAAACAATGAGTGTGTTAAATCGATTAAAACTTCTTCATGTACAAAATCGATCGATAAAAGAAATCGAATCGGTAACGGGTCAGGGTATCACTATTTGATTAAGTATTAGAGCTGTCAAAAGTTAAATAAACGATTGGATACACTATAATTAGATGACTGGGTCGTTAACAGAAACGAATATTACAGAACATCTCGGAAAATATAATTATTAATGCTCTTCATTTCTATTACAAATTTTAATGAAATAAACATTGAAATATATATATATATATTTGACTGCCTCGGTGGCGCAGTGGTAGCGTAAGCGACTGCTGTGCTTGAGGTCTCGGGTTCGATTCCCGGGTCGGATCAGATGTTTGTATGACCTGCAAGTATTTGTTTCGGAGTTTGGGTGTTTTCTATCTATAATATGTATGTATTTAAAAAAAAAAGTATATATGTATTTATATCAGTTGTCTAGTACCCATAACACAAGCTCTGCTTAGTTTAGGACTAGATGGCGTTGTGTGTTAGATGTCCGAAATATTTATTATTTATTATTTACTAGTTGTTGCCCGCGGCTCCGCCCGCGTATATGTCGGTTATCGCGGCAAATAGTAGCCTATGTGTTATTCTGATGTATAAGCTATATTACTGTAAAGTTTCATCCAAATCCGTTCAGTAGTTTTTGCGTGAAAGAGTAACAAACATCCAAACATCCATCCATCCTTACAAACTTTCGCATTTATAATATTAGTAGGATATTGGTCAATTGAGTAGTCTAAAACAGTGACGTCACTGGAAAATGGATTGACAAATATAGAAGAAAACAAATGGTATTGGTATCTTATTGATGTGTCAATAGTTTAGCAGTCAATAGATTAAGCGAAGCCACAGATAATGCTAATATGTCTAAAATAACTATTTATTAATTTACATTCCAGCCGGGCTGTGTGAACACCACTGAAATGGACCCAAAGAAGTTGTCCCGCATCAACGCTTTGAAAGCCAAACGCCTCAGACAGTGTCAAGAGTTGATACTCCAGCATAACTTGAAGGTAGCTCTCAGGGTGGTTATCCATGTGGTGAAGGATAGGATAGTTAACTGTATCCCAAATAAATACCGATGTCTCCTTCATTCTATTACAAATTTAAATCTAACTAGCTGAACCCCGTTGTGTTACCGGCGGTTATCGTCGTACCGCGAGTAACGCCGCGGGACAAAGTTAGTCTAAAAAAAGTAGCCTAAGTTACTCCCTGGATCTTAAGCTTCCTGCCAGTGAAAGTCCCGTCAAAATCCGTCCAGCCGTTACAGAGATTACCCGAAAGAAACAGACAGATAGACAGACAAAAATTTTTTCAACTACATTTTTGGTATATGTACCGTGTATACATTTACATACATTAGTTAAAATTGGTTATTTTAATATTACAAACAGACGCTCCAATTTTATTTATTTGTATAGATTGAGTAGTCTAAAACAGTGACGTCACAAGTGTGTATTTGGTACATCTATACAAATAAATAAAATTGGATTGTCTGTTTGTAATATTAAAATAACCGCTTTTTACTAAATGCATATGTATGTATACACGCTACATATACCAAAAATGTAGTTAAATTTTTTTTTGCCTGTCTGTCTGTTTGTTCCGGGTAATCTCTGGAACGGCTGGACGGATTTTGACGGGACTTTCACTGGCAGGTAGCTGATGATCCGGGTAGTAACTCAGGCTACTTTTTTTAGACTAACTTTGTCGCGCGGTATTACTCGCGATACAACAATAACCGCGGGTAACACCGCGGGGTTCAGCTAGTTGCATATACAAAGTTATCGTTTTGACAGATGATAAAAAGTAACTGATTTGACTAAGGTGTCAACTACCCTATTAAGAATATGAAATGACACCACCCCTATTCACCCCGTGGGTGTCGTAAGAGCCGACTGAGGAAGCAAACTACCAGGACAACAGAACTGCAGAGAGAAGGAACACTTGACACAAACCATATACCAACACATCTGGACACCGTGGTAGGGTAGGACAAAACTTCTTTTAGGACCGTCCATTAATCACTTGAGGATTAAAGCGGGGGAAATATCACAAAATATCACAAATAAGGTATTTTACTATAAACGAGAAAAAATCTATCAAGTACAATTTTAACAAAAATGAAACCGACTTCAAGGTTCGACTCGATTTCTCTTGGATGCCATCATCAGATATTAATGTCCTTATCATGGTACCACCGTTGGGACATCTCCTTTTTATTAAAAAAATAAACATCGAAATTGGTTCATAAACGACGAAGTTAACCCCGAATACACATAAAAAAAATATATATATATACGGTTGAATTGAGAAACCTCCTCCTTTTTTTGAAGTCGGCTAAAAATATATTATTGAGATACCTTAGGCAAAAAGCAGTCGGAAAATTTTAGTTTTAGTTCATAAAATATAAAAAAAAATGTGTAAGTTTTCAGTTTTTTTAATCTGTTATTTAACATCATGAAATAGTAGCCGCCATGTTATTGTAAGCTAAAGTGTCAAATGTCAACTGTTGAGCGTATGCTCTATATTTGTTTTTGCTTACAAAGCGAACTGACGTCATTACCACAGAGCAATATGACGTGGACGCCATTTTGCGCCGTTTTTGACAAATTAGGATCCGATGGCGAAAGGTAGTATTATGATAATAGCGTTATATATTTGACTGCCTCGTTGGTCTCGTGGTCGGCGTGTGCGACTGCTGATTATGAGGTCTCGTGTTCGATTCCCGGGTCGGATCAAATGTTTGTATGATCTGCAAATATTTGTTTCGGAGTTTGGGTGTATAATATGTATGTATTTACAAAAAAAAGTATGTAAGTATTTATATCAGTTGTCTAGTACCCATAATACAAGCTCTGCTTAGCTTGGGACTAGATGGCGTTGTGTGTTAGATGTCCGAAATGTTTATTTATTTTATTTATTTATTTTATTATTTTACAGTCAAACCCAATAGTGACCATCACAAACCCACAAGAGAGCGAAGAGGAAATACAAAAGAGTTCCGAAAAAGCTATCAAAGAGAATGGTAAGAGAATAAATATTAATATTCTAAATGAGAAACTAAATATCTGTGAGATTCACAATCCTAAACTGCTTGACATATTGTGATGAACCTATAGAGACTGCTGTGCCTGAGGTCTCTAGTTGGAATCCTGCAAATATTTGTTTCCGAGTTTGGGTGTTTTTTTATATCTATATATAATATGTATGTATTTACCAAAAAAAGTAAATATGTATTTGTATCAGTTGTCTAGTACCCATAACACAAGCTCTAGTTAGCTTGGGACTAGATGGCGCTGTGTGTTAGATGTTCGAAATATTTATTCATTACTCAATTACAACAATAACCGCTGTGTTACCCGCTGTTATTGTTGTACCGCGAGTAACGCCGCAGGATAAAGTTAGTCTAAAAAAGTAAGTAAGCCTAAGTTACTCCCTGGATCATCAGGTACCTGCCAGTGAAAGTCCCGTCAAAATCCAGAGATTACCCGGAAAACAGACAGACAGACAAAAAAAATATTAACTACATTTTTGGTATATGTATACATACATGTGCATTTATTAAAAAGCGGTTATTTTAATATTACAAACAGACACTCCAATTTTATTTATTTGTATAGATATTATTATTCTTTTGGTTCTTCTCTTAGACCCCAGGTTACGAGGTAACTTTTCCAGATCTATGGCCTGTTTAAGTAATATTCAGTGACAGCGTTCGTGCTGTCGTATTTCGTTGGTGTCTGCTCTTCCACTGTAACCTTTTTTTTTTTTTTCTTTTTCTTTTTTTTTTTTTTTTTTTTTTTTTTTATGTTTGACCCCGCCATAATGACTCTACTCTACTGATGGAAAGCATAAGCAGAATCCAAGAGTGATGGTCACCAGACTGCGAACGCAGACAATGCAACAATGCAGCATGGTGACCCACACCATGGCGGGCTAGTGATGCTTTCGCATCATTGTACCTCCGGTCACGCACTCACCAACGAAACACGACAGCATGATCGCTGTCATTTTACGTTGATTTTCTGTGCTCAGGTAGTACCGCCCCGCGAGAGCCGGCCCGTTCGTGCTGAAATCAGCGTGGCTCTACTACCTTGAAAACCTCATATAATATTTTCGTTTTTATTTATCTTAGGTGAACCATCACAATCAGAGATAGTAGACATGAAAGATGGTATACCAGGGGTCCATATCAAGGAGAAAGCGCGTACCATAGAGCAACAGATAGAGGCGGCTCGACGGCAGGTCTCTATGCTCAAGGCCCGACTGGAGAGACGGAATGTGCGAGTTAGCAAGGTCGCTCAGATGTGAGTATACTTACTTAGTGCTTTCTATTGAGTGCTGCGGGTTCGAATCCCATATATGACTGCCTCGTTGGTCTCGCGGTTGGCATGAGCGACTGCTGATCATGAGGTCTCGGGTTCGATTCCCGGTTCGGACCAAATGTTTGTTGGATCTACAAATATTTGTTTCGGAGTTTGGGTGTGTTCTATCTATAATATGTATGTATTTACAAAAAAAAAGTATATATGTATTTGTATCAGTTGTCTAGTACCCATAACACAAGCTCTGCTTAGCTTGGGACTAGATGGCGTTGTGTGATAGATGTCTGAAATATTTATTTATTTATTTATATAGGACAAATATAGGCAGCCCGACGGTAGGTCAAAAGGAGGAAAATCTTTTTTACTATAACGGCTTCAAACGATTTATCTGTAAAGTGAGTCATGATTCCAGTTTGTCGATATACATGCATTATCTGAGAGGTCTCGGGTTCGATTCTCGATTCGGACCAAATGTTTGTATGATCTGCAAATATTTGTTTCGGAATTTGGGTACTTTCTATGTTTAATATGTATTTCCAAAAAAAGTATTTATATCATTTGTCTAGTACCCATAACACAAGCTCTTCTTAGCTTGGGACTAGATGGCGCTGTGTGTTAGATGTCCGAAATGTTTATTATTAACTAGCTGTTCCCGCTACTTCTTACACGTGACATTTGGATTTTCAAGTTAATTTAATTTTTTTACCGTTTAAACCTTCTCTCGACTACGACAAACATTTGAAAACCAAAATCAGCTAAATCGGCCTAGCCGTTCTCGAGTTTTAGCGAGACAAACGAACAGCAATTGATTTTTATATATAAGAAGACTAGTTGTTGCACGCGGCTAAACCCGCGTGTATGTCGGTTATCGCGGTAAATAGTAGCCTATGTGTAAGCTATATTACTGTAAAGTTTCATCCAAATCTGTTCAGTAGTGTTTGCGTGAAAGAGTAACAAACATCCATCCATCCATCTATACTAATATATAAAGCTGAAGAGTTTGTTTGTTTGTTTGTTTGAACACGCTAATCTCAGGAACCGCTGGCCCGATTTGAAAAATTCTTTCAGTGGTGGATAGTCCATTTATCGAGGAAGGCTATAGGGTATATATCATCACGCTACTACTAATAGGAGCGGAGCAACAATGAAGAATGTTTCAAAAACGGGGGAAATTTTCACGCTACGGGCAATATAAGGCGCAAACGAGGTTGCGTGGGTTAGCTAGTATAATACATAATTTGTTGTCATTTATTCCAGGTTCATATCGTACTGCGAACAGTATGGAGAGTACGATGCTTTCCTCACTCCTCCAGAGTGGCCCAACCCTTGGATCAGCGACACCACCGAGATGTGGGACCAGGAGAAACAGTGGTATGGGTATTGTTTATCATATAGCCGAACTAGCTTTTAATCACGGCTTCGCTTGCGGTAGTTATTTTTTTTTAATGGAATAAAGGGCAAACGAGCAGACGTATCGCCTGATGGTAAGCGATTACCGCCGCCCATGGACACTAGAGGCGTCACAAGTGCGTTGCCGACCTTTGGGGATGGGTCACTCATTCGGTGAAACACAGCTCTGTGGCTGTTTCACACTGGTTTTCTGTGAGGCAGTGGTATCACTCAGCATGCCAAACTGTGTTGGTTATTAAGTTAAAGGATTAACCTCGCGAAGTTTTAAAAGGAAATCTCGGTGCTCCATAGAAACTTTGGAGCCCCATTTCAACCCTTAAGGGTGCATTTTAAAAATCCATTCTTAGCGCACGGCCACATCACTGTATGTGTGCTAAACTTCAGCACAATCCGTTCAGTGGTTTGAGGAGTGCGTTGATAAATTAGTCAGTAACGGTTGCCTTTTTTAAATACAGATTTAGTCTAAGTAAATCTACCAGTGAAAGTCCTGTCAGAATAGGTCCAGCCGTTCCAGATATTAGTCGGAACAGACAGACAGACTAGCCTGCCTTCGCAAGGGTCCAATCGGCGTCGTTGCCCGCTCTGCCCATGCTTTTTAAAGAAGGAGGAATGGGGAGGAGGTCGGAAAAGGAGGAAGGGAGAGGAAATGGGGAGGAGGACGTAGGAGGAGGAATGGGGAGGAGGTCTGAAAAGGAGGAAGGGAGAGGGAATGGGGAGGAGGACGTAGGAGGAGGAATGGGGAGGAGGGAGAGGGAATGGGGAGGAGGACGTAGGAGGAGGAAGGGGATATCTTATAAGATATTAATTTCAACAATATGCTATATTTTCTGTTGTGTAAATAACTGACATCTACTTTCTTTCAGCAAGGAGCCATTACCCTTGCGTCGGGTGCGTAGATGGTCTTTCGGTCTTCGGGAACTTCTCCAAGACAACGCTGGGAAGGAACATTTCGCCAAGTTTTTGTCCAAGGAATTTAGCGGAGAGAATCTCAAGTAAGTTTTTGACTGACATCCTGGTTGTTGAGCTTAATTCAATGCAAGCAACGTTTATGAAATAGGGGACAAACAAACAAATGGGTCAACTGACGGTAAATGATTAACGCTACTCATGAACACTTGAAAATCGATAGTCATATTTTTTTTTTCACGTTCACACAACGCTTTCTAGTCCTAAACTAAGTAGGATACTAGACAACTGATATAAATATATTTAATATATTATGTACTTTTGTTTTCGTAATTTCATACATATTATACATAGAAAACACCTAGACTTTACCCGGAAATCGAACCCGCGATCTCAAGCACATCAGCATACAATGCGCCGCCGAGACAGTCAAAATGCATTGTTGTCTTTTAAGTGCTTCATATCTCTTCCTTCTTCCTCCTCCCCTTCCTCCTCCACCTATTCATACTTCTATAATAATAATAATAATAATAATAATATATTTATTTGCTTTAAACATGGTATACAAAGATCTTACATTTTATCATTTTTAGAGCACATACATGTTTCGCTAATATAAACTAGCATGCAAAAGCTTCAATAGACTACGAAAACGTAGTCTATTGAAGAAACGTCTTAATACTATAAAAACTATTATCTAGTAGCCATGCATGTAACTTAACTTTAAAGAGTCTTAAATTTAATGTTTTTATTTGTTTGGGTAACTTATTATAGATGCGAACACACATAGCTAAGCAGTTTTTGTTGTATTTAGTAGATCGGGGAATGTCATATAATACTAATCTATGTGGATCTCTTCTATTGCGTGGATTTATGTCATTTGCGGTGGTAAATAAATGTAAGTTCTTTCTAACGAACATGCAAGTTTCGTATATATATAAGGACGGAAGCGGTAACAAGCCAAGGTTTTTAAAGTATGGTTGACACGATTCATCCATCTGCAGTCCGCACATTGCTCTGATGCACTTTTTTTGTGATACGAAAGCTCTATCCACTTCAGTACTATTTCCCCACATAACTAAGCCATAACGCAGCACTGATTCAACGTACGCAGAGTAGGAAATTACAGCAGTTTTAATATTAGTAATATTTTTTATCTGTCTAAGAGCATACACAAATTTATTTATTTTAATTGATAGATTTTCCACTTGCATTTTCCAGTTTAAATTTGCGTCTATGGTTACGCCTAGAAACTTTGTGTGTGTTAATTCTTTAATTTTTGGGATGTTCAGTTTGAAGTTATATTTATGGTTATAAGATTGATTAAATTGAATGTATGTGGATTTATCAAGGTTAATACTCAGATTATGAATAGTTAACCAATGAACTAAATTATCTATGGTATTATTGATGTCAGTTTCGTGGTCACTAACTGTGTTGGTTTTTTTATCAGTGGTGACAATAATTGATATGTCATCAGCATATAATATGCAATTGTGATTGGTTATTTCCGTGATATTATTGACATATAAAAGGAACAGTATTGGACCTAATATGCTCCCCTGCGGGACTCCAAGTGTGTTCAAACTGTAATCCGATGAATGTGGTATCATGTCTTTATTTTCATCTATCTTAGTGATAGTGACACACTGTTTCCTGTTGCTCAGATATGAGGATATCCAATTTAATGTAGGGCCTCTGATCCCGATGGATTGTAGTTTTTGGTGCAGTATATCGTGGGATACCAGATCGAATGCCTTTGACATATCAAAGAACAGACCCGTAGTTAGACGGTTATTATTAACATTGGTCAAAACAGTTTGCATAAGGGTGTAGATGGCTAATGTTGTAGATTTGTGTTTTTGAAATCCGTATTGTTCCTTTTTAATAATATTAAATTTGTTACAGTAATCGACTAGTCTTTTATACATACATTTTTCATAAATTTTTGATATGATGGGAATTAGTGTAATGGGTCGATAATTGTTAATGTCGGTTTTTTCTCCTTTTTTAAATAGAGGCTTGACAATTGATAATTTTAAACTGTCTGGGAAGATTCCATTTGCAAATGACAAATTAATTAAATGTGTTAAGATACTTGTTATTTCACCAACACATGATTTTATGACTTTTGTGGTAATTTCATCGTAACCTACAGAATTTGTGTTTTTAAGAGACATAATTTCGTTTTTGACTTCTGTTTCTGACATAGGTTTAAGAAACATAGAGTTAATTGCTGAAGCTGTTATAATGTTCCTGTAGTGATGATTTTCGTTTATTGACTGATGCGTCAAATTGATGTAATGATCATTGAAGGCAGTGGCGATTTTTTTGGGGTCTGTGAGTGTCTTATTTTGCAATTTAATAAGTTCAATATTGTCTTTGGAGTTTGTGTCCAATATTTCGTTTTTAATGACCGTCCATGTGGCTTTACATTTATTATCGTTCTTATTTATATAATGGATATTTGAGTTCTTTTTTGATTGATAAATTAGCTTTCTTAGCATTTTGGAATATGTCATGTATTTATTTTTATTGGCCGTAGTTTTATTTTTATAGTACTGAAAACGCAATTGGCGTTTAGTTTTACAACTGCATTTCAAGCCTTTACTCATCCAAATTTTATTTCTATTATTGTTAACATTAATTTTTAATTTGTGTTTTGGGAAACAGAGGTTATGAAATAGGCAAAATAATTTATGAAAAGCATCAAATGCAACATTTGCGTTGTTTTCCATGTAAACTTCTGACCACGATAATTGTTGTAAGCATTCTCTAAATTTACGAGTATTGTCTAGGCTATAGTCTCTTTTATAAACGTTATATGTAGCGAGCTTTTGCAGTTTGTGCTTTAGAGAGAAGCTTAACATTTGCGCTGTCTCATGATCAGAAAGATGTAGTGGGAGAACTGTTCCAATTGCATCAGGAATGTTGCTCCATATATGATCAATACAAGATGTTTTCCTCGTAGGTACATCGATATGTATTCGCATATTGTGATTATAAGATAAGTCTAGCAGCTCGTTTGTAATATGACTTTTCTTTAGGATATTTATATTAAAGTCACCTGCTATGACAAAGTGCATCTTTGAATTATATTTTGTGATGAGCTCATAAAGGAGATTATTTAATTTAGTTAAGAATATAGTGGGATCAGATTGGGGCGTTCTATACACACAAATTACTAATAACTTGTTAGATATCAGTTCGATACCACATATTTCAAAGGTATTTTGTTGGGCATAAGATTTTAAAAAAGATAGTTCTTTATAACTGAGTCCCTTTTTTACCAATATACACGTGCCGCCTCTTTGTTTCTCTCGACAATAATTAGCAGCCATGTCGTAATTAAATATTTTTATGTAATGTTCATAACCTCTTTTTATGAAGGTCGCCTCTTCCTTCCTACTTTCCCTTCCTCCTTCCCCTTTCTCCTAACTCTTTCTACTCCTCCTTCAACGCCTAGTTTATTATTTAGAATCTCTTTTTTTCTTTCTCTCTCTCTCGCTCTCCCGCTTTCGCAAACTCTCGCGTTTGTCTGTCCGCTGTCTAGTAATACCTAAAATTTAAAATCATCTACTTTACCAGGTTCTGGTTGGCAGTGCAAGAGTTGAAGGCGCTTCCGATACGTAGAGTATCAGCTCGCGCCAAGGAAATATGGAAGGAGTACCTCGCAGCTGACGCTCCTTCTCCTATCAATATTGACGCAACCAGCAGGTAAATATCAAGAGCCTTTCACTGTACACTGCTGGGTGTACCCTTCTCGTTAGGAAGGAGGCTTCGTCCTACCATACCATGCTGGGTTTGTGTCAAGACTGGGAGGGTCCGGATGTGTTAATAGTAGCAGTTCTCAGATCCCTCCCGTCTCAGGCGCAGAGTGGCACACCGTGTGGTGTTAGTCGGTTCGATTCCGACACACCGCCCCATAGCAAACCTCCGCGGGGTGACGGCCCGAGGTTTTAAAAGATAAAAAAAAAGATTTGTGTCAAGTGTTCCTTTTCTTTTATGATCGGCTAGCGAGTAGGGCCATCTTCATATGTATGTATACGCGGTACATAAACAGAATACGTAGTTAAAAAAAATTTTGTCTGTCTGTCTGTTTGTTCCGGGTAATCTCTGGAACGGCTAGACGGATTTTGACGGGACTTTCACTGGCAGGGAGCTGATGATCCAGGGAGTAACTTAGGCTACTTTTTTTAGGCTAACTTTGTCCCGCGGCCTTTTTTTTTTTTTTTTTTTTTTTTATGTTTGACCCTGCCAAAATGACTCTACTCTGCCTGATGGAAAGCATGAGTAGAATCCAAGAGTGGTGGTCACCATACTGCGAATGCAGACAATGCAGCATGGTGACCCACACCATGGCGGGCTAGTGATGCTTCTGCATCATTGTGCCTCCGGTCTCGCACTCACCAACGAAACACGACAGCATGATCGTTGTCATTTTACGTTGATTTTCTGTGCTCAGGTAGTACCGCCCCGCGAGAGCCAGCCCATTCGTGCTGAAATCAGCGTGGCTCTACTACCTTGAAAACGGGCCTTACGTGCGGTACAACAATAACCGCGGGTAACACCGTGGGGTTCAGCTATTTAAAATATTTGTTATTCTTTTCAGGGAATTGACGCGTGTCAAAGTGGAATCCGGGACAGCCGACAGATATTGCTTCGACCAAGCTCAGGTTAGTACAACTTTATAAATAACTAGCTGCCCCGGCAAACGTCGTTTTGCCATAAAAAATGTTTAAGGATGGGTGACCCTTACCATTTAGGGGGATGAAAAATAGATGTTGGCCTATTCTCAGACCTACTCAATATGCTCACAAAATTTAATGAGAATCGGTCAAGCCGTTTCGGAGGAGTATGGCAACGAAAACTGTGACACGAGAATTTTATATATTACATGTTAAAATCTTTGTAGAGTACGCGACTGTTGTGAATGTCTCGAGTTTGATTCCCGGGTCGGACAAATGTTTTTACGATCTGCAAATTTATGTTTCCGAGTTTGAGTGTTTTCTATGTATAATTTGTATGTATTTACATACCCATAGTACAAGCTCTGCTTAGTTTAAAACTAGATGGCGTTGTCTGTCAGACGTCCGATTTTTTTGAAGTGAAAACTTTTTAAACCACGCTGAGCACTTTTTGATAAGTGAAAAATCTTATGATTTCGCGTCACCGACATGTTGATGTTTCATGTTGATAATTTTGAAATTCCTAATTTTCTAAATAACATTCTAAGTTATAAGCTTTCACTTCTATCGGCTGCCCTTATGACTGCCTTTTTCTTTATGTATGGCCTGTCAATGTGACTACTCTGCCTGATGGAAAGCATGAGTAGAATCCAAAAATGGTGGTCACTAAACTCTTTGCTCGTACAGACAATAATAATAATAATAAACATTTCGGACGGAATATTAGATAACACATAACGGCATCTAGTCCCAAGCTGATATAAATACATATACACTTTTTTTTTTGTAAATACATATTATACATAGAAAACACCCAAACTCCGTAACAAATATTTGTAGATCATACAAACATTTGGTCCGACCCGGGAAACGAACCCGAGACCTCAAGCACAGGAGTCGCATACGCTACCAATGTGCCAACGAGACAGTGGGTCACAATGCAACAATGCAGCATGGTGACCCACACCATGGCGGCCTAGTGTTGATATATTTATTTAAATGCACTATTTCATTTCTGTTATAGGCTCATGTGTACCACCTGATGAAGTCGGACAGTTATTCAAGATACTTGAGGTCCGAGATGTATAAGGACTATCTCAATGGGTCTAAGAAAAAGGTATTTTTTAGATTTATATATATATATATATATATACACTAGCTGTTGCCCGCGGTTCCGCCCGCGTGTGTGTCGGTTATCGCGGCAAATAGTAGCCTACTAGCTGACCCACGCCACCTCGTTTGCGCCTTATATTGCTCATAGCGTGAAAATTTCGCCCGTTTTTGAAACATTCTTCATTGTTGCTCCTCTCCTATTAGTAGTAGCGTGATGATATATACCCTATAGCCTTCCTCGATAAATGGACTATTCAACACCGAAAGAATTTTTCAAATTGGACCAGCGGTTCCCGAGATTAGCGTGTTCAAACAAACAAACAAACAAACAAACAAACAAACAAACAAACAAACTCTTCAGCTTTATATATTAGTATAGATGTGTTATTCTGATATATAAGCTATATTACTGTAAAGTTTCATCCAAATCCGTTCAGTAGTTTTTGCGTGAAGAAGTAACAAACATACACACTCACAAACTGTCGCCTTTATATATTAGTGTGATAGACAGTAACTTCATGAAACAATTTAATTTCAATGTATTTCTTTATTACTATTACTAGTTGTTGCCCGCGGCTCCGCCCGCGTGTATGTCGGTTGTCGCGGCAAATAGTAGCCTATGTATTATTCTGATGTATAAGCTATGTTACTGTAAAGTTTCATCCAGATCCGTTCAGTAGTTTTTGCGTGAAGAAGTGACTAACATACACACTCACAAATTTTCGCCTTTATATATTAGTGTAATTTGACTGCCTCGGTGGCGCAGTGGTAGCGTATGCGACTGCTGTGCTTGAGGTCTCGGGTTTGATTCCCGGGTCGGATCAAATCTTTGTATTATCTGCAAACATTTGTTTCGGAATTTGGATGTTTTCTATCTATAATATAAATGTATTTACAAAATAAAGTATATATGTATTTGTATCAGTTGTCTAGTACCCATAACACAAGCTCCGCTTAGCTTGGGACTAGATGGCGTTGTGTGTTAGATGTCCGGAATATTTATTATAATATTTGTTTTATTTCTTTCACAGACTTCAGTGAAAGGGATTCGTTCAATAGTGTCGTTCACAGCTCGCAAAGAAACCTCAGCGAATTGAAGAAAAAACGCACAGACATACTTAATTATATATAGAAATTTCTCTTAAATTAATATCTGTTCGAAAATCTATAACAATAAGATATAAATGAGACGGAAAAATGATACTCTCTATTTGTTTGAGAAAATAATTATATATAGAAAAACACAGTTAAATAATAAATTTAAGAGTATTCTGTTGATTTCCAGAATTACAGGTCTATGAGGACTAATTTTAGGTATGGTAACCGCTTACCGTGAGGTGTCCTAAAGCCAATTGGTCTAGTTTTCTTGTGCCATTTTTGTTATACTTAACACTTGTTTTATTTCTTACTTGTAGTGCTTCTATAAGCCGTTCGCGTTAAGAAAATAATGACGTATAAAGGTCTCATCGCTGACCAATCAATCATTATTGTTGACTGATTATTCCTACTGCGCCAACTGTCGTGGGTTCAAATCCCACATGGGACATCACTTTGTGTGATCTACAAATTGTTGTTCTGAGTTTGGGTGTTCTTGTGTCCGTTTCATGTATGTTTGTAAAGTCCCCGCGACACAGGACCTTTATTGCAGGAGTTGAATTTTTTTTTTTAATATACCCATAAAGGTAGTAGAGCTACGTTGACTTCATCATTTGACTGCCTCGTTGGTCTAACGGTTGGCGTGTGCTGATCATGAGGTCTCGGGTTCGATTCCCGGGTCGGACCAAATGTTTGTATGATCTACAAATATTTGTTTCGGAGTTTGGGTGTTTTCTATGTATAATATGTATGTATTTACAAAAAAAAAGTATATATGTGTTTATATCAGTTGTCTAGTACCCATAACACAAGCTCTGCTTAGCTTGGGACTAGATGGCGTTGTGTGTTAGATGTCAGAAATATTTATTTATTTATTTATTTATTACGGTTAGGTCAGCTGACCGGGAGCCCCGGTCAGCTGAGATTATCTCTCTTATAAAAGATCACCCTAAAGTGACAGCGATCATACTGTCGTGTTTCGTTGGTGAGTGCGAGACCGGAGGCCCAATGATGCAGAAGCATTACTAGCCCGCCATGGTGTGGGTCACCATGCTGCATTGTTGCATTGTATTTTTTTTTTTTTAATTTATGTAAACAATGACATCTTACACATTACAATCAATTAAATACTCGCCAAGCTGTTACGCTTGTTGGCGAGAAGCGCTCTTAATAACATATTACATAAACATCCTTTACCACAGTACTACAATATAAAATGTCTATTTCTATGTATGCCTTCGCAATGAGTATGGTGACCACCACTTTTAGATTCTGCTCATGCTTTCCATCAGGCGGAGTAGAGTCATTGTGATTGTAAAAAAAACCATTCTTAATGTCTTAGAACTTCTGATTGGTCAACTCAGAACATCACTATTTTCTTAGCGAGAATGAATTTCGGAGTATTTTATGCTCAGTACTGCATATATTATATATGTATTACATAACTCAATATATATTAGTATGTATTAGCTATCTTCAAGTATTATACATCTACATGATGTATCTCCAGCAAAGAGAATTAACGAAACCATGACTTAAAACCATAATTTCGGATGATTTTCACCAAAGGATAGATTTTAATAGTTTTTTTTTTAAATGAATTTCAATATTCAACTTTTCTTACAGAAATATCAATCCTCAGTATTGTATATAAAGTCGGATTTTCAAATTCATCTGTTCGACTGCCTCAGTGGCACAGTGGTAGCGTAAACGACTGCTGTTCTTGAAGTCTCGGGTTCGATTTCCGGGTCTGATCAAATGTTTATATGTCCTGCTAATATTTGTTACGGAATTTGGGTGTAAAAAAAGTATATATGTATTAATATCCATAACACAAGCCCTGATTAGTTTGGGCCTAGATGGCGTTGTATGTTAGATGTCCGAAATATTTATGTGAAAGTAATTACGCTAAAGTCGTGGTTTTGATAATTATCTTCTTGTTATGTATAGACGATATATATTCTATTAATAAAAAAAAATTAGAAAGTGCTATTTAGAAACCTCAAATGTTGATAATGTTTAAAAAGTAATTGTTTTATGGTACAACTAATATTTTCTAATTGTTTGGATGAATTCGAGTGATACCAAAGCCTCATAAACAACTACATTCTTTGAAACATAGCTTGGTCTCCGTCACAGCTGTCACTAATGTCATTTTGGAACTTACGAGGTACATTTAGGCGTGAGTTCTTTAATTTTAATGTATTGTACTTCGTTTGTGACAAAACTGACACAATAGGTGATATAGTTTAAAATTGCTTGTTCAAAGTGATTTTCTCTAAAAAATATCGTTACAAAAGTCGGTTACAAACAAACGAAAATACAAGCTAATAAAAACGTGGTAAAACTTATCTAAACCTTCGAGTATTTGGTATTTAAACCTATCTAATCCACTATCCACTCGAAAATATAAGTTGTACTATAAAATAGTTTTTTTAATATTCTATTAAGAGATTGAATGTTAGAAAACCAATTTAAATATGATATTAAAATTAGACAATTTCGATTGTAACGCAATAATATTGTATAATTAGGTATAAATACTTCTAACAATTTGTGTTTTTTGTCTTTGGTCACTGTCCATAGATAATCTGATTGATTGTTTATGCTAACTGATCATAGACAATGCGAATAACATCTGATTGCCTATTATCACTGACTATAGACAATGTCACTGATAATAGATAATTTGACTGACAGGTGATTCTTTGTCTGTGGTCACTGATCATAGACAATGGTTAGACATGTCCATACCCTGGACGGTGTGACTGACATTTGGTCATTTGCTTCTGGTCATTGTACACTATTCCAATTATCGCACTTTTTATTGTTTAAATTCAATTATTTATAGAACTATCAGTCAGGTTACAGCTAAATGTGGTAAATATTAAGTAATAAATAAAAAAAAATCTTTGTGTACCTTCAGAAGGTCAATTCTTATGATAAAAATTCCATCAAAAATTTAATTCGGATCCTTAAAATAAATTTCTTTCAGAAACATCCAGATAAAAATAAATATCAAATGCTTATGCTTATAAATGTTTGATTTAAACGGGCATCGAACCCGATATCAATCCCTTACTTAATTTTCTACGCCAACAGGCCGTCAATTCCATAGAATCGGATCGGAACTGATTTTCAAAAGAATTTTTGTTACGAGAATTGATTTTCAGATATCCGCCGATTCGGATACAAATATCCGAAACATGACTACGTTAAACTCTATAAGGTCTATTTAATCTGTTCTAGGTATTTGGTCATACATCTCGATTAATCCATAGAGTCTCACCAAACCAAAGTTTTTTTTTTTATAATAATTTGACAAAAAGACTGTTTAAAAGATACTGCCCTGTTTTTCGTTTCTTTTATTTAAACTCATAAATAATAAATTGTACATATAATTATGATAGTTTTGTTTTTAAGTTGGTACTTATTTAAAAGATTATTTAAGATATTATTCGCGATAAGAATATAGTGACGTATTTATCAAGCCTCGCTTTCTCTGATAGAACTCTCCATAAAAAGAGGTTTTGTCCAACTTGTTTATGTTTGGTTTGTGCTAAGTCTGGGAGGGGTCCGGATGTGTTAATAACAGCAGTTCCCGGATCCCGCCCGTCTCAGGCGCAGAGTGGCACACCGTGTGGTTTTAGTCGGTTCGATTCCGACACACCGCCCCATAGCAAACCCCGACGGGGTTGTGTTGTCCTGGTAGTTGGTCCTCCCTTAGTCGGCTCTTACGACACCCATGGGGTGAATAGGGGTGGTGTTACTTTGTATTCTTAATCTGTGAACTGTGTTAACAACACGAGGCTTGATTATTCGTCACTATTTTTTTAACGCGAATGGAACAGTAATGAGTTGAAAACAAACAATTTGTCTTTTCAGCGTTTTTTTTTTTGTAAATTTATTATTACTTGTTAGTGGATAGTAATTGTTAAATAATTTAAATAACTGTCCGTATAGAAATTTAATATCATATCAGAAATGCAATAATATAAATTATTTTTAAATTTATGCGCTCTGTGACAAATACATTTGTTTATATTCTCGAACTATAGTCGTTATAGCTTGATCAGTAGAACAAGTTCTAAAGTGACACTAGTGACAGCTGTCATCTGTGACATCTGTCACTAGTGTCATTTTAGAACTTACAAGGTACGTTAAATGTGTGAAATTGATTTTTAGAATGTATTGCACTTCATTAGTGACAAAACTGGCACGTAAATAATAATGATATAGGTGTGACAAAATAAAATCGGTTGTTCAAAGTTACTTCTCCGGTTTCGTATCCCATCCGAAACGGAGATCAGGATATATTTTAAGGACTAGCGCTATTACCTGCGGATAAGCGTGTTTTGACGTGACAACGTCTGATAAATTGATGGACGCTGGCTGCATGTACGAAAAAGGATGACTCTTTGTCCTGTTACGCTCATTGTCCCGTTACTTAACTGTCCCGTTACGCTCATTGTACGTCTTTATATGTATGTATCAATGTTTTGTTATGACGTTGTCACGTTGAATTATCGTCCGTAAACCGACTTTAGACAACCAAATTTTTTTTCTATTTCGAGTTCTTACTTTTAAAATAACGATCTTCATTACAACCGAACATTTATTACCCCTTGAAGGTAAAATTTCAAGAAACCTTGTAGCATTTGCAACATAAAAAAAAACTGGCCAAGTGTGATTCGATTCACCTCGTGCTCTTTTGATTCCCTCGGTAACGCTCAGGCTTCTAATTTTTTTAATAAATTTAAGAATCCTACGCTTGTTTGTTCATCAAAATTGAGCACGCGGTTGAAAAGCAAATTTACACGTTTAATAAGTAACTGTTAGCTTTTATCAAAAAGGTCGGAATTACTCTCTCCTCCATTACATTGTGTTATTATTTAGACTGAAAATCCCTTCCAATAAATTAATTTAATAATTTTTAGATTATAAGTAAATTAATACTATATTTAGTCTACGGGATTTGAACTTACAAATAGATACTTAAAAATAAAAGGAAAAAAAATCATTTATAATGTGAAACATTTCGTCCCCCACTGTCAAAGGGACGGAAGTGGGTAACAGGAAATCAAACCACTTTCACAACTTGCTGATAAACTTACTGATAGACTATTTTGAACTTATCTGACAGATAAATTACTAAAATTTCGGAACCCTTGGATACAGACATACTTACCGGAATAGCTTTTGCCTGCGGTAAATAGTAGCCAATGTTATTTGTATGAATAAGCTAAATTACTGTAAAGTTTAATCTATACCTGTTTAGTAGTTTTTACGTGAAACAGTAACAAACACACTAACTTTTAAACTTTCGCGTTCCATGATACGTTATCAATTATTTTAACGGGAATTAACGCGATCACTTATTAAAAGGTATTACATACCTCTGATTTGCCTGACGTTTCGACCAAAGCGGTTATTTTAATATTACAAACAGACACTCCAATTCTATTTATCTAAACCTTCCTCTTGAATCCCTCTATTTATTACTGACAACTCTATTAGACTTTATTTTATACCATAGTACCTGGAAGATCGAGACACTATCTATTTATTTATAAATTTACGTATTTCTTTTTGTTAATTTTCTGAAAATGATTCCTATCTAGCTAGATTGATTTATTAGACTGCCTCGTTGGTCTCGCGGTCGGCGTGTGCGACTGCTGATCATGAGGTCTCGGGTTCGATTCCCGGGTCGGACCAAATGTTTGTATGATCTACAAATTATATTTGTTTCGGAGTTTGGGTATTTTCTATGTATAATATGTATGTGTTTACAAAAAAAAAGTATATATGTTTTTGTATCAGTTGTCTAGTACCCATAACACAAGCTCTACTTAGCTTGGGACTAGATGGCATTGTGTGTTAGATGTTCGAAATTTATTTATTATTTATTTCCCTCGAAACCCTATGCATACTCAATTTCATGCAAAGCAAAGCATGGCGCCGAAACCCCCCTGTGACCTAAATTTCATGAAAATCGTTCAAGCCGTTTCCAAGATTCAGATTTACGTATACACACACACATACAGTCAGGTTAGCTATCTGCAACTTATCAGTAACTTCTGAAACTGGTCCAAGGTTCATATTTTAGTTCAAAAAAGTAGTTTTTATGTAATAATGTTAATTATAGCGTCATATCTTTTGATCATTACTTAAATTAAGTAGTATATATATAAAATATAAGTATTGTCTGTCATTCATTTTATGGTTGATGAAAAAATAAATACTAATCTATACAATTAAATAAAATATGAGTGTATGTATGTAATATTAAAATAACCGCTTTTTACTAAATGCATATGTATGTAAACACGGTACATATACCAAAATAACATTTTTTTTTTCAATTGTTGTATGTCTGTTTGTTCAGGCTACTCTGGAACGGCTGGACCGATTTTGACGGGACTTTCACTGATAGGTAGCTGATGATATAAAAATAACTTAGGCTACTTTTTTTTAGACTAGCTTCGCCCAGCGGTGTTATTCGCGTTACGACAATAACCGCGGGTCCCGGGTGTTCAGCTAGTACCTCCATATGCATCTAGTAAAAAGCTGTTATATTAACAATTGTTTTTTACGGGAATTGACGCGATCACTTATTAAAAGGTATTACATATCTCTGATTTGGCTGACGTTTCGACCAGGTTGCACTGGCCGTGGTCACAGGCTGAGTCTGTGACCACGTAAAAAATAATTGTTAATATATCATGGAACGCGAAAGTTTAAAGTTAGAAAAAGCTGTTAATTTAAAATTACAAACCTCGACGCTTCCTACAGCTACTACGAGTACAAACCTTACACGGGACAACACGTGTGTTCCACAAATTCGTTTCACGTATGTTTTTAAAGCCCCCCACGACACAAGATGCTTTCTCAGTGCGGGAGTTGCATTTAAAACTAAATTTATTTATAGCCATGGTAACATTTTAACTGAAATTGTCTATGAAAGTCGATAATGTTGCAATCTATGACGAGTAATAATTATATAATCAAAGATTTTAATTTTAAATATATATGTACCTTTAGGATTGTACCAAAGTGTATTTAAGAAATAAATTATTTTAAAATGTATAAGCATTTTTAATTTTTACCCGACTACGGTAAAGCCAAACGAGGGTTATGATTTTCACAGGCTATGTATGTATGTTCATTTGTTCTACATAGCTCCTAAACTACTCATTAGAACTGAACAAACGAGGTGTCGTTAGAAGTGTCTTGATCGTCCTCTGGTTATAGGCTATATGACGTGTCACTGAATGTAATGTGGCGCCCTCTAGCCGGCGTAAAGTACTGTACAAAAATTGAAATTTGAGATGAATATGCCGCATTTGGTATCATACGAAAGGCGTTACTTGTTCATTTCAAATATATATATACATATATTATATCTATACAACTAAATAAAATTGGAGTGCATTTGTAATATTAAAATAACCGCTTTCTACTAAGTGAAAGTCCCGTCAAAATCCGTCCAGCCGTTCCAGAGCTTACCCGTAACAAACAGACTACAGACAGCCAAAAATTTTTTTGAATACTTCTTTGGTACATGTACCGTGTATACATACATATGCATTTAGTAAAAAGCGGTTATTTTAATATTACAAACAGACACTTCAATTTTATTTATTTGTATAGATATATTTTATTAGCATTTTTTCGTTAGTTTGTCCGTATTTATAGTATGAGCCTGCAAAAGAGACTCTTACTCTGCCTGATGGAAAGCATGAGCAGAATCCAAGAGTAGTGGTCACCATACTCATTGCGAATGCAAACAATGCTGCATGGTGACCCACACACACTATGGCTACTATTGAGACGCTTCTGCATCATTGGACATCCCGTCTCGCACTCACCAACGAAACACGACAAGTATACGCTAACCAGATGTGTTGGTATAAAGTTTGTGTCAAGTGTTCCTTCTCTCTGCAGTTCTGTTGTCCTGGTAGTTTGCTCCCTCAGTCGGCTCTTACGACACCCACGGGGTGAATAGGAATGGTGATACTCTGTATTCTTCAGCCGTCACCACACATATAACTTTCTTGGAAATTTACAGTTAAAAATTGAACAATTTGTTTTTGAGAATATCAAAATAATAAATTTTCCTTCACGTAAAATATTGCAACTGTACAAACAATGAGCGCTTCGGGAAAATTATGTTTAACGCTAGCGGTAAAGTGTGTTTGTTCGTAGGTATATACTTACTCATTTTTTGCAACGTATCTGATTTATTGTATTATACATTTCGTTTTTTTTTTGTCTGTGAAATGACAATCCAAAGATTATAAAAAAATTGTTCAAAACATCATCCAATACACAGCTTTTGACAAAAATTAAATTCCGAATTAATTTTGTCAAAAAAAAAGTTTTATATAAACTTCATTCGAGCTTCATTCTCTAATTTATTTTATTATCTGTAACAATATTTTTTTAGTGTCATGGGCTGGCAAAAGCACAAACATGAGGCCAAGTCATGTAAAAGAAATAAATCAAAATGTCGGCACTGAAGTTTCAAATAATTACAATACCTTTCACTGGCCGCAGACTGCACGATTTAAAAACAATGCCTTGACGTAAAATGTTAATTTAACAGAAATATGGCTCTGACAATATTTTATTTATTGTATTTACTCGGATGACGGTTATCACTTAAACAAATGGGGAGGCGTACTTTAAATATTGGTTATTTCGTTAGGCTTAAAGTGCTGTCAAACTCAAAAATTGTCGACTGCTAACTGCTATGGCGGGATCGTTGATTCGATGCCCACCCAATCAGCGCGACATAGCATTTGTTTTGTACCTGGTGTGATAGATTGATAATTGTATTTCAAATTAACATTTGACGTTTAAGGAAACGAAATCCCTATTTTTTTGTAAAAAAATCAGTTCTATTGTATGTTTTAAAATAAATAACACCATCGACTATTATTTAAGCAGTACAGACGATTAAAGAACAAACCTTAAAAGAAAAATTCATGCCTATCCATTATAAAACCTTTATACAAGATTAGGTTATTAATTAATTACTTTACCAGTCTAAATTACGCCACAATCATCGTCCGAAAAACCTGAATACACATCGCGTCACAAATCTTTATATTTTACCAATTATAAATTCAAATCAAACACTCATATTTATCCAGCTGTACAATATTTGAACGCAAATTTATATAAATCTTGTATAACTATAATTTTAAGCAAGTGGTTTATAGCAGATTTAATAATCTGTCCACTAATACGAGTTTTATACGACTATGCGATTTAAAATAGGATTAATTTTGGCTCTCATATATGTAAGTATCTTTGATAATATTAAAAGATGGCTGACAAAATATTGGCGGGAAAACGTGCGTTTTTATGAAGCATTTAGTGCAAACGTTTGGACGGATTAAGTGTTTAGATGCATAAACATATTAAAAAACAAGATTATTAGAAATGAATAGTGTGCTGAAAAATAAAAATTGTGCGTGTATTGAAGATTTTGGAAGAATAAAATAGGGAAACGGAAAAGCAAAGAAGTTATAAAAAGAATAGATGAATTTATGTGTATTTGTATGAAGATTTTTAGTGAAATTCCTCAGAAAAGTGATAACTTGTTTCTTTTGACGCCTGTGTAAATTATAAAAATGGATTTTTACCTTTGTACAACTCGGAAATCACTGACTGAAATTGGTAAGCAGTTGTCTGTGAGAATGGCGCAATAGTTAAATCAGTCGCGACGTTGCTTCTTGCTACGCTTATTGTTGCGAGTTCTATCTCACAGGACAATGCTTTATGTGTTCCAAAATTTGTCTGGGTGTTTTTTGTATCTGTTTGTAAAGACTCTCATAACACAGAATATATTCCAGGACCCATATAGTGCTGGAGTTATCTTAAGGAATAAAGAAAATAAATCAGATTATGAAAGGATTGAAAGTTAAGAAAATAAAATACAAGTGAATAACATAAGTATTTGTTTTTTTTTAAATCATTAAATCAAATTTCCAATCCTTTAAAAAACATGAACTATTTTCTTGAGTGCAAACAAATAAAAAAAATAAGTGTAGTTATTATGTGCAAAAAGACTGCGATTGGAACCTTTACGTGGCAAACGGTAAGCTTTTGATTTTTTTAACATGGCGCTTGTTCAAATGACAGAAAAAAAATTCGCGCGTAACGCTAAACGTTGTTTGGATTATTTTATAATAAGAATACGATACTCTAGTATTAAATCTTTTAAAGAAAATTCTTTAAGAACTTTGGGAGTTTTTATTTTTTTCTGATTCTCTTTATTTGAAATATATTACGCAATCAAAGATTATAAATTCAAAATGGCGCCGATGTATTTATCGAAATTGACTGCGCGGTTAGCCTCATGGCTAGTTCCCATGATGCTTTCTGTTACGTTTAATGTTCTGGGTTCAAATCCAACATGGGACGACACTTTCTGTGTAGTCTGTGTATCCACAAATTGTAGCCCTGAGAACGCCCAGACGTTCTTTGTATATGTTCACAAAGTTTCCGCGACACAGATTATATTTTTAGTCCAAAGGTTGTGTTTGTAAAGCTAAAAAGAAATAGAAACAAATTATAAAACCTCCTGTTAATGGTTGCCTGAGCTAAGATTGGGTCCAGCATCGATCGACTACTCACCTAACTCAGTGAGTACAAATATTTCCTAAACCGGGCCGGTGGCCTGGCCCAGTCGTGGCACTTTTGACTAAAATGGCCCAAGATTGTTTATGCTTTCGTATTAGAGTTAAGGTTTTGGTTTCATTGGATCCTTTAGGCCAGCATAGCATGATTCGCAGTGAAGATGGTGACCATCACTTTTAGATTCTGTTCATGCTTTCCATCAGGTAGAGTAGAGTCATTTTGGCAGCTTCGATCTTAAGAAAAACCTCGGTATCTACATAAATGAGTCGTACTAAATATCACAACTTTTGCATCTTAATCTGTTAACTTAGATATAATACCATCGCGACCTTCTCATTAATATATATGTATACGATTGACTAATTTTAGTAACCTCACCTTTTTTTTTATGTTTGGCCCTACCAAAATGACTCTACCTGATGGAAAGCATAAGCAGAATCCAAGAGTGGTGGTTACTATACTGCGAATGCAGATAATGCAACAATGCAGCCTGGTGACCCACACCATGGCGGGCTAGTGATACATCTGCATCATTGGGCCTCCGGTCTCGCACTCACCAACGAAATACGACAGTATGATCGCTGTCATTTTACGTTGATTTTCTGATCTGAAATCAGCGTAGCCCTACTACCTTGAAAACCTTTCTCTAACAAAGCCGCTTGATCCCAAATTAGGTAGAGCCTGTAAGAAAACTGCTGATAAATCGGTAGAGCTACCTATTTGTGCCGAAATAGGTACCTATTCCTATCTCTTCAGTTAAAAATATTAGTATGTTTAAAAGCGGTTTAGTAGCCATAGTAGACTTTACTTAATTTGAGAGCAGACGGTTGCGTGTGGCATGTAGAAAGATATTATTTCATTTATTTTTTTGCATTTTAATGCTATATAGCGACCTCTATATGTAGTGATACAAAAATACTACAGCGCCATCTAACGTAGACCCACCGAACTACGGAGTAACTACTAAACCTGTACCGCGATATGAAAAATTGTCACGTCTGCGTCGATTACTAGGTATATACAACTTCCCAACATCAGCTGTTGGCTCGCGAAAGTCTAGATATATTCACCTCGCCTAGAGGTTCTCCGTTTGTGTTTTGTTGGGAGAGCCACGCTTCGGCATGAATGGGCCGGCTCGACCGGAGTGATACCACGACCTCACAGAAAACCGGTGTGAAATAGCGCTTGCGCTGTGCTTTACCAAGTGAGTGAGGATACCGGAGGCCCATACAACATACCCGACCCTAACCCCTCCCCCCATCCCCATCCCCTAAAGGCTGGTAACGCACTTGTGACGCCTCTGGTGTTGCGAGTATCCATGGGCGGCGGTAATCGCCAGCAGGCCATACATCTGCTCGTTTGCCCCCTATTCCACTAAAAAAATGTGTTTCTACACTCCTCTTTTTCATTTCAGGTTGCTGTAACTCTCGCGGTTGCCGAACATTCAGGTATGACTTTGGATCTATTCATTTTGTTTCATTTTTGACAGTTCAATAGACACACATCAAGATACTTTACGTCCAGCCGTTCCAGAGATTACCCGGAACAAACAGACAGAAAGACAAAAAGAAATCTAACTACATTTTTGATACATGTACCGTGTATACATACATATGGATGTAGTTAAAAGCAGTTATTTTAATATTACAAACAGACACTCCAATTTTATTTATTTGTATACTGACTGCTGACTTGTAGACTGCTGATCACGAGGTCTCGGGCTCGATTCCCGCGTTGGACCATATGTTTGTATGATCTACAAATATTTGTTTCGGAGTTTGGGCATTTTCTATGTGTAATATGTACGTATTTACAAAACAAAAAGTTTATATGCATTTATATCAGTTGTCTTGTATCTAGTGTGTTAGCTGTCCGAATTATTTATGAATTATTATTATTTACTAGTTGTTGCCCGCGGCTCCGCCCGCGTTTATGTTGGTTATCGCGGCAAATAGTAGCCTATGTGTTATTCTGATGTATAAGCTATATTACTGTAAAGTTTCATCCAAATCCGTTCAGTAGTTTTTGCGTGAAAGAGTAACAAACATCCATCCAAACATCCATCCATCCTTACAAACTTTCGCATTTATAATATTAGTAGGATGGAAGCCTATTTAGACTTACTATTAGAAGAAAATTAACAAAAACTCATCACATTCTTCTCTTCTTCACCAGCCACCCGTGACCAGCACCACTACCACCATAAGCATGACACACACGAAGAGGTAAAGGAATCGTCAGAAGAATCATCAGAATGGCATAGCAGACGTAGACATCACAGAAGAGGAGGTTGGTTGGAGTTTTATGTCTTCAAATTCACATATTTCACGCCACGCGCCACTTTATTTAAAAAAAAAAATGTGTGTACATTGTGCTCGTAGCTTCCAACACGCTGAAAGGTGAAATTGTATTAGTCATAAGTTGTTATTACTATGTATCTCATTATAAGTGAACGAACTATGTTCTTATGAGAAATAAAATAACACCGTGGGAGAGCAACGCTTCGGCATGAATGGGCTGGCTCAACCGGAGTGATACCATGGCCTCACAGAAAACCGGTGTGAAACGGCGCTTGCACTGTATTTCACCGAGTGAGTGAGGATACTGGAGGCCCATACCACAACCCCTCTCCCCATCCCTGTCCTCATCGCTCAAAGGCCGGCAACGCACTTGTGACGCCTCTGCTGTTTCAGGCGATAGGTCTGGTCGTTTGCAAACTATTCTATAAAAAAAAATACAGTAATCTATTCCACCATCGTACAGGCTTTCTCTAGTTTGGGATCAAACTACCGTGTGGGATTATTATTAGATACTAGTTGACCCGCTCAACTTCGTTTGCGCCTCTCCATAAGAAAAAAAATAATCCCATTTGCCTAACATTTTCGGTCGATACACGGCTCCTATTTTTCGTAGAGCGATGTTACATAGCCTAAAACCTTCCTCGCTAAATGGGTTATCCAACAAAAAAAGATTTAGCAAAGAGATAGAGAGAGAGAAAGATTTTGAAGAGTTTGTTGCGTCCCGTCCAGCTGATTTTTACAAGAAGAGCATTAATAAACTGCCAATGCGTTGGCAAAGATGCGTCGATTGCATGGGTGATTACTTCGAATAACAGAAATAAAAAAGTTTGAAAAAATAAGTACTTCCACTTATTGCATACAAAACGGCAATTTCATAGGTAAACACCTATTATATAGATGTCTATCTACTTAATTTTATCCAAATGTTTTACATTTCAGAGCTGGAACACCACATATCCGATGATTTTAAAGGCATATTGGGCATTAAAAGTAAGTATTGAACTAAATCAATTCAATCAATTTACGTCATTATCACCAGCTGTGTTATTATACCATGATGATCGCAATCACAATTCATGTGCCTCTTTTTACCCGACTGCGAAAGAAAGGGTTATGTTTTTCGAGTGTATTTATGTATGTATATATTTCTTTGGCACGCCCTAGAGCCTAAACGGGTTGTCGTATTTTATGTGAGTGGTGTCAATAGATTCGTCTTAGTCGTAAAAGTGACACTGGGTAAATCAAAATTAAAACAAAAATATGGTACCTTTTGATGCCAAAAACCCTGGTGACGAATCTATTGACACCATTCACATAAAAATACGACAAACCGTTTAGGCTCTAGGGCGTACCAAAGAAATATACTTACGTACTTACACTCGACAAACATAACCCTTGTTCTTTCGCAGTCGGTTAAAAAATTGTTTTCAAAATACATCGAGTGTGGCATCTAAAAAAACGGTGATTACGAATTTACATATATCTTATATGTTTTATTTAAAAACAAAACTGAATTTAATATAGATTGCAAATATTGACGCAGTCGGGTTTTTTTTAAATAATTTCACATATTTATCATATCATACCGGCAAACGTCGTTTTGCCATAAAAATTTTTTAAGGATGGGTGATCCTTACCATTTAGGGGGATGAAAAATAGATGTCGTTCGATTCTCAGACCTACTCAATATGCTCACAAAATTTCATGAGAATCGGTCAAGCCATTTCGGAGGAGTTTGGCAACTAAAACTGTGACACGAGAATTTTATATATTAGATTATCTAAATGAACTAGCCAAAATGACTCTATTCTGCCTGATGGAAAGCATAAGCAGAATCCAAGAGTGGTGGTCATCATACACATTGCTCATGCAGACAATGCAACAATGCAGCATGGTAACCCACTATGACGGCCAAACGAGATGCTTCTGCATCATTGGGCAGCAGTATTGATTTAAATGTGTTTTTGGGCAACAGACCTCGGCGATCCGAGGTCAATTGTCCCCTTGCCCGGTATTCTGCCAGCCCAGGATATGCTATGATGACATGGGCGGTTGTTTCATTTTCCTCCATGCATGCTCTGCATAGAGTGCTGTCTGTTACCCCTAGAGTAACAAGTACAACTTAACAAAAATAAAACCGACTTCAAGGTTCGACTCGATTTATCTTGGATGCCATCTATAGATATTAATGTCCTTATCATGGTACCACCGTTGGGACATCTTCTTTCCATTAAAAAAAGAATCATCAAAATCGGTTCATAAACGACGAAGTTATCCGCGAACACATATAAACATATAATATATATATACGGTCGAATTGAGAAACCTCCTCCTTTTTTTGAAGTCGGTTAAATAAGACGTTTGTTTAGTAGTTTACGACCAGGTCATTCTGTAACTAACAAAATATGGATGTAGTAATAAGTCCGAAATAAATCATTTGAATTGACATTCTAGAATTAAACTCACTTGTACTTATTCCACTATTTTATTTCTTTTTTACACCTGACCTGACCTGACCTGACCTGAAGTACAAGTGAGTTTAATTCTAGAATGTATTACAACAAGTTCCACCAAGTGCCGACAATCGAGAGTATAAATTACATTTGAATTGAATTGAGTTGAATTGAAACTTGAAGCGAGTAACAGGAGATACACGTGACGAAACTGTAGTTAGTAGTACTTAGTGAATAAATATGCATTTTATATAAGCAAGAGTTAACATATTATATTATATTCCACCAGGTCACCACGAATGCAGCGAACTGCTCCATAAGTTGACTGGACACCGAGGTAAGTTCCTTACTTTTTTGGAGTTTCTTTATTTATATCTTTATTGTGCACATTCATTTGGATGTTTTCTAAGCATATTACGTACCTACCTATCTATGCGAATATAATATAAAGCTGAAGAGTTTGTTTGTTTCTTTCAACGCGCTAATCTCGGGAACCGCTGGTCCGATTTGAAAAATTCTTTCAGTGTTAGATAGCCCATTTATCGAGGAAGGCTATAGGCTATATCTCATTACGCTAAGGCCAATAGGAGCGGAGCACCAATGAACAATGTTTCAAAAACGGGGGAAAATTTTCACTATTTCACACACACATTTCCTATAGCCAAATCAAATCAAATATTAATTTGCGGAAACATAGGTTAGTTACAGATCTTACGCTTATTTTAGAGGTACACTACCTACCACATTATGCGGTGTTCAAATATTGTAAAAACAGAAATGTGATAAGTCTAATTATTCAAACACTTAAAATTATCAAAATATGTCAATTAATAAATCAAAATCAAATAATGTCAATACAAAACAATGTTTACATGAAATGCAAGAAATAGAAAACAAAACACAGCTAGATAAAAATTGTCAAAGAAAACTAAAATTAGACAAAGTAGGTTGAAACTGTATGGTAACATTAGAGCAAATATTGTACAGCAAAAATTGTAATCGACAAAAAGTAATCAACAGAGTAATAGCAGTTGTCTATTAATTTAATTTATTTTTGAAAACATTTATTTGCTACACTTTTTTACGCTACTCGGAATCCTATTGTATATTTTTGTAATCTACCTCGATAAATGGGCTATCTAACACTGAAAATTTTTTTCAAATCGGACCACCGGTTCCTGAGATTAGCGCGTTCAAACAAACAAACAAACTCGTCAGCTTTATATATTAGTATAGATATATATATCAGTTGTCTAGACATACCTATAATACAAGCTGTGCTTAGTTAGATGACGTTGCGTGTTAGACCACGCAACGTGTCTGAAATATTATTATTGAATACATACCAAATGACAATAATCCCCGTATCGCAATAAACCGCCGTCGACAGAACAGTTCATCCCCATCATGTAGATGGTTGGCAGTCCACAACGGTGCGCTTCTCAAGAAACTTTCTGCCTCGCACAACAAAACTGTGGAATGAACTGTCGCCTGCGGTATTCCCGGACCAATACGACCTTCGAAACTTCAAGATAAGAGCGAACTCCTTCTTAAAGGGCCGGCAACGTACTTGTGACGCCTCTGGTGTTGCGAGTGTATGTTTGCCGGCCTAGTACATAAAAAAAAACAGATACCTTTATATCATCTGTGTAAATTTCAAACGTCTAACTATCACATTTCATGAGATACAGCCTGATGGCAGAAAGACGGACAGACAGATTGACGGACAGCGAAGTCTTAGTAATAGGGTCCCGTTTTACCCTTTGGATACGGAACCTTAAAAATAAACTTCACTTCCACTTCCACAACAACTTATAGCAATTTGAGAGTTTTTTTTTATATTTCAGATGAAGCTTCTGCAGTGAAATATATAGAAAATCATACAGGACTGAGTGGTGAGAGATGCCAGTTTTATATCTTCTACTTATTTCCTTAGTGGCGTAGTGGTAACATAAGCGACTGCTGTGTTCTAGATCTCGGGCTCGATTCCCGGGTCTTAACAAATGGATGAATCCATGATCTGCAAATATTTGTTTCGAAGTTTTCTATTTATAATATACTAGCTTTTGCACGCGGCTTCGCTCGTGCAGACTTTCATCCCCTGTTTTACCTCCTGAATTTCCAAAATTCCTTTCTTAGTGCTCACTTACGTTATATAAAGAACCTACATGCAAAATTTCAGAATTCTAGGTTTAGCGGTTTGGACTGTGCGTTGATCTCTGGGTATGTCAGTCAGTCACCTTCCTCTTTTATATATTACTAGCTGCCCCGGCAAACGTCGTTTTGCCATAATTTTTTTTTAAGGATGGGTGACCCTTACCATTTAGGGGGATGAAAAATAGATGTTGTTCGATTCTCAGACCTACTCAATATGCTCACAAAGTTTCATGAGAATCGGTCAAGCCGTTTCGGAGGAGTTTGGCAACTAAAACTGTGACACGAGAATTTTATATATTAGATATGTCCTGGCCTTTATAATTCCCAAAATTATTTGAGAATTATAAAGGTTTTGTCTGAATATCAGTTATTCCACGGAGCGACTGGCATCGGACCTCCGCAACCCTGAGGGTGAACTGAATTCCAAGATTGAACTATTTGTCAGAATATTTGAGGGCACTGACTTCCCAATAACGATAGCCATAGATGTTCGGGACCGACGGCTTAACGTGCTCTCCGAGGCACGGGCGGGAAACACCGCCATCTTCCATACTCCGGACTGCTATTAAGAATTTCTTGTTAGAAAAACCCAACAGCAGTCCGACCTGGGAATCGAACCCGAGACCTCTTGATCCGCAGTCGCTTACGCTAAACACTAGACCAAAGAGGCAGTTGTATAATATGTATGTATTCATAAAAAACAGTATATATGTGTTTATTTCAACTTCTGTTCAGTTTAGGACTAGATGGCGCTGTGTGTTAGATGTCCGAAATATTTATTTATTTATTTTATTTCAGATAAACACAAAGTGTATGAGTTTTTGATAAAAACTCGAGGATCAAGGTCCTGGAAGTTTATCGTGGACTTTTTGAAGCATCTGGATGAAACGCCTCGTATGTATTTTTACTAATATTATAAATTTGAAGAGTTTTTTTGGTTGACGGTCCTAATCTCAAGAACAGCTGTTTCGAATTGAATAGTTCTAATACTGTTTGATAGCCAATTTATCGATGAAGCCTATAAGGTATAGAATAGCACGGTACAGCTAATTGAAACCGAGCATCAATGAAAAATGTTGTTTTGAGATACGCAGATGAAGGTGGACCCATTTTGATACGATTTTTTACTAAAAAAAGTGATTAGTTTTTGATTTATTAAATTTAACATAATTTTATATACTTCATAACCATTTATAATTTGTATTTTATCTATGGTGCGTTTTTTTCAGACATCAACATTGTGGTGGAGCTCTTGAGACAAATCACGAATGAAATCGGTAAGTTAATTCTTCTAGAAGACAGACTCCCTCTTAAAGAAGAAAAATTTCACAATAAAAAAACAACGCTTCACAGTAGTTAAGTATGTATAATGTGACATAATAAGTAGGTAATATCTAACACCTCATCTGTAATTTGACGGACAAATTTAGCATTGCTCATTGGATAAATGAAAAAAGTCAAAAATCGCATGTTGACGGACATCATCATCCATAACGTTTATAACGTCCCACTGGAGATAGTTTTATGTTTTTTCGAAAGACACATTTCATCTCATCCATATTTTATATATTTTTTAACATTAATTTCATCAAGACGAAGACTTAAAGACTTGAAGACTATAAATATAAACCACGCTATAAACACTTGACATTGGCAGAAATAGCTGATCCTAGAGATCCGGCTGATTGCCATTTCATCAAAAAAGAGGAACGTCCCACTGCTAGGATCGGGTCTCCTCTCAGGGTAGGGTTAAGGCCATAGGTCCATCACTGGCCAAGTCCGGGTTGGGGACGGACACTGACGGACAAATATTGCATCGCGCGCTCATTGATTAAATCAAAAACACGAGTGTGCTTTAGATTACACAACTAAAAATAAAACTTCAAGATATACAAGACATGTAATGAGTCTTAGATATATAAAAAGTAACTGTGAAGTAGTGGCTAGGGCTTTCTTCAATGAATTCCTTTATTTTAATATAATTGTATAAATTCGTATATTTAAAGTAAGTAGTACAAAACAAAATCCATAAGACAAGTGATCTAGTTACAAAATGTGACCTATAAATATAAGCGATCGTTGATGAATTCAAAAGTAACGGACGTTCGGATGTTCAATCCCCCTCAGTTTCGTCTCAAGATTCTAGATGGCGCTAGACGTTCTTAACAGTAACTGGCTATGAGAGAAAGAGATAAATAAAATGTATGTTAGCAACTCTCTCTCTTGTCCCTTTGTTTATTTTGTTACTTATGTCGAAATTACCTCGGATACCACCGATTTGTGATTATGTCGGACTCGAACAGACTAAAAACCGCACACCGTCTCGGGTACTAGAAGCTGGGAAACCAGGTGCACCCTCGAAAGGAAATCTATAGAACCCCGACGTACCTCGGGCCTTCCACTTTATATGTAGGTGGCCCCCTTCTTTGTAGGAACCCTTACACTTCTCAGGTCAGCGCGGGTAACACCGCGGGGTTCAGCTAGTGCACTATAATATCTAATGCGTAGTTGGCTAGTCTCTTTTGAAAATGGCCGCCGTGGCCGAGATATCCTCATAATGACGTTTTTACTTAGATACTAGCTGTCCCGGCAAACGTCGTTTTGCCATAACTACTAATAAATTAAAAATTAATTAAAAAAACATTGTCCAGCGGACAAAATTGTGAATCTAAACCATTCCCAGATCCCCTTGAACACACACAAAAAATTTTATCAAAGTCGGTCCAGTCGTTTGAGAGTAGTTCAGTGACATACACACTCACAGAAGAATTATATATATAAAGATATGATTTTCTCTTTCAGATGTTTTAGACGCTTACAAAGCACTGAAGCCACTAATAGGACATGACGACTTTGATGGTATTTACGAGACTTTGCAGAAGATATCCGGGGAAAAAGGTAAATAAGTAAAAAAAAAGTAATGAAACATCATTAGTTATTTAACTGTTGGCGCAGTGGTAGCGTACGCGACTGCTGTGCTTGAGGTCTCGGGTTCGATTCCCGGGTGTTTTCTATTTAAACATGTATTTACAAAATAAGTAATTATGTATTTATATCAGTTGTAAGTATTACTTAGTTTGGGACAAGATGGCGTTGTGTGTTAAATATCGTAAATATTTATTTATTATATTATTATTTATTAGGTATTTAATTGTTCTAGATGCGTTCGAAGTCGCGGATTACTTCAAGCACATTGCACACACTAGTGGTAAGTTATTTCTTACAAGAAAGTAGTTTCTTAGTAATATTTTTTTCCAATTCATCAAATAGTATAGGCACAAATGGGCCTACGCGTAACACTGTAACGGTAAAATCGAGCGTTTACTACAGCGAGGCGTTAAGGCACGTTTTCACCGAAATTGTTGGCAATTTCAGTGTTTCCAACTGTTGGCAACTCCTTTTTTTATGTTTGGCCCTGCCAAAATGACTCTACTCTGCCTGATGGAAAGCATAAGCAGAATCCAAGAGTGGTGGTCATCATACTGCGAATGCAGACAATGCAACAATGCAGTATGGTGACTCACACCATGACGGGCTAGTGATGCTTCTGCATCATTGGGCCTCCGGTCTCGCACTCACCAACGAAACACGACAGCATGATCGCTGTCATTTTACGTTGATCTTCTGTGTGAGGTTAGTACCGCCCCGGTCAAGCCGGTCCGTTCGTGCTGAAATCAGCGTGGCTCTACTACCTTGAAAACTCTCCAAATACCGCTAAGCTTTGTTTCCATTGTGTCTAAACCGAGTCGCTAATAATTTAAAAAACATTCGAACTAAACGTCTCCACAGAGCCAATAAATATTTACAACAAGCGTATTCTTTTGATGTTTACCGCCAAAAACGGAAACACGGTTGCCAATATTCGTTGACAATGTTTGTTGCCAACACAAGGAAATTACAGAAACTTTTGTCACCAACACGTGTTGACAACATGAAAGTTGCCAACTTTTGTTCGGTGGAGACTCAGCTTAACGGAGAGGAACTGTTAAATTGTCCTATTCAGTGACTTAAGGTCCTATGTCCCCTAGATGGGGCAGAGGGCATCCACAGTGCATTACCATCCCGTTCTGTCTTGAGCGTCTCGCTTGATTTCGCTCCAGGTCCTACCAATGGCCTTCGCTTCATCGATGATAGTTCGCCACTAAGTTTCATTTGGTCCTATTCATTCCTCATAAAAAACACAGTAACGAAATTTCGACAACTATTTATTATTAACTGATATTTTTCTCTCATCACAATTTCGGACCCTGAATTTCTACTTATAACTAAACTTATACGCGACTTAGATTATAACGGCGCGATAGCCCTAGTGAAGAGAGTAGACCCGGAGAAGATTCTTAGCTTTTACTGATAACCAAATGGCAGGGAAGAACCACCATCCGTAGATGGCATCAGTTTAGCTAAAGAACATCCAACTAAACGAATTTAGGGTTAATTATAATTATCGTACTAATATTATAAATGCGAAAGTTTGTAAGGATGGATGGATGGATGGATGTTTGTTACTCTCTCACGCAAAAACTACTGAACGGATTTGGATGAAACTTTACAGTAATATAGCTTATACATCAGAATAACATATAGGCTACTATTTACCGCGATAACCGAAATAAGCGCGGGCGGAGCCGCGGGCAGCAACTAGTTAGCAATAATTGCAAGTCAGCATTTTCCTACAACAAATAGTGTTGTGATAGGGTAAGTAGGGATGTAACAGAACGCCTGCGTATGACTACTACATATCGTGTTGCTTATAAATGACACTATAACCGTTCTGATATAGCTTATTTAGGATCTATTTATAAATCACACTAAGTTATTTTTACTACACCAGGTAAGAAAATGATAGCGCGATTCAGGCGAATGGTACAACGCCATCTATCTAACATATTTGAACTAAATGAACAAAAATATTTTGATTGTAAACAATTATTAACTTAACGATATTTCAGGTGTTGAAGGTTTCAAGCTGGAAGTTCTGAAGTTGACTGGTGGAGTAGGTCCTGCAGACTTTCCAAGACTCCTGAAAGTTCTTCTGCCTGAAATCGGTAAGTTTTATAGAGAACCTATTGTTTTTAACCGACTTCAAAAGAGGAAAATGTTTTCAGTTCCACTGTATTTTTTATTTTATTTATTTACACTTTCTGGATTACAATTGCACGAGGCGGACTTAATGCCACATGGCATTTTCTACCAGTCAACCTTGAATTGGTTCAGTAAGGGACACGGCAGGTGCATATGTATCATACATAATTATTTACTTTACAAGGCATTTAAGATAATATACATGAACTTATAGATAATGCTAATGCTATTTAAAATACATAGACATACCTTCATATTTATGTGGTTAATATGTAATAAAATAAATACAATAATATCTGAGGTGATTATGTTTGTTACTTCAAAATTTTCGACTGGTTGAACCGATTTTGATGATTCTTTTCTATCTGAAAGCCGGTGCTTTCCGTATGGTCCCATTTCAAATTGGTTCAGTTCTTGATTCGCTTTTTTTACTTTTTGCTTTCATTGCTTTGAATTTTGTTTTAAAATAATAATAGCCTTAATTATTCCTTGTAACATCATCTACCAACTTCAAAATCGGAGCAGCCTTTCCAGATATTAGTCGGAACAAACAAACACATACGCCTGTTAGAAGAATTGATTTACTTATGTAAATCCTACTATCTATACTTATAAAATAGTAAGTCCTGACTGACTGATTCATCATCGCCGAGCGTAAACTATGATAGTTAGGGCTATGAAATTTGGTGAGTAGGATCCTTTTATTGAGTAGACACGCACTAAGAAAGGAATTTTGGAATTTCTACCCCTAAGGGGGTGAAATAGGGGTTGAAAGTTTGTATGGAAGTCCGTCATTTTTTAAGTTAGAAACCTGAAACTTTAGTTTTGGGCTGCTGATTAAAAATGAGTAAACACGTATTTCAGCGTTTTTGAATATTCAACCCCTAAGGGGTGAAATAGGGGTTGACATTTCGTATATAGGTTAGTCTGGAAGTCCGTCATTTTTGAAGTCTGAAACATGAAACTTTATTTATGTGTTACTAATTTAAAAAGAGTAAAGACGTATTTGAGCCTTTCCGAATATTCTATCCCTAAGGGGTGAAATAGGGGTTGAAAGTTTGTATGGAAGTTCGTCATTTTTTAAGTTAGAAACATGTAACTTTATTCATATGCTAAGGACTAAAAATGAGTTAATACGTATTTAAGCGTTTCTTGGTATTCTACCCCTAAGGGAGTGAAATAGGGGTTGAAAGTTTGTATGGAAGTTCGGCATTTTTTAAGTAAGAAGCATGAAACTTTATTTTTGGGCTACTGATTAAAAATGAGTAGATACGTATTTAAGCGTTTATGAATATTCTACCCCTAAGGGGTGAAATAGGGGTTGACATTTCGCATATAGGTTAGTCTGGAAGTCTGTCATTTTTGAAGTTCGAAACATGAAACTTTGTGTTCGGGCTACTGACTAAAAATGAGTTAGTACGTATTTAAGCGTTTCTTGATATTCTACCCCTAAGGGGTGAAATAGGGGTTGAAAGTTTGTATGGAAGTTCGCCATTTTTTAAGTTAGAAACATGTTACTTTATTCACGTGCTAGGGACTAAAAATGAGTTAATACGTATTTAAGCGTTTCTTGGTATTCTACCCCTAAGGGGGTGAAATAGGGGTTTAAAGTTTGTATGGAAGTTCGTCATTTTTTAAGTAAGAAGCATGAAACTTTATTTTTGGGCTACTGATTAAAAATGAGTAGATACGTATTTAAGCGTTTATGAATATTCTACCCCTAAGGGGTGAAATAGGGGTTGACATTTCGCATATAGGTTAGTCTGTTAGTCTGTTATTTTTGAAGTTCGAAACATGAAACTTTGTGTTCGGGCTACTGACTAAAAATGAGTTAATACGTATTTAAGCGTTTCTTGGTATTCTACCCCTAAGGGGTGAAATAGGGGTTAAAAGTTTGTCTGGAAGTTCGCCATTTTTAAGTAAGAAGCATGAAACTTTATTTTTGGGCTACTGATTAAAAATGAGTAGATACGTATTTAAGCGTTTATGAATATTCTACCCCTAAGGGGTGAAATAGGGGTTGACATTTCGCATATAGGTTAGTCTGGAAGTCTGTCATTTTTGAAGTTCGAAACATGAAACTTTGTGTTCGGGCTACTGACTAAAAATGAGTTAGTACGTATTTAAGCGTTTCTTGATATTCTACCCCTAAGGGGTGAAATAGGGGTTGAAAGTTTGTATGGAAGTTCGCCATTTTTTAAGTTAGAAACATGTTACTTTATTCACGTGCTAGGGACTAAAAATGAGTTAATACGTATTTAAGCGTTTCTTGGTATTCTACCCCTAAGGGGGTGAAATAGGGGTTTAAAGTTTGTATGGAAGTTCGTCATTTTTTAAGTAAGAAGCATGAAACTTTATTTTTGGGCTACTGATTAAAAATGAGTAGATACGTATTTAAGCGTTTATGAATATTCTACCCCTAAGGGGTGAAATAGGGGTTGACATTTCGCATATAGGTTAGTCTGGAAGTCTGTTATTTTTGAAGTTCGAAACATGAAACTTTGTGTTCGGGCTACTGACTAAAAATGAGTTAATACGTATTTAAGCGTTTCTTGGTATTCTACCCCTAAGGGGTGAAATAGGGGTTAAAAGTTTGTCTGGAAGTTCGCCATTTTTTAAGTTAGAAACATGTTGCTTTATTCACGTGCTAAGAACTAAAAATGAGTTAATACGTATTTAAGCGTTTCTTGATATTCTACCCCTAAGGGGGTGAAATAGGTATTGAAAGTTTGTATGGAAGTTCGTCATTTTTTAAGTAAGAAGCATGAAACTTTATTTTTGGGCTACTGTTTAAAAATGAGTAGATACCTATTTAAGCGTTTATGAATATTCTACCCCTAATGGGTGAAATAGGGGTTGACATTTCGCATATAGATTAGTCTGGAAGTCTGTCATTTTTGAAGTTCGAAACATGAAACTTTGTGTTTGGGCTACTGATTAAAAATGAGTAGATACGTATTTAAGCGTTTCTGGATATTCTACCCCTAAGGGATGAAATAGGGGTTGAAAGTTTGTATGGAAGTTTGTCATTTTTTAAGTTAAAAACATGAAACTTTATTCATGTACTACTGATTAAAAAAGAGTAAAGACGTATTTAAGCGTTTCTGGATATTCTACCCCTAAAGGGGTGAAATAGGGGTTGAAAGTTTGTATGGAAGTCCGTTATTTTTTAAATTAGTACCACGACAATTTAATTTTGGGCTACTGATTTAAAGTAACTAGATATCTATTTAGCGTTTCTGCATATTTTACCAATAAGAGGGTGAAATAGGGGTTAAATTTTTTTATGAAAATCCGTCAAATTTAACTTAGAAACCTGAAACTTTACTTTTGGGTTGCTGATTGAAAATGAGTAAATACGTATTTCAGCGTGTCTGAATATTCTATCCCTAAGGGGTGAAATAGGGGTTAACATTTCGTGCATAGGTTAGTCTGGAATTCCGTCATTTTTGAAGTTTGAAACATAAAACTTTATTTATGTGCTACTGATTAAAAAAGTGTAGAGACGTATTTAAGCGTTTTTGGTTATTCTACCCTTAAGGGGGTGAAATAGGAATTGAAAGTTTGTATGGAAGCTCATCATTTTTTAAGTTAGAAACATTAAACTATATTTTTGGGCTACTGATTAAAAATGAGTAGATACCTGTTAAAGGTTTCTGGATATTCTACCCTTAAGGGGTGAAATAGGGGTTGCAAGATTGCATGGAAGTCTATCATTTTTTGAGTTAGAAACATAAAATATTATTTTTGGGTTACTAATTAAAAACGAGAATATGCATATTTAAGCGTTTCTGGATATTCTACCCCTAAGGGGAGAAATAGTCATTGGCATTTCATGTATTGGTTAGTTGGGAAATCCGTCATTTTTTTTTATTTAGCACCCTAACAACTTTCGTTTTCATGTTTCTGATTACAAATAGATGAATACTTATATCAGTATTTATGCGAATTCTGCTCCTAAAGGGGTTGAAATATGGGTCGAATGTTTGTATGAAAGTTCTTTTAAATGGGATAATGATCAAAAATAAATAAATAAATACGTTTAAAACATGAATGAATTACTGAAACATTCTTTTACACAGTTTTAATTAAATGCATATGATCAACTTCCACGCGAGCAAAGCCGCGGGCAACAGCTAGTAATATTATAAACGCGAAAGTTGTAAGTATGGATGAATGGATGGATGTTTGTTACTCTTTTACGCAAAAACTACTGAACGGATTTGGATGAAACTTTACAGTAATATAGCTTATACATCAGAATAACACATAGGCTACTATTTACCGCGATAACTCGCATAATTTAGTTTCAAAGACAGACTTTATAGTAATCTATACAAATAAATAAAATTGGAGTGTCTGTTTGTAATATTAAAATAACCGCTATTTAATAAATGCACATGTGTGTATACACGGTACATATACCAAAAATGTGGTTAAAAAAATTTTTGTCTGTCTGTCTGTCTGTTTCTTCCGGGTAATCTCTGGAACGGCTGGACGGATTTTTACCGGGACTTTCACTGGCAGCCATCTAATGATCCGGGGAGTAACTTAGGCTACTTTTTTCGACTAACTTAGTCCCGCGGCGTTACTCGCGGTACAACAATAACCGCGGGTAACACCGCGGGGTTCAGCTTTTTTTTTTTTTTTTTATATTTGGCCCTGCCAAAATGACTCTACTCTGCCTGATGGAAAGCATAAGCAGAATCCAAGAGTGGTGGTCACCATACTGCGAATGCAGACAATGCAACAATGCAGTATGGTGACCCACACCATGGCGGGCTAGTGATGCTTCTGCATCGTTGTACCTCCGGTCTCGCACTCACCAACGAAACACGACACCACGAACGCTGTCATTTTATGTTGATCTTCTGTGCGAGGATAGTACCGCCCCGCGAGAGCCGGCCCGTTCGTGCTGAAATCAGCGTGTTTATAATATAACTATTTCTATGGATGTGTGTGTTAATATTTTTTCTCATTTCAGATATGAAGGGCGTCTTTAATCTCATTGTTTTGGGTACGAGGAGTACTGGTAAGATTTTAACATTCTTTAATAATAACTAAACAGTTCCATAAAGACTACGGGCCCGTGTCGATAATTAATGGGTAATGTAAACCACCAGGAGACCTCTTTCTTGAAAGATACAGGAACATAAAACAATACCATTCAGCACTATGACGTCACTTGAAAGCTGTTCAACTGAGTACAGGGGGGGGGGGGGGGGGGGGTAACAACCCTCGATTTTTCTCCCTTGTCACATGATTTTTGTACGGCGTTGCGGTATTGAAACTGTACGGAATCGATGACGTACAAAATCAAATGAGCAAATTGGCCGAGAAAATTGTAGGGAAATTAAAAAAAAATACATTTTGTGGTGCACTATTTACGTACGTTATTTACGTTTGTACGGCGTCAGAGCCGAACCAACAGAGCTCACAGCAACGTGGCTTCACAACTACGAGTCTCTTTGGACATGAAATTATATTTTATTTATACATATAAATAAATAAAATTGGAGTGTCTGTTTGTAATATTAAAATAAAATTAATAAATGCATATGTTTTCGGTATATACACGGTACATATACCAAAAACGTAGTTAAAACATTTTTGTCTGTCTGTCTATCTGTTTGTTCCGTGTAATCTCTGGAACAGCTAGACCGATTTTGACGGGTCCTTCACTGGCAGGTAGCTGATGATCCAGGGAGTAACGTAGGCTACTTTTTTAAGACTAACTTTGTCCCGCGGCGTTACTCGCAGTACGACAATGACCGCAGGTAACACCGCGGGGTTCAGCTAGTATTAAAATAAAATTACTAAATGCATATGTTTTTGGTATATGTATACACGGTACATATACCAAAAAAGTAGTTAAAACATTGTTGTCTGTCTGTCTGTCTGTCTGTCTGTTTGTTCCGGGTAATCTCTGGAACGGCTAGACCGATTTTGACGGGACTTTCACTGGCAGGTAGCTGATGATCCAGGGAGTAACTTAGGCTACTTTTTGTAGACTAACTTTGTCCCGCGGCGTTACTCGCGGTCCAACAATAACCGTGTTGAATATAATATTAATGGCGGTGTGTCCCATGCCTCGGAGAGCACGTTCAGCCGTCGGTCCCGGTTGTCAAGAACATCTATGGCTATCGTTATTGGGAAGTCAGTGCCCTCAAATATACTGACAACTAGTTCAATCTTGGAATTCAGTTCACCCTCAGGGTTGCGGAGGTCCGATGCCAGTCGCTCCGTGGAATAACTGATATTCAAATAAACCGGTTGAACTAGTAGCCGACCCCAACTAATCTTGGGAATAATAAAGGCTAGGAAAGCTAGGCTAGCTAGGCTAAAGATAATTTTCTTTCTTTCTTTTTCAGACATCGGTGTCGCTATAAAGAGCCTGAATAAATTACTGAAAACGAACTCTTTTACCGACAGCATAAATATTCTCAAAACTGTTACAAGACAAACACGTGAGTATTGATTTTACAGTTAACTTCTTTAAAATCAATTCTATACTAATATAATAAAGCTGAAGAGTTTGTTTGTTTGAACACGCTAATGTCAGTAACCACTGGTCCGATTTGAAAAATTCTTTCAGTGACGTGGTAACGGTTCCTGAGATTAGCGTGTTCAAACAAACAAATAAACTCTTCAGCTTTATATATTAGTATAGATATAGATTGTTCTGTACGTGTATTTGTAACCTAACTCCTCCTAAACGGACAGACGTTTTGGAGAATTTTGTATATATATTTAAATGGCTTCCTGGTAAGGTGGAAACAATATTGGAAGTTTTGTACCCAGTAGGTGGCGCAGTTGTAAGTATGTTACCAACATTTATTCGGTTCAGGTTCGATTCAGGTTCAGGAGAGTTTGTTTGAACGCGCAAATCTCAAGAACTACGTGTCCGATTTGAAAAATTCTTTCAATGTTAGATAGCCAATTTATCGGGGAAAGCTATAGGCTATATATCATCACGCTACTACTAATAGGAGCGGAGCAACAATGAAGAATGTTTCAAAAACGGGGGAAAATTATCACGCTGCGGGCAATAGGAGACGCAAAAGAGGTTCCGTGGGTCGGCTAGTATATATGTCAGAGTAATGCTAGAAGATGGAGCAAACCTAGGTTTACCCGGGTAGACTTAGTTAACAATAAGTTAAATAAATTTTTATTCGGGGTTTACCCATTGTCACCTAGGTCTATCCAACTCTGGCTGGGTAATGTCAGGTTTCGATAGAGGAGGGTCCGGAGGTCGTAACACAGCAGTTCCCGGATCTCTCCCTTCTCAGGCGCAGAGTGGCACACCGTGTGGTGTTAGTCGGTTCGATTCCGTCACACCGCCCCATAGCAAACCCCGGCGGGGTGACGGCCCGAGGGGGATTCCACACGTTAAAAAAAAAAAAAGGTGTCGATAGAGGAAGAGGCGAGTTTCGAAACGTGTTTATGGCAGTTGTAGATAAAGCTGATGATCTGTATAGGCTAGGAAACGAACGTGGTACTATTGAGGACATGTTCTTAAGAAATCAGTTTTCTGTGTTCTATTTTTACCCGACTACGGCAAAGCCAAAGGAGGGTTATGATTTTGACAGGTTGGTACATTACACTACATGGACTACGGCTTTTGAAACTTATTAATGTAACAAAGTCCATATCACTTTAACAACGCGTGACTACGGCTTCTGAAACTTGTTTCATACTTTTTCAGCGTCGTTTTTTGTCGTAGTTGGGTTTTAGTTTTTACTTTTTTTTATAAGACTTTCATATTAATACTATTATATGTGTTATCATTTTACAGAATTAAAATATGCAGTTGAAGAGCTCACCCAGGCATTGAACCGTGGCAGTAAGTATTTTCTAGTATTTTCCAAGTAATTATATACACAAATAAATCAATATGAAGTGTCTGTTTGTAATCTATACGAATAAATAAAATTGGAGCGTCTGTTTGTAATATTAAAATAACCGGTTTTTACTAAATGCATATATGTATATACCAAAAATGTAGTTAAAATTTTTTTTGTCTGTCTGTCTGTCTGTTTGTTCCGGGTAATCTCTGGAACGGCTGGACGGATTTTGATGAGACTGTCATTGGCAGGTAGCTGATGATCCAGGGAGTAACTTAGGCAACTTTTTTTAGACTAACTTTGTCCCGCGGCGTTACTAGCGGTACGACGATAACCGCGGGTAACACCGCGGGGTTCAGCTAGTCTCAAAATAAAGTGGGGTCCGGATGTGTTAATAACTGCAGTTCGCGGATCCCTCCCGTCTCAGGAGCAGAGTGGCACACCGTGTGGTTTTAGTCGGTTCGATTCCGACACACCGCCCCATAGCAAACCCCGGCGGGGTGACGGCCCGAGGAGATTCCCACACGTAAAAAAAAAAAAAAAAAGTCTCAAAATAAAGTAAATAAAACATTTATCATTAAATGTAGACTTTTAATACGTCTTTCTTCCAATGTCTTGAAGAATATAAACGTGAGTGTATAATGGTTGAAAAATTCTAAAGCATTTTGCCAGAAGATATTATGTATCATTTTCTTTCACCAGGTTTGATTCTTATTGTTGAGAATCTATACAAAATAGCTGGCGTCGAAGACTTGCTAAAGGTTCAAGAAATGTTCAAAGCTGTTTTTGACACTGACAGTAAGTATTAGAAGGTACCTAATATTGCGACAAATACGCCCTAGTGTTGTCACTAAGTACTCGGTTCTGTATTATTTGAAAATTTACTTTGTAACTAAGTCTCAACTATGGTATTCTTACTTGATTACTCTCTGTTACTAGTACTAAATATTTAAAATTAGTATTGGGTAGGTCATTTATCGATAAGGTTTTTATAACATTACGACAGATCCTATCCACTGTGCTGTTGGGCAGTTGGAAACCATTAGACAATATTATTTAATGTATTGTTCTGCTATATATGATTTTTATTGTATGTACACATGTGTTTGAGCGAATAAATGAATCTTATCTTATCTTATAATAAATATTTCGGACATCTAACACACAACGCCATCTAGTCCCAAGCTAAGCAGAGCTTGTGTTTTGGGTACTAGACAAATGAAATAAATAAATATATACTTTTTTTTTGTAAATACATACATATTATACATAGAAAACACCCAAACTCCGAAACAAATATTTGTAGATCATACAAACACTTGATCCGACCCCGGAATCGAACCCGAGACCTCATGATCAGCAGTCGCGCAAGCCAACCGCGAGACCAACGAGGCAGGCAATATACATCATTTACTCTTGTAACTAAATACTATAATGTTTTTCTATCTATCTATCTATCTATACCCACAGCTGATTATCTTTAGGCGTCCGGCATCAATGAAAGGTTATTAGTTTTGAGAGACAGAATTGCACGGGACATCTAGAAACTAAATGATGTGAATTTCAATCGATGCATATTATTCAATTTTAAACGTGTTTTTGTAATGCCAAATTAACAGTTTTTCACTAAATGTAATATGTGAGTATATAAAGTACTTACATCAAAAAAATTATTATATTTTTTTTGTCTCTCTATCTGTCTGACTGCCTCGGTAGCGCAAGTGGTAGCGTAAGTGACTGTTGCATATGAGGTCTCGGGTTTGATTCCCGTTTCGGATCAAATATATGTATGATCTGCAAATGTTTGTTTCGGAGTTTGAGTGTTTTCTATGCATAATATGTATGTATTTCCAAAAAAGTATATATTTATTTATATCAGGTCGTACCTACCCATAACACAAGCTCCGCTCAGCTTGGGACTGGATGGCGTTGTGTGTTAGATGTTCGAAAATATTTATTATCTATACATACAAATAAATAAAATTGGAGTGTCTGTTTGTAATATTAAAATTACCGCTTTTTACTAAATGCATATGTATGTATACACGGTACATATACCAAAAATGTACTTTAAAATTTTTTTGTCTGTCTGTCTGTCTGTCGGTCTGTCTGTCTGTCTGTTTGTTCCGGGTAATCTCTGGAATGGCTGGACGGATTTTGACGGGACTTTCACTGGCAGGTAGCTGATGATCCGGGGAGTAACTTAGGCTACTTTTTTTAGAATAACTTTGTCCCGCGGCGTTACTCGCGGTACAACAATAACCGCGGGTAACACCGCGGGGTTCAGCTAGTTATTAATATTTATTTTTGCTGGCTAATATCTACTAAGCTTCTTTTCTAATACTAGCTTCATCCCGTCGCGTTACACGCAGTTATTGTTAGACCGCGGGTAACACCTAAATATATATATATATATATAGCTGGTGTTTTTATATTTCAGATATAGTGACTATAATCCACAAAGTGAATAAAGTGACGAAAGGACAGGACGCATTGTTTATCCTCAACTCTCTACTGGATGTTACTCTCACTACCAACATAAAAGACGCAGCGACAGTCATACAAACACTCACCATTAAACATAGTAAGTTTTTATTGTATTATTTGAAAGAGTTTTCACAATAGTGTATTCTACTGCATACGAGAAAAAAATCTAAAAATATGTTATTGAGATACCTTAGGCAAAAAGCAGTCGGAAAATGTTAGTTTTAGTTCATAAAATCTATACAAATAAATAAAATTGGCGTGTCTGTTTGTAATATTAAAATAACAGCTTTTTAATCAATGCATATGTATGTATACACGATACATATACCAAAAATTTGGGTAAAAAATTTTTTGTCTGTCTGTCCGTCTGTCTGTCTGTCTGCCTGTCTGTCTGTCTGTTTGTTCCGGGTAATCTCTGGAACGGCTGGACGGATTTTGACGGAACTTTCACTGGCAGGTAGCTGATGATCAAGGGAGTAACTTATTTTAGACTAACTTTGTCCCGTGGCGTTACTCGCAGTACAACAATAACCGCGGGTAACACCGCGGGGTTCAGCTAGTATTAAAATATTTTTTATCATTTATTTAAAAAAATCTCAGTTTTTTTTAATCTGTTCTATAACACCAAGACATAGTAGCCGCCATGTTATGACGTCACACCGCTTTGTAAGTACACTAAAGTGTCAACTGATCAGCGTAAACTTTAGATTGTTTATTAAATTATTATCTTCATGTTATTCACATTTTACAAAGCGAACTGACGTCATTACCACAAAGCAATATGGCGTCCACTGCATCCAGCGTTTTAGTTAATACGCACCAAATTTTAAAATGTAAAATTTAAATGCATTTTTATGGCACTTATGTTTTTTTCTTTGGTTTAAAAGCACTAAAGAATCTAATAATTACACTTTTCAAAAATAGATGTAATACCCTATTTAATTATTTAAAAAAAACAACCATTCATGTTGGAAAGTTGTATATATACTAATCGTCGCGAGAACTTCTATATCGCGATACAGATGTAGTAGCTACTTCGTGGTTCGGTGTATCATCGTTAGATGGTGTTGTATTACATGTCAGTTGGGTTGTGTTTGTCGCCACGGTCTCTTTATTAGTTTGTATAATTTATGATATAAATTGTGACTTAAATAGTGGTACATATAAGTTTATGGCACTTGTTGCTTATCCCCTCATTTTTTTTTTCAGTGTCACTGCTAGATATTTTGGAAAACATTCGCGTGAAATCTGGCCATGAAAATATTATAGATTTTTTCAAGGCCATGATATCTATGACCGGAGCCAAATGTGAGTATTAGTATCAGTATGTTTTTTTTATGTATGTTGCCTCCCGTCCAGCTGATTTTTACAAGAAGCGGCATCAATAAACTGCCAATGCGTTGGCAAAGATGCGTCGATTGCATGGGTGATTACTTCGAAAAACAGAAATAAAAAAGTTAGAAAAAAAAGTACTTTCACTTATTGCATACAAAATGGCATTTTTTTTTTATGTTTGGCTCTGCCAAAATGACTCTACTCTGCCTGATGGAAAGCATAAGCAGAATCCAAAAGCCGTGGTCACCATACTGCGAATGCAGACAATGCAACAATGCAGTATGGTGAACCACACCATGGCGGGCTAGTGATGCTTCTCCATCATTGTACCTCCGGTCTCGCACTCACCAACAAAACACGACAGCACGAACGCTATCATTTTACGTTGATTTTCTGTGCGAGGGAAGTACCGCCTGCCCGTTCGTTCTGAAATTAGCGTGGCTCTACTATCTTGATTATTAATAGTATTATGATATATCGATTATTAAATACCAGTATTAGTAAGTATACTTCTGAGAGCTGGTAAAACGTCGGTTCCGGTTATCATGAACATCTATGGCAATCGTCATTGGGAAGTCAGTGCCCTCAAATATACTGACAACTGGTTCAACTGAAGGTACTTGTTGAGCTTGTAGCTAACCTCAAATAATCTTGGGAATAATAAAGGCTAGAAAATGACCAGTATTAGTCACTATCATCATCTTCCTTCCCATTCCTATTAACTAGGCCGACGGTCTAGAAATAATAATCCTGACTGCTTAAGATGTTGTGGCTTTGATTCCCATCCAGGACACATATTTGTGTTATGAGCACTATGTATATGTATTTATTTGATCTCGGGTTCGAATCCCGGGTCGATCCATAAAAGTTATTGAGTTTATCTGATTTTAGAAATACTTAACAAGTCGAAGTTTGGAAGTTGAGGTTTCAACTCCTGTGCCTCGAAGAGCAAGTAAAGCTGTCGGTCCTGTGCCTGATCTTTCCGTCCGTCCCATCGGATTGTGTGGGAGAGGGAACAGAGAGTGCACCAGTGTTTGTGCGCACACTTATGAACTATAATATCTCCTGCGTAGCTGGCTGGTCTCCGTTGAGACTGGCCGCCGTGCCCGTAATCGGCTAGGAGAACATTATCATATGTATTTCGTAATACACAAAAATGTTATCAGAAGTCTATTTGAGTCTGCCAAGTTCTAGAATTTTCAAGATTGTAGAACTGCCATTACTATTTATAATAAATATTCACATTTTTTTTTTATATATTCTAGCTATCCAAGAAGCCTGGCAAATTCTGATCAACGTGACTACAATTAGAGGTAATTACTTTGTAATATACTTGTATTAGATGTTATCTTTATACCTAGTATTACTTATAAAGTATTGCCTAATAGCACAACACTCAAAATTGACAAATAAAAGAGTATCAGTATTGTGGTGACTGAATAAAAATACGAAGATAACCACCCCTATTCACCCCATGGGTGTCGTAAGAGCCGACTGAGGGAGCAACTACCAGGACAACAGGACTGTGAAGAGAAGGAACATTTGACACAAACCCTTTATTTTTTTATTTTTTTTTTGACGAAATGAAACCCCCTCGGGCCGTCACTTCGTCGGGGTTTGCTATGGGGCGGTGTGTCGGAATCGAACCGACTAAAACCACACGGTGTGCCACTCTGCGCCTGAGAAGGGAGAGATCCGGGAACTTGACACAAACCCTATAATAATAGGACAAAAACTTCATTTCTAAGGAGAGGTCTATAGTGGAGACTAATAAAGGCTTAACTCTTCTTAGATAACGATACTGTACACATATATACGAACGATAAAACAACTAGTAATACCTACAACCTTTAAACCTTTTAGAAAAGAGCGTACTCCTTCTTAAAAAAGGGCGGCAACGCACTTGTGACGCCATTTTGTTTTTTTATGTAATAGGCGGGCAAACAAGCGTACGTGTCGCCTGATGGTAAGCGATTACCGCCGCCCATGGACACCTGCAACACCAGAGGCGTCAGAAGTGCGTTTCCAACCATTATGGGGATGGGAAGGGAGTGAAACTGTAAGGTCGTGGTATAACTCCGGTCGAGCCGACACATTCATGCCGAAGCGTGGCTCTCCCTCTGGAGTTGCTCGCTTACCATCAGGCGATACGTCTGCTCGCTTACCTACCTATAAAAACAATATATAATTATGCTAACCGGTTTGATAAATTAAACATGTTGACCGATGCATTAAATAAGTTGACCGATTTGATAAATACTTTAACCGGAATGATTATTGTGAATATTGTTAATAAATAGGTTTTTTTCTATTTTTAGATATATTCGTGTTCTTCGACAAGGTCCACAAGTATACCAAAGTGGAGATCATAGTCTTCTTGCAGACGCTACTGCGTGTCACCAACACGACAAACATTAGATTAGCAGCGGCCATTTTGAATAAAATATGTGACATGGATGGTAAGATTTTTGTAATACACTTTACCGATAACCAATTAAAATAAAAGACCGTTACCAAATCTATATCTATACAAATAAATAAAATTACAGTGTCTGTTTGTAATATTACAATAACCGATTTTTACTTAATGCATATGTACCTTTGTAAAAACGGTGCATATACCAAAAATGTATTTTTTCCATTTTTTGTCTGTCTGTCTATGTGTTCCGGGAAATCACTGAAACGGCTTTACCGATTTTGACGGGACTTTCACTGATAGGTAGCTGATGATATAGGGAGTAACTTAGGCTACTTTTTTTAGACTGGCTTCGCTCTGCGGCGTCACCCGCGGTACGACCGTAGATGGTTTACGCAGAAATCTAACTATAAAAATAATAATGAATCCCTATTTTTCTTAATCACGGCAACACAACAAAGCGGTTATTTTAATATTACAAACAGACAGAGAACAGAATTTTATTTATTTGTATATATAGACGTATAGATATCACTTGTCTAGTACTCATAATACAAGCCCTGCTTAGTTTGGGACTAGATGACAATGTGTATCTAAAGGCCCGTATTCGGCGCGTATTTTACCGAAGGTTTAAACGTAGTAAGTTTATAGTTTTATACCTTTTTCTCGTTAAATATTAATATTTATTTTTTGTTACAGATTTGTTCGAAGTCATCCATGAAGTATTTGATATCACTAAAATGGGTAAGTAAAAATATACGGATTTATACCGACTAGTGGTCGCCACATTAGTATATACGGATTTATACCGACTAGTGGTCGCCCAATTAGTATATACGAATTTATACCGACTAGTGGTCGCCCCATTAGTATATACGGATTTATACCGACTAGTGGTCGCCACAATAATATTAGAACATCATTTTTCTTTTTTAGTTTTCTGCAACTCCTCTGTATAAACTCTAACTGTGCCTCCTTTGTTCGTATAATTTTCGTAAAAAGAGATACAAAACTTTTCCTTACGTATTTATATAGGTATAGATATAAATAATATTTTTTTTGATCAATCTTCTTTTTCGCAGATTTCGTGAAGCTTTTCGAGAACATCATCGCTTTGAGTAAATCTTTTTGTAAGTACTACTCATTTTGTTATGTTTCTTTGGGTACATATGCCTATAGATAAATGTGAGTGACTGTGTGATAGAAAAACAAATGTTCATATTATTTATTTGCTCAGTAGGTACGTTTTCAAAAGAAGAAAATAAATAAATATACCGGACATCTGACACATAATGGCATCTAGTTTTAAACTAAACAGAGCTCTGCTTAGAAAGCTATCTGTTAGAATACTCATCTGTGATGTTATTTGTAAAGACATACTTAGTGTACACAGAAAAAACCTAAACTCCAAAGCAAATATATACAGATAATACAAAAATATTGTTTCAATCTATAAATCGAACTCGAGAATAGCACAGTAGTCGTATACGCTACCATTGCGCAACTGAGGTTGTCGAATCGATGTTTATCCATACAATCACACATAAACATTTGCAGAAAAGAACTTATTCAATGATTTATTAATATCAAGTCATAAGACTAGATGCGGATTCGGAGAGTATTAGGTGCCTCAGCCTATGTACCACCATAGTCACTACTCCTATTCACCCCATGGGTGTCGTAAGAGCCGACTGAGGAAGCAAACTACCAGGGCAACAGAACTGCAGAGAGAAGGAACACTTGACACAAACCATATACCAACCCGCCTGGACAGCGCGGTATAGAAGGACAAAACCTCTTTAGGAGAGGCTTACATCCAACGTTGGTTCAATACAGGCTGTGGATAATAAAGTTTATTTACTGTAACCTTTTTTCTCTTTTTCATAGATTTACAAGAAGCAGTTATGATACTAGAAGACTTCACTGAAACTGAAAGTAAGTTTTTTGCAGGCCTTTTTTTATTGTATAGGAGGCAAACAAGCAGACGTATCACCTGATCGCAAGCGATTACCGCCGCCCATGGATACCCGCAACATCAAAGGTGTTACAAGTGCGTTTGGGCGTTTGCGTACGACCTTTGGGGGGATGGGGAAAGGGATGTGGAAAGGGGTTGGAGTATGGGCCTTTTTTTTTTTTTTTTTTTTTTTTTTTTTTTTTTTTTTTTTTTTTTTTTAACGTTTGGAAACCCCCTCGGGCCGTCACCCAGCCGGGGTTTGCGGCGGGGCGGTGTGTCGGAATCGAACCGACTAAAACCACACGGTGTGCCACTCTGCGCCTGAGACGGGAGGGATCCGGGAACTGCTGTTATTAACACATCCGGACCCCTCCCAGCGCCAGCCCGCACTGAAGCGGGCACCGTCTGCTGGTAAAATTCTCAATTTAGGCAACGTACGGCACACGCGTAACGTTGCCCCCTCGCGGGTGACCACTAAAGCGGATAGAGGGGAAAACCCGTCCCCACCATCCGCGGCCACACTCAGGGCGGCATGAGGCGCTGATAGGCGCGCCTCCGCCGCCCGGTTCGCCGGCGGCGGATCGGGTCCGAGTGGAGGTCGTCCTCCCGGGCCTTCTCCGCCGCCTCCTTCTGCGAAATTACGTCTTCGCAGAAGGCTGCGACCGCGGTAAAACTGCTGTCGCTACCGGCCATGGCGCGGATGATGGCCGGTAGCGAGAGATCTCCTCCGATGACTGCAGTGAGGGCCCGGCGCTGCGACGCCCAAGCGGGGCAAATCGCCAGCGTATGCTGGGCCGAGTCCTCACTGCAGTCGCAGTGGTGGCAGGCGGGACTCAGTTCCCTCCTGGCGACCGAGTGCAGGTACTTTCCGAAGCATCCGTGCCCGGAAAGAACCTGCGTCAGTCGGAAGGAAAGGGTCCCGTGCTGCCGCCCTGCCCACTCGTGGATGACCGGCTGGAGAGCCTCCACGGCGGCAAAGCCAGCGCGTGGAGTCTCCAGCCGGAACGACCAGCGAGCCATCGTGGCTCGACGGGCGGCTTCACGCCACTCGCGTACCTCTTCGGGCGGAGGGCGAATGCCTCTCTCCGCCCGGAATACAGCCACCCGTCGATAAACTTCGGCGAGCACTTCCGCCTCCAAATCCCACGGAGGTGTTCCGGCCAAGGCGCACGCCGCCTCGGTGGACACCGTGCGGTATCCGCGGATGGCTCTGACCGCCAATACCCTCTGAGGCCGCCAGAGGCGGGCCTTATTGAGGGCAGTCAGAGCCGCCACCCACACCGGTGCCCCATACAGTGCCATCGACCGGACCACCCCCGTGTAGAGGAGTCGCGTTGCGACGCTGGCTCCACCCAAGTTGGGCAAAAGTCGCCCAAGGGCAGAGGCAGCGTCGACCAGCCTGGGACCAAGCTGTCGGAAGTGCTCGTCGAAGAGCCACCTACCGTCGAGGATCAGGCCCAGATACCTCATCTGGGCCCGAACCGGTACGAGGATCGAGTTGACCACTATGGAGGCGCCGGGGGGCGGCCCACGACGGGGCCCATGGAACAATAGGGCCTCCGTCTTGTCCAGGGCCACCCGTAAGCCCAGCGCCTCGATGCGCCCGACCACCAGAGAGACACCAATGGTGGTCAGGCGCGCCGCCTCCTGGAAGTTCGCCCCCCGGGCCGTGACCAATGTGTCATCAGCGTAACAAATTATGCCCAGCCCGGGGGGGAGACGACCTCGTAGGACCCAGTCGTATCCTACGTTCCACAGGAGTGGTCCAAGGACAGACCCCTGCGGAACGCCGCACGACATGGGTCGCCGTCTCAAGGCGCCATCTCGATCCTCGTACACGACGGTACGCTCCTCCAAATAGTCTGCCACTAGCCGCCTCAGGTACTGTGGCACCCCGTGGTATTGGAGTGCTTCCCTGATGCAGCTGAATGGCAGACTATTAAAGGCATTGGCGATATCCAGAGACACCGCCAACACCACGCCGCCACAGCTCACTGCCTCTTCGGTCACGGCCCTAAGGCGCATTACGGCATCGACCGTCGAACGCCCCTCTCTGAATCCGAATTGGGCGTCCGACAGGTCGGGCCCCACCTCGCAGAGGTGCCGGACGATGCGGGCAGAGAGTATCCTCTCAAACAACTTGCCCGCCTCGTCCAGCAACACGATGGGCCTATAGGGCGCGACCGAATCGGCAGGCCGTCCCGGCTTCCTCAATAGGACCAGCTTCCCGCATTTCCAGCACTCAGGGAAGCGTCCGGACGCCAGGCTAGCGTCCAACACCTCCCTGAGGCGGTCCGACATATGGTCGAGGGCTCGGGCCATCACTCGGGCTGAACACCGCTCCCGGGCCGGAACCCCGTCCGGCCCGGGAGCGGTGTTCTTGGAACGGATTCGCAGAACAGCCGCCCCAATCTCCGATTCCCTAACGGGCGGAACACTGCCCCCGTCGTCTCTGACCGGATAGGCCATCGACGGGGGAGCGTGCTCGGCCCGCTGCGGGAAAAGGCCCTCGACCACTTCCTGCAGGAAGCTGGGCTGGAGAGTCTCGGTAAGGGGGGGGGCCCGCCGTGCGGAGCTTCTGTCGCACCGCACGATATGGGCGACCCCAGGGGTCACGGTCGAGACTCTCCAGCATCTCCTTTCTCTTCACCTCTTTGGTCCGGCAAATGGCCAGCTTCAGAGTTTTCCGCGCTTCGCGGTACTCCTCATGAAGCTGGTCCCCGCCACCGTCTCCACGGTGACGTCGCCGGCTGCGGGTGTAAGACCTCCGGGCACGAGTACAAGCCGCACGGAGGTCCGCCAACTCCTGGGACCACCAGTAGACCTCCTTCCGAGGAGGACGACGACCGTGGACGCGGGGTATGGCCGTATCACAAATTTGTGTAATCGCATCGCGAAAACGGCCAGCCCCAACGTCCACGCCGTCCCCCTCGATCGGGGCCTGCGGAGACAGCCAAGAGTGAATAATGGCCGCCTCCTCTAGTAGGTCCCTGTCGAGCTTGGCGACAGCCCACCGCGGAAAGCGGGATGAATGCCGCGCCGTGTGACCCCTACTGGGGCCCTGGGACCGGGAGAGCTCGAATCGGATGTACAAATGATCCGAGAGCGTCTCGACCTCTTCCAGGACACACCAGTTCCTTACTCGTGCGGCGACAGCAGGGGTAGCGAACGAAAGGTCCACTATCGACCCCCCCTGCCGTCGCACACACGTGTTGGTGGCGCCTCTGTTCAGCAAACAGAGGCCCACCGAAGCCGCCCACTCCTCAACGGCTTCGCCCTTGGCGTCCGTCCCGGGGGATTGGAGTATGGGCCTCCGGTATCCTCACTTACTCGGTGAAACACAGCGCAAGCGCTATTTCACACCGGTTTTATGTGAGGTCATAGTATCACTCCGGTCGATTAGGCCCTTTCATGCCGAAGCGTGGCTCTCTCAAGGTATAAGTGTTTGTTTGTAACCGATTCTTTTGAACTCCATTTAGAGCTACTTTGAATGGTCAGAAGTTTATTGTTCTACTTTTCATTAACTCATATTTTAATCCGACTACCTACATTTGCCGTAGTCTGGTAAAAATACAAAAAAAAAAACAAATCGATATGAATACACTTTGCATATAGGCCGGCGGTTCACTTGTGACGCTTCTGTCAATGGGCTGCGGTAATCGCTTACCATCAGGCGATACGTCTGCTTGTTTGCCTCCTATTACATAAAATAATATATTATAACAATTTTTGACTTTGAACTCATATTTGAATTTAATTTTCAGACTTGATTGACGCTTTGCGTTACTTGCCGAGAGCTACTGGCCAACCAGGTAAATTGATATCCATAAAAGTAAAAAAACCTCATTGAGAAGGAAAAATTCACTACCTATTCTTTTTGTGACCATAACGACGACAAAGTCTAAGGATAAACGTCTATAAATTGTCACGAATTAATATATAGGGATACTTCGGTTAGACTGAATTAATTCGGTTAACCGAACCTAAAAATCTATAGCAAGAATTTATATTACAGTTTCATTAATAAATGATATTATTTTTTTACTTTACATGCAGAAGCGGTCGTCAACTAAAGCTACTAATAATGACAATAATTTATAAATATACATTTATGTTGAAAACATTCATAATATATTTCTTTTACAGATATATTATCGGCCATAGAATACATAAAAGAGAATAAGCCTCGCATAACTAAACCCACCACTACAACAACGACCACATCAACAACAACTCAACAGACTACCACAGAAGATTATGATTCCTACGAAGAGGATGATTACGACTCAGAAGAAACATTTGACGAAGATACTACTACGAAAACAACACCGTCAACGACGACTGTAGCTAGAAGAACCGATGGTCCATCAACAGCTATTATTACAGATTCAACGATTACTGCAAGCAAGCCAGGAATTGCATTAAATTCTTCAACAATGGAAACAATTACTTCTTCGGAACCAACAACAGCAACTGATAAATCCACTAGTAAAATGCATGATGTGCCACATGGCAGCACTTTTCAAGGTACAGATGAATATGAAGACACCTCATCTTCATCAGAAAATCTTGAGTCAGGCGAGGAATGTTACAATGTTACCGGTGACCCTGATTATTCAGAGGAAGCAAGTGTAGAATCATCATCAACCACACAAGTATCAAATGTAACAATTACTGAACTTACAACAAAAATACCTGAAGAAGCTACAACTGCAGTATTATCCACATCAACAAATGAGTCAACAATGACTGAGGAATTAAATTCAACCAAAATACAACCTACAATAATATCTATTGCTACACCTATAATACTAAGTTCAACAACAGTTCGTACGAGAAATGAAACCTCCTCTGTATTATCTGAAAAACCTACGAGCGCTCCTAAAATAGTACCAATATTTTCAACAATTGGATTATCAACATCTCCATACATATCAACTGACAACACAGTTACAACAACTCAGTATACTACCACTGAACTACCAGAATATTACGACTCTTATGAGGATTATTCTACGGAAGCGAATGAATCAGTATCCTGTCCACCAGGTGATTCGGATCAAGATAATTCAGATGAATCTTTAACAGTTACAGATACACCAGCAACTACAAATAGAAATATTGCAGATAATCTTGAAGATTTTGAAGGTAAATCAACGTTGAATACTTCTGCTACAACAACACAGACTACAACAAAAGTATCGGCTATTATTGTTGCAGAAAATCTTACCACTATAAATGAATCAGACGTATTAATCACTGAAGAACCATCTATCACGCCCAAAATTACAATAGACAATCTACATGCAAAATTATCAGCATTTACTACAGAAATAGACATTGTAAGCCAATCTAGTGAATCACAGCCACAATCTCCTACAACTACTAATCCCACAACGTTACAAATAACCACCGTTCCAACAACTTTGATTGCACAACTATCAGGTTTGGAGAAGCAAGAATTTGAAACGATAGCGAGACTGAACTTGACTGATGAACCTTACATTATTACAACAACAGAACAAATATCAACAACACCAGCAGAATTAATAACTGAGTCTGTGACTGACATACAAACTAATTCTGACATTACCGGACAACTAACAGCTACATACAGACCAAAGGTACCGGGTTCTAATACAGACCAAACAACTTTAGCTGAAACTGCCACTGCTGAAGAATCAATGGCAACCATTGGGGAACCGGCAACTACAATGACAGAACACCTGATAACTTCTGAATCAGTAATTCCTTTGGTCACTAGATTCCAAGAACCTTTACATCAAACAACAACGCCCTCTACGACTGAAGAGCCTACAACACTAACAACATCAAAAGCTACGTCTCAAACAAACGAAGTTACCACTGTTACAAGCACTAAAGAAACAGAGGGAGAAAGAACCATAAATACAGAAGGATCAATTGCTGAAGAACCGACATCTACTGTAACAGAGAAATTAGCACCTTTCTCTACAGAAGGGTCGAAGATTACAGAAAGATCAAGTACTTCTTCTGCAGCTAATTTGAAATCTTCATCAAGTACAGAAGACTTCATAACTTCTGCAACAGAAGAATGGAGACCTACCACAACTATAGTGAATTCAGTGTCCAGTTTCATAACAGATGAACCGACAGCAACTTTAAAATTTAATGTGGGATCGACTTCTAATCTAGACGAACCGACATCTTCATACAGTACAGAAGAATTCGTAACTTCTGCAACAGAAGAACAGGCAACTACCATATCTGGAGAAAACTTTGAAACTTCAGAAACTAAAGGGTCAACAATAGCAGAGGAACTGAAAACTACCACAAATACAATAAGGTCAATAACTTCTACTGCAGAAGAACCGATTACTGCCACAACTTCAGAAGAATTGGTAAGATCTATAACTGAAGAATTAACAACTACCTCAACAATGAAATCAACTATTTCTTCTGGAGAAGAACAGACACCTACTACAAATACAGAAGAATCACAAAAAAGTACAGAAGACCAAACAACCACCTCAACCACAGAACGATTAGCAAGTTCAACAACAGAAGGATTGATAAATCAAACAATTACAGAGAAATTAACAACTTCTATTGATGATGAACAGACGTCTTCAACAACTTCAGAAGAATTCTTTAGTTCCGTAATTGATGGACCTACAACAGCTATTAATAAAGAGGGATCAACAACTTCTAATATAAACGAATCGTCATCGCCATTAAGTACAGAAGAATTCGTAACATCTACTACAGAAGAACAGACAACCACCACAACCACAGAACGATTAGTAAGTTCGACAACAGAAAGACTGATAACTCAATCAACTACAAAGAAATTAATAACTTCTACTGATGATGAACAGGCGTCTTCAACAACTACAGAAGAATCCGTCAGTTTCACAACAGATGGACCGACAACGGTTATAAATAATGAGGGATCAACAACTTCTAGTGTAAACGAGCCGCCATCTTCATTAAGAACAGAAGAAACCGTAACTTCTGCTACAGAAGAACAGACAACCACTACAGCTACCGAAGAATTAGTAAATTCCGTAACAGATAAACCGACAACAGTTATAAATGCAAAGGGATCAACAACTGCTAATGCAGGCGAACCGACGTCTTCATTAAGTACAGAAGAATTTGAAACTTCTGCTACAGAAGAACAGACAACCACCACAACCAGGGAACAATTAGTAAGTTCGACAACAGAAGGACTGATAACTCAATCAACTACAAAGAAATTAATAACTTCTGCTGGTGATGAACAGGCGTCTTCAACAACTACAGAAGAATCCGTCAGTTCCACAACAGATGGACCGACAACGGTTATAAATAATGAGGGATCAACAACTTCTAGTGTAAACGAGCCGCCATCTTCATTAAGAACAGAAGAAAACGTAACTTCTGCTACAGAAGAACAGACAACCACTACAGCTACAGAAGAATTAGTAAATTCCGTAACAGATAAACCGACAACAGCTATAATTACAGAGGGATCAACAACTGCTAATGCAGGCGAACCGACATCTTCATTAAGTACAGAAAAAATTGTAACTTCTGCTACAGAAGAACAGGCAACTACCATATCTGGAGATAAATTTGAAACTTTAGCAACTAAAGGGTCAACAACTAGTATAACTACTGAAAGATCAACAACCGCAATAGCAGAAGAAACGATAACTACCACTTTAGAAGAATTAGTAAGATCTACAATTGAAGAATTACCAACTACCTCAACAATGGAATCAATTACTTCTTCTGGAGGAGAACAGACGCCTACTACAAGTACAGAAGAATCACCGAGTTATACAGCAAAAGCATCGACGACCTCAGTGGAATTCAGAAGAACGTCCACTGTAGTAAAACCGGTAATTACTACAACTATAGAAGAATTAGTACCTTCTACAACAGAATGGTCAAAAACTAGTAAATTTACAGAGGAATCAGCAACTTCAACCGCAGGTGAACAGACGCCTGCAGGAACTACAGAAGAATTAGCAAGTTCTACACTAGGAGGATTGACTACTCCCACGTCTGTTGAGACATTAACTACTTCATCAGAAGAAGAATCGACGACTGCAGAAGAATTTAATGCATCAACACCAGAAAGGTCATCAGCTAGTATAACTACTGAGCGATTAACGATTTCAAAAGCAGAACCGACAACTGAAACAGTTACAGAAGAATCAACAACTACTACAATTAAAGAGGAATCAGCAACTTCAACAGTAGAAGAGTCTACGACTACCGAGGGCTCAAAAACTTCTCCTGCTGGTGATCAGACTGCTGGCACAATTACAGAACATTCGACATTTTTAGCAGGAAGACTGACAACTACCACAGATAGAGAGAACTTAGCAACTTTCACAATAGAACAGCCAACTGCTAGCATAAGTACTAAAGGATCAAGAAATTTAATAGGAAATGAAGAGATCCCTACTACCACCATAGACGAATTAACAAGTTCTAGACCAGAAGGATGGACAACTACCACAACTACAGAAGAATTGTTTAGCGCCATAACAGGTAAACCAACAACTTTGCTAAATACAGAGGGACAAACAACTTCTTCTGCACCTGAACTAACATCTTCATTAAGTACAGAAGATTTCGTAACTTCTGCAACAGAAGAACAGACGACTACCACATCTGAAAACCAATTTGTAACTACAAAAATAGAAGGATTAACACTCGCTACTGTAAAGAAACGTATAACTGCTATAACTACAGAGGAATTAGCAAGTTCTACAACAGAAGGGCCCCTAACTTCTATAATTTCAGACGAAACAACAGCTTCTAATGCAGATGAACAGACGCCTACAACATCTACAGAAGAATTATCAAACACTACATTAAAAGGACCGACAACTACAAAAGAATCAAGAACTTCTATTGCAAGTGAATCGACATCTTTATCAAATACAGAAGAATGGACAACTACCACAACTAACGAGGGGAAAACAGCTTCTGCTCCAGATGAACAAATCCTTATAACAACCACAGAAGAAACTACAACATCTGCCGAAGAAAAACGAAAAAGTACACAAGAATTATCCACAGTAGAAACTAGTAGAATTACAGAGGGATCAACAGCTTTTATTAGAAATAAACAGTCGCCTACAGCAGCCACAGAAGAATTATCAAGCTTCACATTACAGGAACCTACAATTACAGAGGGATTAAGAACTTCTACTGCAACATCTTTAAAAACCAGAGAAGAATTCGTAACTTCTACAATGATACAATCTACAATCACAACTGCAGAAGAATTAGCAAGTTCTACAACAGAAGGAACGACAACTTCAACATTTACAGAAGAGTCAAAAAGGTTATACGACCAGACACCTACTACCACTACAGAAGAATTAGCAACTTCCACAACGGAAGGACCGACAACTAGTACAATTACAAAGGGATCGACAGCTTCTGTTACAGATAAACAGACGCCTAAAGCAACTATAGAAGAATTAGCAAGTTCTACATCAGAAGGACCTTCAACTATTATAATTTCGGAGGGAACACTATCTTCTAATGCAGATGAACTGACGCTTCCCACATCTACAGAAGAATTAACAAACTCTACACTAGAGGGATTAACAGCTACAGAGGGATTAAGAACTTCTATTGCTGATGAACCAACATCGTCATTAACTACAGACGAATTCACAGCTTCTACAAGAGCGGAACAGACAACTAGCACAATTAACGAGGGAACAAAAACTTCTGCTTCAGACACACAGACGCCTACTACGACCACAGAAGAATCTGCAACTCCTTCAATAGAAGAACGAACGACAACTACAGAAAAATTTGCAACTACTACAACAGAAAGATCGACAACAAATATAATTACAGAGGAATCAACAGTTTCCGTTATAGAACAACAGACACCTACAGCAACTGCAGAAGTAGTAGCAAGTTCTAAACCAGAAGAGCAGACAACTACTATAATTTCAGAGGGAACAAGAAATTCTAATGCAGATGAACTGTCGCCTACAATAACTACAGCAGAATTATCGAGCTCTACATTAGAAGAACCGACAACTACAAAAGGATCAAGAACTGCAGATGAACTGTCATCTTCGACATCTACAGAAGAATTCGCAGAATCTACAACAAAAGCATCGAATGCTACAACAATTAGAGCACCATCCACAATTTCCTCAGCCCCCGACCAGACACCTACTACAACCACAGAAGAATTAGCAAGTTTTACCAGAAAAGGAACGATAACTATAGAAGAATCAAGAACTACTATCGCAGATGTATCGACGCCTTCATCAAGTACTGACAAAGCTTTTGCATCAGAAGAACAGACAACTACTCCAACTACACAAGAAGCAGCGACAGTGGATAACAGTAAAACTACAGAGGGATCAACAGTTTCTATCACAGACGAACAGTCACCTACAGCAACGATAGGAGACTTATCAAGCTCTATATTAGAAGGATCGATAACTACAGAGAGATTAGATATTTCTATTGCAGGTGAACCAACAACTTCATCAAGTACAGGCGAATTTGTAGATTTTTCAACAGAAGAAAGGACAACTACCACAACTAATGAGGGGTCAATAACTGCTCCTGCAGATGATCAGAAGCTTACTACGACCACAGAAAAATCTGCTTCTGCAAAAAAAGAACAAAGAACTACTACAACTACAAATGAATTAGTGACTATTGAAACGGAAAGACCGATTACAGAAGGATCGACAGCTTCTGTTACAGATAAACAGGCGCCTAAAACAACTATCGAATATTTATTAAGCTCAACATTACAAGGATCGACAACTACTGAGAAATCGAGAACTTCTATTGCAGATGAAACGATATCTGCATCAAGTACCGAAGAATCCGCTGCTTCCACGGCAGAAGAACAGTCAATTACAACAACTAACGAGAGGACAATAACTTCTACTGCAGATAAACAGAAGCCTACTACGATCACAGAAAAATCTGCTTCTGCAACAGAAGAACGAACAACTACTACAACTATAGATGAATTAGCGTCTATCGAAACGGAAAGACCGACATTTAGTATAATTGCAGAAGGATCGACAACTTCTGTTACAGATAAACAAACGCCTACAACAACTACAGAAGAAATATCAAGCTCCATATTAGAAGGACGGACAACTACGGAGGGCTCAAGAACTTCTATTGCGGATGAACCGACATCTGTATCAAGTACAGAAGAATCCGCAACCTTTATAGCAGAGGAACAGAGAATTACAACACCTAACAATGGGACCATGTCTTCTGCAACAGATGAACAGAAGCCTACTACGATCACAGAAAAATCTGCTTCTGTAACTAAAGGTGAATTAGCTACTATTCAAACCGAAAGACCGATAACTAGTATAATTACAGAAGGATCGACAGATTCCGTTACAGATGAACATACACCTGCCAAAACTACAGAAGAATCAACAACTTCTATAACAGAAAGATCGACGACTACAATAATTACAAAGGGATCAACAGTTTCTAATGCAAATGAACAGTCGCCTACAGCAACTGCTGAAGGATTACCAAGTACCACATTAGAAGGACCGACTACTGAAAGGTCAAGAGCATCTACTACAGATGAACTGTCATCTTCAACAGAATTCGAAACTTCTCCTGCAGAAGTATTGACAACTACTAAAATAACAGAAGAATCAAGAGCTTCTATTGCAGATGAAAAGATGACTGTTATAGCTATAGAAGAATTAGCAAGTTCTACAACAGAAGGACTGATAACTACAGAAGAATATACAAAGGAATTGTTAAGTTTTATCACAGAAAAATCGCTAAGTAACACTACTGCAGAAGAATTTGAAACTTATACGACAAAACGGCCGACATCTTCAACTACAGAAGAATTATCAACTTCTGCAATAGGAGAACAGATAACTATTACAACTACTAAGGAAACAACAGCAAATACAGAACAAGAGACACCGATTACAAACATAGAAGCATTAGCAAGTTCTACAAGAGATGGGCTGATAACTACCTCTACAGGTAAGACAGATAAACCGACATTTTCATCTAGTACAGAAGATTTCACAAATTCTGCATCAGAAGAACTGACAAGTACCACAACTACAGAAGAAACGATAACTTTAACTGTAGAAGAATCTGCAACTGCCCGTTACTCTGAACAATCACGAAGTACGGTATCAGAAGCTCGAATAATTGGAGAAGAATCAAGAAGTACTGCGACTACAATAGACACACAAACAATTGACAGAGATCTAGAAAGTATGAAACAAGAAGAAAAAAGTAAAGATATCACTCCTAATCTACAACAAGAATCTCATAGCCTAACAAAGATTGAGGAAGGAATATCTGCTGTTAGTTCTACCAAAATATCAGATATCTCAAGTACAGAAGCGCTAAGCGCTAACACTACAGCAGAAGAAGCAGTGACTATTAAAGAAGAACAAGTAATTACTAAGACAACAGTGCAGGAACAAATTACTATGACGACAATACATGCAGACAAAAAAGGAGAAACTGCTACAACAAGTACAGAAGAACCAACACATCAAATCACAGACGAATCTTCAATTGCAACAACTGCAGATGATCTAACCTATACAAAGTCAATTGAAGAACAAGCAACTACTACCACTATAGAAAAAGCAACGGCTATTACAGAAGAAGAATCTGCCACTGCAACACGAATAACAGGAGAATCCACGAGTGAATCAATAGTAGACGATTTTACCGCTATCACTAAAACAGAACACCAAACAACTTTAATTACTACAGAAGAAGAAACGTCTACAACAAGTACAGTGAAACCAACATCAGCAACAAGTCCAGAAGAATCCATTTCTTCAATAAGTACAGAAGAAGGAACATTTACAACAAGGTCAGAACAAGCAACGACCACAGTAGGTGCAGAAGAACCTACAATTATAGAATCAAAAATTACAGAAAGAACAACGACTTCAATAACTCCAGAAGTATCAACTACTACACCAATATCAAATGAACCAAATATTGTATCTGTGCAATCTATAACCACAGATCAGTCAATTATAAGTGCAGGACCAAAAACAATTAATGAAGAGTCAGAAGAATCAACTATTACAAAAGAACCAAAATCTGCAACAAGTGCAGAAAAACCAACATCAACAATAAGTTCATCAGAACCAAAATCTAAAATAACTACAGAAGAAGAAGAAAGATCTATAACAAGTTCAGAAGAACCAACATTTATAACAGATACAAATGAACCAACGTCTACAATTAGTACAGAAAAACCAACATCAACACTAAGTATATCAGAACCAAAAGCTACAATAGCTACAGAAGAAGAAAGATTTATAACGAGTTCAAAAGAACCAACAACTACAGAAGAACCAACATTTATAACAGATACAAATGAACCAACGTCTACAATTAGTACAGAAAAACCAACATCAACACTAAGTATATCAGAACCAAAAGCTATAATAGCTACAGAAGAAGAAAGATTTATAACAAGTTCAAAAGAACCAACAACTACAGAAGAACGAACATTTATAACAGATACAAATGAAACAACGTCTACAATGGAAACAGGAGAAGGATTTATAACAGAACCAACATTAAGCACAGTAGAACTAACGACGACAATAATTGCACAAGAATCTATAACTACAGACGAAACAATAACTTCTACAAGTACAGAAAGATCAACTATTACAACAAGAACTGATGAACAAAATAGTGTGTCCTTGCATTCCAGAACTACAGATCACTCGACTATAAACGCTGAACCAACAACAATTTATGAAGAGTCAGAAGAATCAGAATATAATGCAAGTACAGAAAACCCAACGTCTATAATTAGTACAGAGGAAGGAACCTTTATAACAAGTTCAGAAAAACCTACCACTAAAAAAGAAAGAACATTTGCAAAAAGTACTGAGCAACCAATATATGTAACTAGTACGGAAGAACCAATATCTACAACAAGCACAGAAGAATTAAATACTTCAACTAGTTCACAAGAATGGAAGACTATAATACATGCATATGAAGAAACGAATTTAGCAAGTTCAGAAGCACCAAATACTACACCTACTACAGAAGAACCAATTAGTCCAGAAAAACTCACATCTACAACAAATAAAGAAGAATCAACAACGATAATGATTACAAAAGAATCAGTTCCTACAGAAGGACCAACTACTACAACAAAAAGTAATGAAATAAATATAGTATCTGTGGAATCTACAACTACAGATCACTCTACTGTAAATGTTGAACCAGCAATAATTTATGAAAAGTCAGACAAATCAGAATTTGCAACAAGTACAGAAAAACCAACATTAACAATAAGTACAGAAACACCAACGTCTATAGTAAGTGCAGACGAAGGAACATTTATAACAAGTTTAGAAGAAGCAACAACTACAGAAGAAAGAACATTTACAAGAAGTACTGAGGAACCAACTAAAAACTATGTAACTAGTACAGAAGAACCAACATCTACAACTAGCATAGAAGAATTAAACACTTCGACGAGTACAAAAGAACGAAAGCCTGTAATACATACAGAAGAAGAAACGTTTTTAACTAGTTCAGAGGTATCCAGAACTACAACTACTACAGACAAACCAACATCTACAACAAGTACAGAAGAACTCACATTAACAACAAATAAAGGAGAACCAATGACGATAGTAATTACAGAAGAATCAGTAACTACAGAACGGCCTACTACTACTCGTATAACAAGAACGGAAGAACCAAATACTGTATCTGTGCAATCTACGACTACATATCGGTCTATAATAAGTGCTGAACAAACAACAACTAATGAAGAAACGGCCACCACCATGCAAAGTACGGCTACAGAACAACAGGCAACGACCAAGTTCCAAAAGACAACGAACACTCAAGAATCAATGAATTCACCAGAACAATCAACTACAGAGCAAGACATAACGAATGATCAAAAACCAACCACAACGATAGAACAGTCTAATATTGAGCAACACGTAACAATTACAGAACAAGGAATAGGTACTGAACCATTAAATGAACAATGGACAACAGAGCAACAAGCAAACATAGAACAAGAAATGACGAGTTATGAGCAACCAATCACAATAAAAGAACAAATTACTACCGAACAACAAACAACAATAACAGCACAAGGAACAATTAGTTATGAAAAACTGACTACAACAAAGGAGCAGTCATCTACCGAACAACCGATAACAGATACAGAAGGGAAAAGAAGTAACGAACAAGCTACTAGAGATCAAGAAGCATGGCAATCAACGGGTAACGAATATCCTACCAAAACAACGGAAGAATCAACTACCCAAACAGAAATAGCCTCTGAAAAAGTAACACCAAGTAACGCACAACCAACTGCCGAACAAGAAACAACAACTACAGAACAAGGAACAATAACCGACGAAGAACGAACCACAACAAAGCAACAATCGGCTATTGAACAAGAAACAACAATAGAGCCAGAAACAAGTAATGAACAAGACACAACAACCACGGAACAAGGGATAAGCAGTGGTAATCAACCGAGAACAACAACGGAACAATCGTCCACCAATCAGCCGATAACAGACATAGAACAAGAGACAACAAGTAATGAAAATTCGACAATCGAACAAGAAGCTACAACCACCAAACTATCTACTACCGACCAATCGGCTACAAGAACAGAAGAAAGGTCAACAAACAGTGAACAACCGACTACAACTACAGACTTCACTAACAAACAGGTAACTACAACCACAAAACAAGGAACAATAGGTGATGAACAATCAGGCACAATAATAAAACAGTTCACTACCGAACAACAGACAACGACAGACCAAGAGTCGAAAAGTTACGACCTACCAATCACAACAGTAAATCAATCGGCTGCCGAGCAACAAACAACAACAGAACAATTGACTACCAGTCAAGAAGTGACAACAACAGAACTAAGAAAAACAAGTAATGAACAAACAACCACCATAACCGAACTATCTACCACCGACCAACCGACTACAACAACGGGACAATCTACTACCGAACAAGAAACTACTAAAACAGAGCAAGAAACGACTAGTAATGAACAACCAACTAAAATAATAAAAGAATCGACTACCGAACAACAAATAACAAACATAGAACAATGGTTAACAAGTAATGAACAACACAGTACAGCAACGGGACAATTGACTACCAGGCAACAGACAACAACAGAACAAGAATCAAGTGGTAATGAACAACTAACCACAACTACAGAACATGAAATAACAGATGATGAACAACTAGTTAAAGCCGACAAAGAATCGAGTACTGAGATAATTACAACAATGTTAGGGCAAGAATCAATGAGTAATGAACAACTGACCACAACAACAGAGCAGTCCACGACCGAACAACAGATAACAATAGCAGAACAAGGAACAACTGCTGATGTACAATCAATCTCAACATCGGAACAGTCGACTACTGACCAACATTTAATAGCAACAGAACAAGAGTCAACCACTAACGAACAAGGAACCTCAGCAACAGAACGTTCCAGTACCGAACAACAGACTAAGACTACAGAGCAAGGAACAAATGATGATCATTCTACCTCAAATACAGAACATACCACTACCGAACAACAGACGAAACCTACAGAGCTAGGAACGAATGATGAACAACTAACCTCAACAATCGAACATTCCACTACCGCACAACAGACGAAAACTATAGATGAAGGAACAAATGACGATGAAACAACCTCGACAACAGAATATTCCACTACCGAACAACAGATAACAATAACAGAACAAGAAACAACTACTAATGTACAATCAATCTCTACATCGGAACAGTCGACTACTGACCAATATTTAACAGCAACAGAACAAGAGTCAACCACTAATGAACAAGCAACCATAACAACAGAACATTCCACTACCGAACAACAGACTAAAACTACAGAGCAAGGAACGAATGATGAACAACTAACTTCAACAATAGAACATTCCACTACCGCACAACAGACGAAAACTACAGAGAAAAGAACAAATGACGGTCAACCAACCTCAACAACAGAACATTCCACTACCGAACAACAGATAACAATAACAGAACAAGAAACAACTACTAATGTACAATCAATTTCAACATCGGAATCGTCGACTACCGAACAAGAGATGAAAACTACAGAGCAAGGAACAAATGATGAACAACCAACCTCAACAACAGAACATTCCACTACCGAACAACAGATGAAAACTATAGAGAAAGGAATAAATAACGATCAACCAACCTCAACAACAGGACATTTCACTACCGTACAGCAGGTGAAAACTACAGAGGAAAGAACAAATGACGATCAACCAACCTCAACAACAGAACATTCTACTACCGAACAACATATAACAATAAGAGAACAAGAAACAACTACTAAAGTACAATCATTCTCAACATCGGAACATTCCACTACCGAACAACCGATAACAATAAAAGAACAAGAAACAACTACTAATGTACAATCAATCTCAAAATCGGAACAGTCTACTACCGAACAAGAGATGAAAACTACAGAGGTGAGAACAAATGACGATCAACCAACCTCAACAACAGAACATTCCACTAGCGAACAACAGACAACAATAACAGAACAAGAAACAACTACTAATGTACAATCAATCAGAACATCGGAACAGTCCACTACTGACCAATATTTAACAGCAACGGAACAAGAGTTAACCACTAACGAACAAGCAACCACAACAACAGAACATTCCACTACCGAACAACAGACGAAAACTACAGAGCAAGGAACAAATGATGATCATCCTACATCAACTACAGAACATACCACTACCGAACAACAGACGAAAACTATAGAGGAAGGAACAAATGACGATCAAACAACTCCAACAACAGAACATTCCACTACCGAACAACAGATAACAATAACAGAACAAGAAACAACTACTAATGTACAATCAATCTCAACATCGGAACAGTCTACTACCGAACAAGAGATGAAAACTACAGAGGTGGGAACAAATGACGAACAAGAGTCAACCACTCACGAACAAGCAATCTCAACAACAGAAAATTCCACTACCAAACAACAGACTAAAACTACAGAGCAAGGAACAAATGACGATCATCCTACCTCAACAATCGAACATTCCACTACCGCACAACAGACGAAAACTATAGAGGAAGGAACAAATGACGATCAACCAACCTCAACAACAGAACATTTCACTACCGAACAACAGATAACAATAACAGAACAAGAAACAACTACTAATGTACAATCAATCTCTACATCGGAACAGTCGACTACTGACCAATATTTAACAGCAACAGAACAAGAGTCAACCACTAATGAACAAGCAACCATAACAACAGAACATTCCACTACCGAACAACAGACTAAAACTACAGAGCAAGGAACGAATGATGAACAACTAACTTCAACAATAGAACATTCCACTACCGCACAACAGACGAAAACTACAGAGAAAAGAACAAATGACGGTCAACCAACCTCAACAACAGAACATTCCACTACCGAGCAACAGATAACAATAACAGAACAAGAAACAACTACTAATGTACAATCAATTTCAACATCGGAATCGTCGACTACCGAACAAGAGATGAAAACTACAGAACAAGGTACAAATAACGATCAACCAACCTCAATAACAGAACATTCCACTACCGAACAACATTCGAAATTTACAAAGCATGAAACGAATGATGAGCAACCAACCTCAATATCAGAACATTCCACTGCCGAACAACAGACGAAATTTACAACACGAGGAACGAATGATGAACAACCAACCTCAAGAACAGAATATTCTACTATCGAACAACAAACGACAATAACAACAGAACAAGAATACACCAGTAATGACCAACTAGCCAACACAACGGAGCAATCCACGACCGAGCGACAGAGTACTGAACAACTAATTACAACAACTGAAGAATCTACTATAGAAAAGAAAACCACAACCACAGAACAAGAAACGACGTTTTATGAACAACCAACTATAACAACGGAACAATCGACTGCCGAAAAACAGACAACAACAGAACAAAGGTGGATAGATAATGAAAAAGCAAGCATATCAACGGAACAACCGACTACAGAGCAAAAATCAAACTCAGGATATGTAACAAAGAGTAATAAACAACCAAAATTAACAACACAATCCTTGACTGCCGACCAACAAACAACTTCAGAACAAGAGATAACAAGTACTGAACAACAATCAATATTGGAACAGGAAACGAATAATCAACAACAAACTACTGCAACTGAACAATCAACAACGACCCAAACCGTTCTGACAACTGAAGCAAAAATGGAACAGGAGGCTATTGCAAAAGACTTAAATACAGGCATCAAGTCTGAAATAGAAACTAATACAGCTTCTGCTGATCAAAATTCCTCTTCAGATGTTACGATAACTAAATCACCTTTTGGTTCTTCTGAAGCTATACTATATGATACAATAGAACAATCATCTACAAAAGAACAAGATTCAACAACATTAGAACAACAGTCAAAATTATTTACGCATGGACAAGCAACTGAACAACAATTTTCTGAAACCAATGACACTATACAACATCATTCATCTGCGAAAGAACAAGAATTATCAACATTAGAACAATTGTCAACATCTTTTACGCATGGGCAAGCGGCTACACAACAATCTTCTGAGACCAATGACACTATAGAACATAATTCGTCTACAGTAGAACAAGAAACATCAATATTAGAACAAAATTCATTAACGATAACGGAATCAGAAGAGACTGTATTACAGCAATCTTCTGAAGTTTTAACACGAGAACCCAAGCCACCAGGGTTCCCAATAGAACAGCCGGATACGGATATTGACTTGCCCAATGTTGGAGGTAAATTGGGACTCAATCATGGAAAGAAAAGTAAGTCATCACCGTCGTCATCATTAGCTTTCAACAGTAACTGCTGAACATAGGCATCTGCTTAGAAAGGAGGTATTGAAACTCCGAGGTCTTGAAGTCACTATACCTCGATAAATGAGTTGGTATAGACACTGTTTCAAGTTGATCCCATTCTGACAAACCAACCCGCCACAAAATCCAATAGGGTGTAGCATGGAAGAGGTAAAGGAGTACCATCTCTAGGATAGAAAAGTGTCCGCTAAAAAGCATTAAATAGGCGACGCCACTGTAGCAAAAGTACCTTTATACTCTATGACCTTTTCTCATAATAACTCTTTAAGGTTATATTTACTACATTATTTTGTAATACACAAGTATATAGTTGACATTTTCAATAAGTGACTACTTTAGTCGACAATATTAGTTTTTTTCGTTTACAATTGCTACATTCATACCATACCCTGTGTCTACACCAGCGCCGTTCTGGAAGGTTTTTGAACTGTTATTTACAGCTTACGCTGGACACTTTTTTCAATTTTCTACCTTAAGAGAGGACTCTCCTTACCTCTACTCTCCATGGGGTGTAGGCCAACGGGGATTTTTACACGTAATTGACACAATGTCATTTTTTTTATTTAATGACCTGGTAACTAACCTTTATGTTTGTGTCAAGTTTTCCTACTATTTGCAGTGCGGTTTTGCTCCCTTGGTCGGGTCTTATGACACCCCTGATGAGTAAAATGACACACATATGTTTTTAATCTGTCATATTTAATACAGACAATTTTTCAAATTAATTTAATTTTCTTTTTCAGAAATATTAAACGCTTTAGAAACCAATATGAACTTGAAATTACTACTGTTGCCAAAAGGACCGAAAGGCAAAAACTGTTTCTGTACCTGTGACACCTCTAGTAGCCCACAGATAATACCAATAGAAGAACTGCCTAAAGAATCGAATTCTTAGTAGACTGTTTATTAAATATGACTCTGATTTTCGTGTTAATTTAAATGTATATTTATAAATAAACTTTTATATGTATTTTTTTTATTTGTTTCCTTGGTTTTTAAATCTTGTTATCTATTAATAAAAAGGCAGAAGCAAATTTAGATCGATGTTATTATAGAAGATATAACTTCTTTCATGACCAGCAGTTATCAGCAATATAAAAAAAAAGTAAAAACTAAAACCCAACTACGACAAAAATCGACGCTGAAAAAGCAAGAAACAAGTTTCAAAAGCCGTAGTCACGCGTTGTTAAAGTGAGGACTATGGTACACTACTAAGTTTCAAAAGCTGTAGTCCATAACACTTCCTTTACAGCGTCGTTTTTTGTCGTAGTTGGGTTTTAGTTTTTACTTTTTTTTTTATTTAAAATGTTTTGGTGCCTCTATAATATTAATTTCTTTGCAAAGTATATTTTACATAGGTACCTTAGAAATATCACAATTATCGAATTAATACGGACAAAGTCACGAGCAAATGCTAATAATATATATGTATATATTTAAAATGTACAAGTAACGCCCTTTCGTTTGATACCAAACACGGCATATTTCTCTCAAATATTTTTTTTAATACAGTACTTTACGTCGGCTAGAGGGCGCCACATTAGATTCAGTGACACGTCATAGCCTATGACCAGCAGACAATCATGACGCTTCTAACGACACCTCATTAGTCCTGTTCTAATGAGTAGTTAAGGAGCTATGAGGGAACAAATGAACATACATACATACATAGCCTGTCAAAATCATAACCCTCCTTTGGCTTTGCCGAAGTCGGGTTAAAACAAAAAAAGTGTGCCATCACTGGACGCCTGGCAGATGTGAAACATCGAAATTGTTTTGAATAAGTTAAATCTAAGAAAATCTTGAATAAAAAAATCTTTTTTTTCATTTTTACCATAAAGTAAAATTACTGTTTATTACATTAAAAAAATAAATAATAACTAATCATTTTTAATAAATCGAGACAACTTATTTATTTGAACTACGCTACTTTTTTGCTTCAACAAGAACAAGGCCGTGCGTTATAAACGCAACTCAGAAAACTCATCGAGACACGTTGGGAAATCGTTTCCTACTAATCAACGTAAGAACTTTCATTGCAGTGGTTATATAAATAAAACAAATATTTAGTTATAAAAATTAATTCATTTAAAATTTCATTGTAAAATGATTTCTCGTGGAAATTATCCTTATCAAGATTTCTGAACAGCACTCGTAGTACCACGTCAACAACACGCCTTGTCATCCATTCAGGACCTGCAGACAAAACAATATTTGAGGATCCATCAAAGAAAAATTTGAAAAAAAAAGTAAAAACTAAAACCCAACTACGACAAAAAACGACGCTGAAAAAGTATGAAACAAGTTTCAAAAGCCGTAGTCACGCGTTGTTAAAGTGATATGTACCATATGGTACATTACACTACATGGACTACGGCTTTTAAAAGTTATTAATGTACCATAGTCCATATCACTGTAACAACGCGTGACTACGGCTTTTGAAACTTGTTTCATACTTTTTCAGCGTCGTTTTTTGTCGTAGTTGGGTTTTAGTTTTTACTTTTTTTTATTTAAAATGTTTTGGTGCCTCTATAAAAATCTGCAAAGAAATTAGTATTAATTTCTTTGCAAAGTATATTTTAAATAGATACCACAGAAATATAACAATTATCGAATAAATACGGACAAAGTCATGAGAAAATGCTAATAATATATATATTTTTGAAATCTACAAGTAACGCCCTTTCGTATGATACCAAACACGGCATATTTCTCTCATATTTATTTTTTAATACACTACTTTACGTCGGCTAGAGGACGCCACATTAGATTCAGTGACACGTCATATAGCCTATTATCAGCGGGCAATCAAGACGCATCTAACGATACCTCATTTGTCTTATTCTGACTAGTTTAGAAAGAATGAGGGAACAAATAAGCATACCATAAAATATCATAGTTATCGAATAAATACGGACAAAGTCACAAACAAATGCTAATAATATATGTATTTTTGAAATGTATAAGTAACGCCCTTTCCAATGATACCAAACACGATATATTTATCTAAAATTTATTTTTTAATACAGTACTTAATGTCGGCTAGAGGGCACTACATTAGATTCAGTGACACGTCATATAGCCTATAACCAGAAGACGATCACGACGCTTCTAGAGACACCTCATTTGTCCAAATCCAATGAGTAGTTAAGGAGCTAGGAGGGAACAAATGAACATACATACATACATAGCCTGTCAAAATCATAACCCTCCTTTGGCTTTGCCGTAGTCGGGTAAAAAAAATAAAACAGAGTTAAAAAAATTGCGGATCAGTCTTTAGGTACTGTCTATAGAAGTGAAAACTAAGTAACTATATCTATGTTCATATATGTTCTCCTAGTCGATTACAGCCAAGATGGCCAGTCTCAACGAAAACCAGCCAACTACGCGGGAGATATTATAGTGCACAAGTGTGTACAACACAGGTGTACTCCCTGTTCCCTCGCTCTCATAATCCGATGGGACGGTTAACCAACACGATCGAGATTAGGCGCAGGACTGACAGCTTTACGTGATCTCCAAGGAAAGAGGGTTCAGACCCTAACTTCCAAACTCTGGGCTGCTTTGCAATAACACTTTTTGACCAGACACGGGATTCGAACCCGAGAACTCATATCAGCAGTCGCATACGCCAACCGCTAGACTAGCTATAATCCTACTAATATTATAAATGCGAAAGTTTGTAAGGATGGATGGATGTTTGGATGGATGATTGTTACTCTTTCACGCAAAAACTACTGAACGGATTTGGATGAAACTTTACAGTAATATAGCTTATACATCAGAATAACACATAGGCTACTATTTGCCGCGATAACCGACATATACGCGGGCGGAGCCGCGGGCAACAACTAGTAAATAATATTTATAGGGTAAAGGATTGCCTAAGTTACTTTAAAATTACGTCTAAAACAAAAACCTTTATTGTGTTTTTGTTTGTTTTTTTTTTACTTTGTTTAAAGATCTACATTTAAATTTTAAACATCTTGTGATAAAATAGCTTCATAATTCCATGGTTTTAGGAAAAAGATTATTTATTGAGATCATGCGAGTTTTCGTATTAAAAAGTATTACACTTCTTAGATTACAGATTGACATAAAAAAGTAACTATTAAAATGGCACATGGCTGTCAAAAATAACCAAATTCGAATTAAGAATTTATACTTTTTAAACCATCAACAATGAGTAGACTTATCACTCTACTTACAGCTCGAACAAGGCCACAGATAATATTATTATTTACAACGCTTGTCAACATCCACAGACAACATCGATAATAATTTAATCACGACGCGATAATTTAGACAAGCAGGCTTTATCTGCCATAACTAATTTGTATTATTACTTATTCAATGAGTTTCAGTAATTGATTACCAGTTCAAAGTCTTCTCATCTTCCCCTAGCTTTTATTATCTATACAAATAAATAAAATTGGAGTGTCTGTTTGTAATATTAAAATAACCGCTTTTTACTAAATGCATATGTATGTATACACGGTACATATACCAAAAATGTAGCTAAAAAAATTTTTGTCTGTCTGTCTGTCTGTCGGTCTGTCTGTCTGTCTGTCTGTCTGTTTGTTCCGGGTAATCTCTGGAACGGCTGGACGGATTTTGACGGGACTTTCATTGGAAGGTAGTTGATGATCCGGGGAGTAACTTAGGCTACTTTTTTAGACTAACTTTGTCCCGCGGCGTTACTCGCGGTGCAACAATAACCGCGGGTAACACCGCGGAGTTCAGCTAGTTTTTAATATTATTTGAGGTCCGCTACTATTTCAACTGGTTTTATCTAAATATCAGTTTTTCCACGGAGCTACTGTTATCGGACCTCCGCAACTCTGAAGAGGAACTGAATTTGAAGGTTGAACTAGTTGTCAGTATATTGAGGGCACTGACTTCCCAAAAACGATTGCCATAGATGTTCATGACAACCGGGACCGATGGCCTAACTCGCTTCTTGAAGAAACTGTGACTAAGATATTAAACTGCGGTGGCTCAGTGATAGCGTATGCTACTGCTGCGCTTGAGGTCCCAGATTCGATTCCCGGGACGGACCAAATGTTTGTACGGTCTTCAAATATTATTTGTTTCGGAGTTTGGGCGTTTACTATGTATATGTATTTACAAAAAAAAATATATTTGTATTTATATCAATTGTCTAGTACCCATAACACAAGCTCTGCTTAGTTTGGGTCTAGATGGCGTTGTGTGTTAGATGTCCGAAATATTTATTATTATTTGTTTATTTTCTCTCGCAATAAGATTCGCTGATAGTTGATGAGAGTAGCATCACTGGATGTATAGCTCAGTTACGACATATATTACGAGGGAAACCTGACAAACTATTAGATTATTGTTTGAAACAATTAGATTGCTAAGTAGCAGGATATAAAAAAAAAAGTGTTTATTTAGTTTTCATTCTTTGCGCATAAGTCGGATATGAAATTCTGAATGTTAACATTTTTACAGGACTGTTGTGCTAATGATTAGTGACTGATTGATGCGCCTGGCACGAGTTCGATTCCCAACCAAAACAAAAAATGTGATACTAGCACGATTATTTGTATCCGAGTGTAATTTATCTAACACTAGTTGTTGCCCGCGGCACCGCCCGCGTATATGTCGGTTATCGCGGCAAATAGTAGCCTATGTGTTATTCTGATGTATAAGCTATATTACTGTAAAGTTTCATCCAAATCCATTCAGTAGTTTTTGCGTGAAAGAGTAACAAACAAACATCCATCCAAACATCCATCCATCCTTACAAACTTTCGCATTTATAATATTAGTAGGATAACTGCAGCAGTGTAGCAATATGATTCAGAACTAGATAGCACAGACTATGTAACCAGAATGCTGATTAATATTCAACAATAAAAAAAAATGAAGTGTCAATAATTTGAAATTAAAAACTTTTCACTCAATGCAAATTGCTAGGGCACTTACATAGAAAAATGATTTTTTTTTTATTTTGTCTGTTTTTAGGGTTCTGTATCCAAAAAAGCAAAAAACGGAACCTTCGAACGGATCTATGGATAGGTCTTCAAAAATTATATTGAGGTTTCTAATTTTTTTTTTCTAAACTGAATTAGAACAAACTTATTTTATCTATGTCCGTCTATGTCTCTATACCTTATGATCTATCTTATCACATAATTATTATTTTTGGTTGGGAACCAAATCCGCTACCCCTAGGTTAGCAGGCAAGATTGCTAGCCAATAGACCCACAGGCCCATAAAGATTTTTTTTTTAAAAGTAAGAAAATCCACATACCTTTACTCAACAGTAGATGCGTCAAGGTTAACATAACTGGCCCCCATACTTTCTCTATGGCGGGGGGACCCCACGTGCTTCTTAGCAGTCTCCCCCTCTTCAACATCACCTTCACAAACTCCACACTTAAGACATCCAAATTCATAATACACATACTTGTTTCTCGCCAACATGTTAATGTTATGTTTCAATTCTAAATAGAAACGGAAAATGCTCTCAATCGGTGGCCTCTCAACGAAGTGCCCAGCATACACCAAATGAGCTAACAACGAACGAATCGATTGAAACACCCCTTTGCAATCCACACAAGAGAAAGTAGACCCTTCGCTGTGTAGAATATGGTTGCCTTTCATATAAACGCTGATAATATCGCCTTTGTTGGCATTCACTTTGGCTTCAGCGACTCCAGTTTGATGCTCCATGCTGCTCAGGACATGTTTCACAGCGTCGTTGTAATCCTGGAAGTTCAGGTTGCAAATGGTGCACTTCATGTCTTCGATCTTATTAGCCGCTAACAATTTCCTATTGTTTTCGCTGAACAAAGCACAACGGATCAATTTGCAGATAGTTTTGAAATGAGCATTACTCTCAAAATGTTCCACCATAGCAGAAATCGAAGGCACAGCAACATACTCCGGACAAATGGAGCACACATAATAATTGCCGAAACTGGCAAAATATTCAAAAGGCCGACAGTGGTTTTTGTAAAGCATTGACAACTTTCGGGGCGCCGCGTTACGCAGATGCTTTTTCTGACGGATGTGATTAAATAGCACCTGCCTTGGTCCTTTCAAAGTCATTTCGCAGCACGTGCAGAAGTTACCGATCTTTCCAGACGGCTTGATGAAGTTCTCAATCATCACGTGGTCACGATTATTTTGCGGCTTGCCCACGCTGGCCAAATACTTTATCCAGTTAAGGTCCTTAGGGCCCCACTCTTCCGGTACTTCGGAGTTTTTCTCCTTCATCCTAATGTATAACTCATCCGAAAGTTTGGCAAGATGCTTCTCGTCAAGAATATGAAGAATGGACGCTTCAATGGAATCGATGGAAATATTGCAGAGACGGCAAAACAGAACATTAGGAGATACAACAATATCATGGCTGAGGAGAAACTTTTCATTCATCTCTTTAATTTTCTCAATAGAATTATCCGTCATGGCGAAAGGAATGCTCGAGTCAGATTGCAATACAGCAGACAGGTTGTGTATGTGAGTTTCGCTGAAGACATGATTCAAGACACTGTCGTAGTGGAATCTGAGAGTATAGTACTCGCAAACTATGCAAAAGAAAGCTAGTTTCCCGGTTCTATCGTCGATCAAGGAAAGTAGTTTATGATTTGCGAGCAACTTCACGATTTGCTTCTCGATAGGTCCATAGTAGCGGTATTTCTTCGACTGGTTCTTAGGTTTTTCAGCCGCTTGTTCGTTTTCATCGTTGTCTATATTCTTATTTGTATCTCCAGCGAAATTTTGGTACACATTATCTTTAATACTCATGATGATCGGAGCCACGGAACTCGTTTGCGTGGAAAAATCCACTGCGGAAACATCACACGATAATTTATCATAGCTCTCTTGGTAAAATTTTAAGCCGGCATCGATCGTGGCTTCCGAAGCGTCGGGCAGATGTTTAGCCAACATGGTACTGAGCTTCGACGTGAAGTTTCTTTCCAATTTCTCAGCAGATTTTGGAGTTATGGTAATCTCCTTGATTTTTGCTAAGGGAGTGTCGCTAAGCTCGCTCATAGTAGAGAGCCTGCGCGACATGTTGGGTAAGATGATCGGCTCGGCAACGTCAATGCTTTCACGTTTCAATTTGGGCAAGTGAGCATCGGAACTAAAATGTTTCTGCAGCGATTCCATCAACGGCTCTTCGTCATTAAGTTCAATCTCGATGTTGCAGTCGGTGCATATGTGCACTTGCTTCGCATCATCGTTGGTGATGAACTCAGTTTTCAAAAGTTCAGGCACTTCACTCACAGGTAAACTGTTAAAACGTTGTCTTTGCAAATTGCTTTTCTTCTCAGTCGTAAATATATATTCGACTTCAACGGTTTCGCGTTTTTGTAGGAATATATTTTTGTGCGTTATATCTAAATTATTCAGGTAATTGTAAAGAACTTGTTTGTTCTGAGTCAATGGGTGATTTATGACGTTTTGGAAATGTTTCGCAAGACGTTTGACTTCCTCAATCTTGCGAAACGACAATACAGTTAGGTTCTCCATGTTGGGTGTTGTGATGTTGGTGAATATCTGCCACAGAACTGCAGGGACCCTGTGTCTTGTTTTCAAGACTATTGGCCTAGCTCAGAAAGCTTATTACAGTTGAGAAAGAATGCTGCGTTCAGCCCGTACTTTGCCAAATCAAAAATTTAAGCACCGAAAATGTTGTGTTATGATTTTGAAAAATAAAGCGTAGGTAAATGGTTTCGAATATCACTGCATTTCAAGATCTGGAACCAAAAAAAAACATTTATATTATAAACAATTGAGTTTGAAGTCAAAATTTTAACACAATAAGTGCCCTAGGCGAAATAAATTAACTAGCTGAGCCCCATGGTGTTACCCGTGGTACAACAACAACCGCTGGTAACGCCGCGGGGCAGAGCTTAGTCTAAAAAAACGTCCCAAAAACCAACAACAAAAGAAACAACAAATGATGCTTTATCAGGCAATAAAATTAAACGCATTCCTAGTTGTTAATAAAACAAATAAGGAAATATATTTTATAACTTTAGAATATATAACTAAGAATATAATACAATTATAAGGAAAATATAAACGTAATATAAACATGCATTGATGACCGTGTGTTATCACTTAAATATAATGGCTGCAAGCACGGACATCTTATTTTGGTCAGGTTTTTTAACAATAGATATAGTAATTTAAGAGGAAGGGGTATAATATAATCCTACTATCTAACTAATATTATAAAGGCGAAAGTTTGTGAGTGTGTATGTTTGTTACTCTTTTTAACTTTAACAATGTTACTTCTTCACGCAAAAACTAATGTACGGATTTGAATGAAACTTTGCAGTAATACAGCTCACTACCTGACCCAGGCAACCTCGTTTGCGCCTTATATTGCCCGTATCGTGAAAATTTCCCCCGTTTTTGAAACATTGTTCATTGTTGCTCCGCTCCTATTAGTAGTAGCGTGATGATATATACCCTATAGCCTTCCCCGATAAATGGACTATCCAACACCGAAAGAATTTTTCAAATCGGACCAGCGGTTCCTGAGATTAGCGTGTTCAAACAAACAAACAAACTCTTCAGCTTTATATATTAGTATAGATACATCAGAATAACACATAGGCTACTATTAGCCGCGATAACCGACATACAAACGGGCGGAGCCACGGGCAACAGCTAGTCCTACTATATTATAAAGGCAAAGGTTTGTAAGTGTATATGTTTGTTACTTCTTAACGCAAAAACGCTCGGAGTTGGGTTCTGAATCCCGTGCCTCGGAGAGCACGTAAAGCTGTCGGTCCAATGCCCTATGTCTCCCCGGTAGTGTCGGTTAACCGTCTACCGGATTATGAGAGAGACGGAACAGAGAGTGCACGAAACACGAAACGAAACACATGTTCAAGAGGAAAGCCAGGGATTATTATCTGTCCCTACAATAACCAGACCCTTATTATATCATACGTATATATATATATATATATGTATGTATTTACGCATAAATATCGTATGTGTGTATTAATATTTTAATATTTTCTACTGTAGGTATAAATATTTATATGAATACTGTTAACAATTGGTTTTTTCATTATATTCATTTCTTTTCTGATTCTTACGTACGCATGACTATGCCCTTACATTTCTCTACTATCCTCTATTCACTCTGGGTTTGCTGGAAGAAAACTCACTTTTGGGTTAAGCACGCCCCCTGTACATGACATTTAGTTGTATTTCTTTTATATTTATATGTTCTATATGTACAATAAAGAATAAATACAAATACAAATACAAACACGACAGTGCGAACGCTCCAATGTAAAGGAGATTTTAGTGTGCTACATTACTCTATTCAGATGGGTTGTTATCTATACAAATAAATAAAATTGGAGTATCTGTTTGTAATATTAAAATAACAGCTTTTTAATCAATGCATATGTATGTATACACGATACATATAACAAAAAAGTAGTTTAAAAAATTTTTGTCTGTCTGTCTGTCTGTCTGTCTGTTTGTTCCGGGTAATCTCTGGAACGGCTGGACGGATTTTGACGGGACTTTCACTGGCAGGTAGCTGATGATCCGGGGAGTAACTTAGGCTACTTTTTGTAGACTAACTTTGTCGCGCGGCGTTACTCGCGGTACAACAATAAACGCGGGTAACACCGCGGGGTTCAGCTAGTAAATACAAATACAAACACGACAGCGCGAACGCTCCAATGTAAAGGAAATTTTAGTGTACTACATTACTCTATTCAGATGGGTTGTTATTTGTATTTAATGTTCCTTATCTTCTCAGTTCTGTTGTCCTGTTAGTTCGCTCCCTTAGTCCACTCTTACGACACCCACAAGGTGAATAGGGGTGGTCACACTCTCTATTTGTAATTTGTCACTTGCATCTCTTCTCTTCTCTACAAACACAAGAACTAACAGCCAATGTATACATTATTACAACAATCTCTATAGGTATGGAATTTAAAAAACCAAATATGAATTTCAATATATTGACTTAGATGTGAAAGAGAACAATAATGAATTATTAATGAAGATATTTGTCTGTCCGTATGAATATTATATTAGGAGTGAGCCAACTAATTTTAATATACACAGTAGGTAGAATTCTTTTATAAAACTTATTGTGCTTGTGGTTTTGCTTGTCTTAAATAGATTTTATTTTATACTATTTATTACCCACGGTTATTACCGCAGGTCACGCCCGCAGCGTCACGCGCGTCATTAACCGCGGTAAAAGTTAGTCTAAAAAATAGTAGCCTAAGTTACTCCTTATATCATCAGCTACCTATCAGAGAAAGTCTCATCAAAATCTATCCAGTCGTTCCAGAATTTAGTCGGAACAAACAGACAGACAGGCAGACAAAAATTGTAAAAAATATAATTGTGGTATATGTACAGTGTATACATATGCATTTATTACATAAGTGGATCTTTGGTTATTTTAATATTACAAACAGACACTCCAATTTTATTTATTTGTATAGATAAGCCTGCATAAGTGATTCTTCTCTGCCTGTTGGAAAGTATGAGCAGAATCCATGAGAAGTGGTCACTATACTACAATAAAAAAAAAAAAAAAAAAAAAGAAAACTACTCTTTGCAAAAGCAGACAAGGCAACAATGCAGCATGGTGATCCACACTGTGGCAGCCTATTGATATTTCTGCATCATTGGGCCTCCGGTGTCATACTCACTATCACAACAAAATACTGTTATTTTCAGTTGGTATAGATAAGTTGGTTTCATCAACAACCTATAATGTCCCACTGCTGGTCTCGGATCTCCTCTCAGGAGAGGGTTAAGGTCATCGTAAGAACATCCCCATGCTGGCCGAAAACGGACTATCAAGACAATGTTGTGGATACGTAATCATGTCGTTGAATGTTGAGTCTAATTTGATTGATTCAAAGTTTTAGTATTATTAGTTGTCTATGGACTCAATAGATGGAACACTTTGAGAGCTGTCAAATAAAAGTTTTTTTTTATTATGTTATCAATGACAACAAATTTGAAATCCAATTAGTAATGTACCCACTTGAACCCAATTAGTAACTTACAAAGCTACTCTTAATTACTAAATTTTTGTTTCCATTTGTCTCTAAACTTAATGCATTTCAAAATGTATGTACTAATTTCATAAACACGCCACATAATAGTAATGTCAATGTTGACCTAATATACACTAACATTACAATGTAACACCAGATGCATTATAAATTTAAAAATATACACCATAGTTAATATTAATTTCTTTTTTTTTCCTCTATGCACGACCGATAATAGCCACATTACAATGATGTTTACGTAAAATGAATCACATAACTTATGTCCATACATCAATAATAATAATTAATGAAAAAAAACATCATAAAAAGTAAAATAAAAACACAAACGAAACATCCCTAAACACCGTAAGCCTATTTTCATTTAGTTATAAATAGAATGCCGTTATAAATTCTACGCATAACAATAAAACATGATAAAAAGAAACGCGAAGCTTTTATAGGTTATGGTGACATAGCATTACAAATAGAAAGTGTATTGTCTATAAAAAGAAGCTGTAATTAATAATTAAGGTAATATATACCTGAATGTCTTGATTTTGTGCATGGCAGCGTGTTGCGGCCTAATTATATTTTTATTTAGTACGGGCATAAACTGACAGCCTGTGGTGACATGACAGACAATATTTTTTTTGACATTGTAAACGTGATCAACTGAGCGAATGCGGTGTGGGCAGGTGATGATTATTACCCAACAAAATGGGAATCTGAATTTTGGAGTAAAACAGAAAACAATTTTACATATTTATTATAATAACTAAACAGAAGGTTTTTTTGTGCCTAACATTCAGTATGCCAACTTATGTACACATTAGACTTTTTTCTACAATTTAACAAATTACAGAAGTAGGTTAAAAATAAAGACAATCAAATGAAATATGGGATCAATAATAAGTAAGAATAATATTTAACGTGTGTTAATATCAACTTAATCTTTGTTTTTATTCTCCTCTATATGGCGTAGAAAATTTACCTAGTTTTGGGCTTGAGTTTGCTTATGATCATTGTAAATATTATATTTACTCTAGGTACTGGGTTCTCTTTTATTATGTGCAGAAATACATATATTATTTTTTGTAGTGTTGTACTTTGTGTTAAGGTAATTTTTTTAAAAAAGAATTCAGTTCAGTTATTTTTCCGAGGAAATTAATTTTTTTCGTGGCAATTAATACTGGTCGGTGTATTTTTATTTAGCAACACAGATTGGAGAAAATAATGATACCAACCTAAATTTGTTACTATCGCATATTTTATCGACGATTGGTAAAATAATGTATGTTTTATAGTAAACTATGTGTTGCTGTTATTTTTTGTGTTAACCTGTGTATACATATATGTGTGTATAGTCAATTGTAGACGGGATTTACAAATTCTGAATTGTAACTTACTGTAGACTGTAAACTTGTTGTAGTAAATGTAAATTGCGTCATTGTTTTGTACATACATACATTGAGTAAATATTGAAGAAAAATAAACATGGATAACTGTTTGAATATGATAATTAGCATATCACGAACACACTATAGGTGACCTTGTTTGCTTATCAGTTAGTCATTCAGCTACCATATGTAACAACAAAAGTTACATGTTATAGCGAAGTGTTTTTCTCCTTATTTTTAACTGACCTCAAAAAATGGAGGAGGTTTCTCAATTCGACCGTATACATATTTTTTTTTCACTTCATAAATTTATTTAAAAGTAATCTCTAAGAAGATTTTAATATCCTTATAATTGTAATTTGCCGTCCGTGGAAGAGCATTGCTTCGGCATAAATAAGTTGTCTGGGCCGGATTGATACCACGCACAGGAAACCAAATACCAGTGTTATGCTATTCTTTTGTTGCTTTTCAATGAGGTTATACTAAATCAAACTTTCAAATCCTTTCCCCACCCATAGTTCCTGGGGGGTGTCAAAGGTCGCCAGCACACTAGTTAGTGAATCTTGAGTTAGAGGTGTTGATAGTTATCTGTACTTACCATTAGGATACGTTTGCCCCCATTCATTGTAATAAATATACGACTTTTATCGAAACAGATTTTACGAAGTTTAAACAATTTTGAATCGTATGCAATTTTTTAAAAGCCCATAAATGCCATGCCATCAAACATTTGCACGCATTTCAAGATTAAATCCATTTCTGTCTTCATGCCCCTAATTCGGCTAGCGTTAAAGTAGTGCAACCTTGAAAGGATTTAATTGACTCCAGTTTTTAACCTTATCTGTAGTGAATTAGTGTTTTATCAATGTGGAGATTAGTATTTATCTAGTATAATAATATGAAGTAGTAAATAATAAAAATGGAAATGAAGGGATCAAATTTTTCTTTTTACTGAGACTAGTGGTCGCCCAGTGTTCGTTATTTCACTTTCTACCATAATTCTTTCATGTTTTCACTTTCTGCACTCGTCCTTCAAATAAAATTTTAACTATGCCAAAGTACCTTACCCGTTCACATAATTTTAGATAAAAGGGGTTCAAAGCTTTTGCTTCACTTATTAGGACATAATATAGATATACATAATATATAGATAAACAGTTTGCTTCGTCACGTGCTTGAAAAAGATACTCCTATACCTTGTATGTGTTGTATATGTCGTATTACAAGTTACAACTTAAGGAACCTGACAAGAAGGAAGAAGAAGAAGAAGGAACCTGAGGAGCCTAAGACTGATGACTGGTTGATCTCAAAATAGGTGGAAAAGTCTGTTCTATCGTAATCAGATTGACGATAAATATATAAAATAATTCTAAGGGAGGGGTGATAGCATGCCATCTTGAGGTACATGGGATATACCAGTTTCAGTACTACCCCAAGAAGAAACAGTGTTATCAACGCGACCAAGTAATTGCGAAACCAGTCATTCATGGTTGAAAATATGTTATGAGATCGTAATATAAATCAGTATGTCAAAGTTCACGGTATTGAACACATTACTGAATTCGAGGAGTGCTAGAGAAACGCGAGCCAACAGCAGTAAGCTCGCCGTTCTGCATAGATAGTAGATCACAAGATCTGATGTCTTCCCTGAGAGCATTTATACCTAGAAGGGAAGCTGAACGGGCGGAAAGCGTGATCGCAGTACAGAGAGACTGAGTTTGGTTAGCATCTATCTCTCTTACGCAAGATTCTGATTGGTTGGTGTATTTCCCACCAAATCAGTCGAGCTCATTGGTATGTGCGTCCACTAATCAAAGAAGCTTGCGTAATAGAGACAGACGCTAACCAAACTATGTCTCTCTCTACTCCAATCACGCTTTCCGCCCGTTCAGTCGTCAGCCCCTCTATTAATATATGCTCTAAGTACTTACCCTAGCTGTCAAGCACAGAGTACATTGTTACTGTCAAGTATATCATCCGTCGTGTTCTGTGGTCGTTTATTTGTTAGTGCTCTGTGCTCTATATTTATTTATAGTTATCTGTGCTCTACATTGTATTGTTAGAAGTTGTTTGTATATTGAAATTTTTACAGTACAGCAATCTTAACCTAAACATACAAATATGGATTCACAAGATGAATCTGATGGAAAAGAAATCTATATAGATCTTGAGTTTGACCCTGAAGAAACGATTAATTACACACCAGACGCTGATACAACTTGCACTATTTGCAATGCAGAATTTCTAGACCCAGAAGATTTAAAGATCCATTTAGATCAAGTCCACAAAATATCTCGTTCTGTGTTAAAAAAGTGTCAGCTATGTCCCGAAGCGTATACCGACATGATGGAATACGCGGAACACATCAGAGACGACCATTTGTTAACGCTAAAATGCTGTTCATTCTGTTGGCGAGTATTCGAAGATTTTGATGCACACAGAATTCACCGTAAGAAACATTTAGTGTCGAAATCTGATACCATATATAGTTGTTCTCAATGTCCACAGAAGTATGCTAACCTATTTTCGTTGAGAAAACACGAATTTGAACATAAAAATTCTCGGGAGGGAGTCTTAATGTATGACGTATTTCCTTATTTATCAGCAGCTTTGAAAGTTAAATCGGTGACTTTTATATCTACTTTGGACACTGATGTAGTGTATGTGTGCGTTGGCTGCGGATTTACCTCAGTAGATATGACCATGTATCTGAGGCACGTAAGAGCTGATAAATGTCAAGTGCACGTTTGTCATACTTGTGGTAATGCATTTAAAGGTAAAAAGAGTATAATTAAACATTTGAGTGGCGAATGCAACATGTTCGGTGAAAGGGAAAAAAAAACCCAGCTATGTGTTGATTGTAATACTCATATTGATGTCCGTTCATATTCTAAGCATAAAAGTTATTGTAAACCGATAAAATGCCATTCCTGTAATGTTACCTTTAAGACTATGAATGAATGGTCTGATCATCAATCCCAGAAGCATGCGGGTCGCTTTATTGAGGTGGAAACATGTAAGTTTTGTTGGAAACGCTGTGTTGGAAGAGTTGCAATGGAGAAACATATAGATAAAACTCACAGACCTATGTTTCATTTGTATAAGTATCTTTGTATATATTGTAAGGATGTGTTTAACCATCCGCAGAAACTATTTGCTCATTTTGTAACCAAACACAAAGATATATTTCCTTATACTTGTAAAATTTGTGATAAAAAGTTTAAATACAGAAAGAAGTTTACAATTCACATCAAATTAGAACACAAAAGCATCGGTTTCGTGGAATTTGATGAGAATTATCACGTTTTCTTCACAGACAAGAAATCGGAGAAACCGTTTGTACCTAAAAGTCTTTTTGTTGATGAAACAAAAACGTCTGGTGATGAAAGAAATAGTGTCATTGTTCCATTAAACTCAGATTACACGGACGCTTTAGAAACGGAAGGTAATCAGACAGAAGTTGGTGTCAAAGAAACACCAAAATTGAAACGTAAAAGAACTACAAAAACTCGCAAGCAGGAAACCGAAGAACTTATTTCCATACAGTCTTCTGATGAAGATGAACCATTGCAGTCTGTAAGAAAAAGGGTGCGTCTCCAAAAGAAAGATAATTCCATTCCACTTAAAAAGAAACGGTTACAGCAAACCAACAAAAAAGCTCTAACTTGCAATATTTGTAAGAAATATTGTTACACGGTACAGAACTATTACCATCATATTAGCCTTCATTCAAAGCATGACGTAAAAAAATGCATTAAATGCTCAAAAATATTCAAAAGCAAAGCGAAATTGAACGAACATGTTGCTTCGGAACATTCATCTTCACAGCTTACTGAAACTCTGAAAGTACTCTTAGAAAAACGCAAGACTGGCGGGTCAATAACTGAAGATTTACCTACATCTGTCAAATTCCAAAGGACAATTTTAAAAGCAAAAACAGATGTTGCAGCAACCAGTGCTAAAATAAATGTGGTTAACCATAAGTTGTCGGTGAAAAAATTCTTCGAGAATTTCGTTCCGGAAGAAAGCAAAGAATTGCATACTGAGAGTTCAGCCACCATTAAGCTGGTAACGGGATACGCAAGAGAGCCATCTGTAAAAATGACCAAATTTAAAGAAACCCCCATCAGCACTTCCCAACGGTTGTCCATGCCTGTTAAATTTGTGGATCACTATCCAGAAAAGAGCAAAGTTAGTATCAAAATTGTTGATGGTCCATGTAGAATGGATGAAGTTGCAGAATACTACACTGATCACTACGATGACAATGGTGATATGGATAGACATGAATCTATCCCGGAAGTTGCTGAAGAAGTTATGTTAGAAAACACAGAAGAGCATCCAAAGCAGAAACAAAACGATATTGCACATAAAATAGTTATACCCAAATTGCCAACTGAATTGACGGACATTAGAATTGCACATCTACTGCCAGGAGCTCCGTATTACAAAATAGTGAAAGTTAAAGATGTTTTAGCTCAAAATGATATAGAGAAGCAAGAAAAGAAACCACCTGCTGCTATCAAATTGAAAGATGGCACCAAATTAGTTACAAGTAATCCTTTGGCTCACTTATTGGGCAACAACCAAGAAGAAGTATTGAAGTCGGTGAAAAACAAATATTACAAATCTAAAAATCAAAATTTCCAAGAGCTATTAACTAAAGCTCTGACCATGTTAGAAAAGCCTTCGTACCGAAAGAGGAAAAGCGAAGCTAGAACTTTAACAGTAGAAACAGAAGAAGATTAGAAGAATTAGAGAGAAGGTTATTGTTAGAGACTATCTTTTACCTGTCGTTCTGCTCACGGATATATCTGTCGCGGTATGAATTTTTCGAGTGAATATATAGCCTATAACATTCACAAATAACGTGGCTTTCTGTTAGTGATAGAATTTTAAAAATTTGTTTAGTAAATCCAGAGATTGCCCCTTACAATCTCACAAACCCCTTTATGCTATTAGTATAGATATCGTTTTTCGTTAAGAGCACGCCGTCGGTCTTGTCGGATAATCGTCCCATCGGAGAGTGAGGGAACAGAAAATGCACTTGTGCACTATAATATCTCCGTTTAGAGGCCGCAGTAGCCGAAATCGGTTAGGAGACCATCATCATAGATATCGTTATTAACGTGCAGGGTATGTCGCTAGATACCGCTCGGAGCTGCCTTCACTTCGTTGAATCTAGGCTAGTAAAGCGCGTATATACCAGAAATGTGTTTAGCAGAGGCGTACCAAACGCCTACTACCATTTCTGATGAACTTACCTTATAGGTAACTTATTCGTGTCAACTGCGCTTGTAAGAACTTAATAAGGAATATAGAGTATATGAAAGGAAATAACGAAGGTTTCAAGATTTGCTAGGAAGAAAATTGGATTTATTACATTTCCAACTCCTGCAAATTTCGTTAGGAGTTCTATGACACCTTTTTCTCGGGACTTCAGTGAGGGCAGGACACTGCTGTTGATCCTGATGTACAGGAGTTACTATATTGGGTGTATGAGAGGATTTTCTTCCACTCTTTATAATTGTTATTGGTATTGAATATTTCGTTAAAAGATTTTCTCTTTGTTGTTTGTCATGCCTTGAATTAGCTTTTACAATATAGCTTAATCTCTGTGACTGCTACCAAACCGACGATGTTTACATTTTTTACGTGCCAGTTTTATCACAAATGAAATGCAATACGTTTTAGATATAAAATTCACACATAAAATATACCCTGGTGAGTTGTAAAATGACACTAGTCACAGAATATTACAGGTTACAGAAATAAAGCTAAATTTTAAGGACTATATTGTCTTGTCTCCTTGATGAAACAAAGGGCATATAATTGGCAAGCGATTACCGCCGAGTACAAGTAATATATTTAATCCTGTTCTCCTGTCATCTAAGGAAGTGATTTTGTGAAAGGGACGGAAGTTACTTACTACTAATTGGCCAACAGAAATCACATATTATATGAGAGTATTGTAAGACGCGCGTTTTCTAATTGTGTGCTTTACATGACTACAATTTTTAATATTATTATTATCATTCATTGTTAGTAAATGTATAAAATTAAGTTTAAATAAATAATTTAATTTGAAAACTTTTTAAAAACAAGCTTTTATTGGAATGTCCTGGCTTCATCAGATCCTGGATACTATGAAAACATAAAGTACTCGTCGGGACGAATCAAACGAGTCCAAACTCTGAAAACTGAATGGCGGGTGAACGGCCACACGTTCCGAGCCATCAGCTGTCACCATGCACACTTGCACTAGCGCCCTGCACCGTTCTACGGCATCTTAGTTTACGTGTCCTGTCGCGACGTTATCACCCTAGTGCACAATGCCACTAAAAAGTTTTCACTTCAAAAACTTAACAATAATACCTAATAACAAGGAACAATAATAACAACGAAAACTTTTGTAACCAACTGTGTTCAAGACAGAGATAGCGACACGAACACAACACCAATGCTTACTGTGTGACTGAGACATTACCGTATACCGAGTATTGCCGAATAAGAACGAAGTAACCAAAACGAGATGTCCAATACGCGTGCCCGAGGGTGTTTATCTGAAGTTTGATCAATATATTTTTTCATTTTTATAAGGAGGTTTTAAAAGTTCTCAAACTGTCGTTACTCAAGTAAACTTTAATAGATACCTGATATTTAAGTAAATCTTGTCTTTCAACTGAGAAAATAAAAAACTCTTAGTTTTTTTTTATTAAAGTCGAAATCTCGTTTAATTCACTAATATATCTATTTCGTTTAATATCTTATATAAACAAAAATCAATAACTTCTAAATAAAACTAATCGATTACGATATTTGATTGATTAAGGGGTCGATTGTGTTAAGGTACTTATGGTCAATCTCTACCCTATTCCACCGTCCACCGTACGTCGCCTCATGCCACCATTTTGTTCCTAAAAAATTATTCCGCAACCTTCTGCGCGAAGTTCGGACTCGCCAAGGCCGTAGAGTAACTCTGGTTTGCATGCGTTCATGAGCGTTGGTTGTCACTTTCCGTTAGGTGACCCTTTTGCGGTTGCATCTTATAGAAAATCATTCACCCGTCTCTAGTGGCTATTACCTCTCTCTAGGTATGGAACACTGGGTCGGCGCCGACGGACGGAGTGGCAGTGAAGTGACTAACTTACTATCTAAATTAGTTCCAAAACACAAATCGCCGCCATTTTACTTCGTCAAATAATAAATAAATAAATTTAAAAAAAAATACTAACACACAGCGTTATCTAGTAAAAGTAAAGCAAAGAAAAATACATGATCACCTCGCCTGGTCGGAGGATCCTCCCTTTGTGTTGGTGGGACATGTCACACCTCTCCCCCACACAGTGGTGACCCCAACGTGATTTGAAAGCAGCCTTCGTTGGAGAAGATCCATATCAGCAGCAGCGCCACTATCATGTTCACTCCCACAGCAAATCTCAACCAGCCAGCAACCTCGGCCTCAACAGGGATACACACCACACGCAGGGAGCGCCCGCTCCAGCCTGGTCCCGTCTAGGCACAGCACACTGCAGCTACGGTGCGCCATCTAGTAGTCTCAGAGTGGACCAAAAATATGGTCAATACTCTCTACTCAACTCTTGGATTATGCTATCCAACAGGCTGAGTATTCATTATGGTAGGCTTATGCATAAAAAATAAGGTTTTGGCCCACTATACCGCATCGGCCATGCAGGGATAACGACCTAATAAGGAATTAAAATAATATACAAGTATTTAAAAAAACATATTTCTTTATTGAATATAGAAACATAAATTTACTTACACATAATGTACACAATCTTAATTTGTAGACAACTCTGTTGTAACAAAACTTTGATCAAAGTTTCGTTAAATGTAACTAAAATTTAGTTTAGTCATGCCAAAATTAAATGGGACTAAAGTAATTTTAGTTTGACAGGACTATTATTAGATCATTTCGAATCTATTTATGCCATGAAGTTAAAAGTCATAGTTTTAACTTCATGGCTTTAATGACGAATAAGAAATAATAATTATTATATAAGGTACAAAAGCAACGTCATTTACAGGCAAACAATATATATATATTACTAACACTATAAGTAAAACACGTTCTAAAAGTTTCCGAACTTCAAAAATATTTTTTTGTACATTAGCAACGCCATGTTTCAGGGTTAATAAAATGGGTGTCCCAAAGGGAAGTGGCTAGGGCCCTTTCTGTTCTTATTATACACTTACTTGATTATATACGTTACCAAAGCGTAGATTACCCAAAGATATACAAGAGCTACCATTCAAATGTTTTAGAATTAAGTTCCACTAATGGTTGGCAGAAAATTGTTTCTATACAATAACTGGATTTTTGCAATGTAATTAATGTTTTTTAATGATAATATGATGCTGAACACTGTAACTGATTAGTTTTATCAGTTATAAACATTTGTACGCCAAAACAGGGTAGAATATGGTATGATCAAAAACCACAAATGTTCACACCTAGTACTAACGTATTTCCTATGCAAATAAATGTCATTTCATTACTAACCAGAGGTTTAAGTATGGATACTAGACAACTGAAAATACATTTGTACACTTTTTTTTTGTAAATACATACATACATATTACACATAGAAAACTCTCAAACGTTGAAACAAATATTTTCAGATCATACAAACATTTAGCCGACCCGAGACCTCACGCTCAGCAGCCGCGTACGCTACTAAGGCGCCAAAGAGGCAGTGAAAAAAAAAATGTACCGTCAAAAAGACAGGCTATATATTTTAGAAAAATTTGTTGAAGAATGCTACGTCTGTTGATGACCTCAGTAAACTATGATTAACTAAAATTTGTTGTTAGATTCCATACATTATTTTCAATTACTTACAGTCCAATGTTTTAATAAATAAATAAATATTTTCGGACATCTAAACACACAACGCCATCTAGTCCCAAGATAAGCAGAGCTTGTGTTATGGGTATAGTACTAGACAACTGATACAAATACATATATACTTTTTTTTTTGTAAATAGATACATATTATAGATAGAACACACCCAAACTCCGAAACAAATATTTGTAGATCATACAAACATTTGGTCCGACCCGACCGAATCTCAAATCTTAGCCGTCACTGTCTTCAGTTCAGTACTTAACAAGTTCTAGTACTAGTAAATTTAGACGTCGTCTAAATACATGCCTACTAAATTACTTACGTAATTATTACATATAATTTTTACATTAAGGCCCTGAGCGCACTAGTAACTTTTGTCACCGTGACAGACAATAAATTCTTTGTCACTGTCTCGTCTCACCACCTTTTCGGGACTGTGCGCACCTGCGGCGACAGCGACGAAACTTTTTTGCATACGATTCGATTACGCGGAAAACGACTGAAGTATAGAAACCGCGGGGGAGGGGGAGAAACGAAGTGACATTTAGTTGCTACTAACATCCTTCGCGGACAAAAAGTCTCCCGATTGTCACGTATTCAAATGCACGCACCTTCATTATGGGTGATGTACACGGTGACTAAAATCACTAATGCGCGCCCTGCCTAAGAGTTTAGTTTAGTGATCATGTATTTAGACAACATCAAAGTTTAGTGCGACATGTCTAGTTTTACGTTACACGTTTTAAACGTTCAACACAAGAGTAGCAAAAATATAAAAATCATGTTTTAAGTTGAGTAATTTAACTAATTTTGGTTATGCAAAAGTAAATTTTATAAACATGTGTATACATCTGATCAACTTTTATTTGGTACTAAACTAAATATAGTGAAAGCTAAGATAATAGTTAGCGAATCAGATTAATAGTACATTATGGTACAAGTGTGTTATGTTGGTGACTACCGCTGAGGGGCCACTGAGACCCGATCCGTTAGGTGAGGGTCTCAAGATAGCCGAGGACGGTAATCATCATTGCACACGTGTATCATAACGTTTTTCAAAACATTCGTGAAGAAAATAATACATAAAAAAATATTTAGTAGATAAAAAATTTTACGATTGAACACGATCTTTTTTGTATCGAAACTTTTAAGAACAAAGCAACTCAACCAATAAAATAAAAAACTTGTGAATAATAGCAATGAAAAAGTTAGTTTGATTATAAGTGTCATTATCTGCCTAATTGCGGTGAAATTAGAGCCGCTTTATGAGCAAATGTGTTGAAAAGTATACAATCCAACGACAGATTTTAGTGAACTTTAGTTGAGTGAAGTCAACAACAGAATTAGCACCATTATCGTCTTAGAAATAAAATAACACACTTTATTATATTAATTTTAGTGAGGAGAACAACAGAGTTGCCACAATTTTACATCTTAGATAATATTTCTACATACTAAACCTAAAAGTGATATTTTGAATTTGTGCTGTCTTTTATTGCAGAGGAAGAGTGACTCTGAATTATATTCGAAGTGGAAACTTCTTTAAGTGGGTGGAGCACTTTTGGGTAAACAAAAAGCATGGAACTCGTCATCGTCGCCAAACGCTTACCATGAGGTATATGCATAGCGTGTTTATATGTACATAGTGATTATCTGTAAATGGCTTTGTTGTTATTTAACTACGTTTCTACCTTATAGTATTTACGCTGTTGGTATTCCGAACAAAAAAAAATTGATATACCTCTGTGCGATCAAATGACGATACAATAAACAAGGTACTTAGTTTTCACTTCTATCGATAGTTCCCAAGTATTGAATCGCATTTTTTTGGGTTTTAGTAAAACTAAACAATTAACAAACAAACAACATAACGGGGCAAAGACTATTTATAGGTACTTTATATATAATGTACTCCTTTAGATGGACCTGTTGACCTAGTGATTCTGATGTCTAGATCTAGCTAGAGGTCACTGTTCGATTTCCACCGAAGACAAATTGTAAGATTATTATTACTCGCGATGATAAGTTTTTTGAAGTGATTACTTGATATGGGAGGGTAAACCGCTTTGTTATGTAACGCGTTACGGCGCCAGTCTGTCTGGCTTCCCTTTCTCTCACGCATACGACAGCGGTAGGCAGGCTCCTTCTCTCTCACTCTAACCCACAGCGCTAGCCGTAAATAGTTCAACTTAGATTAGTTTAAGTTATCACTTCTGTCGGACGTACCGAGGCGCGTTTCTTTTGAACGAGAATAAGCATGCTTTATTAAAATGTTGAAATCAAGTAAACTAAAAAATCTACTAATTTTGTATCAAAAATAAAACTATTTTATGTAATCGCTGTGGCAGATCATATTTGCATTGATGAGAAAATACGAGCAAAATTAGATATATTAAAACAATCTTTGTATAGTTATTTATATTCTGACAAAATGTAAACTCCGTTGGTGCAAATTAACATTTTTATATACATAGATAGACTAGTTGATCCCGCTACTACAGACGTGAAATGGCTTTTGGTATTAATTAAAGGCAATAACTGTAATTATCGCATTTTAATTTCAATATTTCTCATCGTTTAAACCTTGCCTGAACTTCCACAAATGTTTCAAGATAAAAATTAGCCAAAACGGTCATGCCATTCTCGAGTTTTAACGAGACGAACAGCAATTTATTTTTATATATGTAGGTAAATCCTGATTCAACCGTACCAGGACGAAACTCACATATCGATCTAAAAAAAAATAGTACAACAGAAACGGTTACTTCTAAATTGGACTCTTCTGGTTCAACTATTAAGTCTACAATCATTTAATCTTGTATCAAACAATTATACAGAATTAGTTGCTTGAGACTTAGCACACATACACACAGTATGAGTCGCTTGAGACTTAGCACGTTAATATACAGTATAAGTCCCTTGGGACTAAGGGTATTTATATTATACTCAAAATAAGTACTAATAATATTTTGAACATTATCTTTGACATAGGTATGCAAAGAAGGGCCTATGTCAACAATTGTATATATACTTAGATGTTAATTTATACTTATAAATATATAAGATTGTTATTATCTATATAAGATATATAAGATTGTGAACTGGCCCAATGGAGTGGCATTACCATGTTGGTTATAACTCCTTAAATAAAGATTAAAAAAAAAAAAAAAAAACATTATCTTATATATATATTTCGAAATTCTTACATTTAGTAGATGCATATTATAACTAAAAATGATATATTTTCTCATATTTTAATATATTTTTTCTTTTATACATTTCTGTGCACCAGAATTTTTGTATCGTATTTTGATATATCCGTTTCGAGAAAGAGAAAAAGTGAGAATGAGTATAGGGCTTCTATTTTGTTCTCTATTAGTGTCCGAGCCCGGCTTGGTACGGAAATCTTCAAAATAATAAACTATTTTCAAATAAAAAGTTTAACTATGCCTAACTGTCTAAATTAAAATCATCTATATTACTCAAACCAACTCTCATCTCTGTACCATTATTAATTAGGTGATCTAAATCATTAATTATCTTATTGGTAGAATTATCATTAAGTCTATTAATAGTATTAGATTCGTTTTTTCTCTTTCCAACTTCATCTGTAACCGTTGCATCGTCTATTGAATCATTATCATTATTACTTAGTCGGTCTGAATCATTATTTTGATGATTATTGTTCATTTTGGATTCTAAATTACTATTATCTGTATAATTAGTAGTAGATGACTTCGAGTCAAGGTCATTTTCATCCATTGTTGAATTACTTTGTAATAATTCAGACTCCAACGAATTAGTTTCTAAAAGTTTCTCTTCTTTATCTAACGACGAATCGTTAGTACAATTATCATTAATTTCGGAATTTTCCTTTCTATCATCATTATTTTTATCAAATTGACATTTTGCATCTACCGAGTCTATAGAATTATCTTCAGCCAAATTAATATCATTATTTATATTTAAATCATCTATAACATCGTTAATAGTATTAGAATCGTCAATACAACTAACGGTATCTCTTTTACCGTTATCATCACTATCATTAACGCAATTATTGACCATATTATCCTTAACCGTATCACTATCACCTAGATTCAAATCTATGTCGGTATCATTAGTTATTTTCTCATCAATATCAGCACCTTGGCTTAGATTAGTTTCGGTATCATCGCAGATATTCATGTCTTTATCAACTATACTTGAATCAATATCCATTTTATTACTACCATCTTGACTTTCATTACTACCATCCTTCTTATTACCATCAATTTTATCAATTTCACTACCACCGTTTAAACCGTTTTGAGCACAATCGTTATGACTTTTATCAATATCGTCATCATTTTTATCAATGTCATCATCACACAAATTATCAATTATACTACTTATATCCATCCTTACCTGGTCCTGATCAGTTAAAATGGAATCAAACACTTTTTCTGGCTTCACTTTTCTTCTTTTTCTCGGCACTTTACCTAGAAGTCTGTAAGAGAATATTGTCTTGAGAGTTAGAGCAGATAGAGATGGCACTCTCTTCTTCTTCTCACACGGGTTGAGAGCCGCGTTACAGGTGATTTCATCATCGTCAGAATCACTATCTGTTGAGTCCCAGTGGACATAATCTTCTGAACAGAACGCCTTCTTGATTTCGTCATGGATGTCTACCATTCCTTGGAATTGTGATTTAATACGGAGCCCCGATATGTATGGGTAGTAACAATTTGTGTCGAGACCGTATTCCTGCAAAAATATAATGGGATTGAAATATACAGAACTGGGTGTCGTATGAGTCGACTAAGGGACCAAGTTTGGCCAAGTTAGATGCCGGCACCTATACATTGATACAGAAATTGGCTGCCACTCAGCTCGTACGCTCTCGTTCATCAGTGGCGCGAAAACAAAGGACGGGCTACACTGTACCGTAAATTCAGAATAAATTGAGCTATCCTACTAATATTATAAATGCGAAAGTTTGTAAGGATGGATGGATGTTTGTTACTCTTTCACGCAAAAAGTACTGAACGGATTTGGATGAAACTTTACAGTAATATAGCTTATACATCAGAATAACACATAGGCTACTATTTGCCGCGATAACCGACATATACACGGGTGGAGCCGCGGGCAACAACTAGTTTGGTATAAAACAAATATGGTGGTTTGACTGTCAGTAGATGTATAACGTCGTAGTATGAATGAAATTATTTTCTTTCGTACGGATTAGTGAATGATCTTAATCATATTACGATTACGCTCAAGATTAAATCTTAAGCATCTACAATCTGGATTAAATGGACCAAAATAGTATTATTTTTTGTTTCAATCAGAAAAAAATTGAGTGGTATTTGCCGAGACCCCCCCCCCCTCCTTAAACATTTCACGTATTTTATGAACGCCCCCTTATCTATACAAATAAATAAAATTGGAGTGTCTGTTTGTAACATTAAAATAACAGCTTTTTAATCAATGCATCGTGTATGTATACACGATACATATAACAAAAATGTACTTAAAAATTTTTTGTCTGTCTGTCTGTCTGTTTGTTCCGGGTAATCTCTGGAACGGCTGGACGGATTTTGACGGGACTTTCACTGGCAGGTAGCTGATGATCCAGGGAGTAACTTAGGCTACTTTTTTTAGACTAACTTTGTCCCACGGCGTTACTCGCGGTACAACAATAACCGCGGGTAACACCGCAGGGTTCAGCTATTATCAATTTTCTTTTTTTGCGTTACCCGCGTTACGACATTAACCGCGGATAACACCGCAGGTTTTAGCTAGTTATATTTAAAATACTATGTAAAACCTTTGTAAATTTGCAAAATTTTTTTTTTTCTTTCTTTCTTTCAAGTGTGTGCGCAAACACAGGTGCACTCTCTGTTCCCTCACTCTCATAATCCGATGGGACGGTTATCCGACACAATTGGGGAGAGATGAGGCGCAGGAACATATATATATATATATATTTAATACTCACATTAGAAACACAGGACACATCATAATGTTCTTGTTTGACATTAGCGAGTAAGGGATCACAGCGGGATATCCTCACTTGAATAGGTTTCAACTTGCTGAGGAGTTCCTTGCTGATGTTGAAATCACCTGAAATAGATAATAAACGAATAAATATCAGGGGCATATACACAACGCCATCTAGTCCCAAAATAAGCAGAGCTTGTGACGAAGACTTGAGACGAAGCTAGTCTAAATAAAGTAGCCTAAGTTACTCCTCAGATCATTAGCTACCTGCCAGTGAAAGTCCCGTCAAAATCGGTCCAGCTAATCCATTGATTAGCCGGAACAAAACAACAGATGGACTGACAAAGGGTTTAGTGTAAGTACTAGTTGTTGCCCGTGTAGTAGGTAATAGTAGCCTAAGTTTTCTCCAAATCCGTTAAGTAGTTATTGCGTGAAGAAGTAACAAACATTTATATTTTAGTGTTAAGTGTGATATACTTTCGTATTACAATTTTATTTATTTATTTTTATTTATACAAATAAATAAAATTGTAATGTCTGTTTGTAATATTAAACTAATCGCTTTTTAATAAATGCATATGTGTGTATACACGATACATATACCGAAAATGTAGTTAAAAATTTTTTGTCCGTCTGTCTGTTTGTTCCGGGTAATCTCTGGAACGGCTGGACGGATTTTGACGGGACTTTCATTGTCAGGTAGCTTATGATCTAGGGAGTAACTTAGGCTACTTTTTTTAGACTAACTTTGCCCCGCGGCGTTACTCGCTGTACGATGGTAACCGCGGGTAACACCGCGGGGTTCAGCTAGTTATGAATAATATTTACCTTTTTTCTTCGCTGTACACGCGGACTCGTGTTTTTTAAGACTCTTCAGAAGCGCGTAACTTCTTTTGCATTTAAAACATTTGCCTGTAACAAACGAGATATATATTATTCATATTTATTTTTTGGACTAGCTGTTGCCCGCGGCTCCGCCCGCGTATATGTCGGTTATCGCTATTATATTATATATTTGCTATTCTAATGTACAAGCTATATACAACATAACAATATATGAAACAAACGTACACACTCACAGACTTACGCCTTTATATATTAGTGAGAAGTGTGATAACACAAAGTGTTGTCCCATGTGGTTGTATGGCCCTGCCAAAATCACTCTACTCTGTCTGATGGAAAGCATAAGTAGAATCCAAGAGTGGTGGTCACCATACTCATTGCTCGTGCACACAATGCAACAATGCAGCATGGTGACACACACCATGGCGGGCTAGTGATGCTTCTGCATTATTGAGCCTCCGGTCTCGCACTCACCAAGGAAACACAACACCACGAACACAGTCACTTTAGATAGATGTTCTGTGCTCTAATAATACCGCCCCGCGAGAGCCGACCCAGCCGTGCCGAGATCAGCGTGGCTCTACTACCTAGAAATTGAACCTACAACACTTATTACAAACCTTTAGGACACAATTGACAGTGGGAGAGCCACGCTTCGGCATGAATGGGCCGGCTCGACCGGAGTGATACCACGGCCTCACAGAAGACCGTTGTAAAACAGCGCTTGCGCTGTGTGTAAGTGAGGATACCGGAGGCCCATACCCCAACCGACCGGTCGGCAACGCACTTGTGATGCCTCTGGTGTTGCTGGTGTCTACGGGCGGCGATAATCGCTCACCATCAGGTGATACGTCTGCTCGTTTGCTAATTATACCACAAAAAAAATGTTCTACTCACCCCCGGGTCTGTTCTCTTCTCCGAGGCATTTATGTTGCTCTAAAAGATTGTTTGTAGGGAAGAGATGCCAGCAGACATCACATTTCACATCCGGTACTTCAATAAACGGTATGCATTCGTCCTCTTTGAAGTGACTGGAAAAAAAAAAACTAAAATTTAATCCACATAAAAAAAAAAACAAATTTTAGAACTGGACCAAATTAAAATCGGACTACAGAAGCACTAGCTTTCAAATAAAAAAGAGAATCATCAAAGTCGTTTCACCCAGTCTACAGTTCTGAGGTAACAAACATAAAAAGAATACAATCGAATAGAGAACCTCCTTCTTTATTGAAGCCGGTTAAAAATCTGTTATCCATTTTCTAATTTTTAACCGACTTCAAAAAAAGGAGGAGGTTTCTCAATTCGACCGTATATATATATATATATATATACATAGTATATATATATATATTCTTTAATGTGTGTTCGCGGATAACTTTGTCATTTATGAACCGATTTTGATGATTCTTTTTTTAATGGAAAGGAGATATCCCAAACGCTGGTACCATGATAAGGACATTAAAATCTGATGATGGCATCCAAGAGAAATCGAGTCGAACCTTGAAGTCGGTTTTATTTTTGTTAAAATTGTACTTTGTTAATTCTTCTGAAAGCAACTAGTTGACCCACGCAACTTAGTTTACGTCTCCTATTGCCCGTAGCGTAATAATTTCCTCCCTTTTTAGTAACATTATTCATTGGTGCTAAGCTCCTATTGGTCTAAGCGTGATGATATATAGCCTTGGGCTATCTAACACTGAAATAATTTTTGAAATCGGACCAGTACTTCCTGAGATTAGCGCGTTCTAACAAACAAACTCTTCAGCTTTATATATAAGTGTAGATAAGTATTGTTTAATACTTACTTCTCATAATCAGTTAACTTCTTGAAATCAGTATCACAAACCCTGCAGTTGTACGGTATACTTCTGGATTTGTGCCTCTTCTGGTGTACAGCGAGCTCTTCTGTAGTTGGGAACCAATCGCCGCAAGGGTTGCACGCGAGTCTAGAAAATATTCAGAAGTTACAACACGGTTGTTTTAAAAGGTTTTCACGACAAGTAAAATTTTAACAAAGAAAAAACGATTTCAAACACGACCAAATTGAAATGGAAAGCACTAGCTTTCAATTAAAAAAAAATAATAAATGCACTAGTCGCCCCTACCAATTTCTAAGGTTCCCCTCGATTTCTCTTGGATGCCATCATCGGATCTTAGTATCCTTATCCTGACACCATCGTTGGGATATCTTCTTCATATTAAAAAAGACGAGGTTATTCGCGAACACACATAAATATATAATATATACTAGCTGCCCCGGCAAACGTCGTTTTGCCATAAAATTTTTTTAAGGATGGGTGACCCTTACCATTTAGGGGGATGAAAAATAGATCTTGTTCGATTCTCAGACCTACTCAATATGCTCACAAAATTTCATGAGAATCGGTGGCAACTAAAACTGTGACACGAGAATTTTACATATTAGATATATACGGTCGAATTGAAAATCTTCTCCTTTTTTTAAGTTGGTTAAAAAGATAAAAATAGGACATTCAACTTAGATTAAACAACAAATAAACAATATGTGACGACTTCCACATACAGGGCATCAAGAAAACATATGACAGAGCCATCTACCGAAGATACTGGGGACGAACTTCTTAGCATTCCATGGATTCACCGTGCGGGTGCCGGGTCCATCGTGTGGAAGAGAGAGAAACACCGAGCGGAGCCCGAGACTTGTGACACGGGTGTAGGTTTAAGGGGCCCCTTAGCGATACGCATCAACGCTTTTATCACTTACTTGACTGCGAACACACATATAAATATATATATTTACTAGCTGAACCCCGCGGTGTTACCCGCGTTTATTGCTGTACCGCGAGTAACGCCGCGGGACAAAGTTAGTCTAAAAAAAGTAGCCTAAGTTACTCCCCGGATCATCAGCTACCTGCCAGTGAAAGTCCCGTCAAAATCCGTCCAGCCGTTCCAGAGATTACCCGGAACAAACAGACAGACAGACAGACAAAAAAAAAAATTAACTACATTTTTGGTATATGTATCGTGTATACATACATATGCATTAAGTAAAAAGCGGTTATTTGAATATTACAAACAGACACTCCAATTTTATTTATTTGTATAGATATGTGTGTTCGCGGATAACTTCGTCGTTTATGAACCGATTTTGGTGATTCTTTTGTTAATGGAAAGGAGATGTCCCAACGGTGGTATCATGATAAGGACACTAAGATCTAATGTCCAAGAGGAATCGATCGATTTGATCGGTCTTGAAGTAAGTTTTTTATTTTGTTAAATTTTTATACATGTTTAATATGTGTGACTAATAAATGTATTCTTTCTTTCCTTTGGACCTCAATGATCTTCTTTTCACACTTCGTAATTGGTGTACACAAAAAATTGTTGCCAACACAAAATGGTCACCCATCCAAATCCAAACCTCAACCTGCCACTTACCTGGTGTTCGTGAATCCCACAGTATGTGACTTCAGGTGGCTGATTCGAGCTTGCGTACTCTTGCAGTTGGTCCCACATATATCGCAAGGGTACATCTCCTTAGCTGGGGAGGAGTCACTCTTGGGTATAGGAGTAACCAGCGACCTTAAGGTCCTGGTCTCTTTCGACTTGGATTGGAAACGTGGTGATGTCTTCGGTGATAACTTCTTCGGGGGTGTTGGTGTTTTTATGTTGAGTCTGGTGAAAGATTGAAGATATTAATAAAAAAATAACAAAAAGATCACATCTCTAACAGTCCACTGATGTATATAAGCCGCTCCTTAGAAAGGAGATTTGTTATACTCTACCACTACAATGGCAAAACGATGGCGCGGTCAGAACCTGGATGGGTGACCGCTGGTGGTATGATACCATGAGCGTCTCCGTGTTTCGGAGGTCACGTTAAGCAGTCGGTCCCGGCTGTTATCTATACTAATACTAGCTGACCCACGCAACGTCGTTTGCGCCTTATATTGCCCGTTGCGTGAAAATTTCCCCCGTTTTTGAAACATTCTTCATTGTTGCTCCGCTACTAGCTGCCCCGGCAAACGTTTAGGGGGTGAAAAATAGATGTTGGCCGATTCTCATAGATACCGGATAAGCACAAAAAAATTCATGAGAATCGGTCAAGCCGTTTCGGAGGAGTATGGCAACGAAAACTGTGACACGAGAATTTTATATATTAGATGTACTTATTTAACTATGTAATATGGTGTGCAAATAAAGAGTTTTCTATTCTACTAGCTGACTCACGCAACCTCGTTTGCGCCTTATATTGCCCGTAGCGTGAAAATTTCCCCCGTTTTTGAAACATTCTTCATTGTTGCTCCGCTCCTATTAGTAGTAGCGTGATGATATATACCCTATAGCCTTCCTCGATAAATGGACTATCCAACACCGAAAGAATTTTTCAAATCGGACCAGCGGTTCCTGAGATTAGCGTGTTCAAACAAACAAACAAACAAACTGTTCAGCTTTATATATAAGTATAGATAGAAAACACCCAAACTCCGAAACAAATATTTGTAGATCATACAAACATTTGTTCCGACCCGGGAATCGAACCCGAGACCTCACGATGAGCAGTCGCACACGCCAACCGCGAAACCAACGAGGCAGTCAAAACTAACATCATGTGCTGTAACAAATGTTATCGTGTTACACAATGTTTTATAACATTTTATAACTGATGTGTCTTCCGTAATTTGCTCAAATCGCATAGAGGATTGATCAAACTTCTGCTTTTACCACATCTTTGTGACATTTACATATACTGGTTTTCGATCACTTACTTGACTTTTTTTGATGGAGTCTCCGATTTGATAGACTCTTTATCCCTCAAACGCTTCAAGAAACCTGTCCGTGGGGACTTATCGCTCTGTAAATAAAAAAAAATGGGTATGTCAGGTCTCTTTTTTTTTAACCAGTGGCCGTGGTATCACTCCGGTCGAGACGGCCCATGTATGCCGAAGCGAGGCTCTCCCACGCTTACTTTATTTTGATTGCGAGAAATATCTCCTTTAAACGAGCTACAAAATTGGAGCGTCTGTTTGTAATATTAAAATAAACACTTTTTACTAAATGCATATGTATGTATACACGATACATATACAAAAAGTGTAGTTAAAATAATTTTTGTTTGTCTGTCTGTCTGTTTGTTCCGGGTAATCTGTGGAACAGCTGGACCGATTTTGACGGGACTTTCACTGGCAGGTAGCTGATGATCCAGGGAGTAACTTAGTCTGGAGTAACATTTTTTAGACTAACTTTGTCGCGCGGCGTTACTCGCGGTACAACAATAACCGCGGGTAACACTGCGGGGTTCAGCTAGTATATAATAAGTTAAAGCTAGTTTAAAATTACATACCTTCAAACTATCTTTCTTCAGAATTGATTTTGGAGTTTTCGATGATGTGTTGTTATCCTACAAAATAAATAAATAAATAATTATTAAGGTATCTATCTTTACTGATACATAAAGCTGAAGAATTTGTCAGTTTGCTTGAACAGGCTATTCTCAGGAACTACTGGTCTGATTTGAACAATTCTTTCAGTACTAGATATCCCTTTTATTGAGGCTCTAGGCTTATATATCACCATGCTGGTTTGTTGTGGGTAATCTCTGAAACGGCTGGACCGATTTCGACTGGAATTCCTCTGATAGGTAGCTGATGATATAGGGAGTAACTTAGGCTACTTTTTTTGGCCTAGCTTCGCCCGGCAGCTTCACCCGCGGTACGACAATAAGCGCGGGTAACACCGCGGGGTTCAGCTATTTTATATATTCTTTTTTCGCGTGGCGACTTATTAAATACAGAATATCACCACCCCTATTCACCCCATGGGTGTCATAAGAGCCGACTGAGGGAGCAACTACCAGGACAACAGAACTGCGAAGAGAAGGAACACTTGACACAAACCTTTTTTTATTTGTGAAACCCTGGGCCGTCACCCCGCTGGTTTGCTATGGGGCGGTGTGTCGGAATCGAACCGACTAACACTACACGGTGTGCCACTCTGCGCCTGAGACGGGAGGGATCCGGGAACTGCTGTTTTTAATACATCCGGACCCCTCCCAGTCTTGCCCTAACAAATCCTTATACCAAGCCTCTTTTCTAAGAGGCCAGGAGTTTTTTTCTTTTAAAACACAACGACTTTACAAACATACATGAAACTTACACAAAGACACTTAGACTCAGAAAACCAATCTGTGGATTACATGTGTTTGTCCATACAGGATTTGAAGCCACAACACTTGGCAAGGTAGTAAGCGGTAGGCAACCGTTATATTTATTTTTATGGTGTAAGTGGCGAACAAGCAGACGTATCACCTGATGGTAAGCGATTACCGCCGCCCATAGACACCCGCAACACCAGAGACGTCACAAGTGCGTTGCCGACCTTTGGGGGATGGCGAAAAGGGATGTGGGGAGGGGTTGGTATGGCCTCCGGTATTCTCATTCACTGGTGAAACACAGCGCAAGCGCTATTTCACACTACTTTTCTGTGAGGCTGTGATATCATTACGGTCGAGCCGGCCCATTCATGCCGAAGTGTGGCTCTCCCACGGTAACCACAAGGTCAATTAATGCTTTTCTGTACTCACCTTCAAAGTACTGAGAGCCACATCATCATCTCTACTCTTGCTGTGTCGAGTGACACGCAGAATTGATTGGGATTTCTTTTGACGTAATGAATGATCCTGTTCCTCCGAGTTTCTGTGACGAGTCTTGCGTTCTGGTTGCCCCGAGTTTCTGTGACGAAGTCTGCGTTCTTCTGCATCGAAGTTTTCTTGCTGTTGAAAGAATACGAGCCGACTGAATTAAAAATATAAAATTCTCGTGTCACGGTGTTTGGCACCAAACTCCTCTGAAATGGCTGGATTGAATTTAGAATTTTGTATTTTTTTTTATTGGGACTGATCCCACCCACACGCCCACCACTGTAACTCCTGTACACCAGGACCAACAGCAGTGACTCACGAACACACCGAGTTATGACACTCGGGAAGTCTCAGGAAAAAAAATAACTGTCTTGGAACCCGCAACGAAATTAATCAGAAGAAAAACAGGAGGAGTTGGAAAAATTAATTTTGTATTATGAAATTTTGTGTGCATATTGAGTAGGTTTAGAATCTGCCAACATGTCTTTTTCATACTCTTTAATGATAAGGGTGACCCATCCCTAAATATTTTATTTAATTTTTAAGGCAAAACAATGTTTGCCAGGTTAGCTAGTTAGATTATAAAGCTGAATATTTTGTTTGTTTGGTTGAACACTCTAATCTAAGGGAGTGACTGTACAGTTTGAAAAACTCTGTCTGTTAGATAGCCCAAGTATCGAGGAAGGCTATATATCACCATGCTACGAATATAAGTATCGGAATATCAATGAAATATGTTGCAAAAACGGGGGAAAATTATGGCATTTTAAGAACTTGCATGCTTAATTTGATCCAAAGTAACACTAAGTAAAAGTAATGAAATACCTTAATGCGTACCACGGGCTCTCTCTTGACTTTAACCTTCTTGTTTTTAGACATCTGTTCACCATCAGAATCTTCATTCATGAAGATTGGCTCAGTCACTCCCAGGATACAGTCACCAGCGTCTGGCTGAAAAAATATAATTTATTGATATACTAGCTGAACCCGGCGGTTACTGTTGTACCGCGAGTAACACCGCGGGGCAAAGTTAGTCTAAAAAAAAGTAGCCTAAATTACTTCCTGGATCATCAGCTACCTACCAGTGAAAATCCCGTCAAAATCCGTCCAGCCGTTCCAGAGATTATCCGGAACAAATTGACAAACAGACAAAATTTTTTTAACCACACTTTCGGTGTATGTACCGTGTATACATACTTATGCATATGCAATTAGTAAAAAGCGGTTATTTTAATATTGCAAACAGACACTCCAATTTTATTTATTTGTATAGATTAACAAAATTTCTGCTTCTTCTACTGCTTCTTTGACAGTAGATTCTTCGTCTTCTCTTGCAGTTGCCGCGCCCAACAGGGTCCATAATAATTTCCTCTAATAAGTTGTTAATATCTTTATGTACATTATGGAGTGCAATAAACGATAAATCACCCTAATATAAAGGCGAAACTTTGTGAGTGTGTATGTTTGTTACTTCTTCACGCAAAAACTATTGAACGGATTTGAAAGAAACTTCACAGTAATATAGCTTATACATCAGAATAACACATAGGCTACTATATGCCGCGATAGTCGACAAAAACAAGGGCTGAGCCGCGGGCAACAGCTAGTAAATAAATAAATTTCATTGAAGAATAACCAGCTATGTGGTGACGGATAAAGAATAAAGAGAGTCATCACCCCTATCCATTATGGTGTGGGAGGGAGGGAAGGGAGTGGGTAAACCACACTTCGGCATGAATGGGCCAGCTCGACCAAAGTGATAACACGGCCTCACAGGAAACTGGGTTAAAACAACGCTTGCGCTGCGTTTCTCTGAGTGAGGATACCGGAGGCCCATACCCCATCTTCTAAAGGCTGGACTGCACACACGCACTTGTGACGCTTCTGATGTCGATGGCCGGCGGTAATCGCTTACCATCAGGCGATACGTCTGCTCGTTTGCTGACTATTCCATTAAAAAATTCTTATTTCTTGCTAATTACAGGGTTGTATAGAAACGAAGTCAACCATATCATAGACTAGCTAGCCGCCCCAGCTTTGCATGGGTCGATTTCAGATACACCCACCGACGACACGATTTGTGCATTTTTAATCTATACAATATTCATAGTATTCATTTAAATTAGATACTGTAAAGTGCCATTTTGTTTTATATTAAATACATAACAATGTATTTACGGTACTTAATTGTCTTAAAATTGCTTCATAAATAAGCCGTAAATTTCCGTGAAAAGGAAGGAATCAAAATGGGTGGGTTATCCCTAAGAGATAGATATATGCCATTGTGGACTTTATGGTAGATCTGTTAAAGGTGTACAATACTGTAGTACATTATTTTTATCTGTCTCGAAGTTTTCAGCCAGCGTTTGTTATGTAAGCACAAAAAAATATGTGTTTATTTACGAGATCACATTCGAAACCTCTAAATTTATCAGTGTTTCTCTACTATATCTATACAAATAAATAAAATTGGTGTGTCTGTTTGTAATATTAAAATAACCACTATTTACTAAATGCATATGTATGTATACAGGGTACATACACCAAAAATGTGGTTAAAAAAAAGTTTGTCTATTTGTTCCGGGTAAAATAATTATATAGATTAATTAATTAAGAAAAACAAACAAATGAAATAAACTCACCGCTCCCCTGGGCATAGATTGTGGTGGTAGACCAAGCCGCAACCTTGTTCGTTTGTTCGTCTGACGACACATATCTAGGAACTCGTAGAAGTCATTCACTTTGTCCACACACAGCTCACAAATCAATGGAGGCATCTTATCATCTTGATGTACCTATACAATTAGCAATTTATGGTTTAAAGGTTTCATTATTTACTTGTTTGTGTCTGCTATTCCATCGGAGTGTATGTTGGTTGTAACGCTTAACAAAATTTGACATGGAAAAACTAAAATTTGTGTCAGGAAATAGATTTCCAGCATTCAGGTGACAAACATTTCTATAGTTGAATGAATTAACATTATATTCATATTGGTTGATAGAGAATAACAGTATTGTGGCGACCGAGGCCTTCATGGTGAGGAGGCATACAACCTCCTTTTATAAATGTATAACTGGCAGGTGAAATCTCCTGTTTGAAACAATTAATTTGATTTATATAATTCTAAAACTTGAATTTGAAAAGGAAGAAGAAGAAGAGATTCGCTGCAGGAGTCGCGGAGAAAAGACCTCCTAGCAGTGAATTATAATTATCTGTATTATTATATTGTAAAATTCTGATATCATAGTAAAAGCGTATAGATATGTTTAGTCTTGTTATTTCCTAAAATTCAGGTACACTCTTCGACCTGACTACATATACCCCTAGGCGTCGTACTTGCAAAAGTACGGTTGCCGCAGTATTACAAACCCTGAACTTCCTAAAATATATTTTTGAATAATCAACTCTTTTTAAGTTTTTACAAGAATAATTAAAAACATACCTTAAATAGTAATTAAATGTAACTGTGATCAATAGAACATAGTATCAGAAAGCTAAATAGATAAAAATGTACTTTCTAATATGTTTTTTTATAAGACAGTGAAGTTTGGAATTTTTTTACAACAAACCTAACTTTCTCGTGGTTGTTTGACAACAAACATTATGGCCTATTGAAATGAAACTTTTTGAGATAAGATATGGCCATTAATGACAGAAATTTTTCCTAGAAGATATTTCAATAATGTTTTGTTTTTAAATTACCTCTATTTGGACGCATTCGCGTATTTTTTGGTTGAGTTCTACTTCAGACCCATCTAGGTCGACAATGTTTTGAATGATTGGCATTTTATAGCCTGCCCCACCACCGCAAAGCCGACATGCTCGATATATTTCATATATCGACTCCGTATCCTTATTAGTATTTAAAATGCGGTCCATAATTATAGCGTATATATTTCACTAAAACGCTGACAACGACGACAATTGCCGCTATTCCGCCATTATCAGTGAGTGAAGTAAATGAGTGAATTGAGTGATACCACATACCACATGAATGGAAACCAAATTTTAGTGATGTCATAGGCCCTTTCAAAATGATTTTGAATTAGGCGACTTCTTCTTTTAGTTTCAAAGAGCTCAACTCTATGAGGAAAAATAAAATTTTCGGCACAGTAATTTCAGTGTTGTGCAACAATGACGTCATATCATCACCGTCATACTTTAAAATAATTCCATGACATCACCTGATTTCTAAGAATAGGTAGTTTTACATACAAGGAATCGGTTCAAAGTTGATCATTAATAATCCATTTTTTTTACGTTAACCTTAACTTCAATAAAATATTTTTAAAACTACAACTATTCATTGCCCTTGTAACACTTTCTGTGACAGGCAACAGTGACCGATTTACCACTATCTATTTATATGCTGAAGCCTCGGGTGGCGAAATTTATGGGGTGGCAAATAAGAATCTTTTTTGTGGTTGTGATTTTATTTCTGTATGTAACACGGAGAAAATTAATATTGATGGCTTAAAAAAAATTGAGTACTCACTACACGGTGTTCCAAATACTCTCAATTTAATTTGAAACACTTTACTTTACGCAAAAGGATTTCCCATACTGAGTACTAGTTTTACGTCTGGGAAAGCATATCACGACCAAATAAAAGCAGCAGAGCAGTAAAATCTTTTATGGAGGATACCGGCTGACCCAAGTGATGTCCTGGAAAAGATACTGTGGAGACCTCTTGCAAAAATAAAATCTCTTCAATATTGATCCCAGTATTCGCAGTTACGAAAATATATTTAGTTGTGTAGCAATAACATCCTACAATTATAAATACCTACGAGGGACATTTATTTATTAATTGCAACTACTTTGAATAGACATTACAGTTTAAAACTCTGATTGCATTTATCTTGCACAACATTATGAAATAATCGTAATTATTGCTTGTTAATTGTGGATAAGATTCGTGAACTGGGCTTGATGGTGGCACTTCCATGGCTTACGTAAGCGCCAGGAACCACTCAGCAGAATGACACTGAAGTCCAGGTGAGCCATTACACGAAGTACCTAGGCCTCATCCAGGACAGCCGGTAGAGAGCATTTCTGGAGACTAGTCCCCCGAGTACGAATGGTTGTAGGGACGTTACATCGTCTGCTGCTCAATCTCGGGGGACCGCGGAAAGAAGTTAGCTGCCTCTATATGGGCGTCGCGCGATCCTTGATCCTCTATCGAAGGCGAGCGGTTGCTCCCACTGTAAGGCTCAACTCGGAAGTCTGCAGCAGCCATACGTATCGTACGGAGCTACCATATGATTCTAGCGCGATCTCCACCCTTCGAAATGGACATAATAGTCTAGGATGAAATTCGTTCTGTCAGTCGAAATGAGCCTGGAACAAGCCATTCGGGGTTCACGGGCACGGCTCGACACCCAGGTTTGTACCAGCCAACGCGCTTTCGGAGCCGTTCTGCCGAGCTTCGAAGCTTGACTAGAGAGAATCGATTGTGTCACCTACCAATTCACTCAGTTGCTCACCGGGCACGGCTGCTTCGGTCAGTATCTGAACAGAATCAGACGTGAGGCTATGGCCTATGGCACACTGCATTTCCGACCGGTAATCCGCCCTCATCTTGGACGAAACCTGTCACCACTAGTATTGATCACGGCAATGATGGAGAGTAGTGAGGGATGGGAGGCCGAGGTCTCCTTCTGTAGAGATTTTATGCACCAGGATTAGACCGATCCAGGATGAGACGAGCGGGATAGGGAAAGGACCAATCCCGCTTGAAAGAGGCCACTATGGGGGCACGGCAGAGGCCGCTAGCTCCCCAAGCGTCGATTAAGGATCGTTGTGACCACATCCAGGGGAGATGTGGTCACTGCAAACGACCCGAGACCGGTTACACCACGGTGCGGTCAACAGGTGTCGCCTAAGGTGGGTCGGTGATCCGACTCTTACTGCGTAAAGCTGTGAGAGGCTCCACAGCGACCGGAGCTCCAGAAGTGAATCTGGTTACCCTGGGATGTACCTCAGTCATAAGGTACGGCACCGGGGGACTCCAGAAGCCTTTGTTGCGTTTAGCTCCTCTAAGTATTCATCCAGAGTATTGTCCCAGATGTCTCAAATATTATCATCCCAAAGGATTTACCAATAAAGACAAAAAATAGCCGTTTCATCCGTTTGTTTTTAAAGTGTGCAATCAAATAGTGTATTGTCCAATAAAGTCTTATTTACTTGACTTAGTGACCCCCTACAAAATTTCAGGCTGAAATCGCACCTGATTACCGTTGGGGTAAACGGGTAAAAGATCTTCGCAAGAAGGCTGGCAGGAGCTGGATGCGAGAAACCGAGGTTCGAACTAAGTGGTGCGCAATTGGAAAGGCCTATGTTCAGCAGTGGACTGTGATAGGCTGATGATGATGATGAACAATAAAAAAAGTGCGGGTATTACCGTTGCGCAATTTCTGCTGAAAAGTATTGTAAAATATTGAGGATTTGGAATTCTACAGGTTTAATGAGTAGACTTTTAATTTATTACCTACATTGCGTACCAAGAACTACTAATTCCAATTATGTTATTTTTTAAGTAATTGCAGCTTTTTCTACACAATTAATAATTTATCCGAATAAAACGCCATGAAATGTTTTCTGGTAAACATAAAGTCAAAATGTAAAAAAAAAATGTAAAAAGGATTAATCGACTACAAGTGTGTTACGTATAAAATACAACTTTAAAGATGGCAACAATGGCTTTCGATATTGCGCGCCTAGAGTCCTAGAGAGACGCATTTTAGTTTCACGCATTTCTCCGTTTGTTTTCTCTGTGGGAGTGCAAAAAGTCAAGTCAACATCTTTCTTCAACTCGCAAGTAATTTTTTGGGTGTTTGTGTTGTTTATCATCCATTAACTTTTGTCCACATGTGTTAAAAAGTGTATTCTGCAATAATATTGCGATATAGTGTCGGCGTGAGCCGAATTCATCTTTTCCTGTTTTTCTTCATGTAAGTATTGCTGTTAATACTGTCTTAATTTCAATCGAATAGTGTAACCGCCACTTGTACACTTTACAATATTTTGATTAATCTTAATTAATATGTGTTTATGAAGGTATAAGTTAAAATATTTACGATACAGGTGAGTAACAGAAAATTAACCTCTCTAATTTCGAATGAACCTCAACGAAATTGAAAATATGTGTCTTCAAAAATACCTTTCATAATTTTTTCGACCCTTTAGATTTTGTACCGTTTACGTCATTTGAAAATAGTAAATTATATATAGTTTTCAAAATAAAATTAATAACTAAATCTCAGTAATTGTTAAATTTAAGCCGTTTCTTCTATTAATCAATATAAAAAGAAATTAATTGATAATTTTATTGCGTCTAAAAAAAAGTAAGGTTAGAAAATATAAGCTATTGTTTTCTTTTTTTTTTATATGTATTCCGCGTTCTTTTGCAACAGATTATAAAATCTTTTCTTTTTTTCTGTTTTCTTCACATATTTGAGTCGTATAATGTTTGTTTATGTTTGAAAATATGTATGTACATAATATACACTTATAAAAATATTGTGCAATAAGTGTTGCATACATACAAAAACTTTCTAATGCCTTTGTTTATTTAAGGCTACTTAAAACAATTACGAATCGTATTGTTTTAACTCGTATTGAAAGACTGTAGATTACTTTGTTATAAACATAGAGATTTTTATTAAGGATCATCAAAAGTTTATTTTACACAATATTAACCACTGAATTTACAACATAATACAATATATGTATATATTTACAAAGTTCAATTCCTTATACAGGGTGTCCCAGAACTCAATGTCAAGCCGAAACGGGGTGACAGGATTGATGGTTAACCATCAAGACAAAAATCAAAAAAAAACTATCACATGCATGCATGCATGTGCATTTAAACTTTGGAACCCTACATAACATTTCTAGAATCACAGTCAAAAATAATTACAAAACTGCTCCAAGTTCCCTAGAATTAAGACAATTCAAAAATAATATAAATTAACCACAAAAACCAAAAAATGATTACAGTTTGACCAAATTTCTAGGTTTTTTTTAAATGCCCATAATTTTCAAACTGCATGGGATTTTTGAACTGACTGACACTGACAGAACTGCATTTTTATTTTTTTTTTCTCATGGTGGTTACAATCAATCATGTCTCACCCCGTTTCGGCTTAATGTTAAGTTATAAAAAGTAAACAGTCATATTCAATAAACTTTCATTTAATACATTTCTTCATTATTTTGACAAAGGAGGTTGCACATTGTTTATATGCAACCTCAATAAATTGTGCAAACTAGCTAGCTAGAACAATATATCACCCCCCGAAACTCCATGCCTACTAAATTGCATGAGAATCGTCGGAATTGCTCGTTTAAAGGTATTAGATTAAATAGGTACATCTATACAAATAAATAAAATTGGAGTGTCTGTTTGTAATATTAAAATAACCGCTTTTTACTAAATGCACATGTATGTATACACGGTACATATACGGTTTGTATAACAACAAAAACCGCGGGAAACACCGCGGGGTTTAGCTAGTACATAAATAAACTAGCTGACTCCCCCGTAGCTTTGTTTGACTGCCTTTTTAATTATGTTCGACTCCCATTGGTCTTAGTGTGATTGTTAACTTGCCTCAGGCAAGCCAGCAAAACACATCTTAATAGTATCCCCATCACTCAACAAAAACTCCCCCCCCCCCTCTGTTCCAAAATGTCGGAAACGCACTTGTGACGCCTCTGGTGTTGCGGGCGTCTATGGGCGGTGGTAATTGCATACCATCAGGTGATACGTCTACTCGTTTATCTACTAATCCATTAAAAAAAAAATCAAAAAAACTACCAGCCCTGAACCATCTGTCTGGCATTAACAATTTAGATTTTTCTGATTGGAACAATATTTCTGATTCAACTTCTCATCTCATCCAAACATCCATCCATCCTTACAAACTTTCGCATTTATAATATTAGTAGGATTTAATTTAATTTGAATTTATTATTCGAGGTAGTCATAACAACAAGCAATCCTTTACAGCGCAGGCGTCAATAGAGAAAGACAGATTAGGCACTGCGGTCTTTCTAAACGTTACAGGCAGCCATATGTGTGCCCCACTTTATCTATAATAGCTCTATGAAAAAGTGTCGTTACACTTTCCGTTAGCCCCCTTTCGCAACACGCCATAAGGAACTTCGTTTCAACAAATTAGTTTAAAAAACACGCTTTAATAGTAATAGAACTAAGAAGTAGAAAATATGCTTTCTGAAAAATATTTCCATAATGTCGCCCCACACTTTTTCTACTTTTTAGTTCGATTACTATTAAGGCCCGTATTTACTTTGATTAGTGCGAGTGCAGTTGTGGACCGCGAATTCGCTGTACACACGTAATTTCTACAAATCAATGATCACCTGCACTTCACACTTGCACTCGCACTAATCAAAGTGAATAAGGGTCTTTAAAGCATGTTTTTTTAATATTTTAAACCAATAAGTTAAAGAGGCCTGTATCCAGCAATTGACTATGAATATGTATGTCCAAAATATTTATTTTATTTATTTTAATGACTATTATGAAAATTTACAATAATATAAGTGTAATATAATTTTTCATTTTTTTTTCAGAAGTGCACAATGAGACATCATATTTAATAAGTAGTATTGAAGTATAAGGATAACAAGAGAATCATTGTTAAGGATAAATAAAATTTGTAGAAGCAAAGATGTTTCAAAAACCAGCGTTTGGTTCAACAACCACTAATTTTGGTGAGTAGACTTTTTTTTTTAAGGACGTAAATATTAAACTTACAGCTGGCATTAGAGTGTTAGTTTAAAAGTTGACTGTCCTGTCGTAAGCTTGTGTTGAAACATGTGACATATGGACTTGCGTGCAAATCACAAAAATGTATTTATTTAGATTACCTTTCCCATAGGTACGTTTTCATAAAAATCCATTACTCAATTTTCTAGATATAGTAATTTTATAGTGACCAACATAAGTTTTGCTTTAGTCCAAACTCTTACCGTTCAAAAGTATTTTTTTATCGGTAAGAATAGATAAAAAGTACTTTTGACGGCCACACTATACTCCAAATGATTCAACAGTCTGGCATCACTAAACAGTACTATTGCCCAATCATCACCAGCCTATCGAGGTTTCCCACGAAGAGCACAAACCATCCTGATATTGAGTAGTTCGCAGCAGTAAGTTTTTTTTTTTTTTTTTAATATTTCGGACATCTAACACACAACGCCATCTAGTCCCAAGCTAAGCAGAGCTTGTGTTATGGGTACTAGACAACTGATACGAATACATATATACTTTTTTTTGTAAATACATACATGCTATACATAGAAAACACCCAAACTCCGAAACAAATATTTGTGGATCACACAAACATTAGGTTCGACCCGGGAATCGAACCCGAGACCTCATGATCAGCAGTCGCACACGCCAACCGCTAGACCAACGAGGCAGTCAGTCAGTAAGTTCGCAAAAGTAGTTGGTCCATAGTGCCGCAGAGTTTTCTACACTTTGTTTGCCTAATCATGATCTCCACTTTAGCACTTGTCGACTCCAGCTATCATTGTTGAGACAAATCCGGTCAGCAACAACCTTTACTACCTTTACTAGTCGAGTGCTGGAATATTCCTCTCCTCCAAAAGGTTTTGATCAATGCCTTTTTTAACCGACTTTAAAAAAGCAGGAGGTTCTCAATTTGACTGGATTTTTAATTTTTTTTGTTATCTCAGAACTTTCGACGGGATGAACCGATTTTGATGATTCTTTTTATTTGAAAGCTGGTGCTTCCCGTGTTGGAAGATTTCAATTTGGTCCATTTCTTAAAGATGGTTTTGTCGTTAATCTTTTAGTTATCCATTTGTGTTCTTATGGTGGTGATGTTCTCCTAGCCGATTTCGGTAACGGCATTCAGTCTCAACGGAGACCAACCAACTACGCCGGGGATATTATAGTGCACAAGTGTTTTCAATCACAGGTGCACTCTCTGTTCCCTCTCTCTCATAATACGATGGCACGGTTATCCGACATGACCGGGAGAGATCAGGTGTAGGACCGACGACTTTAAGTGTTCACCCTAGCACGGCGACGTACTTATTGTGACACATTCTATACATCTATACAAATAAATAAAATTGGAGTGTCTGTTTGTAATATTGAAATAACCGCTTTAATACGCGACACATGTACCAAAATATCACTTTTTTTTAATTTTGTCCGTCCGTTTGTTCCGGGTAATCTCTGGAACGGCTGGACCGATTTTCACTGATAGGTAGCTGATGATATAGGGAGTAACTTTTTTTTGACTAGCATCGCGGCTTCACTCGCGGTACAACAATAACCGCGGGTGTAACCGCGGTGTTCAGCTAGTCTATACAAATAAATAAAATTGGAGTGTCTGTTTGTAATATTAAAATAGCCGCTTTTTACTTAATGCATATGTATGTATACACGATACATATACCAAAAATGTAGTTAAAATTTTTTTTGTCTGTCTGTCTGATTGTTCCGGGAAATCTCTGGAACGGCTGGACGGATTTTGACGGGACTTTCACTGGCAGGTAGCTGATGATCCGGGGAGTATCTTAGGCTACTTTTTTTAGACTAACTTGGTCCCGCGGCGTTACTCGCGGTACAACAATAACCGCGGGTAACACCGCGGGGTTCAGCTAGTTATACATAAAATCATTATACGTAATGCTTTGATATGAACCGTTAATATCTAATCAGTTATCAAATGCAATTGATAAGCATTGTTTTGGGTAGTTTATAGTTAGTCTTAGCACTGAACCTTGATAATGGAGACTCATTAAAGGTAAATATTTCTATTTACATGTTTAAAATTATATTTTGACTAGCTGACCCGTTGAGCGGGTCAGCTAGTAAACTCTAATAACTCTAGTAGTAAGTTAAGCTAGTAAGCTCAACTTCGTTTGCGTCTCTCCATGAGATTTTTTTTTCCCATTTCCCAACATTTTCGGTCGATAACCGGCTCCTATTGGTCGTAGAGTGATGTTATATAGCCTAAAACCTTCCTCGCCAAATGGGCTATCCAACAAAAAAAGAATTAGGAAAATCGGTTCAGCCGTTCACACGTGATGTGGTGACAAAGGCATATAGGGATTCATTTTTATATATATAAACGCCGCGGGACAAAGTTAGTCTAAAAAAAGTAGCCTAAGTTACTCCCTGGATCATCAGCTACCTGCCAGTGAAAGTCCCTTCAAAATCTGTTCAGCCGTTCCAGAGATTACCCGGAAAAAACAAACAGACAGACCAACAGACAGACAAAAAAATTTCAACTACATTTTTGGTATATGTACCCTGTATACATACATATGCATTTAGTAAAAAGCAGTTGTTTTAATATTACAAACAGACACTCCAATTTTATTTATTTGTATAGATGTATAGATTATAATACCACCTATTATGATCGTCAACCACTATCTGTACACAGTCTACTGCTGAACAACTGAATATGCCTGCTTTTTGTTATATGGCCTGCCACAATTACTCTACAGTGCCTGATGGTAAGCAGATTCCAAGAATAGTGGTCACCATGCTCATCGCTCGAGCAGACAATGCAACAATGCAGCATGGTGACCCACACTATAGCGCCATAGTGACGCTTCTGCATCATAGGGCCTCCGGTCTTGCACTCACCAACGAGTGAAGCTAATTACGGCGATTACGCTGATCTTCTCTGCAAGGGTAAGGCCCGTTCGTGATGAAATTAACGTGGCTCTACTACCTGTCATTAGAAACGAGGTTTTCGCCTACGATACCAAGCTGGTAAGATGGGATGGCTGGTAAGTCAAAAGTGTGTTGCGGTGACCGATTAAGAATACTCAGTGTCACCACTCATAGTCATCCCGTGAGTACGTACGACAACAGCCCTGCAAAGAGCTTGTGGGAGAGCCACGCTTCGGCATGAATGTCACGCGACCGGGGTGATACCACTGCTTCACAGAAAACTGATGTGAAACAGCGAGTGAATGAGTGTACCGGAGGCCCATACCCAACCCCTCTCCCAAAGGCCGGCAACCCACTTGTGACGCCTCTGGTGTGGCGGCGGTAATCGCTTACCATCAGGCGATACATCTGTCCCATAAATACAAATAAATCTATCACAGTATTTAATTGAACCATTTGTCTGCAGGATCGTTTAACTCGGCAACGACGGCAGCATCGCCCTTCAGCAGCTTCAAGCCCAACACTGGTACCAGTGCGTTCGGGGCTCCGCCCGCCTTTGGGGCCACGGCCACTTCGCAACCAACTACCGGTGGAGGTAAGAAGAATAATTATTACCTACTATTTGTATAGACGGATTATTTAGAAAACAGGAATGTAACCACCCGTATTCATCCCTTGGGCGTCGTAAGAGCTGACTAAGGAAGCAAACTACGTACGACAACTGCTGTAAATATAGTTTTCCTTGTAGAGCACTGCAAAGAGAAGGAACAAAAGCTCCCACCTTCTTTCTAAGGAGAAGCTCATGTCCAACAGTCGACTGTTACAGTTCGTGAGTTACGAAGAACCATTTAGGATATGGGATTTAGTCACCTGATGGAAAGTGACTAATGAAAACGCTCAAGTTTCGTTGTTTAGTGTTAATTTTAAGGCTTTCGGTAACCTACCTAAAATCATTATTATTTTGTCCAGTGTTAGATCACAGCTAAAAGGCGACCAAACGACGGCAGCTAAATGACAATTAACACTGCTGCCATTTACTGACTTCTAGCTTAAAGATGGCTTTTTATTTAATTAACTTTTAGCGTTAGAAAGGCTTAAGGCATTTTGCCGATATTTAGTTGAATGGCTTGTCATTTAGACAACTCTTAATTGGTTGGCATGTCGTTTAGACGACTTTTAGTTGGACGGCTTGTCTTTAAACGACTTTTAGTTGGACGGCTTGTCATTAAGACGACTTTTAATTGGAAAGCTTGTCATTTAGACGACTTTTAAGTTGGACGGCTTGTCATTTAGATGACTTTTAGTTGAACGGCTTGTCATCTAGCCATATTTTAGCTTTAATTTATAATTTAGCCATCTTTTAACATGAGGATAGCTTGTCACGAAGCCGCCTTTTAGCTTGAGGACGGCAGTATTGTCATCACGACTACTGACGCCCCCTGTGCTATCACGATAGGTCTTTTCGGAGCCACCAACACTACCGGAGGTTTGTTCGGTAATAACAACGCTTCTACGTCCACGAGTGGCTTCGGAGCTAGCACCTCAGGGTTTGGCTTTGGAGCGAGTACTTCAACTGCAGGTGGACTCTTCGGCGGTAATACTACCTCAACTGGACTCTTTGGTAATACCCAGAACCAGTCGGCCTTCGGAGCTAAACCTGCAGGTACTAATATAGTCGAGGATTTTTCTACTGCCATACGATTTTCAGCTCTATTTTAATGGGATAAGTTCACTTCTACAGCAAATCTTTTTAAGCCATTCTAAAGTTTGTATCAGATCGAGCGACTTGTAATACATAAATTGATTTGATGGATATAACAGTTATAATAGATGTATATTGAAAAGTATAAAAAAGCATGTCTAATTAATTTTTTTTATGACTGTGGCCTGTTGGTATTGTGCTTAGTGACTATAAACCTAACCAGGTAGTGGGTTCAACTCCCATCTAGGTCAAATACCTAGTTGTGTACTGTAGCATGTCAGTCTTAAATTAAAGTAACTTTATGTGTTTTCTGCCGCTTTAGTTGTATTAAAATTAAGTCTATTATTTACTCAATAAGTGTGAATTTCATTTCTCAGGTTTTGGGTTTGGTGCACCAAGTACAACTGGGGCTGCTGGGAGCAGTTTGTTTGGCGCCACTCAGACGGCTGGAACTGGTCTCTTTGGTCAACAGAATAACACTTTAGGAGGTGGAGGACTGTTTGCCAACAATAGTAGTAAGTAATTTAAGTTAGCTCGGTAAAAATCCCAAAAGGATGGGGGGGGGGGGGGTTTCTTATTCTACTACTGCTACTAAGTATTGGATAAAGAACGAGGACAAACAGACTAACAATATCAGTCAACTGCTTCCAACAGTCCACTGCCAAACATAAGCCTGTGTATTGTGTGTATTGTGTGTGTATTGTAAAAAGGTCAAAACCTTTCTCATACATACGTATGAGAAAGGTTTTGACCTTTTTTTTTAACGTGTGGAAACCCCCTCGGGCCGTCACCCCGCCGGGGTTTGCTATGGGGCGGTGTGACGGAATCGAACCGACTAAAACCACACGGTGTGCCACTCTGCGCCTGAGACGGGAGGGATCCGGGAACTGCTGTTATTAACACATCCGGACCCCTCCCAGCGCCTGCCCGCACTGAAGCGGGCACCGTCTGCTGGTAAACTCTCTAAATAGGCGACGTACGGCACACGCGTACGTCGCCTACTCGCGGGCGGCCACTATAGCGTATGAAAGGTTTTGACCTACCATAACATGCCGTCCAGGGTTGAAAAAATGAAAAGGGGTGGTTACATTCCGTCACCACACTGACTTATTGGAACGAAGTTCTTTTTCGCGCGTTGTGAAAGAGGGCTAGACGGAAAAAATTCTTACGAAAAGTTGTCACGACTCAATTTTTTTTACGAAATGTTGTCACGACACAAAAAATCTTACGAATAGTTGTCACGACACTTTTTGCTACAGTAAGCGATTTTAAGCCGTGCGGCGTGCGCATGTTTCTCTGTCTCTCTCTCTCTCTTGCAGAAAGCAAGCCAGACATTTTAATTTCTATTTCGCATTGAACAGTGTGGTGTCGCGACGATTATTTTTGTTGAGTATATACAGGTTTTTTGTACATAATAAATAATAATAAAAATAATGAATCCTGACAGTGAACTTCGTTCCATCCGGGTGTCCCTTGACACCTCTCGAGTTTTTATTTTCTTCTTTTTCAGGTGCCTTTGGTCAGCCCCAGCAAACGGCTACAGGGACAGCTCATGTCAAATACAACCCAGTTATAGGAACAGATGTTGTGGTCAAACAGGGAGCGTCCCAGAATGTGAATATAAAACATCACTGCATTACTTGTATGAAGGTGGGTTACTATTTCAAACTACCTTTGTAATGATTAGGAGGAAAATGTACTATAGTTTATGGAGATAAGGTACATATTAGAATGTTTTAGTTTGTTAAAATGTTCTTCTATCTTTATATATATAATTCTTCTGTGAGTGTGTATGTCACTGAACTTCTCTCAAACGACTGGACCGATTTTGATGAAATTTTTTGTGTGTGTTCAAGGGGATCTGGGAATGGTTTAGATTCACAATTTTGTCCGCTGGACAATGTTTTTTTAATTAATTTTTAATTTATTAGTAGTTATGGCAAAACGCAGTTTGAAGGGACAGCTAGTCTATATATATAAAAGTGGAAGGTGACTGACATACCCAGAGATCAACCCACAGCCCAAACCGCTGAACCTAGAATCCTGAAATTTTGCATGTAGGTTCTTTATATAACGTAAGTGAGCACTGATAAAGAAATTTTAACTGCCTCGTTGGTCTTGCGGTTGGCGTATGCGACTGCTGATTGTGAGGTTTCGGGTTCGATTCCCGGGTCGGACCAAATGTTTGTATGATCTACAAATATTTGTTTCGGAGTTTGGGTGTTTTCTATGTATAATATGTATGTATTTACAAAAAAAAAGTAAATATGTATTTGTATCAATTGTCTAGTACTCATAACACAAGCTCTGCTTAGCTTGGGACTAGATGGCGTTGTGTGATAGAAGTCCGAAATATTTATTATTATTATTATTTATAATTTTGGAAATTCCACCCCTAAGGGGGTAAATCAAGAGTCTGCGTGAGCGAAGCCGCGTGCAAAAGCTAATAAGTTATATTGGACAACAGAAGTATGTAAATTATATTAGTTGTCTAGTACCTATAGTACAAACCCTGCTTAGTTTGGGTTTAGGATTCATATCAATATACATTTGCTGTTGCTGTTAATAATATAATTTCACTTAAACATTTATTTAATTCAGTTTTTTAACCGACTTCAAAAAAAGGACGAGGTTTCTCAATTCGACCGTATATAAATATAAATATATATATTTTTTAATTTGTTTACGAGGATTACTTTTTTGTTTATGAACCGATTTTTATGATTCTTTTTTTTAATGGAAAGGAGATGTCCCATGATAAAGACATTAATATCTGATGATGGCATCTAAGAGAAATCGAGTCAAACCTTGAAGTCGGTTTTATTTTTGTTAAAATTTTATTAGTACTAGCTGACCCACGCAACCTCGTTTGCGCCTTATATTGCCCGTAGCGTGAAAATGTCCCCCGTTTTTGAAACATTTTTCGTTGTTACTCCGCTCCTATTAGTAGTAGCGTGATGATATATACCCTATAGCCTTCCTCGATAAATGGACTATCCAAAACCGAAAGAATTTTTCTAATCGGACCAGTGGTTCCTGAGATTAGCGTGTTCAAACAAACAAACAAACAAACTTTTCAGCTTTATATATTAGTATAGATTTGTTGTTATAGCGGCAAGAGAAATACATAATCTCAGTAAATTTTAACTGTCTAACTAACACGGTTCTTGAGATACAGCCTGGTGATATACGAACAGTGGAGTCTTAGTAATAGGGTTCCACTTTTACCCTTTGGGTGGAATTCGAACAAATCTATACAAATATAAAAAAATCGGAGTGTCTGTTTGTAATATTAAAATAACCGCTTTTTACTAAATGCATATGTATGTATACACGGTACATATACCAAAAAAAATTTTGTGTCTGTCTGTCCGTCTGTCTGTTTGTTCTGCGTAATCTCTGAAACGGCTGGACCGATTTTGACGGGACTTTGGCAGGTAGCAGATGATCCAGAGAGTAACTTAGGCTACTTTTTTAGACTAACTCGTTACTCGCGGTACGACGATAACCGCGGGTAGCACCGCGGGGTTCAGCTAGTATCATCTATGATTCACAATATTATATTACTTTACAGGAATACGAGAACAAATCGCTTGAAGAACTTCGTCTGGAAGATTACGTGGCTGGTAGAAAGGGGAGTTCCACTGGAGTGTTTGGAGGTTTCCAGCCAACCACCGAGAACAAACCACTATTCGGTGGTACTACTTGTAAGTACCGAGAGATTTCCACATCTGGACAGAGGCGTCTTCCAACCATGAATGCAGTCCTTGAGTTTGTTTCGTCCTTTCTTCTCAGGGCTAGTCCAGTTAGGAAAGGCCGAACTCATCTGCTCAAAAAATGTTTAACTTGCAAAAGTGTTTATATTGTAGAATAAATGGTTTCATTTCATTTCATTTCCAACTGTTGTGTGTTCAAACTTCACATCCCTCACGGGACAACACTTTTGTGTGATCCACAATTTTTTTTATTGAATAGGCGGCAAACCAGCAGACGTATCACCTAATGGTAAACGATTACCGCCGCCCATGGACACCCGCAACACCAGAGGCGTCACAAGTCTTGGTTTTCTTTGTGTCCGTTTCATGTATGTTTGTAATGTCCCCTGCGACACAGGATGTATATTCCCAATGCGGGAGATGGATTTAAAAAAAAAAAACCATTTCTGTTCAAACCTGGTTAACATTTAATAATAAATATGTAGATAGATAGATAGAAAACTCTTTATTTGTACACCATTATAGTACATAGTTACAAAAGTACATGAAATGTGAGATGTAGTGTACAAAGGGCGGCCTTATTGCCAAAAGCAATCTCTTCCAGGCAACCTTAGGATGGATTTAAATGTACAGGAGAGACAGTGGTAGTTGTCGGTGCAATGAGTTTTTAATTAATTTTAATTATATTATTTGCTAATAAATATAACGAAAACCATATATATTTCGTAAATCTAACACACAACGTCGTTAGCGTGTGTATGCGACTTCTAGGCTCGAGGTCTGGGGTTCGATTCCCGGGTCGGACCAAATGTTTGTATGATCTGCAAATATTCTCTATATCTAATATGTATGTATTTATACAAAAAGAAAGTATTTATGTATTTATATCAGTTGTCTAGTATCCACAACACAAAATCTGCTTGGCTTGGGACTAGATGGCGTTGTGTGTTAGACATCCGAAATATTTATTATTATTATTATTCCTCTAATAGACCAATAAAAACTTTACGATGAGCTTGACATTCACCGGTGTTCTGTTTCAGCGTTCGCTCAGCCAGCCACGACGAGTGCGCCGTCCGTCTTCGGCGGTGGCACCATGAGCACGGGCGGCTTCGGTCAAACCTCCTCCTTCAGCTTCGGAGCTGCAGCCGCCCCTGGCACCAGCTCGGCCACCGGACTCTTCGGGGCCAACAAACCTGCCTTCGGTTCCACACCTACCACCGGTAAGTGTTATAAAAATTTTTTTACTTTTAGGATTGTTAAGATGCCATAAGATGCTCAGGAGTGCCATGCATTGAAGTGTCATAATACACATCAATATTTTTATTTTATTTTATTGAAATGCATTAGTATACATTGGTATACCATGGTATATGTTGGTATGCAATGGTATACCTAGGTAAATAGTGGGATGCTATGGCATACAGTGGCATACCATGATATATTATTAAATAACATTGCATACTCTGGAATACCACAAGATATGTTCCTGATTCACTTCAAAACTCACACACATTCTAAGGTAGGTGTTACCTATTATTAAAATAGTTATTGTCGTTTCCTCGTTTATTGCATTATTTATTTAATTTTTATTTTTTATGAGAAAATCCAACACGAAGTATTAGTCTTGAAATTCTAAGTCGTATTTACTTGATTCTTTAAAGTTATAATTGCGTTTTTAGAGGAGGGTTGTTTGGCGGGAATAGAGTAAATTGCTCTGTGAAACCCTCATCAAAGTAACTCCTGTTCTTTTTAAGACTGTGATGTCACTCCGGTCGAAGCGGTCCATTTGTGGCAAGTTTTTTTTAATTTATTAAAAATACCTAATAAAATGATATTATTATCAATTTTAATGATTTACGAGAAATTTGATATTACGGTAGTGTGTTGCGTTCATGTGAATATATATTTATATATATATTATTCGTAATAAAATCTATGAAGATGTAAAGGAGCGTGGGACAACTGAAAATGTGAGTACCCTAATTGTGTATAGTTTCTCTTTTTTGTTTATTTTTTTTTACTTAGAGGTCATCAATCGTAAGTTTTTTTATTATTTTTGAATAAAGCTTAATTCCGATGGCATAGAGTCGTTAAAATATAGTTTGGTCTCTATGGCAACTGTCATTAGTGTCATTTTACAAATTACGAGGTATATTTTGGGTGCATATTGCATTTCATTTCTGATAAAACTGGCACGTAAAGAATCAAAATGTAGGTGATTGAAAATGAAATCGCTTGTTCAAAGTTACTTCGTCGATTTCGTAGCAGTCACAGAGATCAAGATATATTTTAAAGACTGTAGTGCAGTTAACATTAATTCGCGTTAGACGGTGTTGCGATTGGTGAAGCGGACCAATTCAGTGCGGACCGACTCGACTTGATATGTAATAAACTCACACTAGGCCCTTACAAGACTCAGGCTCCAGTTTCCTTAAGGATAGAGCCTGATTAGGCTCGGCGTGGATCCTGGGGGGGCCTAAAATAACATGGTTCGGTGCCTCCTCAGAGTAGGGTTCTGAGTCCGTCAGGGAGTCGTAACAACAGCAGTTCCCGGATCTCTCCCTTCTAAGGCGCAGAGTGGCACACCGTAGGGTTTTAGTCGGTTCGATTCCGACACCGCCGTGTAACGGTGACGGCCCGAGGGGGTTTCCAAACGTAAAAAAGGGCTCTTTAGTCCAGCCGTCTTTGGTGGCAGTTTTTGGTGGAATCACACCACATACCTGGCTCCTTGGTCCCCGAGGAGCCGGACATCAGAAGGGTAAAAAGGCCCGTACAAGACCAATGCTCGTATTAAAAGTTGAGTAATTTTGTAGTTTAGATCTCACAGATGTCATAAAAGGTATTCCATAGTATTACTAAGAATAGTTGAATAACGTATCAAATTGATCGCAAGTTGTGTTCCACACTCTAGCGGCCTATTGATTATGCTTCTGTATCATTGAGCCTCCAGTCTCGCACTCACCAACGAAACATGACAGCACGAACGCTGTCAAATTAAGTTGTCCTTCTGTGATTAGTTGCCAAAATTACTCTACTCTGAGCATGAGCAGAATCCAAGAGTGGTGGTCACCATACTCGTTGCGATTGCAGATAATGCAGCATGGTGACCCACAATATGGCGGTCTATTGAGATCTCTTTTTGCACCTCAATTCAGGATTCTAGGTTCAGAGGTTTGGGTTGTGTGTTAATATATATCTATGTCAGTCAACTTCCTCTTTTATATATATATAGATATATATGTATATCTTTATATATATAATTCTTCTGTGAGTATGTATGTCACTGAACTACTCTCAAACGACTGGACCGATTTTGATGACATTTTTTGTGTGTGTTCAAGGGGATCTGGGAATGGTTTAGATTCACAATTTTGTCCGCTGGACAATGTTTTTTTAATTAATTTTTAATTTATTAGTAGTTATGGCAAAACGACGTTTGCCGGGACAGCTAGTATATATATATAGATGAACACATGTTGCCTATCGCAAAACTGTCATGACTGTTTTCAAAATTTAATATATTTTTAACACAATTTTTTTTCACCCTTTCACTCTATTGTAAACGAACTAAATTTAATCCCAAAATTAATTTTTAAATATAAATATGATGCCTAAGTATCCTGGCAACAGGTATAAACAGGTACATCAATATAGCTCTAAATATACCGATCTAATCAAAATTGGTAGCAAAATATTTTTTTATTTAATATAATCTAATGGTATAGGATTGCCTCAGAAAAAAAATCATAAACAAGTACAATTTTAACAAAAATAAAACCGACTTCAAGCTTCGACTCGATTTATCTTGGATGCCATCATCAGATATTAATGTCCTCATCATGGTACCACCGTCGGGGCATCTCCTTTCCATTAAAAAAAGAATCATCAAAATCGGTTCATAAACGACGAAGTTATCCGCGAACACACATAAAAAATATAAATATATATACGGTCGAATTGAGAAACCTCCTCCTTTTTTTGAAGTCGGTTAAAAAACGTCTTAACAACTTTGTGATAGGGGAACTAACATATAGGGGTGGGGTGTTCATTAATGAATAGCATTAAAAAAGTGCCTCATCTGCTTGTGAGATGGGTGTAAGTCGATCTTCACCATCTCTTAGACTGTGTTTTAAGTAGTATATAAGTATGTTTATCAGCATATTGGGTACTATAGTACTGGTTCTATCCATGGTATAACAATATACTTCGCTAGATAAGGCATTCCGAGACACAGCACGGCACAAGCTGACGTCACCACCGGTGTCGCTGTTTCTGGTTGGTTCATTTCGTGTTATCTATACTTCTATACTAATATATAAAGCTGAAGAGTTTGTTTGTTTGAACACGCTAATCTCAGGAATCGCTGGTCCGATTTCAAAAATGATTTCAGTGTTAGATAGCCCATTTATCGAGGAAGGCTATAGGCTATATATCATCACGCTAAGACCTACAGGAGCGGAGCAACAATGAAGAATGTTACTAAAACGGGGGAAAATTATCATGCTACGGGCAATAGGAGACGCAAACGAGGTTGCGTGGGTCGGCTAGTGTTGCTATAAAGGGTTAACTGGATAGTGACGTCAGCTTGTGTAATATCGGAATGCGAGACGTTGTTTTCTTAGACCATGGTTCTGCCTAGTTTCTAGTTTAGTGTGAAGTTATTATTATCTGAGCATGGTAGTCAGTGCATCCCTATACCCATATATTAAATATAAGTATACATTATTTCTATCGATATACTTTTGTTTTTCAGGTAATTTAAACTCAAGAAAAAACGGAATGGACGAAAACAGGCCCGGTTTATCTTTCGGTACTACCCAAACGAGTAGTAATACCCAAAATGATAATGAAAAACCTCTAACGGGTTTCGGTAGTATGCAAAATAATATTGCTTCGGCTCAAACGGGACTTCAGAGTACGAAAAATACTTTAAGTACGACCCGAATGGGGCATTGTAGTTCGCAAAATGGTTTGGCTCTAACGGGTTTTGTTTCTGCCCCCCCGGGTATTGGAAATACTGGAACTGCTTTTAGTTCTGCCCCTCCGGGTATTGGTAATGCCGCAAGTGCCTTTAGTTCTGGCCCTCCAGGTATTGCTAATACCGCAGCTACTTTCGGTTGTACCCCTCCGGGTTTTGAAAATATCACAAACACTTTTGGTTCGGCCCAACAGGGATTCGGTAATACTTTAAATAATTTAGGTCAGCCAAATATAGGTTTCGGTAATACAGGAGGACGGAGTCAGATGTTACAAGGAGGAGGAAATACTTTTGGTACAGCCCATACGGGTTTCGGTAATACCCAAAGTACCTTTGGTGCGGCTAATACGGGTTTTGGTCGTGCCGGAAATACATTTGGTTCAGCCCATACGGGTTTCGGTAATACCCCAACTTTTGGTTATAGACCTTTCCGTTCTTTTCCTAACGACTTTGGGTATTCTTTTGGCTCCCCGTATTGGAGCATAACTGAGTCGAGTACTAATTCAGCATTTGGTACTATCGTCACTAACGCATTGTCAACAATGGCAAATAAAAGAAAAATGGACTGCATGCATGAAATTTTCGAGGTACTAAGCGAATTTTCCATTTCAGGTAATAATATTACGCATTCAACCCACCGTTGGGACCAAAATAGGCCAGGTCTAAACTTTGGCACCACCCAAAATGGTTTTGGTTCGTCCCAAGCTGGTTTCGGTAATAACCAAAATGATTTTGGTTTTAGACCTTTCGGACAGACGTACTTCGGAACCCCGTTTTGGAATGCAACGGAAGCGAGTACTAATTCAGCGTTTGGTACTATTGTTACAAATACCCTTTCGTCAATGACTAATAAGAAGAAATTAGAATGCATGCAAGACATTATAGAAATACTTAGGGAATTCTCTTTTTAAATCGTTTTCATGTGTAATATTTTCCGTTTCGCTTTCCTACAATCTGACAGTTTGATGTAAGCGATTGCTATGTCGCTTCCAACAGTCCTAGATTATTGTTATACAACACTATGTGATATACATTGTTGTTCCGTAACTGGGTGTTCTTTGTATCCGTTCCATGTAGGTATGTTTGTAAAGTCCTCCAATACACAGGATATATTCTTGTGCGGTTTTGTTCAAAAAGAGAATCTATTGAAATAAAAACGGGACGGTAGTTTGTAACAGGAAGCCGAAAAAGCGCGGGCTTTTTTTATTTTGACCAATGAGCGCCCGGCGCTAGGGTTGTGCTTGAGATGTCAAGTCAGATGTTACACATTATATTCGCCTCTTGTAAGGCGCCATTTTTTAATTTTTAATTTATTTTACCTAGTTGTAACTTGGTACTTACAAACGGTAGTTTTTTTATTTTATATTCATTATTATTTTAATGAAACTTGCTATTGTACTGTATGTGTGTGATTGTTGTTTATGTAATGCTAGTATATAAAAAAGTGTTAACTCGCAAATGCCATTTTTTTTGTTTTTACTGTAATAAAAAAAATGGACCTGGATGGCCGAGTTTAGCTCGAATCCTAGCTAGATCGAATTATGACCTCTGAAATATATGAAAAATTTCATTAAAATCGCTGGAACGTTACCGAGATTTAGATTTTAAATATGCAAAAATTGCTTGCAATTAAGACAGTAAATAAGTATAAAGTAACTGAAACACTAAATAGTAAACAAACACGAAGGCCAGAAGTGCGCGCAAAATGGTGACGTTTTGAAAAGTTCAAATTTAGTCAGTGTTTTAAATTTCTCTTGAAAATGTATATTCCCTATTTCACGCACACGTTCTGTGTCATTACAGTGTAATGCATAGGCTCATTTGGGCTTATACTTTGGTATAATGCCTGCGTATGACTGTACTTCTATAGTGTTTCTTTACATAAATTGTTTTCTACTGTGTGGCGCATAAAGTCGTTATTTGCTTAAATGATTTTGTTAGTGTTAAATAATATAGGTACAGAAAACCTATATTATTTATTATATTTTTATTGTGACATGACAAAAAAATCATATATTTTTTAATAATTATTAATATGTTTGTCTGTGAATCTTTTATTAAAAAAAAGGTTTTGTAGGTGCCTTCAATATACATATATAACTATAGTTATATAATTTTACCTATGTATATTTTAGAAATGTTCATCTAGTGTGGGAGGTCCCTCTTGAAATAAGGTTCTTAATGGATCGGATGTTATTCAAGGGTGTATGTTAAAAACATACATGGCTAAAATTGTATATATTTAAGAATTAAAAATGTTTGTATAATAAATATAATAATATATTTTGAAATCATTGTTTAAGTATAATGTATAAAATACGTTCTGTACGTATTCGTTCTGGGGTGGAGGAAGTCTCAAGGGTGGCAACACTTATTTTAGGGTTCCGTATCCAAATGGTAAAACTTAGCAAGTTTTACTAAGACCCACTACTGAAAACAGAAAAAAGCGTCCCATACAAAAACGTTATTTTTTTTCGACATTTATAAAGAGCGAGTAACATATTTGACTTCCATATCACCAAGATTTTAATAAAATCAAAAATGTTCGAATAGATAATGGCAATCGTTGTCAGCTGTATTAGTATAAACTAAATACGGCGACAGGTAAACGCTTGAAATGTATAGATAATGGTACGGAACCGTTCGTGCGCGAGTCCGCTTCGTGTCTGATTTTTTGTACATTTAGTTGGCCCCACATGTTGAGACGTTGAATAATGACCCACCATCGTTTACTTTCCGTTTCTGGTGCTTTTTACTAAAACCTTGTATGTGTCTGTGTTTTAATTACTAAGAAATTCAATATCATTGTAAACTAAGTAAGCATTTACAACTACTTTTAAGCTTTGACAAAGATAATCACCTAGTAATAAGTCAATGATATTACTGTAGATAAACCGCTTAAGACATTTGTAGGACGAAAACGGTATCCGGCAAGGGGTGGGGGCGGTAGGGAGTACCGTTATAAGCGGTTTATTTGTAGTAATATATATATAAATATATCTATATGTAATTCTTAATTTAAATCAAACAATTTTTATATTAAAGGATTAAATTATATTGATTAGTATACGAATAAATATTTCATAATTTATATCAGTTTGGTTTTATTATTTTGAACTGATAGTGTGACCCGTAGTTTTTTCTGTGTATTAGTCGGTATCTTTTTAAAGACGTCTTCTGCATTAGGACTTTACAAACATACATGAAACGGACATAAATAACACTCAAGAGTCAGGACAACAATTTGTGGGTTACACAAAGTGTTGTCCCATGTGGGATTTGAAGCCATAACACTTACCGCTGTAGAACGTAGCGTGGCGACCGCTAAACCGCTAGGCCAAGCGTGCAGTCAATCTTTGCCAATTCGTGTTGGATTTTTGGATACAACAAGCTGAACCCCGCGGTTACTATTGTACCGCGAGTAACGCCGTGGAACAGAGTTAGTCTAAAAGAAGTAGCCTAAGTTACTCCCTGGATCATCAGCTACCTGCCAGTGAAAGTCCCGTCAAAATCCGTCCAGCCGTTCCAGAGATTACCCGGAACAAACAGACAGACGGACAACATTTTTTTTACTACATTTTTTGTATATGTACCGTGTATACATACAAATGCATTTAGTAAAAAGTGGTTATTTTAATATTACAAACAGACACTCCAATTTTATTTATTTGTATAGATGTACCGTATACATACAAATGCATTTAGTAAAAAGTGGTTATTTTAATATTACAAACAGACACTCCAATTTTATTTATTGGAATAGATGAACCGTGTATACATACATATGCATTTAGTAAAAAGTGGTTATTTTAATATTACAAACAGACACTCCAATTTTATTTATTTGTATAGATAATTCTTAAGATGTTATTAACAAAAAAAACGTGAAGTAAATGGAGCGTGACCACCCCTATTCACCCCATGTGTCTCGTAAGAATCGACTGAGGGAGCTAACTACCAGGATAACAGAACTGCAGAGAGAAGGAACACTTGATACAAACCATATACCAACCCGTCTGGACAGTTAGGTGTAGTATGACAAAACCTCTACCATCTAAGGAGAGGCCCTTGTACATCAGTGGACTATAGAATGTTGACAATGATGATAATTAATATAATATAGGAAAGTCTAGATAGTTCTTGGATATTATTACAGTAGCAGACCCACGCAACCTCGTTTGCGTCTCCTATTGCCCGTAGCGTGATAATTTTCGCCCGTTTTTAAAAAAACATTCATTGGAGATCCGCTCCTATTGTACGTGGATGGGAGACTGCTGGTGGCATGATACCATGAGCGTCTTCGTGATTTGGAGGTCACGTTAAGCAGTCGGTCCCGGTTGTTATCATAGGATAACAGTAGTGAAGCTTAGAGGCCTTTGCGCGGCTTAAAAACATCCAACGGCAAGATTACGTAGCCACAACGTTGTTTAGCCAGTAACGAACCCGCACTCGGCCAACGTGGGGACGTATGGCCTAAACTCTCTTCTGAGAGGAGACCCGAGCCCAGCAGTGGGACGTTATGGGTTGGATTCTACTCATGCTTTCCATCAGGCAGAGAAGAGTCATTTTGGAAGATAAAAAATAACGTGTGCGTTTCGTGACGCCCGAAGGAAGTCATAACTTAAACTAAGTTGAACTGTTTACGGCTAGCGCTGTGGGTTAAAGTGAAAGAGTAGGAGTCTGCCTACCCCTGCCGTATGCGTGAGAAAAAGGGAAGCCAGACAGACTGGCGCCGTAATGCGTTACGTAACGAAGCGGTTTACCCTTTTTTTTTTAACGTGTGGTAACCCCCTCGGGCCGTCACCCCGCCGGGGTTTGCGGCGGCGGGGCGGTGTGTCGGAATCGAACCGACTAAAACCACACGGTGTGCTACTCTGCGCCTGAGAGAGGGAGGGATTTTGGAGGAGGAGGAAGCGGTTTACCCTCCCATAAGGAGTTATCACTTCAATATGATTCACTAACTGCACCCCATGATGTTACTCACCCATGGTTGTAGCTGTACTTTGTTCATTCTTCTAGATATACTACATTTTTCAGATTCAAAATAATAACGATGTTTATTCAACAGGCAATTTTACAAATTTCTCTTAATCTAGTACTATAGTCTGACCGATTTAAAAGAGTAATTTTGTCAGTTAGCGCTAAGCCTGTTTTGAGACATTGCGAATATTCGATTAACAATGAATGAATGAACGATCATAAATATAAGATGAAGCATCGTTAATCGTTTTAAAATTAAAAAGTAGGATATGTGCTATTTCTTTCGATTTTCGTGAAAGAGTGACAAACAGCCATCCTTACAAAGTTAAGAATTTATAATATTGGAATGTATAGATTTGAGTGGGTTCGATTCCCGCTGAACGATAAATAATGCTTCCCAATCATCACCATCATGATGATGTTGATAAATAATGTCCACACAAATGGGTGGACCCGGCGCAGTGCAATATTTTTGTAATGGTTGACCAGAAATTATCAAATTTGATTGAGGAGGGGCTTATACCAAAGACTCTTGTAACTTCTGATTTGATCTTAGGGTCTCTTGAATTACAGGTGATTTTTGAATAGCAGTAGTTGCTTACTATCAGAACACTCATCTACCTATTTTATCCTCCTATAGAATAAGAATCTAATACCTTTGAACGTACCTTTAATATAATCTGAATCACGAATTACCGTGGAAGAACCACGCTTCGGCATGAATGGGCCAGCTCGACCGGAGTGATACCACGGTCTCACAGAATACCGGTGTGAAATAGCGTTTGTGTTGTGTTTTACCGAGTGAGGGAGGATACCGGAGGCCTATCCCCCAAAGGTATGGCAACACACTTGTGACGCCTCTGGTGTCGCGGGTGTCTATGGGCGGCGGTAATCGCTTACCATCAGGTGATACGTCTGCTCGTTTGTCACCGATACCATAAAAAAAAAGTTTAATGTGCACGGAGTTTCTTACCTAGGAAAAGTTTTTACCTAGGACTGCCTCGGTGTCGCAGTGGTAGCGTACGCGACTGCTGTTCTTGAGGTCTCGGGTTCGATTCCCGGGTCGGACCAAATGTTTGTATGATCTGCAAATATTTGTTTCGGAGTTTGGGTGTTTTCTATGTATAATATGTATGTATTTACAAAAAAAAAAGTATATAAGTATTGATATCAGTTGTCTAGTACCCCATAATACAAGCTCTGCTTAGTTTGGGACTAGATGGCGTTGTGTGTTAGATATCCGAAATATTTATTATTTATTATTTTAGAAAATTTCCTAAAATAAAAGTCCGAGCAAAGCAAGCAACGTCTAGTACATTTTATACTAGCTTTTGCCTGTGCCGCGTGTATGTCGGTATTATTCGGTCGGTATATATTCAAGAATTTCTATGCTAAATTTCATTGGAATCGGTGCAGCAGCTTAACCGTATAAGCGTAACAGTCCTTTGGATCTTTATGTAAAGACATCGATCTCTTACAGTTTTATAATATGTATAGATAAGCATAGACTTTAGAAAACTTCTTAGCCTCGAACACGGGAAGGAGCAATTTAATAGTGAAAAAACAAGTGCACTTTAGTTTAGACCGCACGACTGAAGTAAAACTTCTTTGAGAGAAAGAAAATGTATGCTCGCATCTCTCTCTCTCTCTCTCTCTCTTGCCCCTACAGCAATATACGAAACTTAAGTCTCTCTCTTTCTATCTATACAAATAAATAAAATTGGAGTGTCTGTTTGTAATATTAAAATAATAGCTTTTTAATCAATGCATATGTATGTATACACATAGCAAAAATATAGTTAAAAAAATTTTTGTCTGTCTGTCTGTTTGTTCCGGGTAATCACTGGAACGGCTGGACGGATTTTGACGGGACTTTCACTGGTAGGTAGCTGATGATCCAGGGAGTAACTTAGGCTACTTTTTTTAGACTAACTTTGCCTCGCGGCGTTACTCGCGGTACAATAATAACCGCGGGTAACACCGCGGGGTTCAGCTAGTCTTCACTAACTTACATCTCCCTCTCAATTTCCGTTCGCCCCGCCCGATCACACTTTTCGTAACGCTCTCGTCACTTATTCACCATCTTACTACCCAAGTCCAGCGTGCGAAGAGAAGTTTTAACTACCAAAAAAAAAGAAAAATATGTATGTGTATATATATATAGTTAGAAATACATATTAATAAATTAAATTTTACAGGTACTGGTTTATTTGGTGCAACTACGACGCAAGCGAACACATCTTTTGGCAGTACCACCCCAGCATTTGGATTCGGTGCTAATACGCAGAACCAAGTAAGTACATATTGTTAACCGACTTCAAAAAAGGAGGAGGTTTCTCAATTCCACCGTATATATATATATATATATATTTTATGTGTGTTCGCGGATAACTTCGTCGTTTATGAACCGATTTTGATGATTCTTTTTTTTAATGGAAAGGAGATGTCCCAACGGTGGTACCATGATAAGGACATTAATATCTGATGATGGCATCCAAGAGAAATCGAGTCGAACCTTGAAGTCGGTTTTATTTTTGTTAAAATTGTACTTGTTTTCCATATTGTGTTATATACTTTTAATTGAAAGGGGATATCCCAACGGTGGCACCATGCTAAGTACACCAAAATCTGATGATGGCATCCAAGAGAAATCGATCGATATGGTCATCCTAGAATTGGGTTTTTTATTTTGTTAAAGTTTTATTTTAATACTAACTGAACCCCGCGGTGTTACCCGCGGTTATCGTCGTACCGCTAGTAAGGCCGTGGGACAAAGTTAGTCTAAAAAAGTAGACTTAAGTTACTCCCTGGATCATCAGCTACCTGATAGTGAAAGTCCCGTCAAAATCCGTCCAGCCGTTCCAAAGATTACCCGGAACAAACACAGACAGACAAAAAAAAATTAACTACATTTTTGGTATATGTAGCGTACATACATATGCATTTAGTAAAAAGCAGTTATTTTAATATTACAAACAGACACTCCAATTTTATTTATTTGTATAGATTACAAACAGACACTCTAATTTTATTTATTTGTATAGATTACAAACAGACACTCTAATTTTATTTATTTGCATAGATTACAAACAGACACTCTAATTTTATTTATTTGTATAGATTACAAACAGACACTCCAATTTTATTTATTTGCATAGATGTATAGATCATAGGGGTGGTATCACTCCTTATTATTGAACCTTCACCACATTAACGTGTTTATCGTCTGTACAGCAAACTGGTGGTCTCTTTGGTGCGAAGCCAGCGACTACAGGGTTCGGCACGACTCCGGCGAGTTCCGGGTTCGGTGCTTTCGGCACTGGCGGGGGCGGACTCTTCGGCGCTAAGACTTCAGCACCAACCTTCGGGACTACTACTCCAGGTATGTTACTTTGTATTATTTGAAACTAAGCACGCAATCACGTTTACGTCTCCTATTGTAAAATTTTCCCCCGTTTTTGTAACATTCTCCATTGGTGCTCCTCTCCTATTGGTCTTAGCGTGATGATATATAGCTTGTAGCTAAGACTGAAAGAATTTTTCAAATCGGACCAGTAGTACCCGAGAATAGCGCTCAAGCAAACAAACTCTTCTGTTTTATATCTATAAAAAAATCATGTCACGATGTATGTTCGTGATAAACTTCGAAAGTAATGAACCAGTTTTTATAAAATTTTGTAAGCATCTCAAATTTTGATCTTAATATTTGTTTATTATACGACCTTATTGTTTATTTATCGGTTAGTTCTATAAAATCCTAATAAATGGCGGTTTGGCATCTAAGTTGTACAGAGATATCCGGTAGATGGCGCCGTATTTCTATTTCTAGAATTTTCAGAAGTAATATAAATATAAATATAATATAAATATTTCGGACATCTAACACACAACGCCATCTAGTCCCAAGCAAAGCAGAGCTTGTGTTATGGGTACTAGACAACTGATATAAATACCCAAACTCCGAAACAAATATTTGTAGATCATACAAACATTTGGTCCGACCTGGGAATCGAACCCGAGACCTCTTGATCAGCAGTCTTCTCGTAACTTTGTCCATATTTATTCGATAATCGTGATATTTCTATGGTACCTCTTTCAAATATACTTTGCAAAGAAATTTGTATTATAGAGACACCAAAACATTTTAAATAAAAAAAAGTTAAAACTAAAACCCAACTACGACAAGAAACGACGCTGAAAAAGAATGAAACAAGTTCCAAAAGCCGTAGTCACGCGTTGTTAAAGTGTTATAGACTACCTATGGTATATTACACTACATGGACTACGGCTTTTGAAACTTAGTAATGTAACATAGTCCATAACACTTTAACAACGCGTGACTACGGCTTTTGGAACTTGTTTATGTAATGGCTCAGCCAAAATGACTCTACACTGTCTGATGGGAAGCATAAGCAGAATCCAAGAGTGATGGTCACCACACTCATTGCTGTGGTTCAGTTTGATCATCAGCTTCTTTTAAATTTAAAATAATAAACTGCCTCGGTGGCGCAGTGGTAGCTAATGCGACTGCTGTTCTTGAGGTCTCGGGTTCGATTCCCGGGTCGGACCAAATGTTTGTATAAATAAATAAATAATAAATATTTTGGACATCTATCACACAACGCCATCTAAGTCCCAAGCTAAGCAGAGCTTGTGTTATGGGTACTAGACAACTGATACAAATACATATATACTTTTTTTTTTGTAAATACATTCATATTATACATAGAAAACACCCAAACTCCGAAACAAATATTTGTAGATCATACAAACATTTGGTCCGACCCGGGAATCGAACCCGAGACCTCACGATCAGCAGTCGCACACGCCAACCGCGAGACCAACGAGGCAGTATGATCTGCAAATATTTGTTACGGAGTTTGGGTGTCTTCTATGTATAATATGTATGTATTTACAAAAAAAAAAGTATATAAGTATTTATATCACTTAGTACCCATAGTACAAGCTCGGCTTAGTTTGGGACTAGATGGCGTTGTGTGTTAGACGTCCGAAATATTTATTTATTTAAATCGATATATAGTTGATATAAATAAATAAATAAACAAATAGTTGAAAAAAAATGTTATTCTTCATCCTTGTAGCGTTCGGTACCCTCGGCAGTGGGGGTTTCGGCACCAACACATCCACGTCTGGTGGTCTGTTCGGTGGGAACACCGCCTTCGGGAAGCCAGCCACCACTCAGCCTGCTTTCGGGTTCAACGCACAACCTACTCTTGGTAAGTCTAATATATAAAATTCTCGTGTCACAGTTTTCGTTGCCATACTCCTCCGAAACGGCTTGACCGATTCTCATGAAACTTTGTGAGCATATTGAGTAGGTCTGAGAATCGGCCAACATCTATTTTTCATCCCCCTAAATGGTAAGGGTCACCTATCCTTAAAAAAAAATTATGGCAAAACGACGTTTGCCGGGGCAGCTAGTATCTATCTATATATACTCCTAACTCAATGTCTTGAATTTGTCTGCATCTCAAAGAAAAACTTTTATTTTTCACTAGCTGAACCCCGCGGTGTTACCCGCGGTTATTGTTGTACCGGGAGTAACGCTGCGGGACAGATTTGGTCTAAACGAAGTAGCCTAAGTTACTCCCTGGATCATTAGCTACCTGCCAGTGAAAGTCCCGCCCAAATCCGTCCAGCCGTTCCAGAGATTACCCGGAACAAACAGACAGACAGATAGACAGATAAAAAAAAATTAAACTACATTTTTGGTATATGTACACGAATACATACATATGCATAGATTAAAAAGCTGTTATTTTAATATTACAAACAGACGCTCCAAATTTATTTATTTGTATAGATTATCTGTGTTACCCTTGGATGCCACTACGGGTATACTATTATGTGGATCACGCTTTACCAGCTTAAAAACTAGCGTGCTTATCTAGTATGTGAGCTACCTCTAGACATACATTTTATTAATTTCGGTCCACCTGCTGTCCCAGCGCACGCGACTACTGTGGCCTCTACAACTATACAAAGTTAGAATCTTTACCTCTTTATAATCTTAGTATAGACTAGCTGAACCCCGCGGTGTTACCCGCGGTTAATGTTGTACCGCGAGTAACGCCGCGGGACAAAGTTAGTCTAAAAAAAGTAGCCTAAGTTACTCCCCGGATCATCAGCTACCTGCCAGTGAAAGTCCCGTCAAAATCCGTCCAGCCGTTCCAGAGATTATCCGGAACAAACAGACAGACAGACAGACAAAAATTTTTTAACTACATTTTTGGTATATGTATCGTGTATACATACATATGCATAGATTAAAAAGCTGTTATTTTAATATAACAAACAGACACTCCAATTTTATTTATTTGTATAGATATTTATTATATTTATTTATTATTTATCAACAGGTACAGGTTTAGGTGGCGGTTTGGGCACTAATACGTTCCAAGCTAAGCCAGCGGCACCTGCGTTTGGTGCTCTTGGCACTACCAACATGTTTGGACAACCTCAGGCAGCTCCCTCGACTAATTTCAAGACTGGTGAGTGGCTTTTAGTCTTCTTGATAGCTATCAGACTGATGGAGCAAACTACCAAGACAACAGCGTTGCGAAAAGAAGGAACACTTGAGACAAACCGTGGGAGAGCCACGCTCCGGCATGAATGGGCCGGCACGACTGGAGTCACAGACAACCTGTGTGAAATAGCACTTGCGCCCAATGATGCAGAAGCATCTCAATAGAAGCCATAGTGTGGGTCACCATGCTGTATTGTTACATTGTCTGCACGAGCAATGAGTATGGTGACCACCACTCTTGGATTCTGCTCATGCTTTCCATCACACAGAGTAGAGTCATTTTGGCAGTCATTACATAAAAACAAACATTTTCAACCAACAAAAGTTCGTGTCTGCTCTACAAGCTTCTTCGCTTGTACGTTGCGCACATTTACTGCGTTGAAAGAAACGCATAAGCGTCATATCATTCTCTATCCTTTGTTAAAACTGAAGGTGCCTTCTGAAGGCCTGGTGATGCTTCTGCATCATTGTACCTCCGGTCTCGCACTCACCAACGAAACACGACAGCATGATCGCTGTCATTTTACGTTGATTTTCTGTGCGAGGGTAGTACCGCCCCGGTCGAGCCGGCCCGTTCGTAGTAATAGTGTCATTAATACTCTTAGTTTTTTCAAGACCCAAATTAAGAAGTTAAATAAGAATTAAAAAGCGAGTTTCTAATCAACTTATTGTTGTTTCAGGTTTGGACAGTGGACTCGGCAGTGGGTTGTTCAACAACTCGACAGGTCTGGGGGGCTCCGCCCTAGGATTGGGCGGTCTTAATACCAACAATAATCCGATGGCAAAGTAAGTACATCTATACAAATAAATATAATTGAAGTGTCTGTTTGTAATTTTAAATTAACAGATTTTCACTAAATGTATATAAAGAAATTCGTCAGAGAACCAAAGTAACCGACATAGCTCTGAAAGTTAGTAGGTTGAAGTGGCAATGGGCTGGTCACATATGTCGCAGAACTGACAACCGCTGGAGTAAGCGCGTTCTAGAGTGGAGACCGCGTCTTGGCAAACGTAGTGTGGGACGGCCTCTGGCCAGATGGCGGGACGACTTGCAAAGAGTGGCTGGCAGCGACTGGATGCGGAAAGCAACAGACCGGGCTCTGTGGTGTTCCTTGGGAGAGGCCTACGTCCAGCAGTGGACTGCAACGGGCTGATGATGATATCAAAGTATTCAATTTTCAAAATATTTGTCTATCTATCAGTTTGTTTCGGCTAATCTCTGGAACTGCTGGACCGATTTTGACAGATCTTTTTTAAGACTAACTTTGCCCTGTAGCTAGTAGGTATATATTGGTATACCATTGAATTGGTCAGCGTTTCGACCAATTCCTCTGACTATGTCTTACTTTACTATCGTAAAAGTGCACAATATGAATAATATTGTCTTTAGAGTGTCTTGGCTTATACCTTTAACCGACTACAAAAACGAGGAGGTTATATGTTACACTGGATGTTTCTTTATCTTTCTATATGTATTTATGTTGGTTGTCTGGTAAAACCTATAATACACTCAGATTAATTTGGGACTAGATGGCGTTGTAAGATTGTTCTAGAATATCCTACTAATATTATAAATGCGAAAGTTTGTAATGATGAGATGTTTGGATGGATGTTTGTTACTCTTTCACGCAAATACTACTGAACGGATTTGGATGAAATATAGCTTATACATCAGAATAACACATAGGCTACTATTTGCCGCGATAACCGACATATACGCGGGCGGAGCCGCGAGCTACAACTAGTTATTTTATATTCCGAAAATAACGATAAAAGTGTTTATATTCATGAAAAGAAGTAGTAATAATAGTGCGTGGTGTGTGTGCGTGCGTGAGTACGTGTCGGCGTGCGTGTGCGTGTGTGTTTAATGTCTTGTAACCCTATTGTACATCTTACTGCCTTAACTTTAATATTTCCGTTTTTGCCAAGAAAAGACGAAAATGCTTCTCTTGAATAATAATAAATAAATAAATAAATATTTCGGACATCTAACACACAACGCCGTCTAGTCCCAAACTAAGCAGAGCTTGTATTATGGATACTAGACAACCGATGCGAATACTTATATACTTTTTTTTTTTGTAAATACATAGATACTATACATAGAAAACACTCCGAAACAAATATTTGTAGATCATACATACATTTGATCCGACCCGGGAATCGAACCCGAGACCTCATGATCAGCAGTCGCACACGCCAACCGCGAGACCAACGAGGCAGTTAATATAAATATGTTTTTTTTGTTGTCTTTCAGTAATAGTTTGTCAGGCGCTTCGGCAGCTGGCAACGTTCACGAGCAGATTCTCAGTCTGGCGGCCAGACCTTACGGGGATTCACCGCTGTTCAAAGACTTGTTGCCTGACTCATGTGAGTTATGTTTTCTTTATTAGTCATCTTTCTTTTCCGCATCTTATACAAATGAATAAAATTGGAGTGTCTGTTTGTAATATTAAAATAACCGCTTTTTACTAAATGCATATGTATGTATACACGGTACATATACCAAAAATGTAGTTAATTTTTTTTTTTTTTTTTTTTTATTTAAATAGGGGGCAAACGAGCAGACGTATCACCTGATGGTAAGTGATTACCGCCGCCCATGGACACCCGCAACACCAGAGGCGTCACAGGTGCGTTGCCGGCCTTTTAAGAAGGAGTACGCACGTTTCTTGAAGGTTTGAAGGTCGTATTGGTCCGGGAATACCGCAGGCGACAGTTCATTCCACAGTTTTGCTGTGCGAGGCAGAAAGTTTCTTGAAAAGCGCACCGTTGTGGACTGCCAACCATCTACATGATGGGGATGAAAGTTTTGTCGCGTAGGACGATGGCGGAATGAGGCGGCAGGGATCAATCCGAACAATTCCTCGGAGCACTCCCCATAGTAGATGCGGTAGAAGATGCACAGCGAGGCAACATCTCTACGCAGCGCCAAAGAGTCTAGCTGAATTGAAAGTTCTTGGCAGTCGACGACTCGAGCCGCCCTCCGTTGAATGCGATCCAGAGGGAGGAGCTGGTACTGGGGTGCACCCGCCCAAAGATGAGGACAGTATTCCACATGAGGCCGAACCTGCGCTTTATAAAGCATGAGGCGGTGAGCCGGTGTGAAATACTGTCTCGATCTGTTGAGCACGCCAAGCTTCTTTGAGGCCAATTTGGCCTTATCCTCCAAATGGTCACAGAACTGGACTCCACTCGAAATGTCGACTCCAAGTATCTCAATGTTGGCTGAGGCAGATAGGGGAGTGTCTTCAAAGCGAGGACATACGACCCACGGTAGTTTTTTAGCGGTGAACGCGCAAATTTGTGTCTTTGTGGGGTTAAAGTGGACTAAATTGAGTCTACCCCAATTTGAGATCTTTTCCAAGGAGGTCTCAACTTCAGACACAAGTTTGTTTCGACTATCAATGACGTTTTCCCGAGAAATATTAGCGCGGCCGGTGTAGAGAGCATCGCCCGTGCTGTCATCCGCATAACAATGAATGCCACTAATTTGCAGCATGTCATTGATATGGAGGAGGAACAAAGTAGGCGATAGCACACAGCCTTGCGGGACACCAGCATTCACAGATATGGAGTCAGAGCATTCACCGTCGACTACGACCTTTATGCATCTATCTGCTAGAAAGCTAGTGACCCATTCGCATAATTTCTCGGGAAGCCCATAGGAAGGGAGCTTCGAAAGAAGCGCTTTGTGCCAAACTCGATCGAAGGCCTTCGCGATATCCAAACTAGCTGCCAAGGCTTCCCCCTTAGTCTCAATCGCCTGTGCCCAGCGATGTGTCAGGTATACTAGAAGATCACCAGCTGATCGACCCTTACGGAAACCGTACTGCTGGTCACTGAGCAGATGGTGATCCTCTAGGTACCGCAGGAGTTGATGGTTAATAATGGACTCCATTATTTTCGAGAAGAGGGAAGTTATGGCTATCGGCCTGTAGTTCGATGGATTTGAGCGGTCGCCTTTTTTAGGGATCGGGTGGACCAATGCTGCCTTCCATGATGTCGGGACTACACCAGAAGAGTAGGAGAGCCGAAAAAGACGCGTTAAGACCGGTGCCAACTCTGGAGCGCACATCTTCAACACAATAGGAGGGATTCCATCCGGGCCACTCGACTTATGGATATCAAGGGATAAGAGTGCTAAGCGTACTGAGCGTTGGTGGAACTGGATATCCAGCATACGGCTCTCGCACCGCGGTATGGTAGGTGGCTCCTGTTCCCCATCATCCAAGGTCGAGTTGGACGCAAAGTGTTTTGCCAGAAGATCGGCTTTCTCCTTTGCGTCATAGGTCAACGGGTTATCTCCTATGTGCAGAGGTGGAAAGGATGGCTTACAGAAGTTCCCTTCAATAGCCTTGGCAAGAGACCAGAATGCCCGTGTTCCCGAAGGAAGACGCTCAAGCCTCTCGCCAATCCTAGAGATGTGCTCAGACTTCGCCCTTGCAATGTCTCTTTTGAAGGACCTGGAGGCAAAGTTGTACTTCTTTTTCAGAGCGCTGGTATTTTGATCCCGTACCGCCACCGCGCCAGCCCAGGCTTGGTAAGCCTCCTGCTTCATGCGAGAAGCTTTTCTGGAAGATGGACCAAACCAGGGCCGACACTTGCCACCAATGGGGACCACAGAGGATGGAATGTAAAGGTCCATACCCTGCAGCACAACATCAGCAACAGAATCAGCGGCGGTGTTGGGATTATCCGGCGACAAGCACAACTGTCTCCAAGGGTAGGACGCAAAGAAGGACCGCATTCCATCCCAATCTGCTAACCTGTAGTGCCACACACGACGATTGCGTGCAACTCGCGCTCGCGGTGAGCGTGTGATAGGCACTGTACTCCGAATAAGGCAATGGTCTGAGGAGCCAAGTGGGGCGTTAACGAATACGCGGTTACCGTCCGGATGAGAAGTCAGCAGAAGGTCCAACAGTGAAGGATTCTGACCCTCCACATCTGGGACTCGCGTGGGCGTGGTAACCAGTTGTGTCAGGCCATATGCCAGGGCGAAGTCATGAACAGATCTCCCCGCATGATCAGTTTTACTGGAACTGAGCCAGTCGGCGTGGTGGGCATTAAAATCGCCAAGTACGACGATCTCTGCGTAGGGGATCTGCTGCTGCACGAAGTCTGTAGCCATCTGGATGTGCTCAATGAGTCGGTCAGTTTCGGTATCACCGCTATGGGACCTATAGAGGCACGCATAGACGCGAGGGTGGTCGTCGCTGTCTACACGAAGCCATAAGATGGAGAGGTCCCTACCTTCAAGGTTGCTGAGGCGACGAGAGCTGATATCGTCTCTGACGTACACACACACTCCGGCCTTAGTTATGAAGGAGTGTTCAAGTCCGTACCCAGGGTATGTGAGGTAGGATGTGTCCGCTGGAGACGATATCTGCGTCTCTGTCAAAAAGAGCAAGGCTGGCTTTGCTGTCTCGAGGTGGTGATGGACAGCATCCAGATTACTATGCAATCCCCTGATGTTGCAAAAGTCCACGACCAGCGTGGTAGGGGGTGCCATGATCTTACTGCTCTTACCCCGAGCATAATTGAGCGTAGTTTTGCCCCCCCCCCAGAATACGAGGGGCAGCCTGGGCATCCCCGCTCAGGCGTGTTGTGTTCTGAGTGCGGACGCCCAGAGAGGGATTCTCCAACGCTAGCGCAGTTGGTACCTTCCTGGGGTAGCATGTGTTTCAACTGCGCCATCATAGGGGGGATTGGGGGGTGGGCCTCCGGTAACCTCACTCACTCGGTGAAACACAGCGAAAGCGCTATTTCACACCGGTTTTCTGTGAGGCCGTGGTATCACTCCGGTCGAGCCGGCCCATTCATGCCGAAGCGGGGCTCTCCCACGATCTAAATTTTGACGGGACTTTCACTGGCAGGTAGCTGATTATCCAGGGAGTAACTTAGGCTACTTTTTTTAGACTATTTTTGTCCCGCGGTCTCACAGAAAACCGGTGTGAAATAGTGCTTGCGCTGTGTTTCACCGAGTGAGTGAGGATACCGGAGGCCCACAACCCAAACCCCCTCACCCTATCTTCCCTCCCCATCCCCCAAAGGTCGTCAACGCACTTGTGACGCCTCTGGTGTTGCAGGTGTTTATGGGCGGCGGTAATCGCTTACCATCAGGCGATACGTCTGCTCGTTTGACCGCCTGATACCTCCTGATAAGACGAGTGAGATTATGTGTCACTAGCTGAAACGCGCAGTGTTACCCGCGGTTATTGTTGTACCGCGAGTAACGCCGCGGGACAAAGTTAGTCGATTACCCGGAACAAACAGACAGACAGACAAAAAATTTTTTAACTACATTTTTGGTATATGTATCGTGTATACATACACATGCATTAAGTAAAAAGCGGTTATTTTAATATTACAAACAGACACTCCAATTTTATTTATTTGTATAGATGAGTGAATGTATGTGTTATGAACTAGTATGTGTGTGTGTGATATGAGTGATGAAGTAGTATTCCCAAGGCGCAAAGGTTAAAAGTATTAATCTGTTTGTAATGTTCCAGCGGTGTCAGCGGACGACGTTCTGAAGCCCACGAACCCTGTGGCAGTCCAGGCCGTGCTGGACAGCAGCAGCCTCAGCGCCTACCGCGTCACCTCGCCCCGGGGCGGAGCCCTAGCACTCCGCCCACAGCCCAGACCTGTGTTAGCTCACGATAAGGCAAGTACCTAAATCTCGTCACCCTCTCACACATAGCAAGATAAATAAATAAATAAATAAATAAATATTTTTGGACAACTAAGCAACGCCATCTAGTCCCAAGATAAGCAGGGCTTGTGTTATGGGGTACTAGACAGCTGATACAAATACATATATACTTTTTTATTTTTTGTAAATACGTACATATTATAGATAGAACACACCCAAACTCCGAAACAAATATTTGTAGATCATACAAACATTTGGTTCGACCCGGGAATCGAATCCGAGACCTCATGATCAGCAGTCGCTCACGCCAACCGCTAGACCAACGAGGCAGTCAAACATAAAAAAAAACATCAAACCTTCGCTTTTACTACTAGCTAGCTATAGAATACTAGCTGTCCCGAAGAATATTTTCATATCCATATTTTCTTTCGTAACATTTTCTAAATTTCAAAAAATCATGATTTAGTAGTTATGCCCATATTTATTAGAATATATAAAATTGGAGTGTCTATTTGTAGTATTAAAATAATCGCTTTTTGATAAATGCATATGTATGTATGTATACACGGTACATATACCAAAATATCATTTTTTCAATTTTTGTCTGTCTGTCTGTTTGGACCGGGTAATCTCTGGAAGGGCTTGACCGATTTTGAAGGGGCTTTCACTGATAGGTACTAGCTTCGCCCTGCAGCGTCACCCGCGGGTAACATCGCGGGACTCGGCTAGTTTATCATACAATATCATCGTGAGAGAGCCACGCTTAAGCATGCATGGGCCGCCTCGATCGAAATGATACCACGGCCTCACGGTAAACCGGTGTGAAACAGTCACCAGCGCTGTGTTTTACTGAGTGAGGATACCTGAGGCCACATCCCCATCCCCCAAACGTCGCAACGCACTTGTGACGCCTCTGGTGGGCGGCGGTAATCGCTTGCCATCAGGCGATACGTCTGCTCGTTTGCCCCCTATTGCAAATAATAATTATTTGTTATACAAGAGTGCAAAAGTTGCTTTTTAACCGCGTGCTCAATTTTGATGACTGAGAGTGAAGGGTTCTAAAATAGAATCACTCGCTGTGCTCGTAATTCAAAAATTAGAATCTTAAGCAGGTAGCAAATGAGCATGAGTTGAAAAATCTTTGCACTCGAGTGCAACAAGTAACTTTTCATCCCACCTCAGCGAGGAAATGACTTAATGCAAAAAGAAAATGGTGCGGGCAAAGCAAATTAAAAAAAAGTAGACCACGAAGGTTCCGTGTTCAAGTTTTTAACAAATTTAAAGTTTTACGATAAATTCGGCTCCATTCGGTAGAAGTAAATAGGTTAAATCATGTTTTGAATTCACAAACTTAGTGCACACGCTGTTCTTAATTCAATTTACTTTATCCTCTAGCGGATAAAAACGGCTTTTGCACTTAGATATTGAAGGGCAAAAATACTTTTTCCGAGATAGGGGGATGAAAAAACATTTATTTTACGTAACAATCAAGATAATTGTTTAATACCCCTAAGAAAGAGTTCCTGAGATACTGAGCTCAATACAGCTTCCTGAAATAGGGAGGAACCCCCTATTTCTGATAGAAAAGGGAATGCAACTTGTGTCTTAACGTCATACACCTGTCTCCTAGTTTATCCCTTTAGTGCAGTGTTAGCATATGCGGCTTGAGATCCCAGGTTCGATTCCCGAGACGCAATTAATGTTTGCATAATCTGTTAATATTTATTTTGGAACTTGAGTGTTTTTTATATATATAATATTTATGTATTTACAAAAAAAAGTATATGAATATTCTATCACTCAATCTAGATTTCATAGAAGCTCTACTTAGTTTGAAACTAGATGGCGCTGTGTGTTAGATGTCCGATATATTTATTATTATTTTTTTCTTTACAGAAATCCCTATTCGACGGTCTAGAAGAATCTGACGCTAGTCTAGAAGACAAATTATGCTTGAAACCGAGTCGAAAGAGATTGGTGCTACGTCCTAAGCAGAGGAACGACAATCACGACTCAGTCGACCAAACTAACGACACTGAGAGGTAAATATCTATACAAATAAATAAAGTTGAAGTGTCTGTTTGTAATATTAAAATAACTGCTTTTTATTAAATGCAAATGTATGTATACACGCTACATATAGCAAAAATGTAGTTAAAAATGTTTTTTTTTGTCTGTCTGTCGGTCTGTCTGTCTGTCTGTCTGTTTGTTCCGGGTAATCTCAGGAATGGCTGAACCGATTTTGACGGGACTTTCACTGGTAGGTAGCTGATGATCCAGGGAGTAACTTAGGCTACTTTTTTTAGACTAACTTTGTCCCGCGGCGTTACTCACTTTACGACGATATCCGCGGATAACACCGCGGGGTTCAGCTAGTATACATATATAATTGGAGTATCTGTTTGTAATATAAATATAACTAAATGCATGTGTATGTTTGTTCCGGATAATCTCTGGAACGGCTGGACCGATTTTCACGGGACTTTTACTGTCAGGAAGCTGATGATCCAGGGAGTAACTTAGGCTACTTCTTTTTAGACTAACTTTGTCCCGAGGCGTTACTCGCGATAATAACCGCTGGTAACACCGCGGGGTTCAGCTAGTTATACATAAAAAAACACCTGAAATCCGAAACATATATTTGCAGACCATACAAACATTTGGTCCGACCCGGGAATCGAAGCCGAGACCTCAAGCACAGCAGTGGCACACGCTACCGCTGCGCAAACGAGGTAGTCTAAACTTATGAATGACCTTATAATTTTTTTTTGTTTTTCATCAGGTCTATAGATATAGAAGATCAACCACAGTCGAACGGGCCGTCTCTTTCTAACAACGAGAGAGAGAAAGAGATAGATACACCAGCTAATATACCCAATAAAGATGAAGTAGACCGGGCCAGGCGTCAAGTTGTCTTCGGGAGTGAGCGTGAGTATTTACTTTATTGTATTAGCTGCCAAAGTGTCTCTTACTCTGCCTGACCACCACTCTTGGATTCCGCTCATACTTTCCGCATCAGCAGAATCCAAGAGTGGTGGTTACCATTCTTACTGTCAACTAGCTGAACCGCGCGGTGTTACCCGCGGTTATTGATGTACCGCGAGTAACGCCGCCGGACAAAGTTAGTCTAAAAAAAGTAGCCTAAGTTACTCCCCCGGATCATCAGCTACCTGCCAGTGAAAGTCCCGTCAAAATCCGTCCAGCCGTTCCAGAGATTACCCGGAAGAAACAGACAGACAGACAAAAATTTTTTTATGTACATTTTTGGTATATGTAGCGTGTATACATACATATGCATTTAGTAAAAAGCGGTTATTTTAATATTACAAACAGACACTCCAATTTTATTTATTTGTATAGATGTATAGATGCAGACAATGCAACACTGCAGTATGGTGACCCACATCATGGTGGTCTAGTGGGATGTTTTTCATGTCCCACTTAAAGGATCCGGGATCATAGTGGGAGAGAAACACATACGCTGGTAGTGAGTACCAGGTTTTGACTGCTCGGTAAAGGAAGGAAGAGCCGAAGCTACTGTAGTGTATTTTTATACATTGTCGGCTCTTAGATGCACGCGCCCACTCACCTCCGTCGCTCAGAGTTGACTAAAGTGTGTCACGACCGCACGTGCACTAGAGATGACAAATTGCTTACTTCTCATTCATTCACAGATAGTACCATGAGTGAATGAATGAATGCGTTACTGAGTGAAGTGATTGAGAATAGACACATACATTACTACTACCATTTATTTGTTACCATGTGAAGATGGATTTAGAATACGTAGCGATACCAACCCTATTTACACGGTGGGTGTCGTAACAGCCGAATCGACATAAATATTATTCAAACATTTGTATTTATTTTATTTTCAGAAGCAGACAACAGTTCTACAAGACATGGCAGTTGGTAAGTACATAATTATAATGACTGGGAAAGCCACGCTTAGGTTTGCATGGGCCGGCTCGACCGGAGTGATACCACGGCCTGACAAACAACCGGTGTGAAACAGCGCCTGCGCTGTGTTTCATCGAGTGAGTAAGGCTACCGAAGGATCATACCTCATCCCTCCTCCATCCTCCAAAGGCCGTCATCGTTTACCATCAGGCAATACGTCTGCTCGTATTTAATTTACATCGACCCCCCATTACCAAATAGTTTTATTAATTTACTTGTTATTGTCAACAGGTTAAGCTCTTCTAAGTCGCCTTGGGGTGAGAAAGAGAATCCTATTGATGGAGAAACAACTCCGAAGTTGTATCCTAACATAGGTAAGTACCAATAAGTGTCATTATCATCATAGGTCTCTCCTCAGAAAGGAGGTTTTCTCTAACTATAGCAAGCTAGCGAGACGGGTTGGTATAGGGTTTGTGTTGAACCTCTCCTCTATCCGCTCTAGTGGCCACCCGCGAGGAGGCGACGTTACGCGTGTGCCGTACGTCGCCTACATTGAGAGTTACCAGCAGACGGTGCCCGCTTCAGTGCGGGGCAGGCGCTGGGAGGGGTCCGGATGTGTTAATAACAGCAGTTCCCGGATCCCTCCCGTCTCAGGCGCAGAGTGGCACACCGTGTGGTTTTAGTCGGTTCGATTCCCACACACCGCCCCATAGCAAACCCCGGCGGGGTGACGCCCCCAGGGGGATTCCATACGTTAAAAAAAAAGTTTGTATAATATACCTAGTTTCTTAGATTAATCTGTGACGTTGATTAATATAGTTGTTTTTTGTTTCTTTTTACTTTAGACAAAGACCTTCAGGCGCAAGTATCCGAGAGACGAGCGAGTTGGTGAGTTATGTTTTTGTTTATTTGAACCTTTTTATTTCGACCCTCCCACAGAATCCCAACCTAAAGTGACAGTGTTCGTGCTGTCGCGTTTCGTTGGTGAGTGCGAGACCCGAGGCCCGATGATGCAGAAGCATCTCAATAGTAGCCATAGTGTGGGTCACCATACTATATTATTGCATTGTCAGCACGAGCAATGAGTATGGTTACCGTCTTTTACATACAGAGCAACATCAATATACTATCAATATATTACAGCGCCATCTACCGAAGATACATCGAGTTAAGGAGTGACGTTACTACACGGAGTACACAATACTACTAATCCTGAATCGCGCAGTAGAAGTTCTCAATATACAACATGCCAACTGCAACGTTGGGCAGTGGCCTGCCAGGCATGATCACAGTCAGAGGATCCTCCCTTTGTGCTGGAGAGACATGACACCCACTTTTCTACAAATCACCACTCTTGGATTCTGCTCATAGTTTCCATCAGGCAGAGTAGATTCACTTTGGCAGGCTCATATGTATATAAAAAATAACCCTGTAAAATTTAAATCTTAGTAGTCCTGTATTTAACTTATATACAACTGCTTTGAATCATACAATATCGCGATGTAAGTCGACGTGCACGCCATCTATTGAAGTACAACTATTTAATCGTCGTAAATACATTTCGTTTCCTGTACCTGAGGAGAGAGAATCATAAAAAAATTAACTATGTACAGACACTGTTGAAAATACTTAAACATATTTATAATTTTCATCAGGTTGACGACAAAACCGCTGCGGAAACCGCTGGTGAGCAATCCGGATTCCGCTGAGAACTCTGTGCGGGAACTCGGAGTAAGAGCAGACCGTTCTCATGATAAGGAGAATGTAGATATCCTTACTGGTAAGTCAAATACTGTACTAATATAATAAACCTCAGAGAATGACGCGAAACGTCGAAGACGGAGGGTAGACAACAGTTAGCGTGGTGACGCGTCGCCATGTTATACGTCACCACGCTGTGACAAACTCAATTAGCTATTATATTAATGTAGTAAAAATTTTTTGTCTGTCTGTCTGTGTCCAGTGTCTGTGATCCAGGGAGAAACTAAGGCTACTTTTTAGAATAATTTTGTCCCGCGGCGCTACTCGCGGTATGACGATAACCGCGGGTAACACAGTGGGGTTCAGCTAGTATTAAATAAAAAGTGAAATTTAAGAAAGAAAAATTCAAAATTATAAAACGCGTCACTATTGGTCAAAACGAAATGTGACGTCGATGGTCACTTCAGTGTAAAGTAACTGAAAAACTGAGTATTAAAAACAAAACACGATGTGACAATGACGTCATTAACCGTGAAAAAAGCGCGCGCAAATTGCGGCGTTTCAATAGCTCAAATTTAGTCTGTGTTTTAAATTTCACTTTGAAAATTAGTTTGACTATTTTCAAGCCTATTTTTTTGCTATGTTATAGAGACGTAAATAATCAGATTAATATATAATTTATTTTAGGCATATTCCATATTGCATAGTGTTTTGTACCGGGAAAAGACGTTATGGCGTCTCCTCTGTAGTGGCCCGTGTTGCTATATGCGTCTTTACAGACACCCTAAGTTATTCTTTCTCCCCCTTCCTAATCCTAATACCCCTTCCTAATCCTATCCTAGATCGCCTACAGTTCTGTAGTCACCGTTGGGGAGAGCAGGTGAACTGCTCCCGCTGCGAGAAGATTGCCCATCAAATTGGTGGACTTTATGGTTAAAATTTTATAATATTACTAACTGATCTAAACTTAGTTTGCGTTTCTTTTCTATCATCCTCGTCTCTTATTAATCTAAGCGTGATGTTGGCACGGTGGCACAGTGGTAGCGTATGCGACTGTTGTTCATGAGGTCTCGGGTTCGATTCCTGGGTCCGGACCAAATATTGGAGTTTTGGAGTTTTAGTGTTTTCTGTGTATAATATGTATATATTTACAAAAAAAAGTATACATCACCGTGGGAGAGCCACGCTTCTTCATGAATGGGCCGGCTCGACCGGAGTGATACCACGGCCTAACAGAAAACCGGTATGAAATACCGGAGACCCTTATTCGGAGTTCACCGTGACCAATGACGACACGAGATTTATATGTAATAACTAGCTGAACCCCGTGGTGTTATCCTCGTTTATTGTCGTACCGCGGGTAAGGACAAAGCTAGTCTAAAAAAAGTAGCCTAAGTTACTCCTTAGGTCATCAGCTAGTGAAAATCCCGTCAAAATCGGTCCAGCCGTTTCAGAGATTACCTGGAACAAACAGACAGACAATTTTTTTAAGAAATCGTTTTTGGCATATATACCGTGTGTACATACAATTGCATTTAGTAAAAAGTGGTTATTTTAATATTGCAAACAGACACTCCTATTTTATTTATTAATATAAATATAGGTTGTTTTTAACCGACTTCAAAAAAAGGAGGAGGTTTCTCAATTCGACCGTATGTATATATATATATTTATTTTTTATGTGTTCGCGGCTAACTTCGTCGTTTATGAACCGATTTCGATGATTTTTTTTAATGGAAAGGAGATGTCCCAACAGTGGTACCATGATAAGGACATTAATATCTGATGATGACATCCAAGAGAAATCGAGTCGAACCTTGAAGTCGGTTTTATTTTTGTTAAAATTGTACTTGTACTAATATATTTTGTATTGTGTTCTTTACAGTGTCTGAAGAACACGTGGCGCCTCGAGAAGCCGCCCCTCATCCAACTGGAGTTAAGCTGACCAGGCCTGGTTACTACACCTTACCGAGTTTAGATGAGATGATTGGTGAGCGCTTTACCCACTGTTTGTTGAAATACACAAGACATATTCTGTCTCAGTGACGCAGTGGTAGCGTACGCGACTACTGTACTTGTGGGCTCGGGTTCGATTCTCGGGTCGGACCACATAAATATTTGTTTCGGAGTTTGGGTGTTAAACCCCCGCCCAAACGCACTTGTGACGCCTCTGGTGTTTGCAGGTGTCCATGGGCGGCGGTAATCGCTTACCGTCAGGCGATACGTCTGCTCGTTTGCCCGCCAATTCCATAAAAAAAAAAATTACTGCGCTTAGTGTTGTGGTTTCAAACCAAACTTGTGGCCATAATGTGCCATAACATACCACAACATGCCACATCATGCCAGGGTACTAGTATATTATAAGTATTTGTATATTTTACAGCTTTTATTCGTCCGGATGGTACGTGTGTGGTGCCACATCTCACCATCGGACGCAAGAACTACGGGAACGTGTTCTACGACTGCGAGATTGACGTCACCGGGATGGACCTGGATAAGTTGGGTGAGTAGTTACATTATCTTATGTTATATTATATTATATTAGACTAGCCGACCCACGCAACCTCGTTTGCGTCTCCTATTGCCCGTAGCGTGATAATTTTCCCCCGTTTTTGTAACATTCTTCATTGTTGCTCCGCTCCTGTAGGTCTTAGCGTGATGATATATAGCCTATAGCCTTCCTCGATAAATGGGCTATCTAATAGTGAAATAATTTTTCAAATCTGACCAGCGGTTCCTGAGATTAGCGTGTTCAAAAAAACAAACAAACTCTTCAGCTTTATATATTAGTATAGATTTACGGCTCCACCTGCGTGAAGGTCGTTTATCGCGGTGATTATTCTAACGAGAAAACGCATGCAATCGAAGCGGGTCGGTTCCTCTTATTATTTCACACGAAGCGCGTTCAAGCATTCTGAATGACAAAAGAAATGCACATGCAAAAATAAACCTTACTACGATTACTCAAAACTCTGTCTCCAATGTGATAAAAATCTGCTCTCCTCTCCGAGCCGGTCTGTCTGAACGGACCCTTAATGAGAGAGGAGCAAACATCAACGCATTAATAAAAACTGGGTTCGTATCGGTTAAGCCGTTTTTGAGATTTGCGTGCACAAACGTACAGACAAAGAGACAAAAATTCACGCTTAGGCATGAATGGGCCGGCTCAATTTCCGGTTCCAAATCCGGTTTTCTGTGAGGCCATTGTATCAATGAAGGCAGTGATACAATGGCCTCACAGAAAACCGGAATGAAATAGCGCTTTCGCTGTGTTTCACCGAGTGAGTGAGGATACCGGGGGCCCATACCCCAACTCCTCCCCCATCCCTATCCCCATTCCCCAAAGGCAGGCAACGCACTTTTGACGTCTCAGCTGTCCATGGGCGGCGGTAATCGCTTAACATCAGGCGAAAAGTCTGCTCGTTTGCCCGATATTCTATAAAACCGTCAAGCGCGAGTCTAACTCGCCTTTGACCGTTTTTTTTTTTTTTTTTTTTTTTAACATTTATATTTTAATAATGTTATTCTTTCTTTTCAGTTCATTTCTTAAACAAAGAAGTGATAGTGTATCCCGAAGAGTCTGAAAAGCCGGCATTGGGCTGTGGTCTGAACAGGCGGGCCATCGTCACCCTGGACCGAGTTTGGCCCCGCGATAAGACCGAGAAACGACCCATCACGGAACCTGAGAGGTATGTTACTTGTTTGCTTCTATATATGTCTAAAATTTGGATTTATATTGTCATTAATACCTGAGTAGTACAGTGGTGGCGTAGGCGACTGTCTTAGTTTGTTTAGGTGTTTTCTATGTATAATACTAGCAGACCCACGCAACCTCGTTTGCGTCTCTTATTGCCCGTCGCGTGATAATTTTCCCGTTTTTGAAACATTTTTCATTGGTGCTCCTCTCCTATTGGTCTTAGCGTAATGATAAATAGCCTATAGCCTTCCTCGATAAATGGGCTATCTAACACTGAAAGAATTTTTCAAATCGGACCAGTAGTTCCTGAGATTATCGTGTTCAAACAAACAAAGAAACAAACTCTTCAGCTTTATATATTAGTATAGATGTGATGTATGAAGGTGTTATCATACAGAAGCATCACTAGCCCGCCATAGTGTGGGTCACCATACTGCATTGTTGCATTGTCTGCATTTGCACTGAGTATGGTGACCACCACTCTTGGATTCTGCTTATGCTTTCCATCAAGCAGAGTAGTCACTTTGACAGGTCCATGCATATAAAAAGTATATGATTATGTATTTATTTATATCAGTTGTCTAGTACCCGTAGTACAAGATGCTTAGTTTAAGACTAGATGGCGTTGCGTGTTAGATGATAGAAATACATTTAAAAAAAATCGAATGTCTATCCGGCACGCTTTAACGACTAAACTGTTACACAGATTTTAAGTAAATTTGGCATGTATATACTTTGGTTCTTGAGAAAGGGTATAAGCTGCTTTTTACAGCGATAACCGACAGATACGCGGGCGGAGCCGCGCACAAAAGCTAGTATTCTTATAATTAAACTAGCTGGCTTGACGAACTTCGCATCGCCATGTTTATATATATCTGTCTTAGCTTCCCGTTGACTTTTAAATTGACTTTTCCCATTATTATTTTTAAAATTTTTCTTGTGCACAAACCTTGTCTTGACAATAACGAACACAAAAAAAAAGAATTGTTTAATTGGGTGCAGCCGATCGGAAGTTATGCGCGTACATACTTTTCGGCGATTATTTTTATACTAGCTGACCCACGCAACCTCGTTTGCGTCTCCTATTGCCTGTAGTGTGATAAATTTTACCCCGTTTTTGAAACATTTCCCATTGGTGCTCCGCTCCTATCGGTCTTGGCGTGATGATATATAGCCTATAGCCGTTCTCGTTAAATGGGCTATCCAACACTGAAATAATTTTTCAAATCGGACCAGCGGTTCCTGAGATTCGAACAAACAAACAAACTCTTCAGCTTTATATATTAGTATAGAAATATTGATAAACACACGAATTATTATCTTCCACAGGCTACTCAAAATGGATTACGAAGGCAAACTACGTCGGGTATGCGACAAACACGACACCAAGTTCATAGAGTACCGTCCAGCGACCGGCAGCTGGGTGTTCCGCGTTGAACACTTCAGCAAGTACGGCCTGAGTGACAGCGATGATGAGGACGATGTACCTGAAGTGATGAAGAGGCAGCTCGCTAACCAGGCTCTCCAGGGACAAGCCGCTGGTAAGATCTATTGAATTATGTCCCTGCAACGGATGTTTTGTCAGTTCCATATTGTTTTATCAAAAAATTAAGCTAAAAAACAAAATGTTATCGAAAAATGTGAGGACTATAGAATGGTTCTTCTTAGCGTTTAGACGGCAAACGTTTCGTGTCCGTGTAGTTAAACTTTAGCAGACGAAAATGCGGCCAGTTTGACTGCATTATTGGTGGCAGCCTTCAGATCCTCCCTCGTGAAGGTGTCTGGCCACGCAGGGCATAAAGGAAGAAAAAGAAACGCTAAGAAGAACAAGAATTAAATGGTTTTATGTAATACTAGCTGAACCCCGCGGTGCTACCCGCCGTTGTCGTCATACCGCGAGTAACGACAATAGCCGCGGGTAACACTGTGGGGTTCAGCTAGTATTAAATAAAAATAAATAAAAATAAAAATAATTTATTGCCAAATGAAACATACAGTAACTGTTGTACCCAGTGGCCCCACACTAGGCAAGCCTGTCCTGTGGGTGCCTGTACCGATTAACATTATAATTACATAAATGCTCGGTCGACATCAAAAAACTTATGATTAAAAAGAAAAAAATAATAATATAAATAACAATAAGAAAAAAAATAAAATAACAATAAAAAGATTCTTAACTAAACTATGTTGGGGGTTAATTTTACAATTTGTTGTTTTGAAGTTCTATCCATCACATCAGGGTATCGTTATTCCGAAACAACCAAGAATCATCACGCTACGTGCACCATGAGATTTTCTGTCATGTCATACGATAGTGTAAGGAGCCAATCTGTGACCTTCATCTTTGCTGCATGTACGGAACACCTCTTAACGTCAACGTCGCGTAAATTAGCTACCCTGTTGTATAGCAAAATATCTATAAATGGACTGAAGCGTCTAGCAAAGGATGTATTAACTTTGGGTACTGGTAATCTGTAAACTCGACGTTTCAGAAGTTGTGAGTATTCTTCGCTGTTTATTATTCGTCGATGTGTCTTTAAAACGGATTTGAGAATAAAAAGCTGACGCACATTAAGTACTTTCGAGTCCTTGTAGAGGTCTAATGTCGGGTACCTAAAGGGCTTTTTAAGCATTGTTTTAAGTACCGAACGCTGTGCTCGTTCAACCTCTATTAGATGTGTTTTGGCGGCACTTCCCCAGCAGCTAATACAATACGCAGTCAAAGACTGGCTCAGTGCAATGTATACTGTCCTCAAGATGTTTGGTGGTGCTGAGGAGCGAAGTAACCTTAGGATGTTTGACGTTTTTCGTACTCTATTTGATAATGCAGCAATATGTGCCCTAAAGTTCATATTTTGATCAATTATCACCCCAAGGTACTTTATTGAATTGGCATTGTTAATTGTTTCGCAGTGACAATGCGATGGGTCCTTACAACTGTCGATCTTAATACCCAAAAATGAGTCCGGAGCCGATGCTGATGTCTTAAAGAAGCCTATATATTTAGATTTTTTGGGATTCAATGATAATAAGTTATGCTGCAGCCACGCAGACACTCTACTCATTCCCAACTCTGCTTGCGCCAAGGTCTCTGCCCAAGTAGGGCCATCATAGATTATGGCAGTATCATCTGCGTAACATATGATGTCCGCGCGAACTGCCGCATGTATATCATTCATGTACATGATAAATAATGTCGGCCCAAGGATACTGCCCTGTGGGATACCATAGTTGACGGCCTTAAGTCCACTTTTATATCCACCAACTCTCACACACTGTTTTCTGTCCGTCAGATAGCTTGTGAACCATTCGAGAACTTTGCCTCTTATGCCAAAATGGTGTTCTAGCTTGCGCAGCATTATAGAAAAAGACACAGTATCAAAGGCTTTAGCCAAGTCGAGGAAAATACCAATGCTGCACCTGTTTCTATCAAGCTGCGCTGATATTGTGGAGGTCAGCAGTGCCACAGCTTCCTCTGTCGATTTCTCTCTCCTAAACCCGAACTGTCTAGCGGAAATAAGGTTATTGCATTCAATATATTTGACAAGCCTATTGTTAACTATTTTCTCTAGTAGTTTTGAGAAAGCCGTAAGTAGCGTAATTGGTCGGTAACTTTCTGCAGCGTCTTTTGCACCATTTTTATAAACTGGAATGATACAACCAATTTTCCATGCTTCGGGAAATATACCCGATTCAATGCTTAGATTGAATATATGTGTCAGAGGTGTTATAATACCATCCATAATTTTTTTTAGAAGAACATTGGTTAGGCCATCAACACCAGGAGCTTTATCATTTTGTAGTGACAGTATAAGTGATTTTACTTCACTCTCGTCGGTGGGCTGCATAAAGAAAGAATGTGTTAGCAAGTTACTAGAGACTTTGTCTGCCAATGACTCTTGTGTCTGCTGTAGTTCTTTTAGCGCATCATTTGCCAACGTTTGACCAACGGTGGAGAAATAAGTGTTGCACTTATCAAGTGAATCTGCCGAAGATGTACCAGGAATCATCAAAAGTTCAGTAGACTCCTTCTTGGATTCGGAGAGATGGCATACTGTTTTAATCGTTTTCCATAATTTTCTTGGGTCTTTTATGTTGTTGGAAAGCTCTTTACTCTCATGTTCAATTTTCAACCTTCTGAGTAAGGCATTGCAGAAGTTTCTGTAGCGAGTATAAGTCGTTCGCAAGAGGTGGTCATTTGGAAATCTACGTGTCCTCGTATGTAATCGATCTCTGTGTTGCATGCATCGCATGAGTCCCGGAGTTATCCAGGGCTTAATATTGTACTTGGAGTGACTCACTCTGTCTTGTCGCGTGTGCCCACCAATAATCTCACCCAGTCGCTCGTCAAATCTTTGAACCATTGCATTGATATCAGAGTTTTCAAGTATTCGTGACCAGTTTTCTTTCAGTAGTTCATCCCTTATAGCGTCTACGTTCCGTCTAACAGTGGTTCGATCTGGGCTACTCTTCGCCTTCTGGTTAGTAGCTAAACCGAGTATGACAAGTTCATGATCTGTTATATCTGAGTGACAAACCACACCTATAACATTTTTTACTGTGTTTATGAAAACGTGATCCAGACATGCGGCATCTCTTGTAGGTTTAGTGATTGCAGGGAAAAGGCCGTGCTCTGAAAGGAGACACAAATATTCCATATCTGAGCCACTACTGCATCCCAGCAAATTAATGTTTATGTCTCCCGCCAAGATAAATGTCTTAGATTTAGTTGATAATGTATTCAACACAGCGTCAAGTGAACATAAAAAGTTATTTAAATTCTTGAATGATGGTGGTCGATATAAACCTAGAATTGTAATTTCGTTGGAAAGGTCAATTTGAAGGCAGTTTGCATCAATAATGTTTGGTTCGGTGATATGTATACGCATGTTATCTTTAACATAGATAACTACTCCACTGTTTTGGTTAATATTTTTTGTTGTATGGTAGCTCGTGTACGATTTTATCTGGGGTATTATAGTTAAATCATTAAGCCAGCACTCAGTCAATACTATCACATCAAAGACAGCTGCAATTCTATCTATAGTTAACATGAAATAATCGAAGTTCTTAGATATACTTCGTATATTGTACGTCAACAACTTAAAGTTGTAAATTTGTGTCATTGCTATCGGAACTTCTTCAGGCACCTGTACGACACGGCAGTCGATACTTACGGAATCCAGTTCTTCAACTATCTTACTATCGATCATTGGTAAGTAATGAAAGATCCTGCACAAAACGTTTATAGACTATTCGATTACAAAGACCGCCGTGTCGCCCAAGTGTATTAATATGAGATAAAGAACAATTTACAGCCATGTGGATCGCAGCAAACAAACCCGGGGGCTCAGAAATAAATCTCGCTCCACAAAAATAAAACTCACAGCTCGGCAATGCTATCCTCACGATGAACACAATTTTATAGTGCCCATTTATGGTCCACGCATTCAAGCACCGATCAGCTCCCGACACCATAACAAATATTGCATAACAACATAACGACGCGTACTGCTTGAAACATTTAACCTTGCTCATAAGTTGTAATGTTTTTAAGTAAACATTAATTGCATACACAAACGTGAGGATGTGGTCAGTCACTTGTGCAAATAACATGTACATCCCCCGATAAGAAAGGACAAGATAAAAATACATTATTAGTAAATAAGATAATAGAAAAATATGTAACAGATCACAAAAAGGATATTGAAGTATGTGGTTTAACTCTTTACGCAGATTATTTTTGCATCGTGAGAGTGGTGGTCTTCTCACTGTGCTCACAGTTTGTGTTCGTAGGTTTGAAGATGCGGGAAAGTTCTTCTTGCGTGCGTATTGGTATACCAGGTTTTCCTTCCCGTTGTTTAACAAAAATACTGCCGTTTGTACACCAGCAGAAGGAATACCCATGTTCCCTTGCCACCATTCGTGCCGCGCGAAAAAGCAGTCTGTTCTCTTTGGTTAACCTTTCGTTGTAATATATTTTCTGTGAAGGGCCGGGGATATCGAGATCGGTACTCGTTATATTTCTTCGCGATTTAGATGCCCGGATAACCTCGTCTCTCTTGCTGCGACGCAATAAGCGAATGACGACCGGTCTAGAGAACCTCGACACCTTTTCCGTAGATATTGCGGATATAATCCGGGGACCCGCTCTAGTCACCCAGTCAATATCCCCCTCGGTCAACCCGACTCCCGCCTTCTGAGCTGCCAACATAGCAATATGGTGGAGATTCTCGTTTTGATGTTCGGGAATGCCTATAAGTTCTAACTCATTGTGTAGGTGGTACTGGGCTTGCACGTTAAGTTCCCTTTGCAGCTCCGTCACCCTTGACTGGTAAAGCTGTGTCTCTTTGTCCTTGTCTTCAAGATTTTTTATTCGATTACCATGAACGGATATAGTTGACCCCAGCTCTTCCAGTTTTCTCTGGCAATGCGTCAGAGATATTGTGGCGTCTTCAAGTTGCCTTTTTAGCGAGTGTATTTCTTGCGTGAGAAGGCGAACCTCGTGTGTCAACTCTTTGACTTCTGAATTCGTGTTTGAATCAACATTTGTATCGGTTCTCTTCCTAGTAGTGACGTTGTCGTCACTGGGGCGTAAGGGAGTTGAGCTATTATCGCCTCCTTTTTTGAGAAGAGCACAACAGTCGGGACATTTCCATGTTTTTTTTTTTTCCGCTGTCAATGTAGACGGGTTAATGCACAAGATGCAAAAACTCTTTCCACATGTAACAGAAGAACAAGTTAAGTAATTTGTATCCTTGCTTTTCTTTAAGCATCCGTTGCATTTCATCATGATAAAAATATATTTCTACAATTTAAAAATTTACACAAAAAGTATTTTACACAAGTGAGACGCGAACTCAGGTCCTGATGGTTTCTAATGCAACACTGTACACACACCGCTACTGAAATCTAGAAATGTCGTGTTAATTAATCAACTAGTTATAGCGTTCAGTGTTAGGCATATAAATTCCTCTAAGATCGTTGACCTCGACTATTGTTCCTCAACGTCACTGACTAGTACAAAAACCGACAAAACGGATTTTTAACACAGTTTTTTGATGTTAACTTTTTAATTAGATTCTTCACTGTCACAAACTAAACACTGTTCTGTTTATATTATAGTTTTCCACACACCGGTATAAGTTTTATGTCTAAAAATACGCTTTTTAATGCTTTTTTGAAATATATTTTACGGATTAAACAATAACACGTTTGCTTCCAATGAAGACCCGAGGGTAGATTGATTGAAATGAAACAGTAACTATCGTATTTTGAACCCATGCTCTTTGGAATTAACTATAAATCAGAATATCAGAAAGTTTATGGTGGGTAACGATTCAAATTTGTCTATAGAACACATTTTAATACATTTTCATAGATATTTTATCATATTTAGAGAGATTTAGATTTTATGATACTAGATAAATAGACTAGAAGTAGTTTTTTTTATTAATTTTGTAATAATTGTGCATGATATAGGAATAATCAATTGTATTGTATAGATTATAAGATTTAAATTGTTTATCAATGTTTACAAATAAAAAAATGAATAAATAAATATAATACGTCTCTATAATGAATAAAATCTTGTAACCAGGTTGTGTCCTGTTTGAAATGCCAGACGACATTTAAATTGTAAAACCTTTTAATTGTGTTAATTTTCTTACAATTTTATATTTTACTAGCCTTTGTACGCGACTTTGCTGAACGCTTTTATTGATTAAATTGAGAGAAAACTGTCCATCTTTCTATCTATCCCTCCTACTGTCCATTCATCCATTATACCATTCATCCCACCATCTTCCCAACTTACTATTCATTTTACCAGCATTCCAGCCAAAAAAGCATTCATTCATCCATCCAACCATATGTTCAACCTTTCACCTATCCATCCATTTATCTATCTACACAAACCCATTTGTTAAATCGTCCATGTATTTATCCATCCATACATCCAGTGCAATATGATTATGCATAAATGCGAATGCACGTTTTGTAATATTTTGAAGTATTAAAATAATTTAATTTGACATATTGCCATCGTCGACTGTAGTATTTTTCATTAAGAACATAATGCCTTCACGCTTTTTCCCCTTAAGCGGTAGACAGTGGTGTATTATACAGCCAATTTCGCCGATTATAATGGGTACACAAAGGAGTATTAAACAGTCATCTTTTGGCCACTCAAATGAGTAGACAGAGATGTACTCAACAACTGTATTTTGGCGACTATATTAGTATAGACAGGTTTGTATTAAACGGCCACATTTGTATTACTACAATGGGTAGACAAGGTAGTATTAAACGGCCACCTTTGCTGACTATAATGAGTAGACAAGGTAGTATTAAACGGCCATCTTTGCTGACTATAATAAGTAGACAAGGTAGTAGTTAACGGCCACCTTTGCTGACTATAATGGGTAGACAAGGTAGTATTTGACGGCCACCTTTGCTGACTATAATGGGTAGACAAGGTAGTATTTAACGGCCACCTTTGCTGATTATAATGGGTAGACAAGGTAGTATTAAACGTCCACCTTTGCTGACTATAATGGGTAGACAGGGTAGTATTAAACGGCCATCTTTGCTGACTATAATAAGTAGACAAGGTAGTATTTAACGGCCACCTTTGCTGACTATAATAAGTAGACAAGGTTGTAGTTAACGGCCACCTTTGCTGACTATAATGGGTAGACAAGGTAGTATTAAACGTCCACCTTTGCTGACTATAATGGGTAGACAAGGTAGTATTAAACGTCCACCTTTGCTGACTATAATGGGTAGACAAGGTAGTATTAAACGTCTAACTTTGCTGACTATAATGGGTAGACAAGGTAGTATTAAACGTCCACCTTTGCTGACTATAATGGGTAGACAAGGTAGTATTAAACGGCCATCTTTGCTGACTATAATAAGTAGACAAGGTTGTAGTTAACGGCCACCTTTGCTGACTATAATGGGTAGACAAGGTAGTATTAAACGTCCACCTTTGCTGACTATAATGGGTAGACAAGGTAGTATTAAACGTCCACCTTTGCTGACTATAATGGGTAGACAAGGTAGTATTAAACGTCCACCTTTGCTGACTATAATGGGTAGACAAGGTAGTATTAAACGTCCACCTTTGCTGACTATAATGGGTAGACAAGGTAGTATTAAACGTCCACCTTTGCTGACTATAATGGGTAGACAAGGTAGTATTAAACGTCCACCTTTGCTGACTATAATGGGTAGACAAGGTAGTATTAAACGTCTAACTTTGCTGACTATAATGGGTAGACAAGGTAGTATTTAACGGCCACCTTTGCTGACTATAATGGGTAGACAAGGTAGTATTTGACGGCCACCTTTGCTGACTATAATGGGTAGACAGGGTAGTATTAAACGGCCACCTTTGCTGACTATAATGGGTAGACAAGGTAGTATTAAACGTCCACCTTTGCTGACTATAATGGGTAGACAAGGTAGTATTAAACGTCCACCTTTGCTGACTATAATGGGTAGACAAGGTAGTATTAAACGTCCACCTTTGCTGACTATAATGGGTAGACAAGGTAGTATTAAACGTCTAACTTTGCTGACTATAATGGGTAGACAAGGTAGTATTTGACGGCCACCTTTGCTGACTATAATGGGTAGACAAGGTAGTATTTAACGGCCACCTTTGCTGACTATAATGGGTAGACAAGGTAGTATTTGACGGCCACCTTTGCTGACTATAATGGGTAGACAAGGTAGTATTTAACGGCCACCTTTGCTGACTATAATGGGTAGACAAGGTAGTATTTGTCGGCCACCTTTGCTGACTATAATGGGTAGACAAGGTAGTATTAAACGGCCTCATAATAGCGACAATAATGGGTAGATGTGTGATAAGGCTACATTTTGCCAAATACAGTGGGTAGATAGGGGTGTTTTTGCCGACTATAATTATAACCCGACTTACGTTATCTGGACAAACTTATTACACTCTTATACCATCCAACTGGATACTTCTAGAAATAGATGGGAATAAACTAGGTTTTACCCGCGGCTCCGCTCGCGTGTATGTCGATTATCGTGCTAAATAGTAGCCTATGTCCTTCTCCAAGAATCAAAGTATCTATATGCCAAATTCAATTGAAATCGGTGCAGCGGTTTAGCCGTGAAAGCATTGTGGACAGACAAATAGAGCTTTCGAAACTATACAAATAAATAAAATTTGAATGTCTGTTTGCAGTATTAAAAAACCGCTTTTTACTCAATGCATATACATTACAGACAGTACATATACCAAAATATATTTTTTTACAATTTTTGTCTGTCATCTGTCTGTCTGGTTGTTGCCGTCTCTGAAACGGCTCGTCTGATTTTGACGAGAGTTTCACTGGCAGATAGCTGATGATATAAGGAGTAACGTAGGCATTTTTTTTAGACTAGCTTTATAAATATGAAGCTAATAAGTTAAAAACTAATTACAGTGCGAAAACCGCCAGTAACGACTGCCCCTGGGCTCGGCGGCCTCGGAGGACTCGGAGGGCTCGCAGGTGTCGGTGGACTCGGTGGAATGGGCCTCATACCGGAAGACAGCATGTTCACCATGCAAACAACTTCAGTCAACTTGAACCTACTCAATGGATCTAAGGGTACGAGGAATTATTTAGTTGTTTTTTTTTTATGTAATAAGGGGCAAACGAGCAGAAGTATCACCTGATGGTAAGCGATTGCCGCCGCCCATGGACACCCGTAACACCAGAGGCGTCACAAGTGCGTTACCGGCCTTTGGGGGATGGGGAGGGGGATTTTCTGTGAGGCTTTGGTATCACTCCGGTCTTCATGCCGAAGTGTGGCTCTCCCACGGTTTTTGAATGGAAGTAGATGTATTTTGCCACACTGTGGCACATTGATGCTACATTGGTAAGAAATGAGATACAAAATTGACGTGAAAATAAAAAAAAAAAAATAGATGCGATTATAAAATGATGAAATGATTTATTGACAAAACCGTCCCTCGCCGCCATTTTTAACCCTGACGCAAAAAGGGGTGTTATAAGTTTGACATCGATGTCTGTCTGTCTCTCTCTGTGTGTGTCTGTCTGTAGCATCGTAGCTCTCAAAAGGAGCCAGTTTTCTTGCGATGGTTCTTAGCTATGTTTGGTTAATATCGTTTTAGCAGTGTAAGAGTATCTCTTATCCAAAATTATGTATGGTATTTTTGGCGTATGAATACTCGAATGAGTGCTTCCGTAGATATGTTTCATGCCTTTCTACCCAAAATAAAGAAATTGATTCACGATTGTCAAGCTCTTAGGCCCGTATTTTAAAAGGCGTCTCAAGTATCCGTTGAACTCTGATCAGCCCAAACTAGTTTTAAGTTCAAATCAAAGCTCAAGGGTCGCTCTTATTATAAAATGCGTTTTAAGTTCTACTCCGCTGAAACTAGTCTCAAGACAAGGTTTGTGTTGTTGACGTGGGAACCTGAGGCGGGCATAAAAAATAGTAACAAGTGTTTTAAAAAATTAGAATAAAAAATGGCGTTACGAAGTTTGCCGGGACAGCTAGTAGATTATATTTTAAACTTTATTTCTTTTGTTTGTTAGCTTTCGAGATGGACACGACAGAAGACAACAATAATGAAGCGCACAGCTTGTACATGGATAATAGAGGTAAGTTAAACATATTTACTATTATTTCTCGTAAATTCGTATAAGAAACTATAGAAGTTTGTAATAGGTCTTTACCTATGAAATTGCCGTTTTGTATGCAATAAGTGAAAGTACTTATTTTCTCAAACTTTTTTATTTCTGTTATTCGAAGTAATCACCCATGCAATCGACGCATCTTTGCCAACGCATTGGCAGTTTATTGATGCCCTTCTTGTAAAAATCAGCTGGACGGGAGGCAACAAACTCTTCAAAGGCATTTTGTACTGCCTCTCGGGAATTGAATTTTTTACCCATTAAAAAAATGTCTAAATTTTGGAAAAAGTAATAGTCGGTAGGTGCAAGGTCTGGTGAGTATGGCGGATGAGGGAGAGCTAGTATCCGGGCAAACGAGCAGACGTATCGCCTGATAGTAAGCATATACCGCCGCGCATGGACACCTGCAAACACCAGAGGCGTCACAAAAGTGCGTTGCCGGCCTTTGGGGGATAGGAAGGGGACATAGGGGGAGGGGGTTTGAGTTATGGGCCGCCTCCGGTATCCTCACTCACTCAGTGAAACGCAGCGCAAAGACTATTTCACACAGGTTTTCTGTGAGTATCAATCCGGTCGAGCCGGCACATTCATGCCGAAGCGTGGCTCTCCCACGTTGTGGGACAGACATGATAGGACAGATACTACATAGGACAACACTTGTCGCAATTACCAGCCTAAGTACCACCATACCACCATCGACTTAGAATAAACCGTGATATTTTTACAGCTTTTGGTGTGAAGAGTCCAACCAGCGAACTTGCGAGACTAGAACACCGACAGAGTCACAACGTACAGCTGATGAAGGCTTCATTATACGCCTATACGGGTATGTACTATAGTACCTTCAAAAAAGGAGGTTTCTCAATTCGACCGTATATATATCTGTATTTTAAAACTGCCTCGTTGGTCTTGCGGTTGGTGTATGCGACTGCTGATCTTGAGGTCTCGGGTTCGATTCCCAGGTCGGATCAAATGTTTATATGATCTACAAATATTTGTTTCGGAGTTTGGGTGTTTTCTATGTATGATATGTATGTATTTACAAAAACAAAAGTATGTATGTATTCATATCAGTTGTCTAGTACCCATAACACAAGCTCTGCTTAGCTTGGGACTAGATGGCGCTGTGTGTTAGATGTCCGAAATATTTATTCAAATATTATTACTTATTAATTTTTTTTTTTATTTGTGTTTGCGGATAACTTTATCGTTTATTAACCGATTTTGATGATTCTTTTTTTAATGGAAAGGAGATGTCCCAACGGTGGTACCATGATAAGGACATTAATATCAGATGATGGCATCCAAGAGAAATCGAGAAGTCGGTTTTATTTTTTATGTAAACTTTTTTTTATTTTTTTTTATTCAGGGCAACAAATAATTGCGCGATAAGAACGTACGAAGTATGCCTTATTTCTAAGATGTTCTTCTTATATTAATCACGCAACCAGCAAGGTTATCCACAGAATAATATTACGTTACATAGTGCCAATGTAGTTTAGTTGTTACTTACAAAGAAAAAACTAAGAACAACTATACACAGTCTGAGACAAGGTTACTTATTCGTGATGTTCTGAAATACGTCTTAATTTTGAGATCGATATTTTATCTATACATCTAAACAAATATATAAAATTGGAGTGTCTGTTTGTAATATTAATATAACCGCTGTTTACTAAATGCATTTATGTACACGGTACACATACAAAAAATATAGCTAAAAAAATTTGGGCTGTCTGTCTGTTTGTTCCGAGTAATCTCTGGAACGATTTTGACGGGACTTTCACTGGCAGGTAGCTGATGATCCAGGGAGTAACTTAGTCTACTTCTTTTTAGACTAACTTTGTCCCGCGGCGTTACTCGCGGTACTACAATAACCGTGTTTGATTCGCGGGGTTCAGCTAGTTGAAAATAATGTACTAAAAGCTAAAAAAATATTCGCATCCCAGGTTCCAGTTCATTACACCCCTCTCCGTCATTAATATAAAGCAAAAAAAATATGTGCCTGTTGTGGCCCACTACTGGGCAAAGGCCTCCCCTGCAATAAACCACTTCCCTCTAGCCAAGGCCAGTTTAGACCAGTCTCTGCGATAGACGTCAAGACCGTCGCGCCATCTTTTAAAAATATTTTTTTTACGGCATAACAACGTTTGCCGGGGCAGCTAGTATTTATATACATGTATCTTTGTTTACAGAGATGGAAGATGCAGCATCCGTATCTACGGGAGATCAATTGGTGCCTGTGTCGGCACCTTTGATCTCGTTGAAGTCCCGAGCCCCCTCCCTTCTGCAGGAAGAGGTCATGACAACCGATGTACCAGCTCAAGAGAACGCAGGTATGTCATAACTCATAACTGTTGGGATTTTATTATACAGAGGTCCGATAAAAGTAATGATTGCTTACTTTATTTTAGTTTTAGTAAGACAACTTCCGCGTTAGGAATATACGTAGGGCCATTTTTTTTTTTTTTTAACGTGTGGAAACCCCCTCGGGCCGTCACCCCGCCGGGGTTTGCTATGGGGCGGTGTGTCGGAATCGAACCAACTAAAACCACACGATGTGCCACTCTGCGCTTGAGAGAGGGAGAGATCCGGGAACTGCTGTAGTAAGACCTCCGGACCAATATACGTAGGCCCATACCCCAACCCCTCCCCCCATATAGAACACGGCTAGTTTAGAAAGTGGCCCCCATAACACACAAAATTTCTGAGGTACCTAGACTACGCTGGTATGGTCATGTTATGAGAAGACCAGACAGTCACGTGATCAAAAACTGCCTTTCCATCGAAACAAAAAGGAGGGGAAGAGGTAGGCCTCAAACGACCAGTTCAGCTAGTAATATATAAGCAATTAAACATATATATCAGCAGTTATCACAGGATGGGATCTATCTAGTTTGAGATCAGACGACATCGTGTGAGATGTTTCTAGTTAATATTATTATCTATTATTTTTTTCCTCGTAGATTTACCACTGAAACCGCTCATCGTAAGACCACACACCATCGTATTGAAATACCATAGAAAAGTGATGCCCTTCAAACAAACCATTGCAGGTAAGTTGAATTGAAACTCCATAAAACCACAGGTTTTTTTTTTATCTTTGGCCCTGCCAAAATGACTCTACTCTGCCTGATGTAAAGCATAAGCAGAATCCCAGATTAGTGGTCACCATACTGCGAATGCAGACAATGCAACAATGCAGCATGGTGACCCACACCATGGCGGGCTAGTGATGCTTTCGCATCATTGGGCCTCCGGTCTCGCACTCACCAACGAAACACGCCAGCATGATCACTGTCATTTTACGTTGATATTCTGTGCTCTGGTAGTACCGCTCCGGTCGAGCCGGCCAAACCGTGCTGAAATCAGCGTGGCTCTACTACCTACAGGTGAAGTAATACTAGAAGTCTCGGACGGAGGAGCAGGCTCGGACGGAAGAAAGTAACGGGAACATCGGTTCCCACACAGTTGGGGGCTACTTACGACCATGTAGGTGGCCCGAGGAACGTCGGGGTTCCAGGGTTTTCCTTGCTAGGGTGCACCTGGTTCCCCGGCTTTCAGTACCCGAGACGGCGTGCGGTTTTAATCGGTTCGAGTCCGATATACCATCACGAGGTTGGTATACAATGGGATTTCTGCATTTAACTGTGTTTATATCGTGCAGGTCGTCTGGACGCGCAGTACATCGGGGACATGTCGGTGTGTCGCGCTCGCCACAGCCGCGTGGGCTTCGGTCCAGCCTCGGCCCTGGCCTTCCCCACTTCTTATGATTGCGTCAACGATCTACCTAAAAGTGAGTATTCTCTATACATCTATACAAATAAATAAAATGAACATACATACATACATAGCTGGTCAAAATCATAACCCTCCTTTGGCTTTGCCGTAGTCGGGTAAAAATTGGAGTGTCTGTTTGTAATATTAAAATAACCGCTTTTTAATAAATGTATATGTATGTATACACAGTACAGGTACCAAAACAACATTTAAAAAATAAGTGTCCGTCTGTCGATCTATCTGTCTGTTTGTTCTCGGTAAACTCTGGAACGGCTGGACCAATTTTGACGGGACTTTCACTGGCAGCTGATGATTTGAGGAGTGACTTAGGCTACTTTTTTTACTAGTTTTGTTCCGCGACGTTTCGCGCGTGGTACGACAATAACTGCGGGTAACACCGCGGGGTTCATTGGGCCTTTGGTCTCGCACTCACCAACTCCACACGCCAGCACTGCTGCTGACATGTTACGTAGATGTTCTGTGCGGGGGTAGTACCGCCCCGCGAGAGCCGGACCTACCGTTCTTAGATCAGCGTAGCTCTACTACCTTTTTGTTATCTATATAAATAAATAAATAAATATTTCGGACATCTAACACACAACGCCATCTAGTCCCAAACTAAGCAGAGCTTGTATTATGGGTACTAGACAACTGATATGAATACTTATATACTTTTCTTTTATAAATAGGCTAAATAAATAATAAGTGTGTTCATCAGTAGTCTGATTACAAGCTCTGCTTAGGATCACACGGCCCTGTGTGAGTTTGTCTAGTTACGTCATGTGTTTACCTTTCAGATGCTGAACTACCGGAACTAGGGAAGTACGTTGAAGGGCGGACCTCTAATGACTGGTCGGAACCAGTGGTCGTTAGGATGGCGATAGGTCAAGCTGGCAAAAATGATGGCATGCAAGTAAGTAATTAGACTAATTAGATAAACCATGGGACAATATCAAAATCAAATACTGTTAAACAGTGACGTCACAAGTGTGTATCTATACAAATAAATAAAATTGGAACGCTGTTTGTAATATTAAAATAACCGCTTTTTACTAAATGCATATGTATGTATACACGATACATATACCAAAAATGTAGTTCAAATTTTTTTGGCAGTCTGTCTGTCTGTTTCTTCTGGGTAATCTCTGGAACGGCTGGACGAATTTTGACGGGACTTTCACAGGCAGGTAGCTGATGATCCAGGAAGTAACTTAGGCTACTTATTTTAGACTAACTTTGTCCCGCGGCGTTACTCGCGGTACGACAATAAACGCGGGTAACACCGCGGGGTTCAGCTAGTTTAGTATATTTTTCATACAAAGATATCGTTTGACAATCACTTTTAATTTAACATTAATGAATCTAGCTGCTCGGTTCCAAAATGTCACAAATAACAGACTTGCTATAGTCTCAAGTTGTCTCAATTTAAAAGTTAAAAGGTATTTTTTTATGTGTGAGAGACTCAATTAGTAATTATCGCATTTTTTTTTTAAATAATGTCTTTTGCGTTTGTGAAAATTGTCTGGATTTTAAAAGAGACAGTGAGTGATCCTTGAGTTTGTTTCGTCCTTTCTTCTCAGGGCTAGTCCAGTTAGGAAAGGCCGAACTCATCTGCTCAAAAAAAGTTTAACTTGCAAAAGTGTTTAAGTAACCTAATTGCAGAATAAATGATTTCATTTCATTTCATTATATAGTGCGTATTTAAACCCAGAAGATATTAAATAAGATGAGAAAATTAAGATAGGGAAATTCAAACTTACAAAACGCGTCACTATTGGTCGAAACGAAATGTGACGTCGATGGTCACTTCATCGAAATTATCGGCGTCGAAATTCCTACTGTGTTAGTAGTGTTTGTGAGAAGAATTTACTTCCTTTTTTGTTTTTATAGCAATTAAATCTGTAAATAAGTATAAATAGTCCAAGTCATGGTATCCTTGTCGCACTTACGTCTGCGCGTAAGACTTTTTTATCGCACTTATTTACAGACTTCATTACTGTTTAAGAACTGTTTATAACCGGCAAAATCGTCTAGCGATTTGCAGATATTACTGAAATTACGTAATAAGTATGTGATGTAAATTTCATATTGCCTAAATAATATTTTTGGGAATTTAAAAAAGTACTTTTAAATGTCTGGCTATACTTAATAACCGACAAAAACGTCTTGGATTTTTTTTGTGAATTCTATAAATAATAAGTTAAAAGATAAAAAGAGTTTCCTAAAACATATTTTTTGAAGTTTTTTTTGCGAATGACACATGCTGCGCGGTAGCGCTAACTCGCTAAAAGACTCCCAGGACTGGATACGCCAAATCACGAAATTGTAACTTTTCGCAATTTCAGCTTGCCTAAAGAAAATAAATAATAATAATAATAAATAAATAGTTCGGACATCTAACACACAACGCCATCTAGTCCCAAACTAAGCAGAGCTTGTATTATGTGGACTAGACAACTGATATGATTACTTATATACTTTTTTTTTGTAAATACATACATAATATACATAGAAAATACCCAAACTCCGAAACAAAGATTTGCAGATCATACAAACATTCGGTCCGACCCGGGAATCGAACCCGAGACCTCAAGAACAGCAGTCGCGTATGCTACCACTGCGCCACCGAGGCAGTTAATTCTTCATCGACTCTCCGTCCAAAAGTAACTGAGACACTGAACAGTAAACAAACACGATATGACAATGACGTCATTGGTAGTTTCCAAAAGCGCGCGCAAAATGACGGCGTTTGATCAAATTTAGTCAGTGTATTTAAATTTCACTTTGAAAATTACTTTGACTATGATCTACAAATATTTGTTTCGGAGTTTGGGTGTGTTCTATCTATAATATGTATGTGTTTACAAAAAAAAAAGTATATATGTATTTGTATCAGTTGTCTAGTACCCATAACACAAGCTCTGCTTAGCTTGGGACTAGATGGCGTTGTGTGTTTAGATGTCCGATATATTTATTTATTTATTTTATTTACTATTTTTAAGCCTATTTTTTTTCTATGTTATAGAGACGTAAATGATCAGATTAAAAAAATATTAAGCTGTTGTTAGTATATTAACAACTAGCTGAACCCCGCGGTGTTACCCGCGGTTTTTGTTGTATCGCGAGTAACGCCGCGGGACAAAGTTAGTCCTAAAGAAGTAGCCTAAGTTACTCCCCGGATCATCAGCTACCTGCCAGTGAAAGTCCCGTCAAAATCGGTCCAGCGGTTCCAGAGATTACCCGGAACAAACAGACAGACAGACAGACAGACCGACAGACAGACAGACAAAAATTTTTTAACTACATTTTTGGCATATGTACCGTGTATACATACATATGAATTTAGTAAAAAGCGATTATTTTAATATTACAAACAGACACTCCAATTTTATTTATTTGTATAGATTATTTTTACGGGAATTAACGCGATCACTTATTAAAAGGTATTACATACCTCTGATTTGTACATGTACAAAACAAATCTCTACCTATGTTCTCTACTAAACAGTCTATATATCTACTCCAGGAAATGCTGAAACACCACCTGGAGACCCTTCTGGACCATTCCACCTTCACGGATGTGGGGGAGGACGTTTGCCCTCAGCTGGTCGTGTCTCATGACCCTCGACAGCGCCTGTCTATGTTACACGAATTCTTGGAGCATTCGAAGAAAGCCAATTGTAATAACAGGGTAAGTGAGTGTCTGATGGAAAGCATTAGTAGAATCAAAGATTTCAAAATTTCAAAGGTCACTAGACACCTGTGAGCTTCAGCTAAAAATCAGCGCTACGGTCTCCCTTGGAGCCTTTTGGACGCACTGACCTTTTGTGTTATATGTTGTAGTTTAAGTTTTGATCTGTTTTTATGTTACTTTTATTATTATTATTTTTTTGTTGAAGCTTGTAAAATGTGTGTGTCCAATAAATGTTTCATTCATTAATTCATTCATTCATTCATTCATTATATTCTTTTTAGACTCTGCTTGAAAGACCCGGGATCATAGTGGGAGGGAAACACTTGCGCTGTTAATAAATGAATGAAAGAATGAATGAATGAATTAAACTCAGCGCTCTACCGTGTAAGAGCCACGCTTCACAGAAGACCGATGTGAAACAGCGCTTGCGCTGTGTTTCACCGAGTGAGTGAGGATACCGGAGGCCATACCCCAACCCCTTCCCCCATGCTCCTCCCCATCCCCCAAAGGTCGGTAACCCACTTGTGACGCCTCTGGTGTTGCGGGTGTCCATATGCGGCGGTAATCGCCTACCATCAAGCGATACGTCTGCTCGTTTGCGGCCTATTTCATAAAAACAAACTGCCTCGGTAGCGCAGTGGTAACGAATGCGATTGCTGTGCTTGAGGTCTCGGGTTCGATTCGCAGGTAGAACCAAATGTTTGTATGATCTGCAAATATTTGTTTCGGAGTTTGGGTGTTTTCTATGTATAATATGTATGTATTTACAAAAAAAAAGTCTGTATGTATTTATATCAGTTGTCTAGTACCCATAACACAAGCTCTGCTTAGCTTGGGACTAGATTACTGTACCACTGAAGCAGTCAATTAATAAATAAAATAATTTATTCGTATATTATTGTATACTAGCAGACCCACGCAACCTCGTTTGCCTCCTCCTATTGCCCGTCGCGTGATAATTTTCCCCTGTTTTTGAAACATTTTTCATTGGTGATCCGCTCCTATTAGTAGTAGCGTGATGATATATACCCTATAGCCTTCCTCGATAAATGGACTATCCAACACCGAGAGAATTTTTCAAATCGGACCAGCGGTTCCTGAGATTAGCGTGTTCAAACAAACAAACAAACAAACTCTTCAGCTTTATTTATTAGTATAGATATAATATGTATTAATTTAAACATATTTGTTTTCAGTTTGGTGTGTCAGCGGATTATTGTAACGAGATATGGCGTCTGTGTGATGCGCTGTGGGGACAGGACTTGGAAAATGATGGTAAGCGCCTATCTATACTGGTATTTTAAAACGAAAGAGTTTGTTTGTTTTGTTAACCACACTAATTTCAGGAACTACTGGTTCGAATAAGGTAGATGACTGTATCTATATATATAAAAGAGGAAGGTGACTGACTGTCCATGGGCGGCGGTAATCACTTACCATCAGGTGATACGTCTGCTCGTTTGCCCCCTATTTAAATAAAATAAATAAATGACTGACATACCCAGAGATCAACGCACAGCCTGAACCTAGAAGCCTGAAATTTTGCATGTAGGTTCTTTATATAACGTAAGTGAACACTAAGAAAGGAATTTTTAAAAATTGCACCCCTAAGGTCGTAAATCAGGGGATGAAAGTCTGTGTGAGCGAAGCTGCGTGCAAAAGCTAGTCGTAAATAAATATCATTGTCTCCTTCATTAAAAAGAATATTACAAAACATCTCGGCAAATATAATTCATTTCTATAACATATTTTAATCAAATAAAGTAGTATAGAATAGAGACAGACATAGAAATAGAGTAGTGTTAAACAGTGACGTCACAAGTGTGTATTTAGTGCATTTTCCATATAAAGTTATCGTTTTGAAAGATTATAAAAAGTAACTAATTTAACGAAGAAGTCATCTACCGTACTGAAACTTTATTTTAGTGTTGCATGGGAATTGATTGAGGAAGGCTATAAGTTTATCACGCTAAACTAATAAGGACCCGAGCATTATTGACATTTTTGGCAGTTAATTGTATTTATCAGTTACTAGCTGACTTTGCTAACTTCTATTCGTGGGAGAGCCATTCTTCGGCATAAATGAACAGGCTCGACCGGAGTGATATCACGGTCTCACAGAAAACCGGTATGAATCAGCCACAGCGCTTTCACCGTAGTATGGCTACGCTGATTTCAGCATGGTTGGTCCGGCTCTCGCGGGGCGGTACTACCCCCCCACAGAACCAGTGTTTCGTTGGTGAGTGCGAGACCGGAGGCCCAATGATGCAGAAGCATCACTAGCCCGCCATGGTGTGGGTCACCATGCTGCATTGTTGCATTGTCTGCACGAGCAGTACGGTGACCACCGTCTTGGATTCTGCTTATGCTTTACATCAGGCAGAATAGAGTCATTTTGGCAGGGCCAAACATAAAAAAAACTACTAACAGTGTTGCCACTTAAAAAATAACTACGGCAGTCGGTGCTAAACACAACATCTCCGTTCCTTCTTAGTTAATCATATAAAGGAATTGCACATTGGCAGCGTTGGAAACTGATCTTTATTTCTTTACAATTAGAGTTTATATTTATTTGTCTATGCGATGTTAAACATCTGTTCCCTTTGTTTTTACCACAGGTGTACCCGGCACAGATCCCTTGACAGTCGTGAACAGACATAAGAAACTCCTGAAATGGCTGAAGACGGCCGTGGCTGGCGTTACAGACCAGGAACTGTCTCAACCACAACCCGTAGAAGACATGGATGGTAAGAATTCATCACAGAAGACTAATATATAGTGACGTCATGTTGTCGTGTTTCATTATGAAAAGCTGGGTACTCACTGAGCAGTGTAGCACGTAACGTATCAGATACAGTATCAAGTGAGTACGTAGGCACGAGCCCGCTGCGAGCCGCTCGCGCGTGGAGCGCTGTAAGCTCGCAGTGACCCGCCGAGTGGCGGTTTCGCTGCGAACACAAAGGCGGCTCGCAGTGTGCTCGTGGACGGCGTCACAACCGCTTGTGTAGTGAGTACGTACGCGCGAGCTTCAAACGAACTTACGTATTCAATTATTCATTATGGAGTGGACTGAAGAAAAATTAATTAGATACTCAAAATCTGTACTCGACATACGAGTGAAATTCTTGAAATGTCCACTAATCTCTTGAGACTTCATATCCATTACTAAATTGTTAGAACGATTTCTATCTTTGAAAATCGACGTGGGCTTTTATAATTATCTAAAATATTATACATGAATATGAACGCAGCACTAGCCACTATTTGAGATTGAGACATGTTGTCGGCGAGACGTCGTTGCGAGCACTGCGGATCCGGCAGCTCGTAGCTAGATACGCGGAGGACCGTGGACGAGCCGTACCCACTTGCAGGTTGATACCGTATCTGATACGTTACGTGCTACACTGCTAAGTGAGTACCCAGCTATACAAGATGCAGAAGCATATCAATAGTAGCCATGATTTAAACTGCCTCGGTGGCGCAGTGGTAGCGTTCGCGACTGCTGTGCTTGAGGTCTTGGGTTCCATTCCCGGGTATACCAAATAATGATGTGCAAATATTTGTTTTGGAGGGCTGTTTTCTATGTATAATATGTACAAAGTATACAGTGTATTTTATATCAGTTGTCTAGTACCCATGGCGTTGTGTGTTAGATGTCAGAAATATATTTTATTTTATTATGTCTGTACGAGCAATGAGTATGGTGACCACCACTCTTGGATTATGCTCATGCTTTCCATCAGGCAGTGGAGAGTCATTTTGGCAGCTAAAATATGAAAAAAACACGAAATCATGCATCACAGTATAGAAGCTCTCGAGTCAATTAGGATATATTATATCTGTGTTGTTATGTGAATGTGTATTTTTATTATTATATATTACATATTTATGTTTGTTTATACAGATTCAGACGGCCACAGCGCTCAGATATGGACCCTGATGGTTGGAGGAAGAATGCTGGAGGCTTGCAAACTGGCGATGGAGCATGGAGACCTTAATATGGCAACACTGTTAGCGCAAGCTGCAGGTAACACATATTTACACTAAATATTATTCAGAATTATATATTATACTAGCTGCACCCCGCGGTGTTACCCGCGGTTATTGTCGTACCGCGAGTAACGCCGCGGGACAACGTCAGTCTAAAAAAAAGTAGACTAAGTTACTCCCTGAATCATCAGCTACCTGCCAGTCAAAGTCCCGTCACTAAATGCATAAAAAATTATTACGGGGCTTACATAAAAAAAAAAATAATTCACAACCAGACAGCGTTGATATAAGGAGTTAACTTAAGATTTTTTTTTAAAGACTAGCTTTGTCAAAAGGAACTGTCTGTTATGCTTTCGCGGTTAAACCGCTGTAACGTTTTTAATTAAATTTGTGATTAAGATTCTTTAACGAGATAACCCGACATACACTCAGACGGAGACGCGTGTAAAATCTTGTTTTTAAATAAATTTCGTTTCCCAGGTGATCCTACATTCCGAGCGCTGGTCTCCCGCCAGCTGTCCCTATGGAGGGAGTGTGGTGCTGAGACCCATATATCATCATACCGCTGGGCAACCCTGCAGCTCATCGCTGGGCAAAGCACGCCCAGAGACAAGCTAGTGGACATCGATTGGCTGAGAGCATTGCACGCCACTGCGAGGTAGGGCTGTGAATCTAATACGCCACTAGTGTTGCATGGGCGGCGGTAATCGCTCGTTTGCCCATCTATTCCAAAAAAAAGTAGAAAGAGCAGTCAGTATCACGCTAAGACCAATAGGAGTCGATCATTATTCAGTCAGCTAGTAATGGAGATTTTATTATTTTCAGATACCTATGTCCTCACATACCGTCTCTAGAACAGGTGATGAGAAAATACGAGAATTTCTTCACCACCGGTGATGACCGAGATGATGAGATTGATTTAGCTGTTGTCAAAAATAATGAAATGGATATGAAACTCCCTCTGCCACCATACAACAATGAATATGATGTTTCAATTGATTATGTAAGTATAAATATTACTAGATTAAGAATTATAGTCTATTCGTTTAGATGGTGTCCGTACAATCGCAGGCAATTGTGGTTATTGTTCTGAAATATGAATAAAATAATTAATACAAGTTATGTGCTTGTCTAGGTAGTAAAGACAAATTACTTGAAAAATAAATACACCTATCTTCCTAGTGTTTATTAAAACATATTCAGTTTAAACGTTAAGTCAATAAACACAACTATGCACTATACTGCTTCAGCGGAAACTGACAAATTATACTTACTTGTGGGTGTACGCCGCAGGCGGCTCCTTCGATTTTCCTTTATCAAAAAACCGCAAGTGGAACGGCGGCATGCAAAGCGACCGTATCTAAGCGAATGGGCTATAAGGTCATCACTCCTATTCATCGGACACAATTCATGCATATTATAATATAATATAATGTTTTTTTAACAACAGGATGGTGTAAAACGTCGCGTGTTAGACCTCCGCTACGAGTTGTTGCGAGCGAAGGCGTTCAACGACCGGCCCAAGCTGAGACCCGCCTCGTACACGCCCGACCCTCTCGACTATAGTTTAGCGTGAGTATTATCATTTTAAATATAATTCATTTTTCGCATGTGGCGACTTCCAGATACAACACAGCAGAAACATACTACAGCGCCATTTACTGAAGATATACCGAACTAAGGAGTAACGAACTACCGAGCAATTACTAATCCTGAATCGCGATATAGAAATTCTCCGTTGAAATGTCCATTGTACTTGAAATCGGTTCAATGGTGTGACCGGAAAAGCGTAACATACAGACGAAGTTACATTCGAATTTCAACAAGTAAATTAAATTTAAGTGTATGTTTGTTGAAATGCATGGGCGGTTCGACCGGAGTGATACCACGGCCTCACAGAAAACCGGTATCAAATAGCCACAGCCTTGTGTTAAATCGGTGAGTGAGGATACTGGAGCATAATGGCCCGCCAGGCATGATCACCTCGCCTGGTCGGAGGACCTTCCCTTCGTGTTGGAGAGACACGACACCCGTTCCTCAACACATCCATGTGATCATGATCTAAAGACTTACATCTACTTTCAGATTCCTCCTAGGAGCATGGTTCGGTTCTCCATCAATCGAGAGCATCGTCGGAGTAGCAGACCAGCTCGAAGCGGCCGGAGCCTGGCATCTCGCTGTACAAGCTCTGCAGTACCACCCCAATGATAAAGCGTAAGCATTTACTCGGATATTAGAGGTTAGAGGCGCTCAGAGGCCAGTTGCACTCGGTAATTACAAATAATCACCGAGGGTAAGCAACGATAGCGCGGTCAGTACCTAGATGGGTGACCACTGGTGGTATGATACCATGTCACGTTAAGCAGTCGGTCCCGGCTGTTATCGTATGAACAGTCGTGAAGTTTAGTCGGAGGCCTTTGCGCGGCTTAAAAACATCCAACGGCAAGATTACTTAGCCACAACGTTGTGTTGCCAGTCCCCAACACGCACTCGGCCAGTGTGAGGACATATCGCCTTAACCCTCTCTTGAGAGGAGACCCGAGCCTAGCAGTGGGACGTTATGGGTTGTTGATGATAAGAGGTCACGGGTTCGATTCTTGCTACGTTTTAACATGTCTATTTCCATTGATGCCTTTTTAACTGACTTCAAATAAGGAGGTTCTTAATTCGACTGTATTTTTTTGATGGTTTTTCCCTCACAACTTTCGACTGAGTGAAGTCGTTTTCTTTTCCTTAAAATCTTTATTTTTAGCTATATGACCCGGCTTTGCTCGGTATTTTCTTTTCTAAAAATTAATCTTAGACAGATCGATTTATCGCCCGCAAATTCCCCTGCATATTAAATTTCAAGAAAATCGTTCGAGCCGTTTCCAAGTTTCGGAATATATATACAAGAATTTCTCGTTTAAAGATACATGTACCTAAAATGTATCAACAGCGTAAATCTGAGTAAATATACAGATTTAGTTTAATGATGGCAAGCATGGCCCATTGATGCAGAAGCATCACTAGGCCGCCACTCATTCCGAATGCATTGTTGCATTCGGAATGAGTATGGTGACCACCACTCTTGGATTCTGCTTATACTTTCCATCAGGCAGAATAAGAGTCATTTTGGCAAGTGTATTATCCTAGAGTGGTGGTCACTGTACTCATTGCTCGTGCAGACAATGCAACAATGCAGCATGGTGACCCACACCATGGCGGGCTAGTGATGCTTCTGCATCATTGTACCTCCGGTCTCGCACTCACCAACGAAACACGACACCACGAACGCTGTCACTTTAGGTTAGTCTTCTGAGATAGGGTAGGGGTCTTCTGGTCTAGCCGCACCTACCGTAAATAAATCAGTGTGACTACTACCTTGATCAAAATTTATTTTTAAGGATAGGCCTACCTTCTTTATTTATTAATAGAATGGTTCTTCCAGCCGTGGGCAGCTGATCCGTGGCGTGATCTCTCGCCATGCCCCAGCTCGTGTGGAAGGCGTTCAAGCTCAGAAAGCGCTGCAGCTGCTGCAAGCGCTGAACGTTCCACGTCAATGGGTGCTGCTGGCTCAAGCGCATCGAGCTAAATACGAGGTTTGCATAATTCTTTAGTTACAGCTAATTAATTTCATTTACGAATTGTTGAGTGTCATATTTTAATGTTTCTAAATTCAAAAAATGTTTGTTTTGTTGTTGTTGTTGTTTATAACTTGAATGACATAAACCTTCTTCTAATGAAGTCGGGCAAAAAAAATTGGTTGCCTGTAAAGTCGGTATACGGGCGAAAGTTTTACGTGACAACGACTTTGAGTGGTAAAATAATTTTAATGTGAATATTCATTCGTATAGTAGGAAGAAGGATGAAATAATAGTCGCTCTGTCTCTCTCGCTCTTAGGCGGGCTAACTATGCTCGAGTGGAAGGGACGCGTGCCTTTCACTTTTTATGTCTGTCTCTCTCGCTCTTAGGCGGGCTAACCATGCCCGAGTGGAAGGGACGCGTGCCTCTCACTCGCTCTCATTGTGAGCACATAACGTGAGCGGAGCGTAACGCAGTTTCTTGAAGTGTCACCCGGCAAACCAATTTATAAGACGTTGTCACGTCAAAAAGAAACAGAAATTAAAAAAATACTTTACTATTTGAGATAAAACTACAGTTTTAAAAATCATTTGACTATTAAATGTTTTACTTTGTTTTATTCACTTTGATTTTCAATATTTATATTTTCGTGAAGATGGTAACCGCTTACCATCAGAATGTATATTAATCTGTGAACACGTTTACAGCACTTGCCGCAGCTAGAAGCTGAATATTTAGTTGGAGCCTTGCAATGGAACGCAGCACACAAAGTACTGTTAGAAGAGTTACTTCCCGAAGCTGTATTATCAGGTAATTTAATCGCTATACTAACGTGGCGACGCATCGCCACACTGTATGCGTGTAACAGGCAACGCTTCATCACGTTTTAACAATACTTCTTTCTTCTGTATAAGTTCTTAACTTACTGTTTCCCAAGATACAAGCTTGGGCCTAGTTTGGGAATCAGTACTAGTACATACACTATCTTAGTTATGTTATCGATGTTCCTACTATTAAGACAGTATCTTGTAATTTTTAGAATCAAATAAACATTTTTATTATTAACTAGCTGAACCCCGCGGTGTTACCCGCGGTTATTGTTGTACCGCGAGTGACGCCGCGCGACAAAGTTAGTCTAAAAAAAGTAGCCTAAGTTACTCCCCGGATCATCAGCTACCTGCCAGTGAAAGTCCCGTGAAAATCCGTCCAGCCGTTCCAGAGATTACCCGGAACAAACAGACAGACAGACAGACAGACAGACCGACAGACAGACAGACAAAAATTTTTTCAACTACATTTTTGGTGTATGTACCGTGTATACATACATGTGCATTTAGTATAAAGCGGTTATTTTAATATTACAAACAGACACTCCAATTTTATTTATTTGTATAGATTCGGTTGGATTTTTTTATACTTAACGTAAACGCGTTAGGATCGGTCTCTACTCTCTGTCCTATTTATTTATTTATTTAAAACTTATTGCACGTGACGTAAAAAGGCGGACTTAATGCCGTGAGAAATTCTCTCCCAGACAACCTTCAGGTGATGTAGAAGTAGGATGTGGTAGGTTCAACATCATACTTTTCCTACCTGTCCACTCTGTTTTTCCTTTTGACTACTCCCGCAATAAGAATATAATACACCATTGTGTCGCGGGAGACTATACAAACATACATGAAACGGTCACAAAGAAGACACAGAACAATTTGTAAATCACACAATGTGTTGTCCCATGTGGGATTCCACAACACTTGGTGCAGTAGAAAGTGGCTTGTCACTTAAACCACTAAGCCAATCGTACAGTCAAATGTGCTTGTAACATCTAATGTGGCGTGGCGACGCGTCATCATACTTAAAGAAAACCTTTGAAAACATCTGAACAAGTTCTTAATATATAATGTAACGCCGCGCGACAAAGTTAGTCTAAAAAAAGTAGCCTAAGTTACTCCCCGGATCATCAGCTACCTGCCAGTGAAAGTCCCGTGAAAATCCGTCCAGCCGTTCCAGAGATTACCCGGAACAAACAGACAGACAGACAGACAGACAAAATTTTTTTTAACTACATTTTTGGTATACGTATCGAGTATACATACATATGCATTAAGTAAAAAGCGGTTATTTCAATATTACAAACAGACACTCCAATTTTATTTATTTGTATAGATGTACATCTACACAAATATATAAAACTAGTTGAGCCCCGCGGTGTTACCCGCGGTGTAAATAAATAAAAATAAACTATGAAGAAAGTATCCTATGTCCGTCTCCTGGTTCTAAGCTACCTCCCCACCAATTTTCAGCCAAATCGGTTCAGCCGTTCTTGAGTTATAAATAGTGTAACTAACACGACTTTCTTTTATATTATAATAAAGATGAAAGTGTCTGTTTCTAAAGTCAAATTAACAGCTTTACACTAAATGCAGATGTAAGTAAATACGGTATTTACATTTAAAAATTTGTTTCTTTTGTCTCTGTCTATACCGGCTAATATCAGGAACGACTTTACCGATTTTGACCGAACTTTCACTGATAGGTAGCTAATGATTTAAGGAGTAACTTAGGCTACTTTTTATAAACTAGGTTCGCCCCGCAACGTTACCCGCTATTGAAATAAAAATCAAAGTCTTAAATCAAATTTTTTTCAGACGACCTGCAAAGTATATCGTCGCTACTAGAACGCATGAACGAGGCAGCATCCCGGCATGAGATCAGTGGATGGGAGAGCGGAGGTCAGGCGCTGTATCTTTATCTCCATGTTTGTGATGAGGTAAGCAGGAATATCCGATATAACAGACTCCAAAAAGGAGGAGGTTATCAATTCGACAGACGACGAATTTTTACTTCATGATTGTTATATCCCATAACTTTCGACTGGGTGAACCGATTTTGTTTGTTTGTAAATAATTATTTTTATAGTCTGTGCCAAAATAAATATTTTTCATTCATTCATTCATTCATTCCTTTTGATGATATTTTTGTTAATTGAAGTCTAGTGCTTCTCGTGTGGATCTATTTCAATTTGGTGCAGTTCTTGAAGTTAGATCGTACAAGTATCCGATACTGACGAAAAGTAGCGTAGTTTCTCAGCATGTGTGTGCGTTAACGCTTGTGTTTACTTGAAACTAAGCTACTTTTTTTGCTTCAACAAGAACAAGGCTGTGCGTTATCTACCTTTATTTGATCTGAGTTCTACATAAAGCACAACAAAAACATACTACAGTGCCATCTAGTATATAACTGCCTCGGTGGCGCAGTGGTAGCGTATGCGACTGCTTTGCTTGGTCGGGTTCGATTCCCGGGTCGGACCAAATGTTTCTATGATCTGCAAATATTTGTTTCGAAGTTTGAGTGTTTTCTTTGTAAAATATTTATGTATTTACAAAAGTATATATTGTTACGTAGAAAGATTATTCGCGAACAACGATCGAGAAAGTTCTCGTCGATCCTCAGTAGCACGGAATAGTGAACTTTACATCGATAACCATAGCGTCGAATATAGATTGATTATTGTACGGTTACTTCTACCAATTTCGACTGCGGGCGCGTCCTTGCTACGGTGAATGACCCCATATGTACGAGAAGTTTCTCGAAAGCGCTAGTAATAAAGGATATAAATACAAAGGACAATGGCAGGTTTGTATGGGACTTTTGTACCGCTTATGACTTCTCATGGTTGAGATTTTTATTATATTTATTAGGTTAGTTATATCATCAACAACTTCAGTTTAAATTACCAGATTTTTAGCTGCTGACATTCAAAAGATATTTCAGTTTTAAATTCACTTAAATCATTCATTTAATCTGTAATGAGATCGTAATCTCTGACAGCTAGCTGTCACAAATGGGTTGTCAAAAAGATATCCCACTACTTACTTTACCATTGTAAACAATGATATCGTTTCGAAAGAGAATGAATGTTGTAACATTGGCAGAAATAGCTGACATTGCAACAAAGAAAGATTGAGAAGGAATATTATGGTGTCCTAATATTACTAGATAATACGTAAAAGATACCTATGTATCTAGCATTTCTCTGAACAAAACCTTGTCTACCATGACCTCTAACACTTGTGTTGTGTTTTCACCATCCTAAACACGAACAGCTACTGTTATGCATGCTAAATATAAAGTCTATGACGAAGATTTTAACCTATTATATCAGTGTGCCACACTGTCCACACAAGGTCTTACAGAATCCTTTTTCATGAATTCGTTTTCTTCGAAATGCTGTTATTTTAAGGATATAAAGGCAGTGATATTTTAAAATATCATTGGTATAAAGCAAATAAAACCATATTTTAATTTCAGTGCTCATTTATTGTAGCATGATGTAGCACCAGTAGCATCAATGCATGTATGTACATTTGGTACATACATGCATTATGATAAACCATGTTAGGTAAACTTATGTTGTACTCTTATGATTATCATAAACCTCCAGTAGGTAGTTATCTAGTGGGACGTAAGCCTCACTTGTTAAGTTGTTTTTGTGCTGCTGTTATCCTTGTAATATACATGGCGAATAATATTGCAGTATTCATGCAAAAGATTAATATTTCTAATTGTATTCATTTATTGTAGACAATTGTATAAACATCCATGCTACTCATCACAAATTAGTGAAAATAATGTATGTTAAGAAAAGAGCTGGTCTAGTTAAACCTTCATGGATGTCCACTTGTATCATAACAGATCCTACACAGCATCGTACGGTTTTTAAACCAACTATAGAATTAGAGCAGAAGCTTAATATTGCATCCCGACGATTCATGTAAGTTATTATAGTCGCTATGAAAACAAAATATGCAGAAGTGCACAAACACTCATTGCCTTCAAGAAATAAGTAAGGGAGCATTATCTAGGAGACATCAATGTCCCTTTAGCAACTTTTCTTTTAGTCAATTACGTACATTGTTTCATTTAAGTAAATAATATTTACTTATTTCACTAGCTAACCCCACAGTATTACCCACGGTTATTGTCGTACTGCGGGTAAAGCTGTGGGGTGAAGCTAGTTTAAAAAAGGGAGCCTAAGTTACTCCTTATACCATCAGCTATCTAGCAGTGAAAGTTCCGTCAAATCGGTTCAGCCGATCCAGAGATTAGTCGGAACAAACAGACAGACAGTCAAAAATTATAAAAATGCATTTAGTAAAAAGCAGTTATTTTAATTTTACAAACAGATACTTCCATTTTATTTATTTACTAGCTGACCCACGCAACCTCGTTTGCGCCTTATATTGCCCGTAGCGTGAAAATTTCCCCCGTTTTTGAAACATTCTTCATTGTTGCTCCGCTCCTATCAGTAGTAGCGTGATGATATATACCCTATAGCCTTCCTCGATAAATGGACTATCCAACACCGAAAGAATTTTTCAAATCGGACCAGCGGTTCCTGAGATTAGCGTGTTCAAACAAACAAACAAACAAACACACAAACAAACTCTTCAGCTTTATATATTAGTATATATAAGATATATTATACATTTAATATACTCTTAACTATCACTTTTTATAACACTTAAAATATTTTAATTTCCTTGTTATGTCTACTCTTCATGTTTGCCTCTGAGCGATAAGGACCACTTGTGACACCACACACTTTTTGTCAGCATACACCACATACTTCATTCATTGATGACAACTGAAAACAATGATAAGATGTTGTAGCAATTAAAACAAATCTGCAGTTACTTTTGAAAATATTTCTGTGTAAAAGTAGGAGTTGCCTTTTCATGCTTCACAATTACATTAATGATCAGATTAAGGTCCTTTTTGCTATCATGGATAAAAGGGTTTACCACTTTTATAATTTTTATAAAGATTGATTTATTTTTAATTTAAATATTTAAACTCTGACTGTTAGTGTTACTATTTACTTTTATTTACATAAAAGCTTTTAAATATTATACCTGCTCATGTTCATAATCAAGCAGTATGTTCAGGTCTGTGTTGTTTAGCAAAAGGTATTGTAGATGACCCACCCCACCCACAAATACCACTAATAATGTTAGGTTTGTGGACACCATAGTTTGTACATTGAATCTCTGGTGAAAGAGATTGGAACTCAAGTTGTGGTAATGGGTTTTTCTCTTCACCAACAATGCAAGGAATGGGAATACAAGTTTCATCCATCCCCGATGTAATCTAAAATAAAATATTTAAATATAAAACACAATATTATACATTATACTTAATTAACATTTTTGTTATTTTACAAAGAAATAAGATTAATCTATACTAATATATAAAGCTGAACAGTTTGTTTGTTTGTTTGTTTGTTTGTTTGAACACGCTAATCTCAGGAACCGCTGGTCCGATTTGAAAAATTCTTTCAGTGTTAGATAGCCCATTTATCGAGGAAGGCTATAGGGTATATATCATCACGCTACTACTGATAGGAGCGGAGCAACAATGAAGAATGTTTCAAAAACGGGGGAAATTTTCACGCTACGGGCAATATAAGACGCAAACGAGGTTGCGTGGGTCAGCTAGTTGTTTATATGTCTGTAAAACTACTTACCTACATGTCCATTATAATTCCACAGTCAATTGTATATTGAATATACACTTTAGAGGTTAGGTTTTCACTCTCGTCTACAACATTGCGTTGTCTGAGACGAATCAAATTAATGTACACCGGATACTGTAAAAAAACGCGCAATAAGCTTTAACTCTTTGAAGCCAAAACAACAAAAATAGTAAACAAGCTATTGATGTTTGTTTACGATTTTCGCATTTCGTCAATAAAATGTTGCCCGGTCAAATCAGATGTATGACATTTGCCCTTATTGGAATCGATTATTCTAGTCGTTACGTAACTTAGAAAATAAAATGAACCTATATCTAAAATAAATTGATTATAATATTTTTTTTTTACTTCATCTTTTAATTAGTACATTAAATATTTTATTAAAAAAATATTGTTTTAAAATGTTAATAACAGAAGTGACCTCATTAATGAATATCGATTTAATTATGATTATGGTTTCTATGTTTTATACATGGCAAGCTTAGAAAATAATGAATACGTTTTGTTGACGTTAACTCAAACGTTTAGTTTAGCATTCATAACATTTTTTAAGAAGAACTTATTTACTCTTTGCAATTAATTAAAAATATGAGAGTTACATAAGAATATTCAGGATGATTCACTTTATAAACAGCGCAAATCTCAAGACCAGCCATCACATGTCATTAGCGGTACAGGATCTGCCATTCTCCTTTCGCGGACCGCATTTCAATGCATTTTGAGTTACAGTGCGATAAATATTGGAGTGTTTCTTATCTCTCTCGGCGATAATTAAGGGTTATTATTCCAAGTGATATTGTTATTTTAATACGTCAGGTTTATTTCTCAAATCTTTCGAACCCGAAAACGAATATGTATTCATATCAGTTGTCTAGTTCTCATATCGCGATACAGATTAAGTAGTTACTCCGTAGTTCGGCGCGTCTACGGTAGATGGCGCTGTTCTATGTTTCTGCTGTGTCTTTATGTATGTGGTGTTTAAATTGTATATTTTTTTTAGATACGAGATCTGGTGAAGGAGGCTGAAGCGGAACCGGACAGGGCGAGTGTACACACGCGACTAGAAGCGTTGCGACCTAAGGTCGCGGCCGCGTGTCGGGCCTTAAGTGGACTACATCCCAAGTGAGTATACTTGCCTTTACAACAACAATCACGGGTAACATCGCAGGGCAAAGTCAGTCTATAAATTCTAACTACCCTATGTTTATAATATCTTTACCTCCTCAGGAGTCCGCGAGGCACAGCGGCTCGAACAGAGATGGGGGCCCGCCTGGTGCAGCTGTCGCTGTCGGCCGGCGAGCCGCCCGCGCACTCCGCCGCGCTCCTGCGAGCCCTGCGCCTGCCGCCCGACACCACGCCCCTCGCACACCACAAGGTACCCCCTCGCACCTACCCACACCCGCACTACTGCGCCTGCCGCCCGACACCACGCCCCTCGCACACCACAAGGTACCCCCTCGCACCTACCCACACCCGCACTACTGCGCCTGCCGCCCGACACCACGCCCCTCGCACACCACAAGGTACCCCCTCGCACCTACCCACACCCGCACTACTGCGCCTGCCGCCCGACACCACGCCCCTCGCACACCACAAGGTACCCCCTCGCACCTACCCACACCCGCACTACTGCGCCTGCCGCCCGACACCACGCCCCTCGCACACCACAAGGTACCCCCTCGCACCTACCCACACCCGCACTACTGCGCCTGCCGCCCGACACCACGCCCCTCGCACCTACCCACACCCGCATTACTGCGCCTGCCGCCCGACACCACGCCCCTCGCACACCACAAGGTACCCCCTCGCACCTACCCACACCCGCACTACTGCGCCTGCCGCCCGACACCACGCCCCTCGCACCTACCCACACCCGCATTACTGCGCCTGCCGCCCGACACCACGCCCCTCGCACACCACAAGGTACCCCCTCGCACCTACCCACACCCGCACTACTGCGCCTGCCGCCCGACACCACGCCCCTCGCACACCACAAGGTACCCCCTCGCACCTACCCACACCCGCACTACTGCGCCTGCCGCCCGACACCACGCCCCTCGCACACCACAAGGTACCCCCTCGCACCTACCCACACCCGCACTACTGCGCCTGCCGCCCGACACCACGCCCCTCGCACACCACAAGGTACCCCCTCGCACCTACCCACACCCGCACTACTGCGCCTGCCGCCCGACACCACGCCCCTCGCACACCACAAGGTACCCCCTCGCACCTACCCACACCCGCACTACTGCGCCTGCCGCCCGACACCACGCCCCTCGCACCTAACTACACCCTCACTGTACACTCACTCACTACACACATATTTCTAAATTTTCTCGGGTTCGATTCCCGGGTATCTCTTTAGTTTGTTTAGTTTGTCACAAAATGCCGTTGACTTTAGATGGAAGTAATATTAAATTTGTTTTTTCAAGTTTAATTTACTTTTAATTTCTTCTCTTACAGATAAGCACACTATTAGCAGAAAGAGCCAGCACTCCACCCACAATCTGTGCTAATTGAGAAGAGAAGAGTAAGAAGAAATAAAATAATTTATAGTTAGTAAAGTACCAACAAGAAGAGACATAGTCATGGAGGGTAGAAATTTCGCTATCGAGTTTATCAAAGTGTACAACGCCATCTATCGAGTAGTAGGGTAAACTTTGTACCTATGTATTATAAAATATACCTCTTAACTTAGTAAATATTGTGAATAAAGGAGGATTTTTAAACAATTAAATAAAAGATGTAAAACTAATAGGTCAAGATATGATTACAAAAGCGCTAGAGTTGGCATATTTTGCTATCGAGGTTTAGAAATGAATGACACCATCTGTAGAATATTCGGTCAAACTTGCCTCTGTGAATATAGCCGGACATTTTTATCACACTATCACACTAATATATAAAGCCGATAGTTTGTGAGTGTGTATGTTTGTTACTTCTTCACGCAAAACTACTGAACGGATTTAAATGAAACTTTGCAGTAATATAGCTTATACATCAGAATAACACATAGGCTACTATTTGCAGCGATAACCGACATACACGCGGGCGGAGCCGCTGGCAACAACTAGTAGGAAATAATTTGAAAAATAAAATGTCCCACAATTTGTGGATTACTTCAATATATGACTCTGATAGCGCTGGTATAACGCATAAAATATGAATCGAATTTAGCAGTTAGAACAAGTAAATGCCAAATTAAAATTAAATTAAATAAAATTCAAATAAAAACAAATTTTGTTTTATAAATTTGACAAGGGAAATACAATTATAAACTTAATGAACGTCGCCATATTGTGAAAATGTTGTGTTAGGTACGAGTAATACACATCTTACACACGCCAGTCTCATCCCAAATCAGTGGTCCTTACTGCTAGTCCGGAGGTGGGTCAGGCCAGGACAAATATTGTGTGATGATAATTCACGTGTGTTACTGTTATTTCGATCTATTGGGCGTTAAATTAAATAACTCGCATCTCCCTCTTTCAAGACTATCAGTGTACATAAAGTTATTTGAGGCTTACTTTTGAGCGTAAATATAAATCATTTAGGTTTTCCAAAAGGGGGTTCTATGCGTAAAAACCCCCCGGAGTTCCCCGAGAAAACCCTATAAGGATCTGTGTGAAAACCCCCTTAAGTTTCGTGAGAAAACCCCCCACGGTTGTTTCTGTTATAATAACAGTAAATTAGTGTTAATAGAATTAAATTTGTATGTATTAAGCGAGAATTAAATAACCCGGATTGTAGTGACACTACATCTTTAATATCGTTCCTCCTCTCTAGATATCGAATGCTGTCGTCACATACTCCACGCTGTCCACACGGGTTGGTATAAAGTTTGTGTCAAGTGTTCCTGCTCTCTGCAGTCCTGTTGTCCTGGTAGTAAGCTCCCTCAGTCGGCTCTTACGACACCCACGGGGTGAATAGGGGTGGTACTTCTTACTCTTGTTCGTATTCTAATTATAATAACGGTTATTCACCCATAGACTGGTATAGCTAGGGTTGCTTAACTCAATTGTATGCGTTCGTACCTATTGTTGTTGTAGTTGCCTCGTTGGTCTAGCGGTTGGCATGTGCGACCAAATGTATGTATGATCTGCAAATATTTGTTTCGGAGTTTGGGTGTTTTCTATGTATAATATGTATGTATTTACAAAAAAAGTATATATGTATTTATATCAGTTGTCTAGTACCAATAACACAAGCTCTGCTTAGCTTGGGACTAGATGGGCTCTGTGTGATAGATGTCCGAAAATATTTATTTATTATTGAGTTTTTATTTGTGAAATTGTCTACAAAATTCTCAACTCAGCTTCGTTATTTCCAAATCTTGTGTACTAGTATTTTTGTATGTTAATGGGGTGGGATGTTATGTACAAAATTTTGAATAATTCACGCCTTCCCCCTAAACGATAAGTGTAGTAGTAATTTAATTATAAAAACCCCCAGGAAAAGTAAGATTTACTGTACAAAACTTTGTATAACCCCCTCTTTAAAACGCTTAATGGAAATGTTTTTTTATTCTAATAACTCCCAACAAACATTGGATAATCTGTACAAAAAAATTGAATAACAGATACAGTAGTATTTTTTAAATGTCAATAACCCCCTATAATGTCATATAATAGGACGGTAGTATAAAAAGAAGTCGGTTATGTCCAAGAACATGGGGGTTTTCATAAAATGGGTTTGTAATTATCCCTTTAAGTAAATATTTAGAAATTAAAAATGGCAACGTTAATAGAAAACGAACAAATGTATTTAAATGACGTCTCTCAACGCTAAGACCCGTGGTCAAAACAGGATATTAGCGAATAAAAGAGGTTAGCGTTTGTTCAAAGAGAATCGAAGCGGACACTTACAAATTGGCTGATGGCTATTAGTAACAAACTCATATCAAATAAAAAAAAAATGGTTGCTTGTAAAGTCGGTTTACGGCCCATAGTAAACGTGACAACATCATAACAAAACATTGGTGAAACGATGATAGATACATAAATATTGATGAAATGATACAACGATGTACACTGAGCGTAACGGGACAATGAGCGTAACAGGACAATGAGTTGTATTTTTTCGTGCATGCAGCCGGCGTTCATCAATTTATTAATTAGACATTGTCACGTCAAAAAAGGTAGATAACGTACGGCCTTTGGTTTTACTAAATCCAAAAAAAAACCTGCTACTTTTAAGTAAACACACGCGTTTACGCACACACATGCAACAAACTACGCTACTTTTTGTTTAGTATCGTACAAGTTGTGCAGTAAGTTTAGCTGCAAAATTCCGTTTTGTGCACTTAAATGGTGCAAAAATGATACAAAATTGAAGAAAAAGTATAAAAGAAGTAATACTTCACAAGTAAGTACACACAAAAGACGTACTGGAAGAGTGTTGCCAGGAATTCGTAATAGTCAAGAAATGTGGATAAGTAATTTGTAGGTGAATTCATAGTCTAATGAAATAGAGACTGAGATAAGTATTACTTAATCGCGTACGTTTAACAGTGTTGAATATGTACAATTCAATTGTAATTTATAAGAAACAAATAGATTTAATTTCGCATATTTCCTATTTTAAAGCAATTTCCAGGGACATTTTTTTTAAAGTGGCAACACTTCAGTCACTCACATATAATTTAAAAAATGGCTTCACTTTCTTATTCTACGTGCGTTATCTACCTTTTATTTGATCTGAGGTAACAAGTCGTGTCGACAATCGAGAGTATAAATTACTCGAAAAATTGCTAGTTAATTTGTTTTATCGAAATAAAATTGTTATAAATATTGCTAAGATTGAAAAATGTTGTTGAAAAATGTATGTGTGTGTGTATGGACATAAACATTAAATAAAATGTAGGTTGCTTAGATATTTGTAAAAGAAATGTGATGTAATGAATAAAAATGATTGTGAATTAGTTATTTTTGTATTACTACTATTTCAAAACTATTGCGTGTTTGTCTTACTGTGCCGGCCGCCATGGTGTGAGTCACCACGCTGCATTGTTGCATTTGCAATGAGTATGGTGACCACTACTCTTGGATTCTGCTCATTCTTTCCATAAGACAGAGAAGTGTAAATTTGGCAAGCCCATACATAATAAAAATGCACTTCTTCCACTCAGTCTTATCGCTCAAGTTTCATGGTGTTGACTTAAATGGGACTTCTCGAATATACCAGTGTCCCTTGTCCCATTGGGCTACTTAGACTAGAACAGACAAAATATTTGTAATGAACCCCGTCCAATAGTTGAACTTGTCCATTTCATTGTCGTAATGTAACTTTGATTGTGAGTTACACGATAAGTAGTTACAACGTTGTTCGGCATATTTTCACTAGATGGAGCTAGATGTTTGCTAGATAATATGGCGCATAAATTCCTACCGGCTGCACCAAATTTAATAATTCTTATTTTAAATTGTTCGTTATGGTTAGGACAAGGTTTGTGTACAAGAGAAATTAAAAGATAACGGGAAAAGTATTTTTTTTGTCCGCTACTGTACACTACCTGTGGGAAGCTGAGACAGTTAAGTAAATATGGCGGTACGAAGTTCGCCGGATCAGCCGGTATATAAATAGGTAAAGTTTCTAACTTTTTATGGCTGTAAGGGGTAATAGAATAGTACAGCACTACGCCAGCAAGGCAGTTTAAACCGTTTCATAGGGTGTTAACTCCAATAAAACAACTATTACATGCTCAATATAGTATAATAATTACATATGTTTTATTAAAGGAAATTTCTGAGTCCGTTATTTAAAGCCAAATGTCTTATCGAGTCCTTCTCGTTCAGTCTGCTTTCTCTGTTGTTTCTGCTGCTTCTACTGTTGTTGATTGGTCTTCTTCTTTTTTCTCCGCTTCCTGCTTTATAAAAGCATAATTTTGTTTTTAGAGATTGGTAGGTAATATATAAAATTCTCATGTCACAGTTTTCGTTGCCATACTCCTCCGAAACGGCTTGACCGATTCTCATGAAACTTTGTGAGCATATTGAGTAGGTCTGAGAATCGGCCAACATCTATTTTTCATCCCCCTAAATGGTAAGGGTCACCCATCCTTAAAAAAAAATTATGGCAAAACGACGTTTGCCGGGGCAGCTAGTTTATCTATACAAATAAATAAAATTGAGAGTGTCTGTTTGTAATATTAAAATTAACGCTTTTTACTAAATGCATATGTATACATTATATCATCAGCTACCTATCAGTGAAAGTCTCGTCAAAATCGCCCCAGCCGTTACAGAGATTAGCCGGAACAAACAGATAGACAAAAATTGTAAAAAAAACATTTTGATATATGTACCGTGTATACATAGATATGCATTTAGTAAAAAGTGGTTATTTTAATATTACAAACAGACACTCCAATTTTATTTATTTGTATTTATAGATGTATTCTTAAAGGTATTAGAAGTAACATAGTATATTTTTTATTAAATGTGAGCAAAGCCGCGGGTAGAAGCTAGTCTATACATTTATACAAATAAATAAAATTGGAGTGTCTGTTTGTAATATTAAAATAACCGCATTTTACTAAATGCATATGTATGTATACACGGTACATACACCTAAAATGTAGTTAAAAAAATTTTTGTCTGTCTGTCTGTCTGTTTGTTCCGGGTAATCTCTGGAACGGCTGGACCGATTTTGACGGAACTTTCACTGGCAGGTAGCTGATGATCCAGGGAGTAACTTAGGCTACTTTTTTTAGACTAACTTTGTCCCGCGGCGTTACTCGCGGTATAGCTATAACCGCGGGGTTCAGCTAGTAATATTATAAATTCGTAAGTAATTATGTCTATTACGCTTTCACAGTTAAACAGTTGAACAGATTTCAAAGAAATTTACTACTACTCTTTATTGCGATAATTGACATAATCTAAAACTGTCTTAAAGTAGTGGTGGTAGAAAATGCAGCATGGTGACCCACACTATGGCGGCCTATTAAGATGCTTCTGTTAACGCTGATATTTAGATGTACCTCAACAGTAGTTGCTTCATTTCCTTCTGCTGTCGTACCGCTATCTTCTGCTGTAGTACCGCTATCTTCTGCTGTAGTACCGCTGTCTTCTGCTGTAGTACCGCTGTCGTCTGCTGTCGTACTGCTGTCTTCTGCTTCTGTAGTGGCTGAAAAAAGAACAGGAATGTTTAAAAGCTTTGTGTCAGTAAGTATAGTTACATAGAAAGTGTATTAGCGAAAAACCATCACGATCGAGAATGTTCTTGATTACTCGCGAATGAGAAAGAAGATTTTTGGAGGCATGGAATAACGAATCTTATATCTAAATGCATAGCGTCGAATATCGATTGGCTGTTGCGTGATTGTTTATAACGAGTTCGAGGGCGGACGTGTCCTTGGTACGGGGAACATTCTCGGTTGTTCGAGACGTTTCTCGAAAGTGTAAAAATCTATATAAACACGAACTCTCGCGGGTTAGGGTCCGTTTAGTTTGAGATACAACCACGGCGTTTTTTTTTTATGTTTGACCCTGCCATAATGACTCTACTCTGCCTGATGGAAAGCATAAGCAGAATCCAAGAGTGATGGTCACCATACTGCGAACGCAGACAATGCAACAATGCAGCATGGTGACCCACACCATGGCGGGCTAGTGATGCTTTCGCATAATTGGGCCTCCGGTCTCGCACTCACCAACGAAACACGACAGCATGATCGCTGTCATTTTACGTTAATTTTCTGTGCGAGGGTAGTTCGTGCCCGTTCGTGGTTTCCGGCCCGTTCGTGCTGAAATCAGCGTGGCTCTACTACCTTGATTTTAAGAGTGTTGTTAATAAAGTCTCTTTTACACGTCAGAAGGTTTATTTCTCAAATCCATCGAACCCGAACACGTCACAGTATCTTTTAAAAAAAAAACGCTTACCATCATCGCCGCCACCTTGTAAATCCTCTGCTAGACTATAAAGAAAAAAAAAATGTCAGAAAAGTGTAAATCTATACATCTATAGTTACATACAAATGAATACAAGTAAAATTTTAACAAAAATAAAAGCTTCAAGACTTCAAGGTTCGACTCAATTTCTCTTGGATGCCATCATCAGATATTGATGTCCTTATAATGATACCACCGTTGGGACATCTCCTTTCCATTAAAAAAAGAATCATCAAAATCGGTTGATAAACGACGAAGTTATCCGCGAACACAAATAAAAAAAAAAATGTATATACAGTCGAATTGAGCAACCTACTCCTTTTTTTGAAGTCGGTTAAAAATTGGAGTGTCTGTTTGTAATATTATAATAAAAAACTGACTTCAATCTGGATCAAATTGAAATAGGACCACACGGGAAGCCTGGTGCTTACGTCCATCCATCTTTTAAATAAAAAAAGAATCATCAAGAGGCTTCGCAAGTGCGTTGCCGGCCTTTTGGAGATGGGGAAGGGAATGGGGGGAGGGGTTAGGGTATGGGCCTCCGGTGTCCTCACTCACTCGGTGAAATACAGCGCAAGCGCTGTTTCACACCGGTTTTCTGTGAGGCCGTGGTATCACTCCAGTCGAGCCGTTACGTGCAAGACACTTACGCTATTTCCAAAAGTGTTTTAGTGACCGGTTCCCCGTCTACTAAGAAGACTCCTTGTTCCACTCCTATCAGCATGTTCATGAACTTCGTAACACGATATACAATCTTATGGTCACCCAACTGGAATGAAAGATAAATAAATAAATATTCCGGACATATAACACACACCGCCATCTAGTCCCAAGTTAAGCAAAGCTTGTGTTATGGGTATTAGACAACTAACAGCTGTTCCCGGATCCCTCCCGTCTCAGGCGCAGAGTGGCACACCGTGTGGTTTCGGTCGGTTCGATTCCGACACACCGCCCCATAGCAAACCCCGGCGGGGTGACGGCCCGCGGGGGTTTCCACACGTTAAAATAAAAATAAAAATGAGTATTAGACAACTGAATACATTTATGCCATTTTTATGTAAATACATAAATCTATACTAATATATAAAGCTGAAGAGTTTGTTTGTTTGTTTGAACACGCTAATCTCAGGAAACGCTGGTCCGATTTGAAAAATTCTTTCGGTGTTGGATAGTCCATTTATCGAGGAAGGCTATAGGGTATATATCATCACGCTACTGCTAATAGGAGCGGAGCAACAATGATGAATGTTTCAAAAACGGGGGAAATTTTCACGCTACTGGCAATATAAGGCGCAAACGAGGTTACGTGGGTCAGCTAGTATTATACATAGAAAACACCCAAACTCCGAAACAAATTCTACCACCGTGGGAGAGCCACACTTCCGCATGACCGGAATGATGCTACTGTCTCACAGAAAACCGGTGTGTAACAGTGCTTTCGTTGTGTTTCACCGAGTGAGTGAGGATACCGGAGGCCCATGCCCCAAACCCTCCCCTTTCCTTCTCCCCATCCCCCAAAGGCCGGCAAAGCACATGTGACGCCTCTGGTGTTGCGGGTGTCCATGGGCGGCGGTAATCGCTTACCATCAGGCTATAAGTCTGCTCGTTTGCCACCTATTCCATTAAAAAAAAAACTAATGTTTTCAGATCATACAAACATTTGTTTTCCCGACCCGGGAATCGAACCCGAGACCTGCATATACCCGAGATCTGAATACAAGAGGTACTGGTCACCGTACTTAACGTAAATGCAACAATGCAGCATAGTGACCCACAATATGGTGGCATCATTGGGATTTTTCTTGTAGAGTTCATATCAATTATGCTGCCTCGTTGGTCTCGCGGTTGGCGTGTGCGACTGCTGATCATGAGGTCTCGGGTTCGATTCCCGGGTCGGACCAAATGTTTGTATGATCTACAAATATTTGTTTCGGAGTTTGGGTGTCTTCTATGTATAATATGTATGTATTTACAAAAAAAGAAGTATATATGTATTTATATCTAGTACCCATAACACAAGCTCTGCTTAGCTTGGGACTAGATGGCGTTGTGTGTTAGATGTCCGAAATATTTATTATTTAATTTATTATTATTATTATTGGGATTTTTCTTGTAGAGTTCATATCAATTTCAGTACTTACAACATAAAAGGGAATTGCGCCCACATCTGTCCTTCTTGTATTTAATAACAGGGGGACCCCGTTTAACATCACCTGAAAATTAAATGCAGCTATATCTATACAATCTATACAAATAATAAAAAATGGAGTGTCTGTTTGTAATATTACGAGTAAAATAACCGATTTTTACTAAACGCATGTGTCATTTTTTACAATTTTTGTCTGTATGCCTGTTTGTTCTGGCTAATCTCTGGAACGGCTGGACCAATTTTGATGACTCTTTCACTTATAGGTAGCTGATATAAGAAGTAACTTGGGCTACTTTTTTTAGATTAGCTTCGGCATGAATGCCGAGTTTGTTTGTTTGTTTGTTTGTTTGAACGCGCTAATCTCAGGAACTACTGGTCTGATATGAAAAATTCTTTCAGTGTTAGATAGCCCATTTATCGAGGAAGGCTATAGGCTATATATCATCACGCTAAGACCAATAGGAGAGGAGCACCAATGAAAAATGTTTCAAAAACGGGGGAAAATTATCACGCGACGGGCAATAGAAGACGCAAACGAGGTTGCGTGGGTCTGCTAGTTGCATACAAAACGGCAATTTCGTAGGTAAAGACCTATTATTTACCGTAAAGACCGTAAAGAGCCCGTACGAAGCCGGGGCAAAATACTAGTGCTATTATAACTCAATATTACCGCCAGTAAAGCCCAGCTATGGACAAATGGTAGAATAATAAATACCTTTTCAACAGTACATTCTCCGGTACAATGGTAATCAATTACTGTTTCAAACTGTTCACCGTCGCCCGCCGCGGCGATTTTTTTCACGTCTTTAATTTTCACCACTGAAAATATAATAATAATATTATATTAATTGTTTTATCTTCTTTAGTGAACACACGACCACAATACTTAATTTTAGTTACAACTAGCTGAACCCCGCGGTGTTACCCGCGGTTATTGTTGTACCGCGAGTAACGGACAAAGTAGGTCTAAAAAAAAGTAGCCTATGTTACTCCCTGGATCATCAGCTACCTGCCAGTGAATGTCCCGTCAAAATCGGTATAGCCGTTTCAGAGATTACCCGGAACATACTTTTTTAGACTAGCTTCGCCCCCGGCGTTACCGCGGTACGACAATAACCGCGGGTAATACCGCGGGGTTCAGCCAGTCATCTCCACAGATAAATAAAATTGGAGTGCGGTGCTACCTCAACTAATAACTCCTCCACCGAGGCGGCCATTTTACTCAAAATTACACGCCGGCCCAATCGAGGAGCTATGTTGACAATACTCCCATCACATTTCCAACTCTCATTGAATTGACAATTTCCAATAAAAAAATACATTGGGCTATTTAAGATTTTTGTACCATTATAATGTCCATTAAATAAACTATCCGATGATGTATAATTCACTAAGATTGGACATCGATTTACATTAGGATAATAGAAAGCGGGAAGGTTCTGAAACCGTAAATATGTAACACTACGCCATCCAAGGTTTAATCATCACCCGCGGGTAATAATTAAAAGAAACTTACTTTTAGCTGTAAATGTGTAAAAAAAAGTTTAATGTTTGGTAGTATAAATAAAAATAAATATTTCGGACACCTAACACACAACGTCATCTAGTCCCAAACTAAGCAGAGCTTGTATTATGGGTTCTAGACAACTGATATAAATACTTAAATACTTTTTTTTTGTAAATACATACATATTATACATAGAAAACACCCAAACTCCGAAGCAAATATGCAGATCATACAAACATTCGGTCCGACCCGGGAATCGAACCCTAGACCTCAAGAACAGCAGCCGCGTACCCTACCACTGCGCCACCGAGGCAGTACACATCAAAATTGTAACAGAATTATTAATACTCATATTATAAAGACGTAAAGTTTCCCAATCTATCTGTGTATGTGTTTCGTGGTAATATAAGGTATATTATCATCTTTCTAGCTTTTATTATTCCCAAGATTTGGGGTCGGCTACTAGTTCAACCGGTTTCACCCGAATATCAGTTTTTTCACGGAGCGACTGGCATCGGACCTCCGCAACCCTGAGAGGAACTGAATTCTAAGATTGAAGTAGTTGTCAGTATATTTAAGGGCGCTGACTTCCCAATAACGATTGCCATAGATGTTCATGACAACCGGGACCGACGGCTTAACGTGCTCTCCGAGGCACGGGCGGGAAACACCGCCATCTTCTATACTCCGGACTGCTATTAAGAATTTCTCGTAACAAAAACCCAACAGCAGTCCGACCCAGGAATCGAACCCAAGATCTCTTGTTTAGCAGTCGCTTACGCTAACCACTTGACCAACGAGGCAGTCTTAGGATAATCTTAGGTATAATAAAAACAAATAGATAAATTAAAACATTAAGTGCAGTGTTTGATAAAATTTAAATTACTTACAATCGTCTGAAATCAAAATAAATGTAAATTATTCAATCTATGTTAATACCTCAACACGAGTCATCTATATATAATACTACTATTTGCACACGGCTTCGCTCACGCAGACTTTCATTCCCTGATTTACCCCCTTAGGGGTTGAATTTCAAAAAAATCCTTTCTTAGTGCTTACTTCCGTTATCTAAAGAACCTACATGCAAAATTTCAGTGGCCCGCCAGTCGCCACTGTCGGTCGGTCTCGCACTCACCAACGAAACACGACAGCATGAACGCTGTCATTTTACGTTGATCTTCTGTGCGAGGGTAGTACCGCCCCGGTCAAGCCGGCCCAACTGTGCTGAAATCAGCGTGGCTCTACTACCTTGACTGAATTGAATAAATGAAGATGCGTGGGTAAGTTTGTTGGTAGTTTTTATTAAACTTACTTTGAATGATTGCTATGATGTTGTAATAGCTTGTATCACCTTTCTTGAATGCGACCATGTAGACGCAGGCGTTAGCATCTTCGAAACTAAGTAATAATAAATTAATATTTCGGACATCTAACACACAACGCCATCTAGTCCCAAGCTAAGCAGAGCTTGTACAGGTACTAGACTACTGATACAAATACATTATAAACTTTCTTTTTGTAAATGTGTACATATATACATAGAAAACACCCAAACTCCGAAACAAATATATGTAGATTATACAAACATTTGGTCCGACCTGGGAATCGAACCCGAGACCTCATGATCAGCAGTCGCACACGCCAACCGCGAGACCAACGAGGCAGTTTTAATGATTAACATAAAAACCGACTTCAATTGAATGCCCCACGATCCAAAAGTGGTGGTTACTATCCTCAATGTGAACGTGGACAGATCAGCACAGTGACCCACAATATGACGGTTTAGTGAAATGCTTTTTCACGCCCGCCTAAAGGATGCGGGATCTTAATAGGAAGGGAACGCGTGCGGTGGTGGAGAATCATCAAAATCGGTTTACCCAGTCCAGATAACCTCTTTCATTTTTGAAGCCGGTTAAAAAGGAGGAGGTTCTTAATTCGATTGTATTTTTTTTATGTTTGTTACCTCATGACTTTCGACTGGGTGAACCGACTTCGATGATTCTTTTTTATTTGAAAGCTGGTGCTTCCCGTGTGGTCCCACTTTCAGTTTGGTCCAATTTTTGAAGTCGGCTGTTTCTTTTTGTGTTGAAATTTGTGATTATTTAAATAGTCGGTTCATAAAATTTGAAACAGCAAAATCCAACTACATCAATACCTCAAAATAAATAAAATTGGAGTGTGTGTTGTAATATTAAAACAAATGCATATGTATGTATACACGGTACATATAACAAAATAATTTTATTTTCATTTTTTGTCTGTCTGTCTGTTTGTTCTGGCTAATCTCTGAAACGGCAGGACCGATTTAGACTTTCACTGATAGCTAGCTGATGATATAAGAAGTAAATTGAGCTAGCCCCGCAGCCATACTCGAGGTACGACAATAACCGCAGGTAACACCGCGGGGTTAAAACTAGTATGAATAAAGTAGCCAACATGAATGCCGTCACTTTAGATGAGCTCTACTAAATTGAGAAAATCTCAAACCTTTGGAAATTGAAACTAAAAATAAGAGATGTTCTCTTCATCACAGTTATGGATTGGGAGTTCAGCATATTGTCTCCATTGCAGACGAAAGCGGTGACCTCGCAGTCCGTACACTTGCATTCCACCTCTTCATGGAAAGGTTTCCCAACTGTCGCATCTTTCCTCAACTTTTTGAGTTGCAACACTGAAACGAAATAGATAATAGTTAGGTATTTAATTTTATTTGACTCTAATTCTTTGCTCTCATGTGTATTTTTTTAAAGGCAACAATCATTCTAGGAATTTATTCTGTGTTATGGGCGATAAAAAATTTAAAAAAACATACATAGAACGTATTCAAAGAACACCAAATAGGGAATCTATACAAATGTATAAAGCTGAAGAGTTTGTTTGTTTGTTTGTTTGTTTGAACACGTTAATCTCTGGAACTACTGGTCCGATTTGAAAATTTCTATATATCATCACGTTAGGACTAATAGGAGCGGAGCACCAATGAAAAATGTTTCGAAAACGGGGGAAAATTTTCACGCTACGGGCAATAGAAGACGCAAACGAGGTTGCGTGGGTCGGCTAGTATGTAATACTTTGGTGATCACACAATGAGTTGTTCCTATGTGGGGTTTAAAACAGGGATGTTACGAAGCTTCGACTCCGACTCCGATTAGTCAGAATTTCGATTATTATTACGCCTTTAGTTCCGATTTCGGATTCGAAACTTTTAAATAGGATATTTTTTATGAGGTCGAACTACAGTAAATAGAGGCGCGGGGGACTCCCTTAGACGCTACGAACAGGTGCGTTCTATTGTCGATTATTTTCTATGTGATAGATAACTCTTATAAATCAATCAAATCAAAATCAAATATATTCGGTTTACATAAATCTCACTTTCATTTATTATATTAGCAATAATACGCCAATAACAATAATATTGCTAAATGCATTATGAAGTATTCTTTTCTTTAACTTATAATTTAAATTCAAACTTACCATTATCTGTAAATAAATAAAGCAATTGAATAAATTTGTTTTCTTTTTATTTTAAAAGGCGATACGAGCAGACATGTCATCTCATAGTAAGTTATCAAAACGGGCAGACATTGTAAGTGACCGCCATTATTGTTTATAATCACATTCGCCCTTTCAAACTGTTCCAAAGCATCAGAGGTAGAAGGAAGGCTCTGGTAATAACTCAGTAAAGTAACGAAGGCACTGCTAAATACCAGAATAGAGGAACGGGTCCAATGCAATGGGAGGATCCTCCGACCAGGCGAGGTGATCATACCTGGCAGATCAGCTCGACGGTTGATGTTTACTAATCTAGGTGAAAATTTCTATATCGCGATGCAGGATTAGTAGTTACTTCGTAGTTCGGTGTGACTTCGGTAGATGGCGTTGTACTATCTTTTCTTTTGCCGTATGTATAAGTCGTCAGAATGATTTTCTGTATAGCAGCGCTGTTGCTCGGCAGCCCATGCTAGGCAAGGCAAACTAAGGATCTTTAAACACAGAGATTTTCTTTGAATGCATTCAGTCGGGGAAATATTAGGTATCTTAGTTTTGACATAGTCGAGTAAATAAGGTTTCATATCATACAAAAGGCTTTAATAGTCTACTCCTAGGTCTGCTTGTTATAGGTAGGACAAACGGGTTGTGTCAAGTGTTCCTTCTCTTCACAGTTCTGTTTTCCTGGTAGTTAGCTCCCTTAGTCCGCTCTTACGACACCCATGGGGTGCATAGGGGTGGTGTCACTCAGTACTCTTAATCCGTCACCACACATATGCATACAATCGGGAAAAAATAACCCATCTTTTGACGCAGTTGGATAAAAATAGTATGATAATATAAATTACGAATAATGATGTTTACTTACCGCGATCTGCATTAAAACAAAAGAAAATTTATTAAGTTATTGGTTAGTAGCTTTTAACGACGTCTCTGTGTGGTACATAGTAGTCTATATGTTATTTAGATGCTATATTACTGTAGAGTTGCAACTGAATTCGTTCAGTAGTTTTTGCGTGAAAGAGTACCAAACATCCTCGGAAACTTTTGCATTTTTGTTCTAACGTAGTAGGATTTTAAAAGATGAAAATACTAGTTTTTGAAATCGGCTCCGCTCGTGTTTATATCAGTGATAGCGGTGATTATTTATATTGACATTACTTTGTACCTACTTTATTTGTCAACCGATTGAAATAAAACAAACAGGAACAGTCATTTGAGGCAAAAAGGGGTTACGTAGAAAGTTTTCTACGAGTTTGACACATTGGTAATTTTCTTCTCGAGTCTTTGACACACGCGCCGCCATATTGAAAAAATGGTGGTTTATAACAGGTTTTTGGCGGTAACTCCTTTCCGATTCATTCTTCGATAAAAACATTTAGGTACCAAATAACTCTAGAGGAAAAATACCTACAGTTTATATCCTTTCAACATTTTCGTTCAATTAATAGTTTCGGTGTAGGAGTACCTACGTTAGAATTTCACAAAGAAGAGTAGATAATGAAACCCTTCTTAGTTTACGGAAAGAACGCCAGACCATTATGTATTATTGTAAACAAATAAAGAATTCATAATTACCAAGCTCTGAAAAATTATTTCAAAAATAAATTAGTTTCATAATACAAGGTCAAATTCAAGGACAACATTTAAATAAGGTCACTTCCAAAAAGAGCCACTTTGTTCAGAAGAATACGTAATGATTTATTGTCAAAAACTTACCCGGTACTGTAAATAAAAAGATGTATATGAGTAATAGATAATAATAGATTAAGGGCTAGTTTTACCACTTTTAGATAAAATTCCTGATATACTATTTTGACCTTCGCATCACATCAACATACTTTGTCAGGCCACTGCTGGATAAAGACCTCTCCTTAGAAAGAAGGTTTGTCCTATTATACCGCGCTGGCCAAACTCGACACATACCAGACGGGTTGGCATACCAACTCGTCTGGTTTGTGTCAAGTTTTAATTTCGCTTTGCAGTGCTGTTGTCCTGGTAGTTCGCTCCCTTAGGGTCCGTTCACACAGACTGGCTCGGAGAGGAAAGCTGATTTTTATCACATTGGAAACAGAGGTTTATTTTGCATGTGCACTCTTACTCGCTCGCACTCGCGCAGATCTCTTCTAGCCGGTTTGTGTAAGCTTCGCTTCGGCCAATTCCAAGCATATACGATCCACACTGTGTGAACAGACCCATTAGCTCAAACCACAGAACAGATAAGTATATTCCTTTGTTCTGTGGCTCAAACCAGAGTAACACAGTAGGGAGTACGGGAGTAGCCATGCGCAGGTGTACCCCTCTGTCACTGTATAAGCACAAATGGGCCTACGTGTAAGACCACGCTCAACTTTACAACTACGTGTAATTTCGTTCTAGGAGTACACATGCTAACGCTCGTTTTTACATGTAGTTGTTAACGCGCGTTGAGTGCTCATCATCTGAACATGGCCTTACACTGTTATGAAAATATGTTTGTGTGCGTGAAGTTTTAAGTATGTGTGAGTTCGTAGTGACATGCGATTGTTTGTGTTTGTGAGTCCAAAATGTGTATGTTTGAAAACAAATGAGAGAGAGACTGTTTTGTATCGGGAATAGACGCTAAAAATACTCCTCTCCGTTCAGTGGCCGTGGTTTTTTCTAGAACTCGAAATGAATGAATAATAACTTACTTTTTATAATAAGAGCTTTAATCCTTTCTTCAGAACCATCAGCTAAAGTGATATGTGCGAAATATTCTCCGTAATCTTGAAATGTTACTTGGTCGATATCGATGTCAAGATTCGCGTGGCTGTACAAAGAATAAATGTCTTGACACATCTTAAACATGGTCGTCTGACATCAAACGTAGGTGCTATGCAGAGGCATCTCTAGCCTGTGAAGCACCCGTGGGCAATCATTAATTTAGCGCCCATTAGTAAGCGTAGTGCCCTTCAGTAACTGCGCAGATAACAAAAGTGCCACGGCAGAAAACCCTTTGTTTTTTTCCCCTGTTTAAATCTCCTCGGATACCACCTCCTGATGACATATCGGTCTCGAACTCACTAAAACCGCACGCCACCTTGGTTACTAGGAGACGGGGAACCTGGTGCATCCTAAAAAGAAAAACCCTGGAACCCCGTCGTACCTCGGGCCATGGCCCCCTCTTGTGTGGGAACCCCGATGTTTCCGTTGCTGTCCACAAAAGGTGGAGGCGCTTGCGCCCCGCACCCGGGCCTGCTTCTGCTAGGGTGACAGATGGCTCCATCTGACAGACGGCTTGGCTTATCGAAGACGAAGACGGGCCTGGTTGGCCGTGAGAGTGACCTCTCAATGTGTCAATTGAAAAAAAGCATTTGTTTTGTCTGTTTGTTACGGCTAATCTCTGCAGTATACCGACTTTGACAGGACTTTCACTAATAGATAGCTGATGATATAAATAAGAATTTAGGTTACTCTTTTTTTGGACTTATTGTACCACAAGGCACAGCTGGTATTAGAATAGAACAAGTAAAATTATCAAAAATAAATAACCCGACTGCGTCAATAGTCGTCATCTTTATTAAATTCAGATTTTTTAAATAAACATATAAGATATATATATATTCGTAATCACCGTAAAAAAATGTTTATTTTGATACCACACTCGATGTATTTTGAAAACATTTTTTTTGAGTTTACATTTTGGTATCCAGTGTCACTCTCATGACTAAGACGAATCTATTGACACCACTCACATATAAATATGACAAGCCGTTTAGGCTCTAAGGCGTGCCAAAGAAACATACATATATACACTCGAAAAACATAACCTTCCTTCTTTCGCAGTCGGGTGAAGAGACAGTAGTTCGTACTACAATTTGCTTACCTGTCTGATAATTTATGGATTCTGAATTTCGCAGTCTCCAAGTTCTTAATGGAACCGTCTTCAGCTCTCAGCATGATCACTTTACAATGGCAATGATCACATGTCATGTTGATCTGTGTTTGGTTCAGTTTTTCGCCAGGCAGCGCTAATATTTCCACTGGAGTTAAGTCGGTGATCGCCTCGACTGTAATGAAACAAAATGTTAACTTTATTTTTAGAACGAAGTTCCTTATCGCGCGTTGTGAAAGGGGGCTAGATGGTAAAAATTCTTACGAAAAGTTGTCACGACACAAAAATTCTCACGAAAAGATGTCACGACACTTTTTGCTACAGTAAGCGATTGTAAGCCGTGCGGCGTGCGCATGTTTCTCTGTCTCTCTCTCTCTCTCTCTCTTACAGAAAGCAAGCCAGACATTTTCATTTCTATTTCGCATTGAACAGTGTGGTGTCGCGACGATTATTTTTGTTGAGTATATACAGATTTTTTGTACATAATAAATAATAATAAAAATAATGAATCCTGACAGTGAACTTCGTTCCATCCGGGTGTCCCTTGACACCTCTCGAGTTTTTTTTATTGTTTTTTTATGCAAGAGCTTGCCAAAGGGAGAGTCCCTCTGCCTGATGGAAAGAATGAGCAGAATCCAAGAGTAGTGGTCACCATACTCATTGCGAATGCAGACAATGCAACGATGCAGCATGGTGACCCACAATATAGCGGCCTATTGAGATGTTTCTGCATGGTTGTGTTTCTGGTCTCGAGTACCCAACGAAACACGACAGCACAAAAGCTGTGTTACTGATTGTCTTACGATTATTTTTAATGCCTGACGCGAATGGCGGGATGGAATAAGTTTACCAGCTTAGTGTGTCTATGGCATCATGGCACCTAAACGAATGGACCGATTTGATTGCAGTTCCTAATTGAAAGAAGGTTTTCTAACAATGGTACTTTGTCTTACATGATAAAGATTACATTGGCCTGTCTGAATATATACCCATACTAATTGATGCCCGCGGCTCCGCCCGCGTGTGTGTCGGTTATCGCGGCAAATAGTAGCCTATGTGTTATTCTGATGTATAAGCCATATTACTGTAAAGTTTCATCCAAATCCGTTTAGTAGTTTTTGCGTTAAAGAGTAACAAACATCCATCCATCCATCCATCCATACTTACAAACTTTCGCGTTTATAATATTTGTAAGATTAACTGTTTGGTAAATTTTATAAGGTTTCGATTCAGGGTTTTTTTATGTTTATTTTAGTATAAAGTACTCTTGAATTTGTCTATCCGAAGTTACATCATCTTCAAATATAATAGTCACAAAAGTCCACTGCTGGGCATAGGACTCTCCTTAGAAAGGATGTTTTGTCCAAATATACCACGCTGTCCAGAGGGGTTTGTATAGGGTTTGTGTCAATTCTGGGAGGGCTCCGGATGTGTTAATAACAGCAGTTCCCGGATCCCTCCTGTCTCAGGCGCAGAGTGGCACACCGTGTGGTTTAAGTCGGTTCGATTCCGACACACCGCCCCGCCGTAAACCCCGGCGGGGTGACGGCCCGAGGGGGTATCCACACGTAAAAAAAAGGGTTTGTGTCAATTCCGGAGGTCTTAATAACAGCAGTTCCCGGATCCCTTCCGTCTCAGGCGATTCCGACAAACCGCGCGGCGGGGTGACGGCCCAAAGAGGTTTCCACACGTAAATAAAAAAGAAAAAAAAATGTGTCAAGTGTTCCTTCTCTTCACAGTGCTGTGGTCCTGGTAGTTTGCTTTACGACATCCACGCGATGAATAGGAGATGAGGCGATACTCTACAAACTCCGATAAGTATAAAGATTCTAGCCGACCCACGCAACCTTGTTTGCGTCTCCTATTGCCCGTAGCGTGACAATTTTCCCCGTTTTCGAAACGTTTTTCATTGCTGCTCCGCTTCTATTGGTCCGATCGTGATGTTATATAGCCTATAGCCTTTCTCGATAAATGTACTATCCAACACTGAAAGAATTTTTTAAATCGGACCAGCGGTTCCTGAGATTAGCAAACAAACAAATATATTAGTATGGATAAAAATGCCTTACTGAATTCGACTAATTCGATTAATTTCGGCGGTTGTTTCGGATCACTGATGTTGTCAAATCGAGCGAAATATAACCCGATATCGCCAGACTCCATTGGATTGAACTTCAGATGTATTTGGACGGTATCAGCATTCTCTTTATACGTTACTTCGATATTCTGAAACATACATATTTAAAAAGTCTTGAAGATCTGTTGTTTGATGATTTTTAAGGGATCTATAGTAAAAGATATGGACATAGGGTAGTAGAGGTACGCTGAAATCAGCACGGTTGGGCCGGCTCGACCGGGGCGGTACTACCCTCGCACAGAAAATCTACGTAAAATGACAGCGATTGTGCTGTCGTGTTTCGTTGGTGAGTGCGAGACCGGAGGCCGGATGATGCAGAAGCATCACAAGACCGCCATGGTGTGGGTCACCATGCTGCATTGTTGCATTGTATGCATTCGCAATGAGTAGGTATGGTGACCATCAAGCAGAGTAGAGTCATTTTGGCAGGGCCAAATATATATATATATAAAAACATTATTATAATGTTTTTATTTTATTTATTTCAACTGCTTTATTATCGATACAAATAAATAAAATTGGAGTGTCTGTTTGTAACAATCAAATAACCGCTTTTTTCTAATTGCGTATGTATGTATACACGGTACATATACCAAAAATGTAGTTGGAATTTTTTTGTCTGTCTGTCTGTCTGTCTGTTTGTTCCGGGTAATCTCTGGAACGGCTGAACCGATTTTGACGGGACTTTTAGAGGCAGGTAGCTGATGATCCAGGGAGTAACTTAGGCTCTTTAGACTTTTTTAGACTAACTTTGTCCCGCGGCGTTACTCGCGGTACAGCAATAACCGCGGGTAATACCGCGGGGTTCAGCTAGTTTGTTATAAAAACAATTACAGACATAAGTACGGGATATTAATCCTAATCTGGGCCAATATTAATCTGGAATTTAGAAGAAGATTCACTTACCTGGTGATTCTGAAAAATTTAATTTGTTTTTTTTTTAAATATTAGAATTCTAAACATTTTCCTAACAGGCAACTTTTGACAACTGACAGTTCTATAAATAGTTAATTGTTGATAGTTTTACCCAGTTTTACTCAACTGCTAATGGAGATTTATGTTTTTTCGAAAGACGGTCCCCATTTCATCTCATCCATATTTCATATATTTTTTTAACATTAATTTCATCACGACAAAGACTTAAAGACTTATGATTCGAAGACTATAAATACTTGAAATTGGCAGAAATAGCTGATCCGAGAGATCCGGCTGGTTGCTATTTCATCAAAGAAGATGAAGAAGAATGGAGATTTAGGTTTTCGATTGTATGTATGTAGTGTAAGTTATTAATACTTTAACACGCTCCATAGTCTAAACAACGTGAAGGATTTTAACGTCTAAAAGGTATCGTTATATTTGCCTTAATTTGTAAAAGTTACACTGTGTTTATGAGTTTTATAAATTCAAAATGGCGGCAATTTGGCATCAATATTTTTTTTCAATTTTGAAGGTAAAAGTGTATTTTTTTTAGGAAATATAAATGAAAGAAACTTACAGGTTCAACACCTTCTCTGGTACTTATCCTGTCCTGTAAAAAAAGATTTTGACAAATTGTTTTAGGAAAAATAAACATTTCACACTCAGCAACTTATCCTGAACTAGATGAGTTTTTTTTTACGTGTGGAAACCCCCAGGGTTCGTCACCCCACCGGGGTTTGCGGCGGGGCGGTGTGTCGGAATCGAACCGACTAAAACTACAAGGTGTGCCACTCTGCGCCTGAGATGGGAAGCATCCGGGAACTGCTTTTATTAACACATCCGGACCCCTCCCAGAATTATCCTCATGACCTTTTTTATGATCTGAAATATAGTGAACAGAGAGTCACCACTCCTATTCACCCCATGGGTGTCGTAAGAGCCGACTGAGGAAGCAAACTACCAGGACAACAGAACTGGGAAGAGAAGGAACACTTGACACAAACTCTATCACAACCCAACCCACCTGGACAGCGTGGTGTGGTAGGAAAAAACTCCTTTCTTATAAGAGGACTATAGATATAAAATAATGAATGACCTAGTAATTAGAGTTAGCTATACAAACCTTACGCCGAGGACCGCCACCAGGCATTGGCATATACTTCCCAACCCCACTGTATTGCATTCCAGGTGGTATTTTAACTGTCACCTTGTCGTTTTCAATTAATGGTGGTTTGACGAATTGTTTTATTGTGTCCTCTGAAAAGTAAACGTTTTTAAGTTCGAGCCTAATTCAAGCTTAATCGAAGCTAATACAAGCCTAATTTAACTGTCATTGAAGCCTTATTCAAGATAATACAAAGCCTAATTCAAGCTTAGCCAAAGCCTAATTAAAGCTTATTCGCAGCCTAATTCAAACTAAATTAAAGTCTATAGTCCTAAAAATATATCTTGATCTCAGTGACAGATATTGTCATTATTGTCATTTATCTTATTCAACTAACTTATAATTGCTTTCAACTAACTTCATTAATTGTGATAAAACTGCCATGTGAAGAATGGAAAATGTAGATGATACAAAAATGAAATCGCTTGTTCAAAGTTACTTCGTGGATTTCGTATATTTTAAGGACTGTAATTTAATATTAATTCAAGCTTAAGGACTACTTAAAAAGCTATGCATAATAGATAAATGAGTATTGTTTTTAACATACCAGGAACAGCTAAAAAATATAATATTGTTTTTAATTTATTTGTTTTTTTATTTAAGCTATAAAAGAATAGAGTAAGTTTTGAAATGACTTACGTGAGACAAATTCTGAAATAGTTATGAAAAAGTAATTATTAATTAACTTAATTAAAGAAGAAGAACATTTTAAAACCATATGGACGTACTATATGGTTTTAAAAAATTTAAATCTAATTAATCATTGCCGGTGGTTTGATGTTTGAACAGCGTGAACAATTTTTTTATTATCTATACATCTATACAAATAAATAAAATTGGAGTGTCTGTTTGTAATATTAAAATAACCGCTTTTTACTTAATGCATAAAATGTATACACGATACATATACCAAAAATGTAGTTAATTTTTTTTTTGTCTATTGTCTGTCTGTCTGTCTGTTTGTTCCGGGTAATTCCGGAGGTAATTCAGGCAGGTAGCTGATGACCCGAGGAGTAACTTAGGCTACTTTTTTTTAGACTAACTTTGTCCCGCGACGTTACTCGCGGTACAACAATGACAGCGGGTAGCACCGCGGAGTTCAGCTAGTAAAAAATAAGATATGTGCTGTTGGGTTGTTTAGAACTTATAAAATGTAATAATTCTTCTATATATTATTTTTGTTAAACTTTAATCGTTTAACACGCAATGGAAGCTCTCAAAAGGTATATTTTTCCCCCGTTTTTGTCACATATTTAATTAGTTCTACTCTTATTTATCCTATTGATGTAAACGCCTATTAGTCATTCTTTATCTCGGCGAAAATAAGACGTGATTAAATGCATTTTAACGATACATTTTAGTATTTTTTTTTTTTTTTTTATGTTTTAGCTGCGCCAAAATGACTCTGTTCTGCCTGATGGAAAGCATGAGCAGATTCCAAGAGTGGTGGTCACCATCCTCAATGCGAATAAAGACATTGCAGCATGGTGACCCACACTATGGCCGCCTACTGAGATGCTTTTTTACACCCCGCTTAAAGGACCCGGGATCATAGTGGGAGGGAAACACGTGCGCTGGAAGTGAGTTCCAGGTTTTGACCGCTCGGCACAGAAAGGAGGAACCGAAGCGATGAGTACGAGATCTAATGTCGAATACGAGTATATAATAATGTAGGTAACTTGGTATAAAAAGCCATAGGTACGTTACCGTGTAACATTAGAATATTATGGAGCCGTGGCTTCTGCTTGATAACCCCGACAATTTAACAAGGAAAATAAGTTCGCTATATTCATACTCGAAAAACATAACCTTCCTTCTTTCGAAGTCGGGATATTATAAAATACAACTCACCTTCGGCTAAAAGAATAGTTTCATTGTGTTAATATAGTAGGTAATACAAGTGCAATTAACAGTTACCTACGTGTTAAAATAACAATGTAAAAATCTTAAAGTCATGTCAATTTTATTCATGGTGAATTCCATGGATGAGACGGCTTAACTATATTGGAAGACCTTGACATCCAATAAGTGTTACGAATAGTTCTCCATCCCGTGCTACGGTAAATCCTAAGATTTTCCAGTAAATCCTAAGATGTACCAACTTTTAGGATTTACTGGAAAATCTTAGAATTTTCCGTAGAGACACATACATACATACGTACATACATACATACATATAGACGGGACTTTCACTAGCAGATAGCTGATGATCTAAGGAGAATCTTAGGCTACTTTTAGACTAGCTTTGTCCCGCGGCGTTTCCCCCGATACGACGATAACCGTGGGAAACACCGCGGGGTTCAGCTAGTTAATTAATAACAGTAAACAGTTACATGACAAAGTATTACTTTATATTTGGATTCTTACCTTCGAAATCAGCTAGAGGAAATATAGATTTATTAGATTGTTATCAATTGCTGTACATAAACTTAGATTAGACTGTAGACTGTGTAATATAGGTAGTAGTAGAGCCACGCTGGTTTAAGCACGAACGGGCCGGCTCGACCGGAGCGGTACTACCCTCGCACAGAAAATCAACGTACGCACGAACGCTGTCATTTTGACAGCGTTCGTGCTGTCGTGTTCCGTTGGTGAGTGCGAGACCGGAGCCCCAATGATGCACAATCACACCCGCCATGTTGTGGGTCATCATGCTGCATTGCATTGAGTATGGTGACCACCTTATGCTATGCACCTTATGGTGATTCTGCTTATACTTTCCATCAGGCAAAGTAGAGTCATTTTGGCAAACCATACTTAAAAAAAAAGATGGAACCATTCTTTATCGTCACATCAACAGCCTTCTACAGTCCACTGCTAAATAAACCTCTACTCAGACAGGAGGTTTTGTGCCACTACATCACACTGTCCAGATGTGTTGGTATATGGTTTGTGTCAAGTGTTCCTTCTCTCTGCAGTCCTGTTATCCTGGTAGTTAGCTCCCTCAGTTGACTCTTACGACACCCACGGGGTGAATAGGGGTGGTGATATTCCATATTCAGGCATTACAAATAGGCATACAAATGTTTTATCAATTTCTTTAGCTACCTACGTGTTTTAGTTTTTTTTTATTTGTATAATGTCATGAAACGTTGAGTACCAAGAGAAAATTAGTTAAATAGTTTTGTTTCTTTTTGTCCTGGCAAAGTTTATTTTTGACTTTTTTTTGTTTTAATTGCCAGTAAATATCAATTTGTACAGCCAGGTTTTGCATTTATAAGTATTTAGTTAAAAAAAATACAAAAAAAAATAATATAATTTGGAAAAAAAAATCGGTAAAAAATCGTTCGGTATAATTTTTGTTTAGCTTTTAGTACATTGTTTTCAATAAAACCGTTAATATGTATTAAAAAAAATGTACATATTTTTTATTTTCAAGTTTTTAATTTAATTACATAGTACTTCTCATCTGTATTCTACAAGTCCAGCCTTTCATTTGATAATTTGATACCCGTACAGTGGTAGTCGTTGACAAAATGTGTAAACCACCATTTAGTAGCGGCGGCCGTCTTGCATTTTAATTTTTTATATTGAACTGTGTTCTACTAGTCAAGCCCTTTCATTTGATATGCCCATCTTGGATTATATTTTTTTATATTGAACTGTGTTCTACTAGTCAAGCCCTTTCATTTGATATGCCCATATTGAGGTAGTCGTGACAAAAATTGTAAACCGCCATTTTGTAGCGGCGGCCATCTTGAATTCACAATGAAACAGAATTCATTTAATTGTATTGTCAGCAGAACTAAAGGTGTGTACTAAATTTCAGATCAATCTGTCAACACGAAGGGGGTCATATTTAAATTACAAGATTTGACCCAAACAAACAAGAAAATAAATAAAGAGGTCAAGCTAAATAAAACAATTTAAAAAGATATTATAAAGTAAAACGTCTTACCCTCGTCAACTGAAACATTAAAATGTATATTGATTTATTTAGTTTTATAGGCTAGGAAGATGACGAGATCCTCAAGCTAGTAGAGCCACGCTGATTTCAGCACGGTTGGGCCGGCTCGACCGGGGCGGTACTACATGAGCACAGAAAGCAGCAGCAACAGCGTTCGTGGTGTCGTGCTTCGTTGGTGAGTGCGAGACCGGAGGCCCAATGATGCAGAAGCATCACTAGCCCCACATAGTGTGGGTCATCATGCTGCATTATTGCATTGTCTGCATTTGCAGAATGGTGACCGCCACTCTTCCGAATTCTGCTTATGCTTTGCATTAGGCAGAGTAAAGTCAATTTGATATGAACAGAAAATTCACTCTAATTATGGATATAATAAATATCGACTCTCATTTCACGAAGTTATAGTACAATTTAGCTTGCATTGTACCGATTACCTATAGTTATATTTACGTAGGAGTTCTCTCTATTTCTATCGCTGAACGCTTTTCTCATCTGATGACGTTCTTTAGAGACTATCGATTTATTTGATTTTTCAATAAAAAATCTAGAGTATCGATAAAAATTCTAAAATCTACTTTTCTTTAACGTTAGATTAGTTAGGCTACTTGATAACAGATGGCGCTACACGTTTCAACAATGAAATACATATGCAACATTTTCATACTTACTATCTGCTGAAAGAATAATATGTATTATTTGTTGTCGAAATATCTATTTCACATTAAGAAAGGATAGATTTAAATAAACAAAAACCGGGCACGTGCGAGTTGGACTCGCGCACCGAGGGTTTCGTACAAACCTGTAGGTATATAAGGAAAATTTATGCTTTTCGCCATTATTCCTTTATCTGTTTCTAGACATTGCGTCGTACCAAATTTCAGGATTCTCGGTTCACGACGAAGCTGTATCGATCAGGTAGGTATTATATATATATATACTAGATGCCCCGGCAAACGTCGTTTTGCCATAATTTTTTTTTAAGGATGGGTGACCCTTACCATTTAGGGGGATGAAAAATAGATGTTGGCCGATTCTCAGACCTACTCAATATGCTCACACAGTTTCATGAGATCGGTCAAGCCGTTTCGGAGGAGTATGGCAACGAAAACTGTGACACGAGAATTTTATATATTAGATTTAAAGTCTATACAGAATTAAGAAAATATGTACTCACAGTAATCATCTGTAAATAAAAACTGTTTTTAATAATCACAAATATTAACAAAACAAAAAAACCCTCCTTCAATCTGGATCCAATTGAAATGGGACCACACGGGAGTTCAAATAAATAAAAAAATATCAAAATCGGTCAGTCTAAAGTTATGAGGTAACAAAAACAAAAAAAGGAAAACAAAACAAAAAAAATACGGTCGTATTTTTTCAGGCAGAGTAGAGTCACATAAAAAAAAAATAGGCGATATCAAAGTTCAGTAAAAGAACAGAAAATTAATCTGTTGGTTTCGTTTAAGGATGTAGACTTACGCCAAAGCTCGCTCGCTGGTGACGCCTGATCCGGTGAAGGTAAACTGAAGATGTACCCAATCTGACATGGGTTCCAGTGCTCGCAGACCTCTCTGTCCGGGTCTAATTCGGTCACGAATTTATAGGTCTGAGAAAAAATAAAAAACATTGTCACGATCAAATTTAAATTATATAACTTAACGCGGGAGAGTCAGGCTTCGGCTTGAATGGAGTCGGCTCGATCGAAGTGATACCACGGCCTCACAGAAAACCGGTGTGAAACAGCGCTTGCACTGTGTTTCACCGAGTGAGTGAGGATACCGGAGGCCCATACCCCAAAGGCCGGCAACGCACTTGTGACGCCTCCGATGTTGCGGGTGTCCATGGGCGGCGGTAACCGTTTACCATAAGGTGATACGTATGCTCGTTTGCCCCTATTCCATAAAAAAATATATGATTCCTACATACATACTCAGATATATCATTTACTTTCTAATATCCATTTTTTTTATATGTATGGCCCTGCCAAAATGACTCTACTCTGCCTGATGGGAAGCATAAGCAGAATCCAAGAGTGGTGGTCACCATACTGTGAATGTAGACAATGCAACAATGCAGCATGGAGACCCACACCATGGCGGGCTGGTGATGCTTATGCATCATTGGGCCTCCGGTCTCGCACTCACCAACGAAACACGACAGCATCATCGCAGTCATTTTACGTTGATTTTCTGTGCGAGGGTAGTACCGACCCGGTCGAGCCGGCCCAACCGTGCTGAAATCAGCGTGGCTCTACTACCTAAACAGAGACCATTCCCTAACTTTGCTGTTTTCTGAGGAATTGTATTCCGCCGACTTTCTGATGGTACCTCAGTTCGTGATCAGTATATAGTTATTATAGTCAGTCTTGGAAATACCATCAAAGTAACTGTAGGCAGATCACAAATCAATCATTATATATATTACTAGCTGATCCACACAACCTCACTTGCGTCTCCTATTGCCCGTAGCGTAATAATTTTGCAACGTTTTTGGAACATTCAGCATTCCTGACACTCACAAGAACACAGAGGTTACTGAAATTAGCGCGTTCAAACAAACAAACAAACTCTTCAGCTTTATAATATTAGTATAGAAATATAATTATCGTGTCACGTTATTGTTTTATCAAAAGCGTAAATAGATTTTTATAATTGTAGCTGATTAATTTCGTTGCGGGTTCCAAGACGGTTTACTTTTTCTTGGACTTCCCAAGTCTCATAACTCGTGTGTTCGTGAGTCACTGCTGTTTATCCTGGTGTACAGGAGTTACAGTGGTCAGCGTGCGGGAGGGGTTAATCACTACATAAAATAGTTGTAAGAAAGATACATTTCATCACAGTCGGTCCATTCGTTTAGTAACTACTAACAGAAACGTCATTTAATACCCATATTTTTGCGTTGGGGGGTAAAAATGTTACCCTACCAAGGTGATTACGTACCCTATCAGGGTAGTATCGGTAGTGAACCACTACATCATCAGTGTCTTCTAAAGCACATTTTGAGCTGGTGTAGTTCAGAGAAGTCCTCTCACATGGAGCGCAGCCGATCACAGTGGTACCATTCCTGGGTAAGTCTGGACCTTCAACCTTGTGTCCTGAGAATAAGAATTATTTTTGAATAATACAATTGAATTCGTATTAAGAAAACTAAATTCTGTAGTTACGTCAGAATTTTCTAAGTTATTCCCAGTAAGTCCATAAAGTAAGTTGGAGATGGTACTTTTTTGCTAACTGGATGGAGAATCTTCATGGACGGTCTTCCCACCTTGGGGAGGGGGAGGTCTGTTGGACTGTTATAAATAAATAAATATTTCGGACATTTAACACACAACGCCATCTAGTCCCAAGCTGAGCAGAGCTTGTGTTATAGGTACAAGACAACTGATACAAATACATATATACTTTTTTTTGTAAATACATACATATTATACATAGAAAACACCCAAACTCCGAAACAAATATATGTAGATCATACAAACATTTGGTCCGACCCGGGAATCGAACCCGAGACCTCATGACGCCTAAGTCCCACACGCCAACCGCGAGACCAACGAGGCAGTCATATGCTGAGGCCGTTGATATGACTCAATACATGATACTAGTCGTTTAAATAACTAATGGCTTGTTAAGGTCCAAATAGAACTAGCTTATTGGAACTACTGGGAAAAAAACACAACTTTCAAAACATCACAAGTAAAATACTTACGGTTACAAAAGAAGTACTTATTCTCAGCCACATAGAGCTCTTTATCCTCTGCAGATAGGCACGAGTCGTACATAATACTGGTTGGTTCTATTCCATCTTCGCACATGATCACTCCGGAACCATCAGGCTCCTTTGGTGCTCGATTGGTAGGACAACGATACATTATACCTGAATTCAAAAATATATTTAATTAAATCATGGTGGCAATAGAAAGGATAATAAATAATAATAAGTATTTCGGACATCTAACACACAACGCTATCTAGTCCCAAGCTAAGCAGAGCTTGTGTTATGGGTACTAGACAACTGATATAAATACATATATACTATTTTTTATATTATACATAGAAAACACACAAACTCCGAAATAAATATTTCGTAGATCATACAAACATTTGGTCCGACCCGGGAATCGAACCCGAGACCTCATAATCAGCAGTCGCACACGCCAACCACTAGACCAACGAGGCAGTTAAAGGACTATCTTATTCGTCTAGCTAAGGTCTCGGGTTCGATTCCGGGGTTTTCCTTACAAGACATTCTTAATAACAGCTCGGAGTATGGCAAATGGGCTGTCATCCATGCCTCGGAGAGCACGTTAAGTTATTGGTAACTGGGACTGCAATTCGAGGAACCAGGTTATCCGTGCGTCCAGCACATCATCAACAGTTTTTAATATTGGACTTAGTTATCTTTATAAAAGGAGGTTTATAGTTACACCGAGGGACCTGAATTTTAATAGATGCATAAATAGATGATTGAATAGAAAAAATACACTATAGACATGAATAGGTTAATAGTAAAATTTTATGTACTAATTTAGTGAGCAGGACTACATAAATTATTTACCGAGACTAACCGTTAAAAGTTTAGTCCCATTCACTAACATGTTATATAAAAATACCTTTTCTAATAATAGCGGGCGGTTTATTCCTAATTTCCGCAATAGTGACTCCCTTTTCTCCATTCTGGATAGCTGTCATCACTCTCTTGTATAGAGTGGTTCTCCTCTCCTGTTCAGCTATGATGTAAGGCAGAAGTTCTTCTGATAAGACGTCAACCTTCTTTTTGGCATCCGCGTTCATCTGTTTTGGGTATTTTTTTATGTATTAGCCTGCCAAAGAGACTTTACTCTGCCTGATGGAAAGCATAAGCAGAATCTAAGAGTGGTGGTCACCATACTCATTGCGAATGCAATAATGAAACATGATGACCCACACTACGGTGGCACACAGTATTAAAACTTAAATCATATGTTTGTTTACATAAAATAATTATTTTTATTACGTCATGTGTGTATTTATGAGGGTTTATAGTGAAAAATAATTAAGTGGCCAACTGTTGGTAACGTTTTTTTTTTGACGCTTAAAGACTCCCCCACACAGTTGCTCTAATAACGGTCTATGATATAGGTGATTGTGTTTTTAGTACACTACTTATTAGATTAGCTATAACACTGCTGCGATAATAAGAATACAAGTGCAAGGAATTGAGACGCATTAAAACAATAATTCGCTTGTGTGGGAGGGCCTTTAGAGCTTTGTCAGTTTGTCTAGACATTTCAGTGTTTTAGTTTAACATTAGTTACTGAAAATTTTTTTACAAACTTCTAAAGCTTAGAAAAAAAATCCCGTAAAATCTGTAGAGTAATAAAAAAATAATATATAGTGTATGGGTACTAGATAATATATTAAATACCTTAAATTATTACCTTTAATTATTTAATACCTTAAATACCTTAATAAAATAAATACCATAGGTACTAGACAACTAAAAAAAAGGTTGTAAAATGTTTATAGACTTACTCTATCTGCATCTTTGTTGAACTTGATTCCTGTGCCATCCTAAAAAAGTAAAATAAATACTTACATATTCCATTTTTAAGTTTCTATGGAGGTAATAAGTAGAAAGAACGGCTCAATGCTGGGACGTCTTTACCTATAGTGCAGGATGTGCAGTGACTACGGGCGCAACATTGTTAGAGGAAGCGACCGCGGCACTATTAATTAATCTGCGCGCTTAGGGTGACAAAATAACATCGAGCTATGCTGCGCTGTGCTATGTTTGGTCAACTCGCTCGTCTAATATTTTAATGAAGACACAAACAAACCATGCTATGCTGCGCTGTGTGAGGCTACGCTCTGTTTAAAAACGCAGCAGTCTCGAGCGAGGCGCGCTACCCGCCGTGCTGAGCCGTCCTGTGCCGAACTGTGCTATGTTTTTTATGGAACACATAAAATATCCATATCCACTTCTTTACTTTCATCTTCATCGGATTCAACTATGTCGTAATGTTTACGTTTTTTTGAAAATAAAGTCATTTTTGACGAGATAAACGACTACACGAGCTGCTGATTACTTTTAATACTGAGCTAAGCAAAGCGCGGCACAGCTTGATGTTGATTGTTAAAAAAACGTAGCACAACACAGCGCAGTACAGCGCAGCGTAGCTCGATATTGATTTGTCACCCTTACTGTGGGTAGTAGGTGGTAGGGCGCTACGCTTACTAAAGACCGATTTCATATGGGCGCTTCACGCGCAAGAGACGTCTCTGCACACATCATACGCTGAAGACAATGATGATTCGATGATACTTACCACAGCCTGTCTCCTCACTATGTTGGCAAGATATCGTCCTCGGCGCGAAGCTGGAAGCAGCACACTGCCAGCTTGCACTTCATCGCCGATCTGAAGTTGAACATTTGAAAATAAAACAGGTTTTTTATAATAATTATAATAAATATTTCGGACATCTAACACACAACGCCATCTAGTCCCAAGCTAAGCAGAGCTTATGTTACGGGTACTAGACAACTGATACAAATACATACATATATACTTCTTTTTTTTTTGTAAATACATACATATTATACATAGGAAACACCCAAACTCCGAAACAAATATTTGTAGATCATACAAACATTTGGTCCGACCCGGGAATCGAACCCAAGACCTCACGATTAGCAATCGCATACGCCAAACGCAAGACCAACGAGGCAGTCAAAAGTTTTTATACATGAACCTGCTAAAGTGACCCTACTCTGCCTGATGTAAAGCATGAGCAGATTCCAGGACTATTGGTCACCATACTGATTGTGAATGCAGATAATTCAACAATGCAGCATGGTGACCCACACTATGGCTACTATTGAGATGCTGCTGCATCGTTGGGCCTCCGGTCTCGCACTCACCAACGAAACACGACAGCACGAATTCTGTCATTTAAGGTAGATCTTCTGCCCTGGGTATCAGCATGGCTTATTATTATTATGGGAATTAACGCGATCACTTATTAACCGACTTCAAAAAAGGAGGAGGTTTCTCAATTCGACCGTATATATATATATATTTGTGTGTTCGCGGATAACTTCGGCATTTATGAACCGATTTTGATGATTCTTTTTTTAATGAAAAGGAGATATACCAACGGTGGTACCATGATAAGGACACTAAGATCTGATGATGGCATCCAAAAGAAATCGAGTCAAACCTTGCAGTCGGTTTTATTTTTGTTAAAATTTTACTTGTTTAAAGGTAGGTATAACATACCTCTGATTTGCCTGACGTTTCGACCAGGTTGCCCTGGCCGTGGTCGCAGGCTTACCTTAAATAAGTGATCACGTTAGTTCCCGTAAAAGTAATAATTATTAAATCACGGAACGCGAAAGTTTAAAAGATGCATATAATGTTCGAAAAGCCACAATACTTAAACGCCATTTTTAACCGACTTCAAAAAAAGGAGGAGGTTTCTCAATTCGACCGTATATATATTTTTTTTTTTTACGTGTGTTTGGGCATAACTTCGTCGTTTATGAACCGATTTTGATGATTTTTCTTTAAGGAATGATAAGGAAACTAGGATCTGATGATGGCATCCCAGAGAAATCGAGGGGAACCTTCGAAATTTGTAGGGGCGACTAGTGCATTTGTAATTTTTTTTCTAATAAAGTATTTTAAAGCACTACAATTTAATGGAGGTCTGGAGTCGATCTGATGATGGAGCCGAAAGATAGTCGAGGGAACTCCTCTACGATTTATAGCAGTTGCCTTGTTATCCCCCCAGATAGGTGGGTTCAATTCCCATTCAGGATAAATTTTAATATTGTGCTGTTCTCTCATGTATACAAATAGCAGTCTTGAGAAATAGCATAGTTATTGGTACCTGCTACTGGTAGCCCAGTGCTCTGTTACGCGGGTGATAGCAATTTGATTTTTAAAAAAGAAAGTTTAATAATTTGGAAATACACTTTAATAATTTCGGTAATAACTATCTGAAGGCAACCCCGCACAGTTTGAAAGATGGACACGGACTGGCGACGACCAGTTAAAAGAGTAGAGGGCTTGGAGAGTAGAGCTGCTGACTGGGCAGGAAAGTAGCCAGGCAGCACTTAGGGGTGCATATCTCAGATATAACAGCTCGAAATGCGACCATTTTAGCTTTATGTTCTTTCTCATTATAAACATAAACTGTTCCAAATTTATTAATATTTAGATTTATAAACTTACGTAAGTTCTTTTTCTTTTATTCGTCTGTTTTAAGTGCCCCCAATATTGGTCCCAGGCTAATTAATACTGATTTTTAACTGACTTTGAAAAAAGGAGGTTCTCAATTCGACCGTATATATATATTTGTGTGTAATTATTCGTCGTAGTCGCAGATAATTTCGTCGTTTATGAACCGATTTAGATGATTCTTTCTTTAATGGAAATGAGATGTCCCAACGGTAGTACCATGATAAGAACATCAATATCTGATGATGTTCTTATCATAATCAATCTCGGGAGCAAACGGGGGTATTTTTATGCTCATTTTTCGCGAAACGGTAACGGGCTTAGTGCGTCGTACCGTTACGTGTCTTTTACTCTCTGATGTTGCGGCAGTTTTAGCTGAGTCACTACTATCACTCATTGTGTTCTTCTCGGGGTCACCAGTTGTGGTATAAGAAAAGTATTACTCACAAAAAGTTCCAGAAATAAAAGATGTGTTGAAGGTAGTAAACACAAGTTTAATCACACTCACAAATAGAAGGCGAAATATAGTTCACAACAATCAGTACAGAAAAGTTTAGAGAGAAGAGAAATACACATGTAGAAATACACAAATTAACACACACGATAATTAGCGGATTAAGCTAAGATAATATCTTTACAATTGCCAAGCAACACATTAGGTTTCGCGCGACCGAGGGCAGTTCGATACTAAATCAAAGATGCATTTGCACCGGCCGAATACAATGGGCCTAGTAAGAAAAGGTGTGGTCCCAATACGGCGAATGAAATATCAATAAATATTATTTGATTTACTTAAATAATTTATATGAAGTGAAAGTGTAAATAGTAGGTTAGTCTCTGTAAATAGTAATTGTTTTTGTTTAATGATAATAAGATAGAATTAATAGTATAGTTTATATGTTCGTGTTTATGTATGTTTGTATGTGTTGTTTATATTGTGTGTGTTTTTGTTTAATAATAATAAGATAGAATTAATAGTATAGTTTATATGTTCGTGTTTATGTATGTTTGTATGTGTACCTCCTACAATGGCATCCAAGAGAAATCGAGTCGAACCTTGAAGTCGGCTTTATTTTATGAATTTGGTTTTGGTAACGTGGTGGCTTATAACTTTGGATATCTGGCTTCTTGGAGACGCAGTACCCAGGATTATCTATCTATACTAATATATAAAGCTGAAGAGTTTGTTTGTTTGTTTGTTTGAACACGCTAATCTCAGGAACCGCTGGTCCGATTTGAAAAATTCTTTCACTGTTAGATAGCCCATTTATCGAGGAAGGCTATAGGCTATATATCATCACGCTAAGACCAATAAGAGCGGAGCACCAATGAAAAATGTTTCAAAAACGGGGGAAAATTATCACGCTACGGGCAATAAGAGACGTAAACGAAGTTGCGTGGGTCAGCTAGTACTAATATATAAAGCTGAAGAGTTTGTTTGTTTGTTTGTTTGAACACGCTAATCTCAGGAACCGCTGGTCCGATTTGAAAAATTCTTTCGGTGTTGGATAGTCCATTTATCGAGGAAGGCTATAGGGTATATATCATCACGCTACTACGAATAGAAGCGGAGCAACAATGAAGAATGTTTCAAAAACGGGGGAAATTTTCACGCTACGCGCAATATAAGGCGCAAACGAGGTTGCGTGGGTCGGCTAGTCTGGTATATACTTATAACCATCGCGGCGTCTAGCCTCAGGGTCTTCTTCTGAGTAGAACCAGGACCGGGACAACTACAGGGTGGTACTATCTACCGCTATAGGCTCCATACCATAAAACAAATTCACAAAAAAGTAAAAGCTACTTACGGGAGGGTAACCGCAATGAACTTCAATTAAAATATAACTAAATACTAAAATAAAAAGCTTTTTGTCCATACTGCAATCGTTTAAAACCTAGAACTAAATGATTTCAGATTGAATTGTGCGCCACAAATATAATTGGAGCTGTAAAACTAGTAGTTAGAAATAATTTGATAAATTTAATGATGTTAACGGCTTTGAGTACGTGGTCATATTGTAATATGAAGGTAGATCAGTCTATGGTTGTGATTAAAAGATTTTTCCGTGCTTCCTAGAGCCCGTTCAGTCGATAGTTCCGGTTGTCGTCCGAACACCTGTGGCAAAAATCTGCCTCGGTGGCGCATTGGTAGCGTATGCGTCTGCTGTGCTTGAGGTCTTGGGTTCGATTCCCAGGTCGGACTAAATGTTTGTATCATCTGCAAATATTCGTTTCGGAGTTTGGGTGTTTTCTACGTTTAATAATGTACGTAATTTGAAAAAAAAACTATATATGTATTTATATCAGTTGTCTAGTACCTGTACAAGCTTTGGTTTGTTTGGGACTAGATAGCGTTGTGTGTCGGATGTTCTAAATATTTATTATTATTTATTTAATCGTTATTTGTGGTCACATTGTACAGTCAAGTTAGGTCAGTTTTTTGATAGGTGACCATTCTTACGTGCCTTGGTAACCACGTAAAGCTGATTGCTTTACGTGGTCAGTCGCCATTGTCATATGAACATATGTGGTAATACTAGCCGACCCACGCAACCTCGTTTGCGTCTCCTATTGCCCGTAGCGGGATAATTTTATCCCCGTTTTCGAAACATTTTTCATTGGTGCTCCGCTTCTATTGGTCTTAGCGTGATGATATATAGCCTATAGCCTTTCTCGATAAATGGACTATCTAATACTGAAATAATTTTTCAAATTGGACCAACGGTTCCTGAGATTAGCAAAGAAACAAACTCTTCAGCTTTATACATTAAGTATAGATATAGATTAGTTGGTCTGAAAAGCTTCCAAGCTCAATATGAAGATGGCAGCACTCGTTAATATAAACAAGTGAGGTTAGATGTACCTCTTTGCATACATACATCAAGTAAACCTTTATTCAGAAGAAGTATTTGTAGATCACACAAAGTGATGTCCCATGACGGATGAAGTTCACAACCCATAACCCCTAAGGTGTCCACGGTCTTTCATTGGCCGTATTAAAACATGGTCTATTGTGTCACCGGCCAGCCACTGGCCGGTCAATGGCCGCGAGTCGGGAATTATTAATAATAATAATGGAATTATTAGTGACACTCAAGCTATGCTTATGTCAAAGTGACGTGACACCTAAGGGAATAACACACGCAGTAGGAAGCGTTGAGAATAAATAACACAGTTTTATTGGCTCCTGTGTGTTTGTTTGTAGCAGCATTTTGCAAGTGCAAGCGTGTTTTTTTAGTTTTTCAAATTATAATTATTATCTCTTAACCGATTATGGCCTTGGTGGCCAGTCTCAACGGAGACCAGACAACTTTTTTTTTCTTTTATGCAATAGGCGGGCTTACGAGCAGACGTATCGCCTGATGGTAAGTGATTACCGCCGCCCATGGACACCTGCAACACCAGAGGCGTCATAAGTGAGTTGCCGGCCTTTGAGGGATGGGGAGGGGTGATAGGGGGAGGGGGTTTGGGATGTGGACCTCCGATATCCTCACTCACTCGGTGAAATACAGCGCAAGCACTATTTCACACCGGTTTTCTGTAAGGCCGTGGTATCTACTCCGGTCGAGCCGGCTCATTCATGCCGAAGCGTGGCTCTCCCACGGTAAAAACGCAGGAGATTATAGTGCACAAGTGTGTGCGTAAACACACAGGTGGCTCTGTTCCCTCTCTCTCATAATCTGTTGGGACGGTTAACCGACACGATCGGGGAGCGATCAGGCGCAGGACCGACAGCTTTACGTGCTCTCCGAGGCACGGGGGTTCAGACCCCAACTTTCAAACTCCAAGCTATTATTCGGTGAACTGCATTAAGATTTTCACTCTAAAAAGAAAGCAATAAATTTTGGGGGTTCCCTAAACTTGGAACTAAAACTCAAAAATATTTTTTTCATCCAGCCCATACGTGTGGTGTATCCATAGATAGTAAGTATTTCTATAATCAGATAAACTCAATAACACTTTTTGGCCCGACCCGGGATTCGAACCCGAGACCTCTTGATCGGCAGTCGCATCAACCGTTAGACCAACGAGGTCGTTTCAAACTGTAACATATCAAACTATCGCGGTCCATTGATAAACGAAGGAACAAACCCAAGGAACACCAATTATGTCATAAACATTACACAAAACTAAAAGAAACAAACCAACCATATTTATTATCATTTGAATTACTACGCCATCTGTACAATTGGTCTTAACTTTGACTGCCTCGTTGTTCTAGCGGTTGGCGTCTGCGACTGCTGATCATGAGGTCTCGGGTTCGATTCCCGGGTCGGACCAAATGTTTGTATGATCTACAAATATTTGTTTCGGAGTTTGGGTGTTTTCTATGTATAATATGTATGTAAATTTACAAAAAAAAAGTATATATGTATTTATATCAGTTGTCTAGTACCCATAACAGAAGCTCTGCTTAGCTTGGGACTAGATGGCGTTGTGTGTTAGATGTCTGAAATATTTATATTTATTTATTTAATTCCATAAAGTATTTGTGTAATTAAAATCACAAAAATAATATTTCAGCATTTCGTAAAATAATATCCCAGGAATTTGAGTCGATTTCTTTTATCACATTACTCAAATGCGACGTAAAGCGAGTCATAATACTTTGTATATTTACATTGCTGCCTTGTACCCATCCGTCCATTTCACGACTCATACTTTCCCATTCATGGACGTTATTATCATCGCTTGGTACTTTTTCATCCAACGTATTAATAATCTCTAGAAATGCTAAAGTTGAATGGAGTTTACTTTCCAACGGATTAGTATCGTTGTATAAAACTAAAGGTGTATTTCTATTAACTATCATATTTTTGACGATAACCATCATCCCTTTTTGTACATTCACATTTTGTCTTCCACAGTAATCGATTTTCTTTCGAATACCTTCAGCAACAGTTTCACTTAGCGCAAAATCTGTTTTCCTAGCAGATTCGACCATTGAATCGAATGCTAACTTGAATTTTTCATTTTGTACTGTCAACATTTTTAAAAGCATATCCGTTAGAAACTCCGTAAAACCTTTCTGTACTTTACAAATGCCTAATTTCTTGCAAGCACGTTCTAGTTCATTCGTCTCTACTTTCTCTATTTCGGATCGAAACATAACAAGAGTCGAATTATTGTACACTAATCTTCTTTTCTCCATATCGTCTGCCATGAAATTAACCAGTCTACTTACAATTTCTCTTGATACGTGAATAGCATTTAAAATAACTTTTCGTATTCCCAATCTAGTTCTAATTGTATGCCGTTTTGTGGCTCTGAGAAATTCCTTAAATCTTTCTTCGTAGCTTCTTGCTAGAATTTTCATTTTCTTCTTCCACCTGTATTCTGTAGTTTTCTCTTTCATTCCATCGAATAGTTTTAAAGTGTTTTCAAGAATTTGTTTTGTGAATGAATTAATTGTGTCGTTGTCTTTTATTCTTTGAGATTCTTGAGCTTGAAAGAGATTGTCTAACTTGACTTTGATGTCTTTTTCTTCATTTGGTAAATTCCTTAAGAATTTTGCAACCTCAGGTGTCATTTTCGGATTGGATGGTGTCCACATGGCTGGTGTACTATAAAAATCGTTAAAATTTTCATTACTAAGTAATTTACTCCTATAAATATCTTTTGGTGATACATCTATTGTTATTTCTATGAAATTTCTCGTTTTATTAATGTTGTTTGGGATTATTTTGGTACTATTCCTCTTAAACTTGTTTAGGATTGCATTTTTCCAATCATTTATTATAGCTTTACCATTTCCAAAAGGATTAAATATTCTTTCTGGTTGTATGTACACGTGGCCAGTATCAAGTGGGTTTTCATTATCATCGATTTGAGAATCTTCATATTTTACTATCTTTTTATATCTTATATGATTAATATTGCTCTGCGGTTTCACATTAGCTTCGCTTTCTTTATTTTTATGTCTCTTTTTATTTTTCTTCTTTTCTTGTATTACCGTTTTGGTTGTATGTGGAGTTTTCTTTTTTCTTTTTGTCTTCTCATCGTAATTTTTTTCGGTTTCTCTTAAGGGTTGAGTAAAACCTTTTGGAAAACTAGCATTTTCTTCGTCAGATGATAATATAGCATCGCTATAATCACTATCCGCACGATCATATTTTGTCTTTGGTTGGCGATGGTGTTCTTCATCAGCAAAATCATCATCAGGGATATGAGAAGGAGAAGCTTTTTGATTGATTACTTCTCTTTCATCATGTTTGGTATGTATTTTGAATCGTTCAGAAGATTTTCTTGTTGTTGTGGTTGAAGTAGTCCTGTAAATAAAAAATATCTATTTATGAACTGTAAGATGGAGTCCGTTTTTTAGAATAGAATAACAAAATATCAAAACAAAACTACACCTAACAGAAACATACTACAACGCCATCTATCAAAGACACATTGAACTACGGAGTAACTGCTAATCAATACTGTATCGCGCTATAGAAGTTTTCGAAACAATAAGCGAATATATGACTTTCCAACATCAACCGTTGAGCCGCGGCCTCCCAGGCATGATCACCGCACGAGGGCAGAGGGACATGACACCTGTTTCTCAACATATTCCATAACATAAGAAAAACCTCTTTACCTGATAAATTCTTGTGTCGCTCGTTTCTTAATTTCTGTTTCCTCTTCTGTAGAGGAACTTAAATCGGTTTCTGATGTGCTGGATCTTTGGACTGCAGTTCTACCAGAAGGTCGATCCCCATTTTCGGGAGATCCAATATTAAATTTGTATTCCCAGTCTGGTCCAAGTTGGATTACGCCATCTAGGGTGTAGGAGAAAGAATTGGCTATAGAAGTCCAATCTGAAAAGAAAAACAAATATGAATAAACTAGGGATCTGAATCTAGCATGGTTTCGCACTGAAACTCTGTGAAATCACTCAATCTATGGCTGATAACATCTAATACTTTAAAGTTAGAAAAGACGTGTCCACAGCGAATTCGATGTCCACTCGTATTTTCTACCAATTATTTGCAGCAATTCACACCTGCACTCTTACTAATCAAAGTGAATACAGGCCTTTAGCGCTGTTAGTTTTAATAGCTTGTTAGACAAGACAATGCGCTGTATTAACGCCTCACTTTTAGTTAACGCTCGATTTACCTCTCCTTAAAATTTCAAACCACGAGATAAATATGAAAATCATTCTTTGAGGACTAAACTCCAAAAACAAGCTAAAATTGTTAAAAAAAAAACCCCTTCTCAAGCACTTAATCGAGTAATCATACGCCAAAAATGCCTAACATCATTTTTTAAAAGAGCTGATACTCTTACACTGCTGGACCGATGTTAACCAAACATATGACTTTCAAATGAATAAAACCGCATCGGAATCGGCCCATCCGTTTGAGAGCTACGATGCCACAGACAGATATCGATGTCGAACTTATAACACACCTCTTCTTTTACATCGGAGGTTAATAAATATAAAGAAAAAAAAACACGTACTTACAAAATATAAATAAAAGGTAAAACATTCCTTTATCGCAATTCGACCATAAATAATTTAAAAAATAAATTTCATTTTTATTCACTCATAAATTTCGACAAATAAATATTACTTGTCCGACACTAAGTTTTGTAGTAGACTTTGTCCATTTCGCTAATACGACAATTGGATCATATTTCGACAACGGCACTAGTTTACCTGGTCGCGCAACTTCACCAGCGTCTCTAAAAAGATTATTTTCTCCTCGATTTAGAAAAAAAATCCATTGAGGCTTGACTCTAATTGTGACGTAACGTGTGTTACGTGATGAAAAATCTTTGTAAGGTTTCCTTGATAAAGGGACTACGGGACTACTAAACAATAAAACGATTTCCAACTCGTAGTTCAATAGATTAGCGCGTCAACACAAACACACAAGATTAAAAATACGGAGTGTCAGCAGTCAGCACCCCTATTCATCCTGTGGGTGTATTAGGAGACCAATAAGGGATCAAGCTACGTAAGACCAATTCACTGCAAAGAGTATGAAAACTTAATACAAACCACTGTGTGGAACCCCACGGGCCGTTACTCGGGGTTTGTCGCGTAGTAAAACCACTGTGTGCCACTCTATTTAGGGGACGACCTGCACACGCAAACGTATCCTCTTCTCGGCTGGCTGCTCAAACGGATGGAGGGAAAAACTAGCCCCGTTCTCCTTTTCCGAACTCAGGGCGGTATGAGACTCTGCAAAGCATGCTTCCGCCGCCCCGTTCACCGGCAGCGAATTGGTTTCGAGTGGAGGTCGTCCTTCCGAGCCTTCTCCGTCGCCTCCTTCTGCGAAATGATGCCTTTACAGAAGTTGAGACTGCGAAAAATATCTGTCACTTCCAACCATGAAGCGAAAGAGGGCCGGTATCGCGAGATTTTCTCCGAAAACAGCAGTGAGGACTCGGCAGGTAAAGCAAAAAGCCAGCTTGTTCTGTGTTTTCTGGTGGAACTCAATTCCTCCTCCTGATAGCGATCGAGTATAGGTACTTCTGGAAGCGGCCGGAAGGAAAAAGTCCCGTACTGCCGCCCTGCCCCTCGACGATGTCTGGCTGGGGGGCCTCCACGGTAGCTAATCCAGCAATTGGAGTCAGGACGAGTAACGAGCCATTGTGACTAGACAAGCGGCCTCCTGCCACTCGCGTATCTCTTCCGGCGGGGGTTTATTTCCAGTACCGACAAACTTCGGCGAGCGACCGCCTCCAAATATCGACAGAACTAGTCGACGAGCCACCTCCCTTCAAAAATTAGACCCATCGAGTAAAGAGACAGAATAATCATGACTTGCCATAATCCTTTAATTTACGGCGCATCTATCAATTTTAAGAAAAAGAAAGCATAAGCAGAATCCTACAGTGGTGGTCACTATACTGCGAATGCAGACAATGCAGCATGGTGACCCACACCATGGCGGCCTAATGATGCTTCTGCATTATTGGGCCTTCGGTCTCGCACTCACCAACGAAACAAGACAGCACGAACACTGTCATATTATTTATTTATTTATTTAAACTTATTGCACATCTTGTACATAGGCGGACTTAATGCCATGGGGCATTCTCTACCAGTCAACCTTTGAGTGATGTAAAAATGTGAGGCGATAGGTGCAACTAGGGTATAAGTAGAATTTAACTCAACACATAAAAAATATAGGTGTGATACAAAAATAGGGTGTTTATAAGCTATATAATTAATACACACACTATACATAAACATACTTACAAAAAAGTTTAATATAATAAATAATTTAAGTATAATACAAAAGTACTCTGTCGGATACTATTGTAGTTGTGAATTTTCTGCAAATTCATTTCGAAGCAGATCGCGTCAACCAATCGCCTTGAATGTGAGGCGATTGGTTCACATTCTGATTTCGTACGATATTACGTTGATTTTCTGTGAGAGGGTAGTAACGCCCCGGTTGAGCCAGCCCAGCCGTAGCTAAACCAACTGCCTTGGTAATAATTGCCCGGGTGCGATGTGCTATATACAGTTTTATGTAGTCGTGGTTGTTATTTTTTTAACTTTTTCTTTTTTGAAGCGCATAATCGACAACTTTGCGCGTTTATAAAGTGGTACGGTTGCCAGTGTAAAAAAATAAAGGCGTTTTGGTAGTTTCTGTATTTAATCTGATTTATGCATAAATTTCATCTTCTAATTGTTGTGTGCTGTTTATATCCGATTCTCTGTAATAAAATATAGTCACTTTATGATCATAATTGGGAAGCCAATGTAATTTTCTATACAATTAAATAAAATTGGAGTGTCTGTTTGTAATATTAAAATAACTGTTGTCTGCTAAATGCATATGTATGTATACACGGTACATATACCAGAAAATTGTAGTTATTTTTTTTTGTCTTTCTAGGACAAAAGTGGATGTGATGTACGGACGGACAGTCAGACACGACGAATCCTACGTAACGCTAAAAACCGCAACAAAATCCGTGCTTTTGAGTTTACCACGAACAGACAGACACAGTATTATTGCGGTGGACTTATTTCATAATATGTAGTGATCTATAAATGTACTAACGAACTATATAAAGATTCATTCAATCTCTGTCGCTCTTCGTTGTAAGGGTCTGAATCAAAATCAGAAGTATCAAGGTCATCACTTTCTAGGAAAATGCCTTTTCTTCCTTCATATAATGATCCATCAAATCCACTGTCCTGTGTGTCTTCTGTTGTTGATTCAAATTGGATGTCATTTTTTGTGATGTTTGAGGACTTTGCTATTATAATAGAATCTGAAAAAGAGATAAATTATAAGTACAATTTTAAGAAAAATAAAACCGACTTCAAGGTTCGACTCGATTTCTCTTGGATGTTATCATCAGATATTAATGTCCTTATCATGGTACCACCGTGGGGACATCTGCTTTCCATTAAAAAAAGAATCATCAAAATCAGTTCATAAACGGCAAAGTTATCCGCGAACACACATTAAAAAAAAATTTATACATATATACGGTCGAATTGAGAAACCTCCTCCTTTTTTGAAGTCGGTTAAAAAAGTTACTACTCGCTTGAACATTAAACATGTTACCACCCGGCTTCTCACGGAAATCTTTGAAATATTCGAATTTCCTCCTTTATAACTTGTATAATAAATAATAAATATTTCGGACGTCTCACACACAACGCCATCTAGTCCTAAGCTGAGCTTGTGTTATGGGTACTAGGCAACGGATACAAATACATATATACATTTTTTTGTAAATACATACATATTATACATAGAAAACACCCAAACTCCATACATATGTATACCATTTTTTTTTTTTTTTTTTTTCTCTCTTTCTTACTGTCTATCTGTCGATCAGAACAAACTGGCTAATCTGTGAAACAGCTGGACCGATTTTGACGGAACTTTCACTGACAGATAGCTGATGTAATAGGGAGTAACTTTTTTAGACTAACTTCGCCCTACGGCGTCACCCGCGGTACGACAATAACCGCGGGTATCAGTTAGTTTAAAATAAAACGTAATACTCGGTTATATAGTTTTGGAATTCATCGTAAGCAATCACATGACACGAGAATTATATAAAAGGCGCGGTCAGGACCTGGATGGGTGACCGCTGGTGGCATTATACAGCGGCAACCGTACTCTTGCAAGTACGACGCCTAGGGGTTTGTGTAGTTAGATCAATGAGTGTACCTGAATTTTAGGAAATAACACGACTAAACGTATTTATACGCTTTTACTATAATATCGGAATTTTACAATATAATAATACAGATAATTATAATTCACTGCTAGCAGGTCTTGTCTCCTAGCGACTCCTGCAGCGAATCCCTTCTTCAGCCTTTCAAATTCCAGTTTTAGAATTATACAAATCAAATTTAAGAATAATTGTTTCAAACAGGAGATTTCACCTGCCAGTTATACATTTTTAACAGGAGGTTGTATGCCTCCTCACCATGGAGGCCTCGGTCGCCACAATACCATGAGCGTCTCCGTGGTTCGGAGGTCACGTTAAGCAGTCGGTCCCGGCTGTATCGTAGGATAACAGTCGTGAAGCTTAGTTGCTTAAAAACATCCAACGGCAAGATTACGTAGCCACAACGTTGTGTTGCCAGTACCTAACCGGCAATTGGCCAGCTTGGGGACGTATGGCCTTAACCCTCTCCTGAGAGGAGACCCGAGCTCAGCACTGGGATATTATAATAAATAATAATAATAATAAATAATAATAAATATTTCGGACATCTATCACACAACGCCATCTAGTCCCAAGCTAAGCAGAGCTTGTGTTATGGGTACTAGACAACTGATACAAATACATATTTACATTTTTTTGTAAATACATACATATTATACATAGGAAACACCCAAACTCCGAAACAAATATTTTAAGATCATACAAACATTTGGTCCGACCCGGGAATCGAACCCGAGACCTCACGATCAGCAGTCGCACACGCCAACCGCGAGACCAACGAGGCAGTCAATTATGGGTTGTTGAAGAGATGTTAAGTAACTACTTTGATTTGGTTTTGTGTGTCAAGTGTTACATCTCTTCGCAGTTCTGTTGTCCTGGTAGTTTTCTCCCTCAGTCAGCTCTTACGACACCCATGGGGTGAATAGGGGTGGTGTTATCACTCGGTATTATTGATTCGTCATTGTGTAAATATATTCTAGTAGTACTTACAAAACATTAAAATGAGGCAAAACATAAATAAATATTTATTGATATGAAATACATAAAATAAATAACTTTTTAAAGTTTGATTTTTTTTATTGTAACATAAAACTGTTGTAACTAAATTATTTCAGTTTAGATTACTTTTTATTAACAGATTTTATGATATGAAAAAAAAATAAAAACTAAAACCCAACTACGACAAAAAACGACACTGAAAAAGCATGAAATAAGTTTCAAAAGCTGTAGTCACGCGTTGTTAAAGTGTTATGGACTATGATACATTACTAAGTGTCAAAAGCCGTAGTCCATGTAGTGTAATGTAACATCAAAAGAAGACGCTTGTTGCAGATATTTATTGACTCTGTGGAGACCATAGACTTAGAGTTATATTTTATACTTTTTTTAATACCTCTTTGGTGGAGGCGCTTAGTTGGAATGTTTTTCAAATTGTTGGCGACACAGTGTAGACACAATCGAAATAGAAGTCGGCGATTTTCTGAAGAGTTGCCAACAGTTGGAAACACTGAAATTGCCAACAATTTCGGTGGAGACGCGCCATTGATGATTGTGAAACTCGCACTAGGCCCTCTGTCCAATATGATGACGTTCTCCTAGCTGATTTTGACCACGGTGGCCAGTCTCAACGGAGACCAGCCAACTACGCAGGAGATATTATAGTGCACAAGTGTGTGCGCATAGACAGGTGCACTCTCTGTTCCCTCACTCTCATAATTTACACGAACGGCTCAGAACCGACGGCTTTACGTGCTCTCCGAGGCACGGGGACTAAGATTCTAACTTCCAGACTCCGAGCTGATATTAAACATTTCTGTAATTAGAAAACCTCAATACCACTTTTTGGCCGGCTCGGAATTCGAACCCGAGACCACATGATCAGCAGTTGCATACGTCAACCGCTGGAGCTGGACCAATGAGGTAGTTCAATCTATACAAATAAATAAAATTGGAGTGTCTGTTTGTAATATTAAAATAACCGCTTTTTATTAAATGCATATTTATGTATACACGGTACATATACCAAAAATATAGTTAAAATAATTTTTGGCTGTCTCTCTGTTTGTTCCGGGTAATCTCTAGAACGGCTGTACGAATTTTGACGGGACTTTCACTGGCAGGTAGCTGATGATCCAGGGAGTAACTTGGGCTACTTTTTTAGACTAACTTTGTCCTGCGGCGTTACTCGCGGTACGACGATAACCGCGGGTAACACCGCGGGGTTCAGCTAGTATAATATATACTGCTATTCTCGCAATACTATTCTAATTTGACTATTCTGTTCGTTCTAATTTAGAAAGTGTCGCTTTGCAAGAAACGTGTTTATTAGATTATTTGTTTTGTATGTTATCGTTAATAAATACTTCAATACAAGTAGGTTTTCGTTCTACTTCGTTCTTTTAACTAATATTAGTTTACTTAAACTATATACACTTTTAGTAACATAGTAATATACATGGATTTGATGCCGACTGAATTTTTACAAGTAATTCTTTACCTACTAATATTGTATTGTTCTGCCGCGGTGGCATATCGGTAGCAAATCTGCAAATATTTGTTTCGGAGTTTGGGTGTTTCTATGTATAATATGTATGTATTTACAAAACAAAAGTATATAAGTATTCATATCAGTTGTCTAGTACCCATAATACAAGCTCTGCTTAGTTACTAGATGGCGTTGTGTGTTAGATGTCCGAAATATTTATTATTATTATTATAATAGTAGCTGTGTCCGCTACTTCGTACCCATGATATTTGGATTCACCGTTTAAACCTTCCCTGGACTACGACAAACATTTGAAAACTAAAATCAGCTAAATCGGCCCAGCCCTTCTCGAGTTTTAGCGAGACAAACGAACAGCAATTGATTTTATATTTAAGAAAATATATATGTATATTTTTACAAGAAAGTATATATATTATATGTATTAATATCAGTTGTCTAGTACCCAAAGTTATTTAGTTTTAGTTTGTGACTAAATAGCGTTGTGTGTTAGATTACAGAAATATTTATTATTGCTATTATTTATTGACGTTCAAATTTGGGTTGGAGCAAAGTTCCCGCTCTTCCAAATTTTGACAAAGAAATATAATAAACTTTTAATCAAGCTTTCAAAAGATAATGAATGTTTTTCATTAACTACTATTATTACATAATTTACCGCCTAAAGTTATAAACAAGGGCGATGTGGTCGCACAGCGACAAATGCCTTTAATTAAAAAAAAAAAAAGTTATAAAGAAAACTATTTAATGTGCATTGTACGCATGCGTGTTCGGACAACAGACGCCGCCATTTTGTTTGTGGTTTCAATAAAAACATTGAAATACAATATACAATTTACTAGAAAACGCTATACATGTGATTGTGTTGGTAAAGAATTGTGTAGCCTGTGGTAGTAATTCTTTTGGTGTCATCACTAAACTAAAATTCACTTAGATTTCATTCCGGATTCAGATAAATTCGTTTAGTGATAACACCAAGATAATCACTACCAGTATTTTAATTTTGGTTTAAGGAAAATAACAATAATCAGAAAAAAAATTAACAAGTTAAACAGAAGAAAAATGATTTAAACTGTATCTATAGGTATTTTAAATTTAGGGGTTCTAATTACATTTATTTTGAAGTGATAACTCCTTGTGGGAGGGATGGGGGAGAGATTGGGGTTTGGGCGGGTTTTCCGATATCCTCACTCACTCGGTGAAAAACAGCACAAGCGTTTTCTGTGAGGCCGTGGTATCACTCCGGTCGATTCATGCCGAAGCGTAGCTCTCCCACGGTTGGTTTGTAAAAATCCCCTGCGACCCAATATTTATTCCTATACTCTTTGCGTTGTATATGGTGCGGGTGATTGTTGCCTGTACGAACATTCGGGTTGGTTTAATTTAATTTACTACAGTTATTCATCTATACTAATATTATAAAGCTGAAGAGTTTGTTTGTTTGTTGGTTTGTTTGTTTGGAAACTACTGGTCTGATTTGAAAAATTCTTTCAGTGTTACATAGCCCATTTACCGAGGAAGGCTATAGGCTATATATAATCACGCTAAGGCCTACAGGAGCGGAGTACCAATGAAGAATGTTTAAAAAACGGAGGAAAATTACCACGCTACTGGCAATAGGAGACGCAAACGACGTTGCGTGGGTCGGCTAGTGATTTAATATATTAAGAATGTGGTACAGCTGAAATACTAAACCATAATTTTTAAATGGCGGCAACTTTCAAGAGTGAAACGAAATGTAACTGAAATGTCACCCGCACCACAGAACAGAGAATATGTACGTAGTATATTTATCTCAATGGAGAATATATATTTTGTTCTGTGACCCGCACCATGCTAAAGCACAGAGAGTATAGTCAGGGAGTTGTTACATAACAAGTAAAATTTTAATTAACAAAAATAAAACCGACTTCAAGGTTCGACTCGATTTCTCTTGGATGCCATCGCCAGATATTAATGTCCTTATCGTGGTACCACCGTTGGGACATCTCCTTTCCATTAAAAAAAGAATCATAAAAATCGAAATTATCCGCGAGCACACATAAAATATATATATATATATACGGTCGAATTGAGAAACCTCCTCCTTTTTTTAAGTCGGTTAAAAACAAACAATAGGATGTTTTATATTGTTGTTGTTGGAAAAGCCATGGTCTATGTTTTACTGCAATGATGCGAGCCACGGGGAAAAGCTATTGTATTTATATATATTTACTAGTTTACTAGTTGTTGCCCACGGCCCCGCCCGCGTATATGTCAGGTATCGCGGGAAATAGTAGTGTGGGGGCACGGATGTGATATCCCTCTATCATAAAGGGAGGATCCGCCGACCAGGCGAGGTGATCATGCCTGGCGGGCCACTGCCCAACGGTTGATGTTAGGATGTTGTATACAATATCCTAATCGGTGTGAGAACTTCAATTGCGCGATTCAGGATTGGTTGTTTCTTAGTTTCCTTTGTTACTTCGTAGTTCGAAGTATCTTCAGTAGATGGCACTGTTGTGTGTTTCTTTTGCACTGTATGTTGAAGTCGCCACAGTAGCCTATGTGTTATTCTGATGTATAAGTTATATTACTGTAAAGTTTCATCCGAATCCGTTCAGTAGTTTTTGCGTGAAAGAGTTACAAACATCCATCCATCCATACTTACAAACTTTCGCGTTTATAATATTAGTAAGAAGTAAGACTAGCTGAACATCGCGGCGTTACACGCAGTTATTATCGTACCGCGGGAAACGCTGCGGGGCGAAGTTAATTTTTAAAAAGTACCTGTTAGTGAAAACCTCTACAAAATCGGTCCAGCCATTCCAGATTTTACCCGGAACAAGCAGACAGACAGTGCGACAGGCAGACAGACAAAAATTGTAGAAAATGACATTTTGGTACATGTACCGTGTATACGTACATATGCATTTATTAAAAAGCGGTTATTTTAATATTACAAACAGACACTCCAATTTTATTTATTTGTATAGATGTACTAGCCGACCCACGCAACCTCGTTTGCGTCTCCTATAGCCTGTAGCGTGATAATTTTCCCCCGTTTTGAAACATTTTTCATTGGTGCTCCGCTCCTATTGGTCTTAGCGTGATGATATATAGCCTATAGCCTTCCTCGATAAATGGGCTATCTAACAGTGAAAGATTTTTTTAAATCGGACCAGCGGTTCCTGAGATTAGCGTGTTCAAACAAACAAACAAACAAACTCTTCAGCTTTATATATTAGTACTAGCCGACCCACGCAACCTCGTTTGCGCCTTATATTGCCCGTAGCGTGATAATTTCCCCCGTTTTTGAAACATTCTTCATTGTTGCTCCGCTCCTATTAGTAGTAGCGTGATGATATATACCCTATAGCCTTCCTCAATAAATGGACTATCCAACACCGAAAGAATTTTTCAAATCGGACCAGCGGTTCCTGAGATTAGCGTGTTCAAACAAACAAACAAACAAACAAACAAACAAACAAACAAACAAACTCTTCAGCTTTATATATTAGTATAGATAGATTACGTAAGCATCGGTTTTGAACTTTATAATTATAGAAATACATAGGTATTTAAATTATTTATATTTCATTGAAGCGTTTGTTTTGTGTTATCCCCACCTATTGTTATTTAATATTGTTTCTCCAGCATAAAGGGTGGAAATAATAATAATACATATAATATTTATTAATAATATACAACAAAAATCAGTAGGTAGTCTAAACAAATAAATAAAATTGAAATGTCTGTTTGTAATATACAAACACACATTTCAATTTTAACATCAATAAAACTAAAAACGATACTTACGTAAAAAACAATTATATATATCAAAAAAAAAATTCTATGTCTGTCTTTGTTCCGGCAAATCTCTGAAACGGCTGGACCAGTTTTGATGGAACTTTTACTGGCAGCTACTTTTATGGACTACCTACTTGTTGTGAAGGTACTTATAACAAAAACCGCAGGTAACACCGCGAGGCGAAGCTAATAGCAGTAGAGTAAAGATTCGGTATATTTTCGACAGCGTTTTTATATATTGCGGAAGATACCTACTTTATTATATACTAGCTGAACCCCGCGGTGTTACCCGCGGTTATTGTTGTACCGCGAGTAACGCCGCGGGACAAAGTTAATCTAAAAAAAGTAGCCTAAGTTACTCCCTGGATCATCAGCTGTTATTCTTTATCTGAGGTCCAACTCTACTCTCTCTACTGTCATGGTATAGAGCCACGCTGATTTCAACACGAACGGGTTCGCTTTTACCCTCTTACAGAAGAACAACCTAATGTGACAGCTTCGTGCTGTCGTGTTTCGTTAGTGAGTGCGAGACTAGAGGCCCAATGATGCAGAAGCATTACAATAAGCCAGCAAATGAGTGTCACCATGCTGCATTGTCTGCATTTGCGGTATGGTGACCATTACTCTTTGATTACGCTCTTGCTTTTCAACAGGCAGAGTAGTCATTTTGGTAGGCTCATATAAAAAGAACCGTTACGGTATTAATTTGTGATTTAGTTCGCTGATGATGATGAAGTAAATGGATTCTGTTGGTACTCTGTAGGTATGAAACTTTAATAAAACTACGCATTTTATAAAGACGCAATAAGAACAAGTTTAAAACTATATTCACGCATGCGCAAACCATTCGAAATACTTTCGCCCGGCATCTTGCGAATACGGAATAACAGTGCAGGCACAACACACAACTAACTGTCAAGTGTCAAATCCAATCAGTAACTCCTTGACCGCAGGTGGGAATGCACGTCGATTCTCTACGCGAGTTAGTTGTTTTCGTAAATATTTTCTTTTAAATTATTCAATGTTTATTCTGATGTTAATAAATGAGTAAAATATAGTGTTATTTGAAAGTTTAAGTGTTGTTCTCGAGGTTAGTACAGTTATTATTGTGTAGCGTTTTGTTTTTTCACGTTGTGTGTGTGAGTGTAAAAATGTAAGCCCAAAGAATGCTTGGTTCTCGTAAGTCGACGTGAATTATTAAGATTTTGTTACAATTACATGCAAAATAGGTCAATTTGTATGCAAATTCGAAACAGGGTCATGTTTGATGTGATTTTTTTGTAGTTACTTGATATATTACGATTGAATAGATGTTTGCTTTCTCTTTTTCGATTTCGTTTGAGTTTATGCATTCAAATATTTTTCTTTTGTCAAGAAAAGTTTACTTTAAATATGTTTTTTTAGATTTATTTTAGGACGCATTCATTCAATTTAATTTAATTAATAATAAAAAAAGGTTTACTCAGAGTTTAAAAAGAGTAATTCTGATTGGCGGGATTTGTTTAAGGAAATATATTTTACGCAACCTCGTTTGCGTCTCCTATTGCCCGAAGCGTGATAATTTTCCCCCGTTTTTGTAACATTTCTTATTGGTGCTCCGCTCCTGTAGGTCTTAGCGTGATGATATATAGCCTATAGCCTTCCTCGATAAATTGGCTATCTAACACTGAAAGAATTTTTCAAATCGAACCAGCGGTTCCTGAGATTAGCGTGTTCAAACAAACAAACAAACAAACTCTTCAGCTTTATATATTAGTATAGATTAGAATGTAAGTTTTTTGTATTTTAACTTAACTACTACGAGTATACGTTCATAAAAAAACTATTGCATTCATTTCTGTTAATAAAATTAAACGCGAAATAGTTATCAAGTTGTTACTTGGAAAAACTACGAAATTCTAGAGATTCCACTCATTTTTTGTACTGGCTACTTTGAGGCTCCGATATGAGATAAGGTGGCAATTTGATCACGTCAAGAAGCAATCAGGGTGCAACGTTGTTATTGCCTGGTTGTCAGAAGTTTGCGGCTTGGGCGGTAGAGACCTGAAATCCCATAGTCAGAAGCGTCTGTAGCACGTGAAGCGCCCTTGTGCAGTAATTACTCTAGCGCCCTTTAATAAGCGCAGCGTCCTTTAGTAAGCGCGCAAAGTTATTATGTAAAAGTGCCGCACCGCACACCCTGTACTAGGCGTGAAAGTCTCGTCAAAATCGGTCCAGCCGTTCCAGAGATTATTAGAACAAACAGACAGACAAACAAACAAAAATTACGTAAGTACGTGTACCGTGTATATATACATATGCATTTATTAAAAAGCTGTTATTTTTAATATTACAAACAGACACTCTAATTTTATTTATTTGTGTAGATGCCATCTAGCTTCAAACGAAGCAGAACTTATATTATGATAGCTATTTTGACTGATGGAATACTTTATTTTCTTGTAAATACATAAATATAAGTTGAAAAAAATAATTTTGCAGATCATACAAACATTTGGACCGACCCGGAAATCGAACCCACTTCAAGTAGAGTCACATACGCTACCATTGTGCCACCAAGGCAGTCAATATTAACAACCATTTTAAACTCCAATTCAATTACCTACCCACCTATTAACTGTTTCATTTATTGCGTACGTAAAATGAAACGCAATAAAATGGCACATTACAGAAATATGTACATTGTTTCTTTTTATTATTTCCTTGTATATTTCAATTTAAATATATTGTTGACTGACACGAATACAGAAAAAATATAAAAAAATAAATAAATATTTCGGAAATCTAAACACACAACGCCATCTAGTCCCAAGCTAAGCAGAGCTTGTGTTTATGGGTACTAGACAACTGATACAAATACATATATACTTTTTTTTTTGTAAATACATACATATTATAGATAGAACACACCCAAACTCCGAAATAAATATTTGTAGATCATACAAACATTTGGTCAGACCCGGGAATCGAACTCGATACCTCATGATCAGCCAACGCCAACCGCGAGACCAACGCGGCAGTAATATATATAGAGAATGCTTGATGGTCAAATTTTAACTGATTTGAGTTATGATCCGCCATCGTCCTACGCGACAGTAGTTTTATTCCCATAATTTAGATGATTGGCAGTCCACAATTTTGCGCTTTTCCAGAAACTTTCTGCCTCGTACAACAAAACTGTGGAATGAACTGTCGCCTGCGGTATTCCCGGACCAACCACTCAAGGTAGTAGAGCCACGCTGATTTCAGCACGAACGGGCCGGCTCGACCGAGGCGGTACTACGTAAACTAAAATCAACGTAAAATGACATTGTTCGTGCTGTCGTGTTTCATTGGTGAGTGCGAGACCGGAGGCTCAACGATGCAGAAGCATCACACCCGCCATGGTGTGGGTCACCATGCTCCATTGTTGCATTGTCTAAATATTTTGGAAGGGCCAAACATAAAATAAAAAATAAATTAACCTCATCATCATCCTAGCGTTGCTACGGGTTGCTTCCTGGCAGTGAGACCATTGGCACGCATGATATTCCTGGACCAATACGACCTCCAATCCTTCAAGCAAAGACCATACTCCTGTTTAAAATTTGTTGCCTATTCCATAAAAAATGACCAGTATAAGATGATCTTTCATTGTGAAGTATGAAACTGAATGCTCATAACCGAATTGATTAACATGTTGTCAAGTTAAACCATGGGAAAGCCACGTTTCGGCATAAATGGGCCTTGCGAACAGCGCTTGCGAGTGAGTGAGGATACCGGAGGCCCATAACCGGGTTGGGTTATGGGCCTCCTTCCATCCCCTCTCCATCCCCTAAAGGCCGGCAACGCACTTATGACGCCTCTGGTGATGCGGGTGTCCATGGGCGCCGGAAATCGCTTACCATCAGACGATACGTCAGCTCGTTTGCCCGCAAATCCATAAAAGAAAACCTAGTCAGGTCAATCTTTGGATGAACTTATCTGGAACCAGTGAAACAGGTCCTTAGCAACCTTATATGAAACTAGCAGACCCACGCAACCTCGTTTGCGTCTTCTATTGCCCATAGCGTGTCATTTTCTCCCGTTCTTGAAACATTTTTGATTGGTGTTCCGCTTCTATTGGTCTTAGCGTGATGATATATAGGCTATAGCCTTCCTCGATAAAAGGGCTATCTAAAACTGAAATAATTTTTCAAATCGGACCAGTAGTTCCTGAGATTAGCACGTTCAAACAAACAAACTCTTCAGCTTTATATATTAGTATAGATTGAAAGTCTGAATTTGAACGAACTTTTGTTGCAAATACATGAGGCGACGATGTATACACGCTGTCTATGAGAATGTTAGCTTTTTTTATATTTATGTCCAGCCAAAATGACTCTACTCTGCCTGATGGAAAGCATAAGCAGAATCCAAGAGTAGTGGTCACCATACTCATTGCGAATGCAGACAAGGTTTTGTTGAAATAAACTAGACAACTAGGATATGGAAGCCAAAAACGTTGTTTTCACAAGATTTTTTTTATTACAAGTCACATAACATAAGTCATTATCAAAAAACTCTTATTCGAATATTAATTATAGTTTGCAGTTTAAATTTCGCGGACAGGATCGTTTTTTGTTTTCATAAGACGGTCCCCATTTCATCTCATCCATATTTTATACTAGTTGTTGCCCGCGGCTCCACCCGCGTATATGTCTGTTATCGCGGCAAATAGTAGCTTATGAGTTATTCTGATGTATAAGCTACTAGCAGACCCACGCAACCTCGTTTGCGTCTCCTAATGCCCGTCGCGTGATAATTTTCCCCCGTTTTTGAAACATTTTTCATTGGTGCTCCTCTCCTATTGGTCTTAGCGTGATGATATATAGCCTATAGCCTTCCTCGATAAATGGGCTATCTAACACTGAAAGAATTTTTCAAATCGGACCAGTAGTTCCTGAGATTAGCAAGTTCAAACAAACAAACAAACTCTTCAGCTTTATATATTAGTATAGATATTACTGTAAAGTTTCATCCAAATCCGTTCAGTAGTTTTTGCGTGAAAGAGTAACAAACATCCATCCTTACAAACTTTCGCATTTATAATATTAGTAGGATATTTTGTAACATTAAATTCATCACAACGAAGACTTAAAGATTTGAAGACTATAAACACTTGACATTGGCAGAAATAGCTGATCCGAGAGATCCGGCTGGTTGCCATTTCACCAAAGAAGAAGTAGATATCAATTAAAGAATTACGTAAACTAAAAAGTTTTCACACAAGGCAATGATACAGCTTAGTGATGCTACTGCATCATTGGACCTACCGTCTCGCACTTTTTGAACGTACTTTTGTTTCGAGACCATCTGGCGACGATCTGCGCTGTCGAATGTTAGCTTAGGGAAGTGGCCCACTGATGCGCTAATAACCTTTCACTGTTTAGCACTCACGTACGGACTGTGACCCCGATATTTTCTTACAAACGATACGGTAAATGTCAAGCGTTTAACTCGAAAAACAACTTGTGTACGAGTATCGAGTGAGTTTTGAATGAATTTGTGGTTGAAATTTTGATTTTTTAAATGAAGTAACTTTTCGGGGCTTTTTTTAATCATAGAACTCCCGTGTAGGAATATACCTACATTAGCTGACCCTCGCAACCTCGTTTGCGTCTCCTATTGCCTGTAGCGTGATAATTTTACCCCGTTTTTGAAACATTCTCCATCGGTACTTCGCTCCTATTGGTCTTATCGTGATGATAAATAAATATAGCAGAGCTTGTGTTATGCGTACTAGACAACTGATATAAAAACATAAATGCTTATTTTTTTATAAATACATACATATTATACATAGAAAACACCCAAACTCCGAAATAAATATTTGCAGATCATACAAACATTTGGTCCGACCCGGGAATCGAACCCGAGACCTCAAGCACAGCAGTCGCATATGATCACACTGCGCCACCGAGGTAGGCATGATATATAGCCTATAACCTCGATAAATAATACTAACCAACACTGAAATAATTTTCAAAATCGGACCAGCGGTTCCTGAGATTAGCGTGTTCAAACAAACAAAGAAACAAACTCTTCAGCTTTATATATTAGTACGTAACGTATAAACGAATAAACGTAAAAAACAACACCTGGTTATTTTACCATTTACATACTATTTCCATAGAGATACTTTGCCAGCCTTTACCGCAATAACTGACATACACACGAGGGGAGTCGCGAGTAAAGATATATCAAGAAAATTGTAACTAAAAAGTGTTATTATGTCATTACGAACGATTCATTGTAATGGTCTTCATTTAAGTAGGTTAAGGGAAAAGTTTACAATGGGCATAGACAACAAAATTATCTGGACTAGAAATCGTCCGGTGTCTTGTAGTGTCTTGTCCATAGAGTTTTGATTTATTTTGACATTGTAGTGACCTGCGTAATTTGAACTGTACAGATATTATTCTATTGTTGATTTTGACAAGTGAAATTGACAATCTGTGACTGGAGAACGCAACCTCAAATAATTCTTTTTACGAACGCAACCTAGCACTATTTTAACGCATCATAAAACTATTAATTATAATTCAAGTTAAACAATTTTATGCACAAAATTGTTTAACTTAAATTAACAGTGTCCAAAACAAAATAAAAAAAAGGTGACTGGCTTCCGTCCCCGGTCCCAACACGTAGCCATAATAGTGTCTAATTTTAGCCTAATTTGAGAAACACACCCGCGATTCTTAGATTTATTTGTGGAATACAATATGTACTTGTAACATAATTCTTAAAAAAGCGGCCAAGTGCGAGTCGAACTCGTACATGAAGGGTTCCGTAGCAGCAAGTAATCTATACACCTATACAAATAAATAAAATTGGAGTGTCTGTTTGTAATATTAAAATAACAGCTTTTTAATCAATGCATATGTATGTATACACGATACATATACCAAAAATGTAGCTAAAAAAAATGTTTGTCTGTCTATCTGTCTGTCTGTTTGTTCCGAGTAATCTCTGGAACAGCTGGACGGATTTTGAAGGAACTTTCACTTGCAGGTAGCTGATGATCCAGGGAGTAACTTAGGCTACTTTTTTTAGACTAACTTTGTCCCGCGGCGTTACTCGCGGTACAACAATAACCGCGGGTAACACCGCGGGGTTCAGCTAGTATAATATAAAAGTTCTTGTAGTTCGTTAAGGTTTATGTTTATAAAATTAAATGTTTTGTTTTAAATTTGAGTTTATTGAATGAAAGGTAAATTGCTGTTTACGATTTATGACGTATTAAAACTAGTACTTACTAGATTTCGTTCAAACCAATTTTCGGTGGAAGTTTACATGGTAATGTACATCATATACTTTTTTTGTCTTATCATTCTCTTATTTTAGAAGTTACAGGGGGGAGGGGGGTCACACCTTTTACTAATTTGGAAGTGTCTCTACAAAAAAATGATATTAGAAACCTCAATATCTTTTTTGAAAACATGTCCTTAGCTAACGCACGGGTACGAGTTTGGTCAAACAAAAAATTTTTGAGTTTCAGTTCTAAGTATGGGGAACCCCAAACTTTATTGTTTTTATTTGTAACTAGCTGAACCCCGCGGTGTTACCCGCGGTTATTGTTGTACCGCGAGTAACGCCGCGGCACAAAGTTAGTCTAAAAAAGTAGCTTAAGCTACTCCCTGGATTATCAGCTACCTGCCAGTGAAAGTCCCGTCCAAATCCGTCCAGCCGTTCCAGAGATTACCCGGAACAAACAGACAGACAGACAGACCGACAAATTTTTTTATAACCATATTTTTGGTATATGTATCGTGTATACATACATATACATTGATTAAAAAGCTGTTATTTTAATATTACAAACAGACACTCCAATTTTATTTATTTGTACAGATTTATTTGTACATAAACAATTTACAGGTACAAACTTATCGACGATTTCCGCACTAAGCTCGAGGCTTGTGTCGCGGCAACCAACCACTTCAGCTTTATAATATTAGTATTGTTTTGTAAATATATATTTGTTCAGTACGTACTTAATTTTAGTCACCTCATTATAATTGTAAATAAATATTTAACTTGACTTGCAAAGTCAAGAATTACCAATAATTGAAATTTACATTTTTACGGCGTAAAACATACTATTAGCCCCCAATGCAAAAAGAGGGGTGTTATAACTTTGACGTCGATGTCTGTCTGTCTGTCTGTGTGTGTGTGTGTGTGTCTGTCTGTGGCATCGTAGCTCTCAAACGAATGGACCGATTTCAATGCGGTATATAATATATGAAGCTGAAGAGTTTGTTTGTTTGTTGGTTTGAACGCGCTAATCTTTTTTCCTGGTTGGTTCGTTGGTTTCCTGGATATTGTGCTAAAAGGTATTCATTAAATAAGTAATACAAAATTACACAAAACAAACAACCAATGCCACCTAGGGGCGAGTTGCTGAACTAAAGAGATAAGCGTGATATTTAAAAAAGTCATTAAAAGTTCTGCTATTCTTCGATAGATGGCAAAACTAAAAAGTATCACCGCTGTGCCGGTCGGACTGGGGGGTGTTAGGTTATTTTCGTTACGGAATTTCTGGATTCGGTCTCCACGCTCAAGGCTCGCGATAGAAGCTATGCAATAGCTTAAAAGAAGAAGTTATGACACTTAGGAAGTCCCAGGAAAAATTAAACTGTCTTGGAACCCAAAGTAGGCGTCTATGTTAGAAATCAACCATTACAGACTTACCTTGCTAGTATTTTTATTAAAAGAAAAGAAAACTCTCACATTAGGTAATATACGTACTTTTAAACTTTCGCGTTCCATGATATATTAACAATTATTTTTACGGGAATCAACGCGATCACTTATTAAAAGGTATTACATACCTCTGATTTGCCTGACGTTTCGACCAGGTTGCACTGGCCGTGGTCACAGGCAGTCAGCCTGAAATGAAATACCTTTTAATAAGTGATCGCGTTAATTCCCGTAAAAATAATTGTTAATAAGGTATATACGTTCTGTGTCGCGGGGACTTTACAAACATACATGACACGGAGACAAAGAATATACTATATAAGACTCAGAACAACCGTAAACCCGAAATAATATTTTTTTGTCAATCTTTTGAACGTCAAAAACTTTGTTTGATTTCTGGTTTTGTTTGGAGAGATTTCGGAACATCAGAATTAGCACCAATCAATATTGAATGATCTGCTCTTGGTTGCCGCGACACAAGCCTCGAGCTTAGTGCGGAAATCGTCGATACAAACTTTTGTACCTGTAAATTGTTTATGTACAAATAAATTAAAATTAATTATTAAATTAATATAATAATTAATAAATCTATACAAATAAATAAAATTGGAGTGTCTGTTTGTAATATGAAAATAACCGCTTTTTACTTAATGCATATGTATGTATACACGATACATATACCAAAAATATGGGTAAAAAAATTTTTTCTCTGTCTGTCTGTCTGTTTGTTCCGGGTAATTTCTGGAACGGCTGGACGGATTTGGACGGGACTTTCACTGGCAGGTAGCTGATAATCCAGGGAGTAACTCTTAAAGTTTTTTAGACTAACTTTGTGCCGCGCTGTGTGTTGTACTCGCGGTACAACAATAACCGCGGGTAACACCGCGGGGTTCAGCTAGTATATAAATAAATAAATAAACAATTTGTAGATCACACAAAGTGGTCCTATGAAGGATTCGACCCCCACCACTTGGCGCAGTAGAAAGCGACATGGCGACCTCAACTTTCTATGAGCCCTTGCTGGTATTACGCGAAACACAAGCTGAAATTTAGTTTATCTTGTTTTTTGGCTTGAAATATCAGCGGAAAAAGCGCTGTCGTAACCATGTAACATCCAACGCTGCTACGGAAGCTTCAAAACCGGAATAACGGAATTATAACAAAACCTTGTAACCTAGTAGCGGTTCGAACCCGGCAGTTACACATTCATACATAACACAATTAAAAATATCCGTGCAACTTACCCACAAGGTATTTATAAATAATAATGTACAAACATATATTTCATTGTTTTCTCTGTCCTGGGAACAGAAATGTCATGGAGTATTGTGGTTTATTAATCTATACTAATATTATGAAGCTGAAGAGTTTGTTTGTTTGAATACACTAATCTCAGGAATCACTGATCCGATTTCAAAAAATATTTCAGTGTTGGATAGTTCGTTTATCGAGGAAGGCTATAGGCTATAAATCATCACGCTAAGACCAAAAGGAGCGGAGCACCAATGAAGAATGTTACAATACCGGGGAAAATCGGTCGGCTAGTTATAAAATATAATCATTTGTAGTAAGCATTTTTTTACAACAAGTCAATACTGTCCCTTTTCCCCTTTTTACACCTTGGTAGTAAACCGTGGTATAACTAAGAAACTACTGTTAAGAACTTATTACGTTGCGTTTCATCGGACCAGTGACCGGAGCCCCAACCCTGGATTGAGGGTGGAAGGGCCCCGCAAAAGGCGAAAACGAACTTCTCACTCTCAAATCGCAGGTTTCCGATTTCAAAAAATATTTTAGTGTTAGATAGTACGTTTGTCGAGGAAGGCTATAGGCTATATATCATCACGCTAAGACCAAAAGGAGCGGAGCACCAATGAAGAATGTTACAATACCGGGGAAAATCGGTCGGCTAGTTATAAAATATAATCATTTGTAGTAAGTATTTTTTTACAACAAGTCAATACTGTCCCTTTTCCCCTTTTCACACCTTGGTAGTAAACCGTAGTATAACCAAGAAACTACTGTTAAGAACTTATTACGTTGCGTTTCATTGGACCAGTGACCGGAGCCCCAACCCTGGATTGAGGGTGGAAGGGCCCCGCAAAAGGCGAAAACGAACTTCTCACTCTTAAATCGCAGGTTTCCGATTTTAATCACTTGCTATTAGATATACAACATGGTATACACAGGCCAGATGGAGTAACAAGTTACACAAGGAGGAGCTGGATGCGAGAAGCCCAAAATTGATCACTGTCCAGAAACGGCCAGTAATCAGAGTCGTCTTTACCTAGAATGCAGGGTGTGCTGAGCACACGGGCGCAGCAAAGTTAGGCGCGCCGGCCGCTGTTCTTTTAATGAACCTGTTCGCTTACTGAAGGGCGCTACGCTTACTAAAGGGTGCTGGAGAAATAATTGCACACAGGCGCTTCACGGACCAAAGTTGATGATACAACATGAAACAACTTCGACTCAGCGACCCAAAGTGTGTATTGGCCTCCGACAATGGAATGCGCCATTCTTTCCTATTATGTGCCAACTCATACCTATCGGACACTTTCATCCCTTCCATATCGTCGTCATCCCACCGGCCGTCGCCCTATGAACTGCTCAAGGTATGCTCTTTTGACGGCTCGATCCTCACCCATTCTTTTGATATGGCCAAGCCAGTGAAGTCGAGAAAGCGAATTGCACGAAACAACTGGTACAGTTAATAATATCAGCAGTTATTTCCATTCGTCACGGGTAATGGTCATGTAACGTGGTCTCACGGCCAATCTTGTTCGTCTTATGCTCTGATTGTCAAGAACGAGATGTCATATCCGGTGGGTTCGTTGAACTTGGTTACGCGTTACGCGTCGGAAGATAAACAGAAATTATTGTGGCATACTTTTTACGGGATTTTTTATTAGATATACTTATATAATGTTTGTAATGTAGTGTACATTAAAAAAATACAGAGTGTTGGCACCGCTATTCACCCAATGGGTGTCGTAAGGGAGCGAACTACCAGTACGACAGTACTGGAAAGAGAAGTAACACCTGACGCAAACAGTTTGGCTGTACGGAAGGCCGTTTTTATGTAGTTGGGGGCCCTTATGCACTTACAAAGTTTGGAGCCCCGTTTGGAAACGCATTTTGGGTTCTAACCTAGAGTGTTAGGTATTAAGCGTAAAACCACATGTGATTAGCTCGGAGTCCCATTAGAAAGGGCATATTTTATTACCAAACTAGCTGAACCCAGCGGTGTTACCCGCGGTTATTGTTGTACCGCTTGTAACGCCGCGCGGCAAAGTTAGTCTAAAAAAAGTAACCTAAGTTACTACCCGGATTATCAGCTACCTGCCAGTGAAAGTCCCGTCAAAATCTGTCCAGCCTTTCCAGAGATTACCCGGAATAAACAGACAGACAGACAATTTTTTTTTAACTATATTTTTGGTATATATGTCGTGTATACATACACATGCATTGATTAAAAAGCTGTTATTTTAATATTACAAACAGACACTCCAATTTTATTTATTTGTATAGAAGATCTTAAAGTATTTGTATTGTTCTCTTACAAATATCATTGGAAATAATTATAAGTTAAACCAAGATTTTTTCATAATTTATTCAACTACGTACTTCTTGATAAATATGAATAGATCAACACCAGACTTTGGAACTGCTTGAGGTCAGGGGCTCCTGAATACGTGCGCTGCGTAGTAGTAAACACGGAAAAGGAGAATTACGTAGTAAGGAAAGAAGTAAGAGTAAGGAGTAGAATGAAAGGATATCAGAGTATCAGTCAAATAAATATTAATTTAAAAATTATCTATACAAATAAATAAAATTGGTGTGTCTGTTTGTAATATTAAAATAACCGCTTTTTACTAAATGCATATATGTGTGTACACGGTACATATACCAAAATTGTAGTTAAAAAAAAATTGTCTGTCTGTCTGTTTGTTCCGGGTAATCTCTGGAACGGCTGGACGGATTTTGACGGGACTTTCACTGACAGGTAGCTGAGCTGATGATCCGGGGAGTAACGTAGGCTACTTTTTTTAGACTAACATTGCCCAGCGGCGTTACTCGTGGTACAACAATAACCGCGGGTAACACCGCGGGGTTCAGCTAGTCTATACAAATAAATAAAATTGAATTGTCTGTTTGTAATATTAAAATAACAGCTTTTTAATCAATGCGTATGTATGTATACACCATACATATACCAAAAATGTAGTTAAAATTTTTTCTGTCTGTCTGTCTGTCTGTTTGTTCCGGGTAATCTCTGGAACGGCTGAACGGATTTTGACGGGACTTTCACAGGCAGGTAGCTGATGATCCAGGGAGTAACTTAAGCTACTTTTTTTAGACTAACTTTGTCCCGCGGCGTTACTCGCGGTTCGACAATAACCGCGGATAACACCGCGGGGTTCAGCTAGTAAACAATAATTTTAAAAGAAACCGCAGTTAAAGCATAATTTCCTATAGATAAGAACCAGGATGAAGTTAATTATTGAGCTCAACTCACCAGTAAATCTAATCTAAGTGAGATTCTGTTATGCCATCTCTGACACGCGAATATGAACCTTATAACCTAAGAAAGATTAATCATGACGATGCAACTGTCTATAAAGAGACGCTGATTTTATTTAGATAAGGAGAATTGTTTTAAATTGTCTTGTAAAAGTAGCAGAAATATTTTCTTATTAATTTCTGAGTCTGAGATGTAATTGTTTGAAATTATAGGTATACTAGCTGTTACAATTGTTTATATTTACTTTCTGCATCAGTTTTGTGCCTCATTTCTCATCAATACTACAATTATTTGTTAAAATGGTTGATATAATTAGTACATCCATTGATATAACTAGTACATCGGTTGATGTAACTAGTCAATCGGTAGATATGTCTTGTGATAGTAGCTGAAATATGTTTTAGTAATTTCTTAGTCTTAGGCTTTTCGAATCGATATACTAGCCCTTAGACTTGTTAATATTTACTTTCTGCAGTTTTGTGTCATAAAGACAACAGTTATGTGTTAAACCATAGAGGGACACAGGCCCGCAGAACAGAGGGGAGTAGCCATAGCGTCTTTTTCCGATACAAAACAGTCTGTTATTTGTTGCGGGGACATCTTCACACATAATTTTCGCCTCACATACAAAAACAATCGCCTGTCACTACGAATAAAATGGAAATTAAAACCAAACATTTACTATTTCACACACACACAAACACATTCTGTGTCGTAACTGTGTAAATAGTAGGTCCATTTGAGCTTACACTTTGACAGAAGGGAACGCCTACATATAGTTACTCTATCTATGCCGAGCCGTTCTATGTGCCATCGAATCGTTACTGGATGCAGACAGTTTTATATAAAAGCACTTTAGTAATCACCATGAACGATTCACCGAATTAATTACGCATGGCGACGCGTCACCACACCGGATTACATATTACATGCACGTCACATAACATAAAAGTGACGATGCTACGTCAACAGTCAGTCTAGACTCTCCTCACTAAATATTTAACATTAAAAACAAATTGTTTTAGAAAATGTTTCAATACGACTACGAAAAGCGTCCGCCATCTGCAAGTTCGTGTGACAGCCGGGCCACGATGACGACCGACTGGAGCCGAAGATACCCGAACGTGCCTGAACCTGGACCGAATGCTCGTCGACCACTCCCTCCAAGACCGAGCGTTTGTCACAGAATTCCTGAAAAAACTACTGTAAGTCCGTTGTATTAAAAATGACTAATTTTTTATTTAGCAAAATGGTCGCTGTTAGTCAACCGGTTGATAATATTAGTACATCGGTTGATGTAACTAGTCAATCGATTGATGTAGGTAGTCCATCAATTGATATGAGTAAGTATATCAAATCAACCGATGTACTAATAATACCAATCGAATGAATGATTTATTATAACAATCGATTAACGTATTTAGTCAAATCATTGATTTGTAATAAATCATCAAATCGCTTAATACATATTTTTGTTGTTTTGATATTTGATCTCAAAATAGTTTCTAAAACGATTTTTAAATTTTGTCAAACTCTAGTTCACCTTGAGATTTTTGTAATTCAGCCATTTCTAGAATATTCCTTACTTTTTTTTATTCCAGGTACCCTTAAAAGTGTGGATCATCGCCAGTGCATCCTGCTTTGCCGTTTGCGCCGCTCTGGTTCTCGCCACGGTTTTCATCACCAAATGGGGATCTAGTGAAACGTATACCACCAGAGAAGTGATTAAAGCACCGGTGATTATTGAACTTTAAATATATACTTTATGATAAGGGTGTTAAGATTCAATTTAGCAATTCTAAATAGTTGTTACGGTTAACAATTCTTCTTTGTTTTCCATGCGAATGAGTGAGATTATTGGTTTTTAAATACATAGAAAACCCCCAAGGAGTTTTCAGGGGATGGACAATAAATTTACTCACTTGGGTGCCCTAAACGCCTTCTTTAATGCTGAGAAGAGCGAAGAATTAACCTTCCTACTTTCGCAGTCCTGTAAAAAGGGCTGGCAGTAATATACTAGCAGTACCAACACAGGACGTAGACTTTTCCTTTGTTGAGTCATTATAAAAAAAAACTAGGTGTTATAATTATTATATCCTACTAATATTATAAATGCGAAAGTTTGTAAGGATGGATGGATGTTTGTTACTCTTTCACGCAAAAGCTACTGAACGGATTTGGATGAAACTTTACAGTAATATAGCTTATACATCAGAATAACACATAGGCTACTATTTGCCGCGATAACCGACATATACGCGGGCGGAGCCGCGGGCAACAACTAGCTGTTTATAATTAAACTAAAAACAAGTAAAGTTATATATTAGTAAAAAAAACCCAACTGCGTCAATATCTGCATATATCCTTAGATTTGTATTTTATTTTTATTTAATGTACCCAGTGTCACTCTCACGACTAAGACGAATCTATTGACACCACTCACATAAAAATACAAGCCATTTAGGCTCTAAGGCGTGTCAAAGAAATATAAATACACTCGAAAAACATATAACATTCCTTCTTTCGCAGTCGGGTAACAATAACAATCCTAAAATCAGGTACCTCGAATACCCAAAAAATTATTAAAATCGGTACAATGATTTAGAATGATTTCAGTGTATTCCACACTCAGAGAAAAGTTAAATCTATACATATACATACATATACATAAATAAATAAATATTTCGGACGTCTCATACACAATGCCATCTAGTCCCAAACTAAGCAGAGCTTGTATTATGGGTACTAGACAACTTATATAAATACTTATATACTTTTTTTTGTAAATACATACATACTATAGATAGAAAACACCCAAACTCCGAAACAGATATTTGCAGATCATACAAACATTTGGTCCGACCCAGGAATCGAACCCGAGACCTCAAGAACAGCAGTCGCGTACGCTACCACTGCGCCACCGAGGTAGTTATATTGGAGTAGTTATATATAAATAAAATTGGAGTGTCTGTTTGTAATTTTAAAATAACCGCTTTTTACTAAATGCATATGTATGTATACACGATACATATACCAAAAAGGTATTTTAAAAAAATTGTCTATTCCGGGTAATCTCTGGAACGGCTGGACGGACTTTGACAGGACTTTCACTGGCAGGTAGCTGATGATCCAGGAAGTAACTTAGGCTAACTTAGGCTTTTTTTAAACTAACTTTGTCCCGCTTGCGCTACTCGCGGTACGACGATAACCGCGGGTAACACCGCGGGGTTCAGCTAGTATAATATAAAAATAAAGATTTGTTTTTTTCCAGGCTCCAATCCATTCAAACGCCCTCCCAGAACCAATGGGTTTCGATACTTCATCAGACGAAGAGATAGAAAACCTACCTGTTATAGAAAAACTATCTATATTCAAAAATATGGTCGCAAACAGGGAACACAAAAATCTAATATCAAAACCACAAATCCATCCAATTCATGATGACATTCTACACGAGGAAAGAAATATTAAGAAGAAAGATAAAGCGGTACTAGAAACCGGAGAAGTAAATAAAGACAAAGTAGCAGTAAAAGATAAAATGGAATTCGTAAAAGATAAAATGGATTTCGTAAAAGATAGACAATCAATTGTGGATAGAGATTTACTACAAGAGAATGATGTCCGGAACGAAGTTTCGGATTTGCCAAAATTCAAACCGATTTTACCGAATTTGGGTCGTAATATTGATATGGATTTGTCTTTGGGCTTTGACGGTATGTTTTTACTTCATTTGTACACTTGTACACTTGTACTTGTACATTTGTACACTGAGAGAGAGCATTGATCCAGGTCACATAGAGATAAAGAGAAGATGGACTATTTGCTTAGTAGTTAGTTATCCTGATGTTAAATCAGAAGTAGTTGGTTCCCCTCGTTTGCATAAATATATTAAAGAAAACAAAATTGCATTTCAAATTAACAGCCTTTCACAAGCTTATATTACATCAAAAAACTTCAAATTTTTAAACTGTCTGTTTGTTTGTTCATATCACTGTCTGGAACGGCTGGGCCGATTTTGACGGGTCATTTAGTGGCAAATAGTTGATGTTATAAGGAGTAACTAAGGCTATTTTTATTTTAGAAAGAAATAGAGCTACGCGAAACAAACCGTGAGACTCAACTGGTAAATTTCTGTTTCAGCAAAAGAGGATTATTTCTACAGTGATGAGAATTTCTATGATGATTACATGCAATCGAATACCATGACGAGTTACCTGATAGAGAAGGTTCAGGAGTTGCATGACTGGGTCTCAACTGATTCCGATCTCAACAGCAACCATACTACGAGCGGCACGGGTAAGTTAAACCATGAATCATCAGTATAATCATCTTCACCGTGATGTTTTCATTAGGGTTGCCATTAAAAAAAATCGTAAGCTTTTTTAATCCCTAAATTTCATCACTGTAGCCACTTTCACATATAGCTCAACAGAATCATACTACAGCGCCATCTACCGAAGATACATCAAACTACGTAGTAACTACTAATCCTAAATCGCGATATAGAAGTTCTCGCGCTGATTAGGAAAAATACAACTTCTCAACATCAACAGTTGGGTCGTGGCCAGACTGCCATGATCACCTTACTTGGTCGAAGGATCCTCCCTTTGTGTTGGAAGGACATGACACCCGTTCCTCCACATTATCATCATTAGCCTATCAATCTAATGCTGGAGATTGGCGTTTTCGATTGTATACCACTTGGTTTGATTTGAACCCCCAGCTTTTCACATCCAGATCTTGTTTCCACCTGGCCAGTGGGCGTTCTACTCTTTCACGCAAAAACTACTGAACGGGTTTGGATGAAACTTTACAGTAATATAGCTTATACATCAGAATAACACATAGGCTAGTATTTGCCGCAATAACCGACATAAACGCGGGCGGAGCCGCGGGCTATAACTAGTAATAAATATTGCGGATATCTGACACACAACGCCATCTAGCTACAAACTAAGCAGAAGCTTGTATTATGAAACCTAGATTGATTGATAGAATACATACATATTATACATAGAAAACACTTAATCTCAAATATTTATAAACATTTGGTCCGACCCGGGAATTGAACCCGAGACCTCAAGAAGAGCAGTCGCATACGCTACCACTGCGCCACTGAGGCAGGCACTAAAAGCTGTTGATAAAATGTTATTTTGTTACAGATTTCAGTTCTCTTCTGAAAGCTTTAAACGAAACCATGGTTGATGGGAACCTCACCATTGTGATGTCTAAACTCAAGGACATGTACTTTGGGGAGAATTACACCAACGCCAACAACTCCAGGAAGATCATTGTCACCAACAGCACGGATCTGCTCTCATTCGGTATCCTCACCTTGGATGTGATGTTGCTACATAATATACAGTTGATGGCTTGGGAGAATCAGGTATGGATCGTTTTTGTATATGGCAATTTCGTGGTTGAAATGTACAAAGTGAGAATTTTATTGCAGCGCCATCTAGCAAAAACTAGTCGAACTATTTGGTAAATACATATTCTAAATCGCGCAATGAAAGTTTTTGAGCTGATTTGGATGACATGGTAGAACCATAACTCGGGTAAATATGGACTAGTTCGATTGTTATCATCCAACTTGTCATCCAACTTGTCACAGACTAAGTTGAGATCACCTCCCCCCTCCTCTTTCTGATTTAACAGCGGCAAGTTATCCTTTGGGTCCTTTTTACTAATTACTGATTGAGTTAAGATATTGTAACTCAAAACACCAATTGGTTTTCAGGGGGATAACGTACTTATCAAGCGGGTAGTATTCAAATAGTAGGGATAAAAACTTATCCTTGACCTCATAAAACATTGATGAAACATATAACGCGTCATCCGCTCATTCTGCGCTCTCGCTCGCACGCTCGGCTTAGGCGGAACGTGACAAGCTCGTCATGCTTTTTCGTGCGTGCAGCCGGCGTTCATCGATTTATAAAACGTTGTCACATCAAATTACATTTTGTAATTTCCAGGAAACAGCCAGGATAAAAATGTTGCAAGACCCTGATGTTTTTGCATTCAACGCTTTGTTTCTAGACCCGAGTAAGATGGAAGCCAAACAGAACGAAATAAACGATGGATCATTGTTTTTGTAAGTTTAATATTTAAAATGATATTGGAAATCTATATTTGGTGATAAGTAGTTAGGGAGCTATGAGGGAACATACATACATAAATGTTAAAGGCCACATATGGTGATCAAACCTGGCTCGTTGGTTTAGCGGTTGATGTATGCTACTGCTGATTCGAGAGGTCTCGGGTTCGAATCCCGGGTCGGGCCAAAAGTGTTACTGAGTTTTTCTAATTCTATAAATACTTAATAATAGCTCGGAGTTTGGAAGTCGGGGTCTGAACCCCCGTGCCTCGGAGAGCACGTAAAGCTGTGGGTCCTGCGCCTGATCTCTCTCCGATCGTGTCGGTTAACCGTCCCACCGGATTATAAGAGTGAGGGAACAGAGAGTGCACCTGTGTTTGCGCGCACACTTGTGCACTATAATATCTCCTGCGTAGTTGGTTGGTCTCTATTGAGACTGGCTGCCGTGGCCGTAATCGGCTAGGAGAACATCATCCCATACGTACATAGCCTGTCAAAATCATAACCCTCCTTTGGTTTTGCCGTAGTTGGGTAATAAGAGAACTGACTTAAAGAAGATGTAGTGACAAAAATTGAAAAGGGAGTACTTTGATGGTTTGGCCAATTTGAGAGGATAGATGATAGTAGACTCACAATAGGAATTCATTGAGCGAATGTGTGTGAAAGGGCGGAAGAGGACATCCATGGCGAATATTTACCGACCAAATTGGTGATGTTCTGAATAAGAGACGTTTGAAAAGAAAGCATACAGCTCGTTTGCAGGAGCTTAACTGTCAGGTCGACCAATAGATGGGTGGTGGAAACGATCCAGAGCTCACATGAACCTTGTACATTTCTCTTCATCTTTTCCAGAAAACGTCTGATGCCCCGCCATGACCCTATGGATGACGTCGACATCGGGAAGAACTTCCTCGAGAATGTTCTAGAAGTTGGCATGAGCTCAGCCCGAGCTGCCATTCACTTGGGCAGAGCTTACAAGAATACTAAGTAAGTGTCTAAGACTTATACCGTGGGAGAGCCACCTTTTCCTTGCTAGGGTATACCTGGTTCCTGGCTAGGGTATTGACAAGACGGCGGTTTTAGTCGCAAGTCGGTTCGAGTCCGACATGCCACCAGGAGGTGGTATCCGAGGGGATTTCCGCGCGGAAAAAAGGGGAAAATCTTATGGGTTTGCGTCACCGACATGCTAATGTTTGATGTTGATAATTTTAATTTAAACATTATAAAATTTCTAATTTTACAAATAACATTCTAAGTTATAAGTTTTTACTTCTATTGGCTGTCCTTATGACCATACCAATTTTCTTATTCCCTTTTTTTCACTCATCTATACTAATATATAAAGCTGAAGAGTTTGTTTGTTTGTTTAAACACGCTAATCTCAGGAACCGCTGGTCCGATTAAAATTCTTTCAGTGTTAGATAGCCCTTTTATCGAGGAAGGCTATAGGGTATATATCATCACGCTACTACTAATAGGAGCGGAGCAACAATGAAGAATGTTTCAAAAACGGGGGAAATTTTCACGCTACGGGCAATATAAGACGCAAACGAGGTTGCGTGGGTCAGCTAGTATCTTTTAAACGGCTGAACCGTTGATCATCAAACATAGCTGAGAACACGCCAGTCTAATTCACCTTTCGATTCATCAGTTCTGAACGTCCGATACCATAGACAGATACACACACCGACACGTCAGACTTATAAACACCCGTAGTTTTTGTGTGAAATATAATGAAATAATATACTTTTCAATTTTTTACAGAAACATCATATCTCAGTTACAAAACAAAGACCTCTCCGTCCAATCGCCGCTATCTAGAAACATCGACGCTAATACCCACGCTTTGAACCACCTACAAACGTCATATGACAGCACCAGTGTTGTCAACACTGATAATAGTAGCAATGGTAGTTTTTATACGGAATTGGACTGTGTGTGGCTGCTTTATTGTCGCAATTTGGTAGCAACGACTAAATTAAATGCTCCGTATGGGACTATGGCGAGGATTAATGGGTGAGTCAGTTAGAATTTATAAAATTTGGGAGAAAAAATTATCATATAAAAACGGTTTTCTTTCTCTCTCTTAACCGTGGGAGATATCTGTCATGTATCTGTACATATCTTTTTTTTATGATCAAGCTACCAAAATGACTCTACTCTGCCTGATAGAAAGCATAAGTAGAATCCAAAAGTGGTGGTCACTATCCTCAACGTGAATGTGGACGCAGTGGAGAGCAGCATAGTGACCCGCACTATGGCGGCCTAGTAAGATGCTTTTTCACGCCCCGTTTAAAGGACCCGGGATCATAATGGGATGGGAACATTATGATGTTTACGCAAATTACCGCGCTTACCTGTAGTCTGACTAGTGACTGACATGCTAAACTAGGGATGTAACAAATAATAATCATCCTGCCTGCCAAAATGACTCTACTCTGCCTGATGGAAAGCATGAGCAGAATCCAAGAGTGGTGGTCACCATACTGCTAATGCAGACAAGGCAACAATGCAGCATGGTGACCCACACGATGGACCGACACCAACGAAACACGACAGCACGATCGCTGTCATTTTACGTTGATCTTCTGTGCTCAGGTAGTACCGCCCCAGTTGAAATTAGCGTGGCTCTACTACCTTGAAATGAAAACATTTATACATAGACTAGCTGTTGCCCGCGGCTCTGCCCGCGTGTATGTTGGTTATCGCGGGAAATAGTAGCCTATGTGTTATTCTGATGTATAAGCTATATTACTGTAAAGTTTCATCCAAATCGATTCAGTAGCTTTTACGTGAAGAAGTAACAAACATACACACTCACAAACTTTCGCCTTTATATATTAGTGTGATTGGTATTTACAAGAAAAAGTTTAAATAACTATTATTCGACTACGTAACAACATTTTGATAAAATTTAAATAGCTTATATAAATCTAGCCTGTCTGTTTTATTTATCTATATAATCCATACAAATAAATAAAATTGGAGTGTCTGTTTGTAATATTACAATAACCGCTTTTTAGTAAATACATATGTATGTATACACCGTACATTTACCTACCAAAAATGTAGTTAAAAAAAAATTGTCTGTCTGTCTGTTTGTTCCGGAACATAGTAATCTCTGGAACGGCTGGACGGATTTTGACGGGACTTTCGCTGGCAGGTAGCTGATGATCCAGCGAGTAACTTAGGTTACTTCTTTTAGACTAACTTTGTCCCGCGGCGTTACTCGCGGTACAACAATAACCGCGGGTAACACCGCGGGGTTCAGTATTATAATATATTGATTTATTTATTTACAATACCGTTAACTACCCTATTATCTATTCAAAAATTATATTGTTAAAGTGATTTCTTTTATGAACTTTCTTAACTCATTCAAAAACCATTCTGTATTCATCTCAAATACTTTCTATACTCATCTTATCTTATCGTATCTTATCTTTCAGCGTTGCACTGAGAATGTTGACGGGAGAGTTACCGTCGAATAGAGCTTTAGACACCATGATATACGAAGTGCTAACGGGGTGGACAGAGTTGAAATGTAACGATATGTTCCCTAGGTAAGGAATATTTTTTAAATATGTGTTGCCAACATTACACGCTCATTTTCTACTAAAATTACATAATTTCAAATTTAATATCTCAACTAATATATGATTGTGTTGTGGGTCATATTAATATAGATATTACTAGCTAGAACCCCACTTTGTTATCCGCGGTCATCTTCGTACCGCGAGTAACGCCGCGGGACAAAGTTAGTCTAAAAAAAGTAGCCTAAGTTACTCCCTGGATCATCAGCTACCCACCAGTAAAAGTCCCGTCAAAATCCGTCCAGCCGTTCCAGAGATTACCCGCAACAAACAGGCAGACAGACCGACAGACAGACAGACAGACAGACAAAAAAATTTTTAACTACATTTTTGGTATATGTACCGTGTATATGCATTTCGTAAAAAGTGTTTATTTTAATATTACAAACAGACACTCCAATTTTATTTGTTTGTATGTATAGATATGTGTTGCCAACATTACACGCTCATTTTCTACTAAAATTACATAATTTCAACTTTAATATCTAAACTAATATATGATTGTGTTGTGGGTCATATTAATATCTATACAAATAAATAAAATTGGAGTGTCTGTTTGTAATATTAAAATAACCGCTTTTTACTAAATGCATATGTATGTATACACGGTACATATACCAAAAATGTAGTTAAAATTTTTTTTGTCTGTCTGTTTGTTTCGGGTAATCTCTGGAACGGCAGGACGGATTTTGACGGGACTTTCACTGGCAGGTAGCTGATGATCCGGGGAGTAACTTAGGCTACTTTTTTTTAGACTAACTTTGCCCCGCGGCGTTACTCGCGGTACAACAATAACCGCGGGTAACACCGCGGGGTTCAGCTAGTAGATATTATAAGAAGAAAAGTTTGTGAGATTGCAGAGGGAAATTACTGAATCGGTTTTGAAAATACGTTTAGAAATAGAAAGCTACATTATTTGTGAGTGATTTGACTGCCTCGTTGGTCTCGCGGTTGGCGTGTATGACTGCTGATCATGAGGTCTCGGGTTCGATACCCAGGTCGGACTAAATGTTTGTATAATCTACAAATATTTGTTTCGGAGTTTAGGTGTTTTCATCTATAATATGTATGTATTTACCAAAAAAAAGTATATATGTATTTATATCAGTTGTCTAGTACCCATAACACAAGCTCTGCTTAGATCGGGACTAGATGGCGTTGTGTGTTAGATGTCCGAATTATTATTATTATTATATTATTATTTGTGAGTGATATATATTAGCTCTGGGCGGGGCCTCTAAAAAGTTAGTTTGCTGTAAATATAGTTGGAAATACAGAGTATACAACTTTACTAATATACTAACGTACGTAATATAAAAATAGCTACCGATTATTAGAAGCGCAAATTATAATTAGAATACTTCTGTTTTGTCATTCGTCATGTACTTTATAACTATATTTTTCATATGTGTTATTATTTAAGAATTGACAGATATTTTTATCTATACTAATATATAAAGCTGAAGAGTTGTTTGTTTGTTTGGACACGCTAATCTCAGGAACCGCTGGTCCGATTTGAAAAATTCTTTCAGTGTTAGATAGCCCATTTATTGAGGAAGGCTATAGGCAATCATCACGCTAAGATCTACAGCAGCGGAGCAGCAATAAAGAATGTTAGAAAAACGGGGAAAATTATCACGCTACGCACGCACGCACACGCACATAGACATGTCAAATTTATAACAACCCAACAATTTCAGGTGCAGCAAAGCCAATGCGGCTTCAGTTGTGATGGATTCCCTTCTACAAGGACACAGAAAACCCTCTCCAACTAACAAGGGCCGATGATTTTAGTTATGTATTTAGTTAATTGTTGGTAAGTTACGGTTTTTGATATTTATATGACCAAAAAACTGAATTTCCAAGGAGATGTATATTTTCAAAAGTGAAAGTAAAGACTGTAAATGATCTTTATAATGCTTGAATAGTCAACTGCTGAATTTTTTTTTTTTTTTTTTTTTTTTTTATGTTTGACCCTGCCATAATGACTCTACTCTGCCTGATGGAAAGCATAAGCAGAATCCAAGAGTGATGGTCACCATACTGCGAACGCAGACAATGCAACAATGCAGCATGGTGACCAACACCATGGCGGGATAGTGATGCTTTCGCATCATTGTACCTCCGGTCTCGCACTCACCAACGAAACACGACAGCATGATCGCTGTCATTTTACGTTGATTTTCTGTGCTCAGGTAGTACCGCCCCGCGAGAGCCGGCCCGTTCGTGCTGAAATCAGCGTGGCTCTACTACCTTGAGTATTGAGTAATATAACAATAGGGTCATAAAAAAGTAAATAATTTGACTAAGGTATCATCTATAACTTAGTCAAATTGTATAAACCGTGGGAGAGCCACGCTTCGGCATGAATGGGCCGGCTCGACCGGAGTGATACCACGGCCTCACAGAAAACCGGTGGGAAATAGTGCTTGCGCTGTGTTTCACCGAGTGAGTGAGGATACCGGACCCACAACCCAAACCCCCTCCCCTTATCTCCTCTCTCTATCCCCCAAAGGCCGGCAACGCACTTGTGACGCCTCTGGTGTTTGCAGGTGTCCATGGGCGGCGGTAATCGCTTACTATCAGGCGATACGTCTGCCCGTTTGCCCGCCTATTTCATAAAAAAAAAAAATAATCATCTGTCAAAACGATCACTTTGTATGGAAAATGTACTAAGAACTGGCTTGTGACGTCACTGAATTGTTTTTTTTGAAAAATATTTATATCAGAAACCGATAATAGTGATAACAGATAAATTATCTGAGAGATAATTTGATGTATCTTCGATATAAAGGTCTGTCAAACCATCTGCCAGATAAGCTATCCGGATCTTAACCGGTGAAAGTGGGTCTACAGTGTACATCATAAAAATATATTTTTATATTTTGTAGTGTATTTATACTTAAGTAATAACATTAAGTAAAATTGTTAAGTTTAAATATTTTATTTTTAAATAAATAATTTAAGTTTAATGACATATTTAAAGAATTTTCTATTTAAATTGATAATTCTTTAATTATGTTGTTTTTAAACCGCATTTGGGCTCAGATAGGTAGCGCAGAGGGCTTAGATTCAAATCCCATTTGGGACAACACTGTGTGAGCCACAAACTGTTGTTCTGTGTCTGTGTGTCTTTGTGTCTGCTTCATGTATGTTTGTAAATTCCCCCGCGACACAGGATGCATATTCCTGTTCATTGCTAATATTGTTTTTATAAAACAAAAAAATTCTATACATTTAAATAAAATTGAAGTGTCTGTTTGTAATATTAAAATAACCGCTTTTTACTAAATGTATATGTATGTATACACGGTACATGTACCAAACATGCTGGACGAATTTTGACGGGACTTTCACTGGCAGGTAGCTGATGATCCGGGGAGTAACTTAGGCTACTTTTTTTAGACTAACTATGTCCCGCGGCGTTACTCACGGGACAACGATAACCGCGGGTAACACTGCGGGGTTCAGCTAGTATTCTAGCTTGATATAAGTATATCAAATTAAATTTCATTTGTAAATCTAGAAGATAATCAGTCTTTGTGTTAAGTTTGAGTATAAACAAAATACGAAAAAGCTCAAATGCGGTTTGAAAAATCTGACAGGTTTCCTAACACCATTTCTTATTGGCATTTATACTTAACTAGTTGTTGCCCGCGGCTCCGCCTGTGTATGTCGGTTATCGCGGCAAATAGTAGCCTATGTGTTATTCTGATGTATAAGCTATATTACTGTAAAGTTTTGTCCAAATCCGATTAGTAGTTTTTGCGTGAAAGAGTTACAAACATCCATCCATACTTACAAACTTTCGCATTTACTACTGATACTACATTTTTTTCTAAAAGAAGCTAAAATACTGAAAAATGATAATAATATACCTTAATCATCTATTTTTTACGTGTAACATGTTCCCAATCAATTAAAAGGGACGGAAGTTAGTGTTACACAACAGGAAGTTAATAAAATGCACGCTGTTTGATTTGACCAATACGCGCGCGTTGTCAGAGAGGAGAGAGAAATGTGGAGTTAAAACTTGTTTTTTGATAGTTTCATTTTGTTCACATTTCACATAAAGGCAACTTATTAGAAATCGTTCAAATTTTCATCTATATAAGTTGTTAAATGATTAATTAATCAATTAAATATTTTTCACGTTTAAAAATATTGTAAAACGCATTTAAAAATTGTACTTAAAATCTATGGAACATAAGATCATTCCAAATTCAAATTTACACCAACCAAGTTTTTTACTTTTTAAAATATGATAATTTAATAATGTACGTTATTTTATAAGCATAGATAATAATTAAAGGTTAAGTACAACTTGTACGTTAGTTTAAGGAAAAAGCATTAAAAATAATATTTTTTTAAATTGTTATTTTAGAGAGGCTTCTTGTTGTCCATTTAGAGACTGATATTGAAATAAAGAATATTATTAAACTAAAACATTTATTTTATTTTCTTGTATTATACTCATATCACTGTGGGAGAGTCACGCTTCGGCATGAATGGGCCGGCTCGACCGGAGTGATACCACCGCCTCAAAGAAAACCGGTGTGAAAAAGCGCTTGCGCTGTGTTTCACCGAGTGGGTGACGATACCGGAGGCCACCGGACGGTACGGACGATACCGGAGGCCACCGGACGGTACGGACGATACCCCAACCCCTACTCCTAGTGTTGCAGATGTCCATGGGTGCCGGTAATCGCTTACCATCAGTTGATACGTCTGCTCGTTTGACCCTTATATAATAAATATATATATATTCTAGACTTAACTACTCTATTGGTATATCTGGTAGTGTATGCGAATACAGATTAAGACGTCTCGGGTTCGACTCTCGAGTGGCGCCAAAAAGTGGTATGTACTCTTTTCCGCGAGAAACGATATAATTTATTTTGTTTTACCGGGCTTTTTTCGCACTTAGTCTCTTGATTGGGCCGCTGTACGCGGGCTTGTCATCTTTCCTCTCCAACCATCCCAGATCATCTCAGAAGCTCGGCAGCCTATTCAGGTCACTACCTGCTTCCTCGTTGGTCTCGCGGTTGGCGTGAGCGACTGCTGATCATGAGGTCTCGGGTTCGATTCCCGGGTCGGACCAAATGTTTGTATGATCTACAAATATGTGTTTCGGAGTTTGGGTGTGTTCTATCTATAATATGTATGTATTTACAAAAAAAAAGTATATATGTATTTGTATCAGTTGTCTAGTACCCCATAACACAAGCTCTGCTTATCTTGGGACTAGATGGCGTTGTGTGTTTAGATGTCCGAAAATATTTATTTATTTATTTATTTATTCCGTGAGTGATGTTGATTGGAAGATGTCCGCCCGTTGATCTGCCACACTTCTACATTCTGTGAGAACGTGCTGCGGCGTTTCTTCTGCCTCCATGCATCCCCTGCACAGAGGGCTGTCTGTTGCGCCTATAGTGAATAGGTGCTTGTTTAGGGGACAATTCATAGTCAGGATACCTATGATCTTCCTGAGCTAGTAAAGAATTAATTAAGATGACTCTAAGGTGAAAAAAAAACACAATTTTCTACTTCTATACTCTTTAATAAACTGTTAAAGAAGATTAAATGTTAACGAATTTCGAATAAGAACTCAACATTTGTAACAAATTTGAAATAACGTTATCTGCCGTTTTCATCTTTTCGAATAGCTCTTTCATACTTTTTTCATCTTGATAATTCATTTCAGCTCTTAATTTACCTATCTGATTGTATAACGTATCGATATTAGCGATAACATAACCGATTCGATAACTATTATCGTCTCTTAGAGCTATTTTAACGTTGGTTAACGGTAACACTTTCTTTTTAATTCCTCTGACTAAGTTTTCTATTTTAGTTCTCAACTGTTCTTTTTCGTTGATTAATAGTATAGATGGAAAGTAAATTCGCCTTCTATTTGTTTCTGAATCTTTATTTAAACTCGAATTAACGTCTGACAATGTTGGTTGTTGATTTAGTGTTAACTCGTTACTGCTTTCGTTATAACGACTGTTATTTTTTGTTATAACGCTACTATTTAACGATATTGTATCGTTGACAAAACTGTTATTAACGTTACGTTTTCTTCGTGATTTCGGTTCTATTTCAAACCGCACGTTATGACTTTGATATTCATTACGGCTAATTAAAGTCAGTTTTTTATTTAGCGCTTCAAATAGTGTTGGTAAGTGATCTTTATCTAGGGTTCCTTCTGTATATATATTTTTCAATCTTTCATTATGATTTGGAGCTAAGTTTTTATGTTGTAACTGTTTAAACTTCGCCATAGCATCTGATGGGTGTATAACGTTATAAATAGCAGCTATTTCGTTAACGTTATTATTAAATTGCGGTTCTTCTTCGATATTTAGAGATGTATCTATACTTTTGACACCTTCTAAACGTTTTTTTGAGACGCCATTTTGTAAATTTCGGTCATGATTACGGTGGACGTTGCTGAGTAGAACTGATTGGAACAATATACCTGAAAATAGGGTTAATAATATCTACATTAATATATTTGAATTACAAAAACGTATAAATAAAAATTGTTTTAATATCCCTTTCAATATTTAACAGGGCCATGCTTGGCCCATACGCCATATGCAATAATGAATACACCGCTGGTCCAACTCTCTTTCTTCATTCATTCATTAGCCTAAGTTACACCTTATAGCATTAATTATCTGGCAGTGAAAGACCTGACAAAATTTTTGTCTGTCTGTCTGTTTGTTCCGGGTAATCTCTTGAACGGCTGGACGGATTTTGACGGGACTTTCACTGGCAGGTAACTGATGATCCAGGGAGTAACTTAAGCTACTTTTTTAGACTAACTTTATCCCGCGGCGTTACTCGCGATACGACGATAACCGCGGGTAACACCGCGGGGTTCAACTAGTTTTAAATAAATCGCACTCAGATCGGTCACTAAGGGATCGTATCAGAAACGAGGTGACCCGGCAGAGAACCAGGGTCATCGACATACATAACGACACAGGATTAGCAAGCTGAAGTGGCAGTGGGCTGGCCATATTTGACGTAGAACCAATAAACGTTTTGATAAAGTGGGTTCTTGAGTGAAGACCGCGTCTCGGCAAACGTGGTGGGTATATGAAGTTCACAGGTTAGGTGGAGTGATGATTTGCGCAAGAGGGCTGGCAGGAGCTGGATACGAGAAGCCGAGGATCGAGCCAAGTGGCGTGCAATTGGAGAGGCCTATGTCCAGCAGTGGACTGCGATAGGCTGATAATGATGATGACACTCAGACGCAGTTTAAATATCATATTCATCATACAATTATAACCACGACAAATTAAAACTACTAACAATGCGGTTTACTAACAACAATAGTATCCCACTTAACGTGGGAGAGCCACGCTTCGGCATGAATGGGCTGGCTCGATCGGAGAGATAGCCACGGCATTTTTTTTGGACTAATCCCACCCACCACTATAACTCCTGTACACCAGGATCAACAGCAGTGACCACTGACACTCGGGAAGTCTCAGAAAAAAAAACTGTCTTGGAACCCGCAACGAAATTAATCAAAAGAAAAAACAGGTGGAGTTGGAAATATGATAAGTCCACTTCCCTCCTAAGCAAAGCGGGAGACAAAATGAAGTCAAAATAGGCAGACACCTTTTTTAAACCGGGAAGCACAACGGATAAAATATTATGGTTCCTAAGTGAGCTATATTTGATTACTATAATATGTATGGCAGAGTGAGTGAGGATATCGGAGGCCCACATCTCCACTCATCCCCCAAATGCCGGTAACGCACTTGTGATGCCTCTGGTGTTGCGGGTGTCCATGGCCGACGGTAATCGCTTACTATCAGTTACGTATTTTTTTTTTGGAACAGCCATCAAAATTTATTGTTAAAATTCTTCTCAAGTTATTTAAGGAAATATATAATATTAAATAAATAAATTAATATTTCGGACATCTATCACACAACGCCATCTAGTCCCAAGCTAAGCAGAGTTTGTGTTATGGGGTACTAGACAACTGATACAAATACATATATACTTTTTTTTGTAAATACATACATATTATACATAGAAAACACCTAAACTCCGAAACAAATATTTGTAGATCATACAAACATTTGTTTCGACCCGGGAATCGAACCCGAGACCTCACGATCAGCAGTCGCATTCGCCAACCCCAAGACCAACGAGGCAGTCGAATTACTTCTTAATTCGTTTTATCACGATCTTGATCATTTGCTAATTAAGAAATGTAGCTTCGTAATTGGATTATACCGTGGCTGATTGTTTGATGGTCGTAGAAGTTAAAACCGGTCCGTACTCCAAAAATGGAACCCCTATAGAATCACTTTGTAGTCCGTCTGTCAAAACCCTTTTTCTCAAGAACGCATAGAGATATCAAGATGCAAATCGAATAATCAGGTCTGTGATGATGGGATCCCTTGGAGCAGTAAAGAAACCAAACTGTCTTTTATGCTCTGTTTTTACCTCATATTTTGACACTTGCCGCCCAGATATGCCGCCGGCATTTCAGTTGTCAATTGTTCCAGGCAAGGTTAGCCATGCCTCCGGCATTGTGTGTAGAAGGCCTAATGTACATTTAAATAATAATAAATACAGCGCCATCTAGTCCCAAGCTAAGCTGAGCTTGTGTTATGGGTACTAGACAACTGATACAAATACATATATACATTTTTTTTTTGTAAATACATACATATTATATATAGAAGACCCGGGATTCAAACCAGAGACCTCAAGCATATCAGACCCAAACGCTGCAAAACCACTGAAGCAAAATAAATAAAAATAATTAATACTTACAAAATATTAGAAATGTTAACATTTTAAAACTGTGAGTACAAAATCGTTGATACTTTCTAAATGTTTCTGTGCTAAGCGAAATATTCAATCAGTTGAACCATTACAAATTTTTTAGGTATATAACTATCTAAGTACAGTGAAACTCAAAAACATTGGCTGGGTTTTCAAGAAAAAAAGTATATTTTTAAGCTTTTTATACTGCTTATCCGCCATTGGCAAAGTTTTAACAAAGAATCACATATGAAGAGAGATGAAATAATGTTGCCTGTTGACGCGTACAGAAATGGGTCTCGTATAATTAAGAACCTCCAAGAGCCGATAAAGGCGCCATCTAGTATCAAGTAGCGCACGACTGTTGAGATTATGATTAATGATTCCGATATTCTCGGCGCTAGATGGCGCTGCAAGTAATTCTGGACCGTTCTTTTTCTTCCACAATGTTCTATCGAATATTAGGGATCATTCTAGAAATTTCAATAGCCATATAAAAGCGGAGTGTGTTAGCCATTCGGACAGTATTGTTTCATGATACAGCTTATACAGTGGATAAACATAGAAGCCATTTTCTAGTGTGTCTTACGAGTTATTTAGTGAATTATTTAGTAAAAGTGTTGTCGATAAATATTGAGTTTTTTATTTGGTAATCATACGACTAATTTTATTTATTTAATAACAGGAGTATTAATAATAAGAGGACCAATCTATCCCATACTTCGTACATTTTGAAGAAAGCTGTTTTTTGTCGCAAAAAACGTGAAAACGATTTTCATGACTCGTTATTAAAACGTGCTCCTTACTAAATTCACCAGTAAGCTTGTGGCGACTTCCACATACAGCGGCAACAAAAACATATAAAAGCGCCATCTACCGAAGATACACTGAACTACGAAGTAACGCACAACACGGAGCGACTAACAATCGTAAATCGCGCAATAAGAGCTCTCGCGCCGATTAACATATATAGAAAAATCTCAACGTCAACCGTGCGGCAGTGACCCGCCAGGCACGATCACCACGCCTGGTCGGAGGATCCTCCCTTTGTGTTGGAGGGACATGACACTCGTTCCTCCACAAGCTCATTCATAAATATAGTTTTTTTTTTTATGTATGGCCTGCGAAAATGACTCTACTCTGCCTGATAGAAAGCATAAGCAGAGTCCAAGAGTGGTGGTCACCATAATCATTGTTTGTACAGACAATGTAACAATGCAGCATGGTGACCCACACCCTGGCGGGCTAGTGATACTTCTGCATCATTGGGCCTTCGGTCTCGCACTCACCAACGAAACACGACAGCATGAACGCTGTCATTGACCCAGTCGAGTATTTTTTAAAAATAATTTTACTTGTTTAAAATATCTTACTAATTCTGCTATTCGGAATGAAGGTAATTCAAACGAAAACAACACAAGATGAATAACCGTTCTTAAGTTACAAATGGTGTAAAAACCTTTCTTAGTTCAAAACTACAATTATTTTATTTAGTTTAAGATTTTATTAACATTTCCATGTCCGACTGTACCACAAATGAAATCGAACAAAGAAATACATTGTTCAATTAGTTTTACACAACACGAAATGAAGGATTTAATTATGAAAAGATTGATTTCATCTTATACACATGATTATGTGCGTACACATATTTAATGCACTGAATTTTTTCACCAAGTCATTTACACTGAGGTATACACATAACATACACACTAAGCATATATCGCCCCTTTTTAACCGACTTCAAAAAAAGAAGGAGGAGTATATATATTTCTTTTTAAGCTATTGCATAGCTTCTATAGCGGGCCTTGAGCATGGAGACCGAATCCAGAAACTCCGTAACGAAAATAACCTAACAACCCCCATTCCGACCGGCACAGCAGTGATACTTTTGAGTTTTGCCATCTATCGATGAATAGCAGAGCTTTTAATGACTTTTTTGAAATATCACGCTTGTCTCTTTAGTTCAGTAACTCGCCTCTAGGTGGCATTGATTGTTTGTTTTGTGCAATGTTGAATTTGCTTATTTGCTTTTACCACAATATCTAGGAAACATTTACAAAAAGACGACGACGCCTAGATGAGATTTGAACTCTAGACACTTCTAAGATGGTAAAATGTGTGCCCCCCACCCCCAGTAACTTCTAAAATAAGAGAATAATAAAACTAAAAAAAAATATATAATGTACATTATCATTCAAACTTCCACCGAAAATTGGTTTGAACGAGATCTAGTAAGTAGTTTTTTTTAATACGTCATACTTAAATCATAAACCGCAATATCTCAATCAAAGTTACAACGAACTACAAGAACTGTTATATTATGTTACTTACTGCTACGGAACCCTTTACGTGCGAGTCCGACTTGCACTTGGCCGCTTTTTTATTTTGTTAATATAATTAAAAAAAAACACATAGTTAATATACTGAGATACAATCTTTAATTAATTAAATACGAATTTAATTTTACATTTGAATAAGTAATACAATTTCTAATTAAATAATAAAACAATTTTGTATCATTAATACAAAACATATACATTAAGAAATATGTTGTGTTTTTAACACATTCACACTTATATAATAATAAAATTTATTAAAGAAACAGTACATTAGATATTATGGTGACTATGACCCATAAAAGATGAATTAGCGATTACAATTTATTTAACAGTAGCTTTTCTCTGCGGCTTTGGATACGTACGCCATATTTGTTTTACAAAGTAATTATTTCTGAAACAACAAAAATTCAAATGGAAAAGGATAAGAATAATTCAAAAGTAATGCTGTAAACTACGTATTACCATTTCGCACCTTAAAAATCCGCCATTTTGTTATTTTTTAAAAGCAGACTAAAGACAGAGACAGACAAATCAATACAAAAACTGTCCAAATACATCCAGCGTTAAGAAGATATGAGGTAATAGAGAAGTTTACAAACTAACATACATACATGATACCAAACATAATCCTTCTGCGGCAGTTCGCGAATTAATATTTAGATTTTATTCATCTTTTCGAGTCATTCTCACCACTTCAAGTTCTTTTCATCATTTTGGGATATTAAAACTTCTATTCTTTTTAATGCATTTATATTCTGAACTCCAATTTTGGCTTAACACAATTTCTTGATCAAAAACCATTGCAGTGGCACGTTAGTTGAACAGGTAAAAATATTTTGAATTTATTATTATCACGTCTACATAAACATGATTTGTTCAAAGTGACTTTGGCTTTAAAGGTTTTTTAAAGGCCTACGGCAAATACGGTATTCAAAATTGCCGATCAACCGAAATCAGTTTACATACAGTCAGTTTAAAATGAAAATGGCATTTCAAATTAGCCTTTATTTCAAAAGATAACCTACAATATTGAAATAAATAGCGAAACGATTAAATAAAAACTTAAATTTACATAACATTTACACCTTAAACATATGTATTTTATTTTTTAGACTACTAACCTAAAAAAACTTAACTTTAAGTAATTTTACAGTTTAGAGATGCACGTTTCATTTGTGAGATGAATAAAAGGTGGATATGACGCAAGCATCCCTAAATTACAGATACCACATTTATTTCAACTAAATACAAATAAAAAAATTGTATCAATACTAAATTTCGATACGAATTCTAATTAAAATATTAACTAAACTTGCATCAATACAAAGTTGAATACAAATTGAGATTAAAATATTAACTAAATTTGTATCAACACAAAGTTGACTTACGATTTTTATTTATTATGATATAAATGTATATATATCGCGATTTAACGCGATTACTTTTAGCCTATTTCATTAAACAGCCGGTCACATCACGGCAGGGCGTGGCCTAGCCATGGGAGGTCTACATTAAAGCACGGGAGGAAAAAATCGAGTGTGACAAGAGGTTTGTGTCCTAAGTTAAATGACAAATACTGTTTAATAAATAAAACGCGAAGTATGAAATAATTATCAATGTTTTAATTCGGAGATTTCTACTTTATTTTTTTAACTCTAATAAAAGTTATTAATATACTAATTTCGGAATAACAATAACTAAATATAAAACTGCAAAACATGAGACGTCACACTAGAGAGGGTTAGTGACACATATGACCAGCTGTGACAATTGTGACGTATATTGTCAATCATTTCATGACATGACCAACTACTTAATAATTTGTATTTAATTTGCATTTGTATTTCTTTGATTTGGCTTAGAGTTATATATTTCTACATTATCATTAAATATTAATCTATATTTATTAATGTATTCTAAAGATAATATTTAATAAGAGATCTAAAAATTTAAATAATCAGTTATTTTCCGATTTTATAAACTGATTTTGACTGTTTGTATTCCGGGATATCAGAAATACTACCAAATTGTGGTGGAATTTTTCGGAAATGGTGACAAATTATAGGTGGTTTATAAGTTATAACACTTTAGGATTGCTGTCGGGGAGCAGGACAGACAGACCGAAAGGTTATAATATTACATTTTTAAGGTTACCTAATACTTCATAAACGAATTTCAGGCTTTGAGAGATCAATAAAAAATTATAATTTCTAAAGAATTTTTATATGGGAACGATCAAATCCAAAATCTGATGAAAATAATAAAACAATTAACCGTTCATATTCTAGTTTGGAGGGGTAAGCCGTAAGAGCAACTTTAATATCAGAGGCCAAACTAATAATTCCCCAAGACCTCATTCTTTCCTAAACAATGAGTAATAACCTTGCCTTCTATCTAGTGCGTTATTAGGCTTCTGCCTACCCCTTATTGGCAACTAGCCGTTTGAATCTACGTTAATTTTAACCAATTCGAGGGTAAGATAATTTCTGCACAAAACAGTTTCAAAATTCTTGCCTAAAAACTCAATTTTTCTAAATGACTCGATACAAATCAGTTATATAACCTCTTTCCGTTCAAGCCATCCATCTTTCTTTACATTACCTTCCCTTCTCAACTATCAGTATACCCTCTAATTCCAAAACTGTCTTCTACAGTATCAAATTGTAGTTGATAGTGATGGAAAAAATCACAGACTATGGTGATTAATCACGTGATTATATCGTATATAGGTTGATATTTACGCACGCGTTATTGCTAACAAGTTGTACTTTAGACGATCCATAAAGGTTTTAATGTCGGTTATTTAACCGAATTGTGATATGTTCATATTTGTGTGACCTTTCTTTTGCATGATGTGGTCTCTTAGAATTAAGAAAGCACAAAACTCTAAGGTTTGAAGAAGGTCTTATTGTGAGATTCTCAAAAAAAAAAAAATTGTCAGTCGTAAAGACTGACGATAGAAGTGAAAACTGAAAAATAAAAGTTAGAATGTTATTTGTAAAATTAAAGTGTAAAATTGAAAATTTCATAATGTTTAAATTAAAATTATCAACATTAAACATTAGCATGTCGGTAACGCGAACCCATCAGATTTTCCCCTACCAAAAAGTATTCAACGCAGCTAAAGAAGTTTCGTGACGTCAGCATGTCGGTGACGCGAACTCATAAGAATTTCTTCAACCAAAAAGTGCTCAACGCAGCTTAAGAAATATTCACTTCAATAACATGTGTTTATAGTAAGCCAAGACCTAATTTGCAAGGAGAGGCCAATATTTAGTAGTGAACTATTGAATATTCTTGTCTATTATATAACTAGTGACCCAGCCCGGCTTCGCAAGGAAGCCTTGCAAATTCTCCTCTACTATAATATGAGTAGTTTATTGTATAGCGGGCAAACGGGCAGACGTATCACCTGATAGTAAGCGATTACCACCGCCCATGGACACCCGCAACACCAGAGGCCTGCGTCACAAGTGCGTTGCCGACCTTTAGGGGATGGGGAAAGGGATGGGGGGACACGTTGGGGTATGGGTCTCCGGTATCCTCACTCACTCGGTGAAACACAGCGCAAGCGCTATTTCACATCGGTTTTCTGTGAGGCCGTGGTATCAGTCCGGTCGAGCCTGTCAACTCATGCCGAAGCGTGGCTCTCCCACTAGTTTAAGAAATATAAACACTCATCGGAAACGACTTAATTTTGAAGTTTTATCAACAACGACGCGTGAATAAATACCAATCTTAATTTGTTAACGAAAAATCACATGATTTTTCACTGTAATTATATTTCATCACTAGACGTTAACTACTCATGTTTAAAATGCTTATTTCATTAGCGCTGGAATCTTGTAGTTAATTCAAGACAGCTTAAATCGCAATTTATGAGAGACCGTCATGGAAATTACTGAAAATGACCTCACAATTCGGCTGAATAGCTTTAAACAGAGTCACTCCTCGACTGGTAACAGTAGAGTGAGAAAAGTTTATAAGTCTAAGATGAGGAGCAGCAGTCGCTAGATGTTCCAAACTCCTGTCGGTAATATTCCTGTACCCTGTCAAAGACAGGACCCTCAAATTTGACCGATCTGGTCTGACTCCGGTATCGTTAGCATGAAAGCTGTGACCAATATGTATATAGTTAATATTATCATTTTCCGCCCGACCGAATCTCAGAACAGCAGAATCCGATACTAAATGGAAACCCATACGTCTAAATTCCCTAGGAATCGTCGGATTTTCGTGATGTATGTTGAATTCAACGCGTCTGGACCTTTGGGCTTGATCCCCAGGTCTTTGGACTGTTCCTGGACGTGGGGCTTCAGGGCAGTCAAAAATAAAAGCTCCATAAGCCATCCGATCGTTATGTCTGGCGTTGATTGGCCTGGCGTGAACCGCTATTGGCGGCCTGGCTTCTGCACTACCGGCCTGAGCTCTCCTGCAGTAATATCTGATGTTATGGCGGAAGTTATCCCTGCCTTCTCTTGGGTCTGGATAAATTCTTGGACTTAAACGTTTGTTGTTTTGCTGGTTTAAGTCTTCATTCGGAGCGGTTGATGATGAAGGTCCACTGTCAGCTTTGGAGTTACATGGTTGTGGATCATTGGATGCTGATTCCGAGGCGCTAGTTGTAGGCCCAGATTCCGAAGTGCTAGGTTTAGGAGCATCAGCTTCTGGATTCGGTGTGCAGTTTATGGGTTCTTGGACAGTTGATCTTTCTTCATCATCTCCTGAATTGGTAATCATAGGTAAAGGGCCATCTGGACTTTCTGAATTTTCTTCTAAATTGGCTTTTTTTGGTTCGGAGACACCTGGTCTCTCTGGATCTTCTGTATTAGTTTTCGTAGATTCGGCGCTTTGTGGATCATCTTCTGAATTTGTATTCATAGGTTCAGAGCCATCAGGTATTTCGTTAGCTTCTTCTTGATCCTCTTCTGAGTTAAGAGCTTCTTCGTGGAATTTCTTCTTGGCTAAGTTAAGAACTTTACACGGGTAGGGTCTTTTGAGATTTCTACTTGGTCCTGGTTGGGGTGCGGGGTCTTGAGGGGGGTCGTGAGGTGGGTCTTGATGGGGGTCTGGAATAGGTGCAGGTTCCTCTACAGGTTCTGGGTCTGGAGCCGGCTCATCCCCTTGATCATTCTCTTCGTTTTCGTTTTCATTTGGCCGATTCGGATGGATCACTATGATTCTGTAAAAAAATGGATTTATCTATGGTAATGCAGTTCTCCTTTTTAACGCTTCTCATCTAAAGATCTCGTAGTGACTAGACGTAAATAGGGAACAATCTTCCTAAAAAAAGGGGCTATCATTAAAGGGATTGTGACAATCCAAGTAGGGGTAATAATGTAGTTCATAGGGAATATGCATAACATTTTTGTCTCAAACATTTTTCCTAGATTATTTATTGTCACAACAATAAATAAATAAATTCACAATATACATCAAAGGTATTTTTTTTATTTAGAGAATATTTAAAGCCAGAAAGTATTAAATAATAACAAAAATAAAACCGACTTCAAGGTTTGACTCTATTTCTCTTGGATATCCCCTTTCCATTAAAAAAGAGAATCATCAAAATCGGTTCATATATGACTAAATTATCCGCGAACACACATAATGTTGTTGTTGTTGTTGATTCGCGGGCTTGGTTTCCGCAACTCGACGACTTGTTGCGCCTATTTTGCGTAGATAATAAGACACACATAAATATATATATATATATATATACGGTCGAATTGAGAAACCTCCTCCTTTTTTTGAAGTCGGTTAAAAAGTGAAAATTAATGGAGGGAAATTCACACCTACAAAGCGCGTCCCATTGGACGAAACGAAATGTGACGTCAATTGTCACATTATCGAAATTATCGGTGTAGAAATTACTACTGTGTTAGTGTAGTGTTTGTGAGAAAAAATCACTTACATGATTTTTATAGCAATCAAAACTGTGAATAAGTATAAAACATCTGAAACACTAAATAGTAAACGAACACGAAATGACAATGACGTCATTGGTCATGTCAAAAGCGCGCGCAAAATGGCGGTGTTTGAATAGCTTAAATTTAGTCAGTGTTTTAAATTTCATTTTGAAAATTAGTGTGACTATTTTGAAGCCTATTTGTATTTTTACCCGACTATGACAAAGCTAAAAGAGGGTTATGATTATCAGACTATGTATGTATGTATGTTCATTTGTTCCCTCATAGCTCTTTAACTACTCATTAGAACTGGATAAATGAGGTGTCGTTAGAAGCGTCATGATCGTCTTCTGGTTATAGGTTATATGACGTGTCACTGAATCTAATGTGGCGCCCTCTAGCCGACATAAAGTAGTGTATTAAAAATAAATTTTAGATAAATATGTCGTGTTTGGTATCATTAGAAAGGGCTTTTCTTGAACATTTCAAATATATAAAGCTGAAGAGTTTGTTTGTTTGTTTGTTTGAACACGCTAATCTCAGGAACCGCTGGTCCGATTTGAAAAATTCTTTCGTTGTTGGATAGTCCATTTATCGAGGAAGGCTATAGGGTGTATATCATCACGCTACTACTAATAGGAGCGGAGCAACAATGAAGAATGATTGAAAAAACGGGGGAAAATTTCACGCTACGGGCAATATAAGGCGCAAACGAGGTTGCGTGGGTCGGCTAGTATATATATGTCGGAGAACGAGTAGTTTTCTTAAGTTTTAATTTGAATTCGTGTTTATTTCAATCGATTATTCGAAACGTCAAACTGTGCATCGAGAAACATGGCAGTTTGGGTGGAATCTGTGGACGGTGTATGTAAAGGAAGAAACTGATTATTTGTTGTTAACGATGTGATTATTAAGTCTTAGTTTACTTACAGCTTGATTTAATAATGTTGGTTTAGTTTTAGTCGATTCTGTAAGCAATATTAAATGTTACTAAAATGTGTGCGGGTAACACCGAATACAGTGGTAGGTGTCACCACTAGTTAAAGCGAGCAGCCGGTATAAAAGAGAGCGGCCGCACGAGTTGCGGGACTACTAACCCATTGGCTCTTAAACTAACTACCCACCGTTTCGTATTGAAGAAAAATAGAATCAACAGATCAGTTTAGTTCGAGCATTGTACGAGGAAGGACAAGCTGTAAATAAGCTAAGTACATAGGCTTCTTAATTGTTGTAATTGACTATTGATAGTTTGTAACTAATAAGTTAAGATGTAACTTTCAAAAGAGTGGCCATGAGTTTCTTTGCCGGTTTCTTCTCATAAGGCCCTACGCATTTGGAAACTGGAGGTTATAGGTCGACACGGACGTTCAGTGGATTTTGGTGTTCTCACCTAATTCACTTTGACAATGTTGTGCCGATCTATGATTTTAACTGTAGCTTCATTGATTCAATAAACTATTGGAATTCTATATTGTCTTTGACTGTGCAAATAAACCCTACCTACCAACGTGTGTAATAATGAAGATTGATTACTAGACTAGACTAGACTTGATTAAGAGCGATTTCTATTGCTTTAAATCATGAGTGCCACTTGACAAAATATGCAAGTGACGTCGGCGAAACTGACGCCACCGTTTCTCAATAACCGCTTCGACCGATCGATCGCCCCACACTGCGACTCCGACATCAGAAGTGGGATTACCTGTGGATTACCTGTGATACCCCTAGAGATTACCTGTGAATTACCCTATGGATTACCTGTGAATTACCCTATGGATTACCTGTGATACCCCTAGAGATTACCTGTGAATTACCCTATGGATTACCCCCATGAACTACCCCTATGGATTACCCATAACGGATCAGGAACAAAATACAGGGCAGATTGTTATTATTTTATTTTCGTTTACCCTACGTTAAAAAAATCTTTTCGATACGTAATTAATTTGTGCTATACGAGAACCGCTAACTAGTGAGAGAACTACTCCGACTGTAAAAGTGAAGTGATGTGTGAAAAATACAAGCGCTGTCACAGCTATGGCAAAATCAAAAGGTTACGTAATCCAGTAAAGATTAGGACAATTTTAGTCGTGACAATATTGCTAATACATAATCTGAGATTTCAGATACTACCTCGCCTGACAGTTGAAGGAAACCAAAGCGCAGAAGACGATTACTTGAACCTTGAAAAGTGTGGTGTCATAGATGCAGTTCCAATATGAATGCCAAGGCAAACGATTTACAAACCGAGTAACCAGTGAATGTCAGCTCCATCCAACCAGCTCTAGTTCAGCTCCAAGAAAGATTTGGTGAGAAGTTTTCATTTTGTTTCAAATGCTCTTTAATAAGACAAATTCTGTCAGATAGATTTCTGGGCCAACGACAATATGGTGCAGTAAGATTATTGAGGGTAGGTAACGCCCGCCTTTATTGTAACATAGTATTGAGTGGTCCACGAATTGTTGCTCTGAGTCTGGGTGATCTTTATGTCCGTTTGTGAGGTCCCCCGTGACACAGGATGTTTATTCCTAATGGGATAGTTGTCTTTTTAATAAAACAAGAAAAACACGAAATTCTGTCAAGATATCCGGGTTGAAGAAATGCACTGAATAGTATTTCCTGTAGTAGGTACACGATTACTGTATTTCAAACGACATAATTATTTAAACAAAAGAATGAAAATCTGCTTGCATTAGGGTTTTCAGTTGTAATTTTTGAAAAGTTCTTAAAAATCATAAGGTCATTTCTATTGGTGCCTACGTTCTCTTATAAAATGAGGATCGCAATCAAATGACATTAGACCCACAGTATAAAGGTCCTTACGTGGTCACCGAAATACTAGAGGGAGACCGTGAATTCGCTCCCAACACATATTTTCTACCAACCATTGATCATCTACACTCGCAGTAATCAGAGTGAATACAGACCGTCAGATAGATACCCACTAGTGAAGTCCCTATTGATTTGTCCGATGAACATGATGTAGAAAACAATGATCCTTGAACAGTTTATTAAATTAATCTGAAGGCTTTATTTCTGTTTTGATTATTTGTTGTGTACAATTATTTAGAATGTAGTGTTGGTAGCCTGGTTTCACTACCTCCTTAGGTCTCGCTGGTCATTTGTAGCCGTAGCTCATGCAGTACTTATCTGTAGAGAGTGCGCGGTGCGCATCTGGCTATGCGAATGTTAGTCGCTGGTTAAGTGACAATAAAAAGATCTCGATCTCTGGTTAAGAGTTGAGCAAAAAGCCGCTGGTGAAGTGGTTATACTCAGTTGCTGGTTAAGCGACTAAGTCAAAACGTCTTAACGCTGTTACTGGCGATTTAGACAGGGGTGCTGAACCTAGGTTAACAATAGTGATTGTGTGTAATAAGACTTCTGTGATTATGCTGGTAGAGACATAAATGAGCACTATTAGAACAGAACCTTATCGTGATATCTCAAGTGAATAGAACTGATCTTATTTAAAAATTAAAATCGTGAAGTCAAAATAATTTGCTATCTTTGAAATTGGACTGTATCAATCTTTAATTTTGGTCAGGAATAGCCGAGAGGATGGATTCAATGTTCAGATGATTCCTCAGTTAATAAACACGTAGACGTGTAAGTCCATCAGAATGCCTGTGTCGGCAAGGCAATACCGGCCGAATAAATTGAGCTACTGTGGTTGCTTTTTTCTTTGTTTACAGATGACCCACACGAGGACGTGTGAGGCATCAGGATGGCCGTGTCGGAGAACGAGTAGTTTTCTTAAGTTTTAATTTGAATTCGTGTTTATTTCAATCGATTATTCGAAACGTCAAACTGTGCATCGAGAAACATGGCAGTTTGGGTGGAATCTGTGGACGGTGTATGTAAAGGAAGAAACTGATTATTTGTTGTTAACGATGTGATTATTAAGTCTTAGTTTACTTACAGCTTGATTTAATAATGTTGGTTTAGTTTTAGTCGATTCTGTAAGCAATATTAAATGTTACTAAAATGTGTGCGGGTAACACCGAATACAGTGGTAGGTGTCACCACTAGTTAAAGCGAGCAGCCGGTATAAAAGAGAGCGGCCGCACGAGTTGCGGGACTACTAACCCATTGGCTCTTAAACTAACTACCCACCGTTTCGTATTGAAGAAAAATAGAATCAACAGATCAGTTTAGTTCGAGCATTGTACGAGGAAGGACAAGCTGTAAATAAGCTAAGTACATAGGCTTCTTAATTGTTGTAATTGACTATTGATAGTTTGTAACTAATAAGTTAAGATGTAACTTTCAAAAGAGTGGCCATGAGTTTCTTTGCCGGTTTCTTCTCATAAGGCCCTACGCATTTGGAAACTGGAGGTTATAGGTCGACACGGACGTTCAGTGGATTTTGGTGTTCTCACCTAATTCACTTTGACAATGTTGTGCCGATCTATGATTTTAACTGTAGCTTCATTGATTCAATAAACTATTGGAATTCTATATTGTCTTTGACTGTGCAAATAAACCCTACCTACCAACGTGTGTAATAATGAAGATTGATTACTAGACTAGACTAGACTTGATTAAGAGCGATTTCTATTGCTTTAAATCATGAGTGCCACTTGACAAAATATGCAAGTGACGTCGGCGAAACTGACGCCACCGTTTCTCAATAACCGCTTCGACCGATCGATCGCCACACGTATGACTCCGACATATATATATATTATTAGCTTTTTCTCGTGACTTCTTAGTAATGTACCATAGTCCATAACACTTAAACAACGCCTGACTACGGCTTTTGAAACTTGTTTAATGCTTTTTCAGCGTCGTTTTTTGTCGTAGTTGGGTTTTAGTTTTCACTTTTTTTTATTTTCTATGTTATGAAGACTTATGTGATCAGATTAAGAAAAAAAACTATATATGCACATTCCCTATTATGCATACAACTAGCTTATGTCCGCGGCTCCGACCGCGTATATGTAAGTTATCGCAGTAAAGAGTAGCCTAAGTCCCTCTCAAGAAGTCAAGTATCTCTCTTCTTAATCATATCCCTCCTTCCCCTTTATTTTATCTTCCAAAAAAATACCAAGGAGTGTTTTTTTTATTTATTTATTTATTTATTACAACATCACCTTTACTATCATTACAGGTTGCCCTAATGCGACAGAGATGCGTGTTGGCATCAGCAAACGGCCGACCGTTGAAAGAAATAACTTTCAATGTTTCAAAAATTCAAAATTCCAAATGTTCAATTTTATCTTTACAAATAAATAAAAATGTCTGTTTGTAATATAATGTATTTTTTACAATTTTTGTCTGTCTGTCTGTTTGTTCCGGATAATCTCTCCAGAACGGGTGGACCGATTTTGACGGGACTTTCACTGATAGATAGCTGACGATATAGGGAGTGACTAAGGCTACATTTTTTAGACTAGCTTTGTCCCAGTTAGTTTATTTATATATATGTAATGATATTTACCTCCTTTCTAGAGAAGTACAGGTAATGTAGTTTCCCAGCATGACCTCACCCATTCTCATTTCCGAGGACCCCTCCCCCTCGTCCTTTGGTTCTTCATCTTCCTCCATAAACTCAATGGGGGGTGTTTTACATTTAAAGTACTCTGGTTCCTGCAAACAAGAAAAGATTTTTAGCTATCAAAATAGTAGAGCCACGTTGCTTTTCAGCACGAACGGTACTACGGTACGGTTGGTGATGGGGGAAGGGTTGGTGATGGAGGAAGGGTTGGTGATAGGGAAGGGTTGGTGAAGGGGGTGGGGTTGGGTTACTAGCAAGCGCTATTTCACACCGGTTTTCAGTGGTATCACTCCGGTCGAGCCGATTCATGCCAAAGCGATCCTTTCATAGTAGTTGTTGTAGTAATAGTTTCATTTCAAAAAATAAATAAATGGGCCTCCGGTATCCTCACTCACTCGGTGAAACACAGCGCAAACGCTGTTTCACACCGGTTTTCTGTGAGGCCGTGGTATCACGTTCACGCCAAAGCGTGGTTCCCCCACGTTATACATTTGCGTCTGCATTGGCAGTGAGTGAATGGTTTTGGCTAACTTTGCCGCACTTTCTAGACGGGTTGGTATAAACATCAGGTGTTCCTTCTCTCTGCAGTCACACCCACGGAATGAATAGGGATGGTGATACTCCATTCTTACCTCAGTCTCCCAAGAGTCCAGCTCGGTGAACGGTGCCAGCACATCGTCCCATTTGTGGGTGTGTTCATCGCAGATCCTGAAGTTATCCGCAGGGGAGGCATACAACTCCTCAAGATTACGCAGCCAACCAAATGCTGATAGTTCTGAATCTGCTACTGGTGACCCCCTGACGTCAAGGATCTGGAGACAAGACAGACATATCCATTCGTTTATGTTGTTAACTTTGAAAATAATAATGTTACGAAATTTCGCGAAACTTCTAGAAAATAGTGACAGTCGGTTTGGTTGTAGAAATTCTAGATAAGTTCGAATAATAATTGTAGCACAGAAAAATGAACCTTAATTGAATATACATAATGTGGAATATAGATTGATTCTCACTCGGTTGGTTGTTTATCTGAAACGGTCATGTTCGAATGTTCTGTGGCAGGTGGAATTTTCTAGAATTAATCAGCGGCGGTGGTGGCTAGTATACAAAGGCGATTCGTTGACCGCAAGTTAATTCAGTTTGAGTTACAGTGCGATAAATATCTTAGTGATATAGTCTTAGATTATTCTGTATTATTTAAAAACGTAAAAGTTTGAAGGGTTTATATAATGGTTCTTTAAAAGGCTTTTGTTTTAAACTAGTTAAACCCCGCGGTGTTACCCGCGGTTATTGTTGTACCGCGAAGTAACGCCGCGGGACAAAGTTAGTCTAAAAAAAGTAGCCTAAGTTACTCCCCGGATCATCAGCTACCTGCCAGTGAAAGTCCCGTCAAAATCCGTCCAGCCGTTCCAGAGATTACCCGGAACAAACAGACAGACAGACAAAAAAATTTTAACTACATTTTTGGTATATGTATCGTGTATACATACATATGCATTAAGTAAAAAGCGGTTATTTTAATATTACAAACAGACACTCCAATTTTATTTATTTGTATAGATTATTTAAACCCTAACACGTAACAATAACTTAGACTGCACGGTTGGTCGAGGGGTTTAAGCGGTAAATATCTAAATACTAGCAGACCCACGCAACCTCGTTTACGTCTTCTATTGCCCGTCGCGTGATAATTTTCCCCCGTTTTTGAAACATTTTTCATTGGTGCTCCTCTCCTATTGGTCTTAGCGTGATGATATATAGCCTATAGCCTTCCTCGATAAATGGGCTCTCTAACACTAAAAGAATTTTTCAAATCGGACCAGAAGTTCCTGAGATTACCGTGTTCAAACAAACAAATAAACTCTTCAGCTTTATATATTAGTATAGATTTCTTACATCTGAAGCACAACGCCATCTAGTATCAAACTAATCAGAGCTGGCACCGTGACAAGATAGATTGACCGATAGAATACTTTTAGAAGTACTTACCTTAAGCTTCTGGAAGCCATATCTGGTCGCCAAAGACGCGTAAGCCACGCATTCAGTCAACCTCCTACACTTTTTCATATACAGCGCTTGGAGGTTCTTCATCTTGCTGAGCGGCATCAGGGATGCTGGCTCGAACCATTCGCACTCCGATATGTCCAGGTACTAAAAAAAAATGTCACAAAGTTAAGTAATCTATCCGAGGTCGTTTTATGGATGGGTGACCATTGAAACACATTGAAACTTTTCTGTCTAGAAGACCACGTTAACCATTCCAAGAAGAGGGAATACTTGGGACTCCAAAAGCGTATGTGTCCGCTTACCAACAAGTCAGACTATTGACTAAACAAGTACAATTTTAACAAAAATAAAACCGACTTCAAGGTTCGACTCGATTTCTCTTGGACGCCATCATCAGATATTAATATCCTTATCATGGTACCACCGTTGGGACATCTCCTTTCAATTAAAAGAAGAATCATCAAAATCGGTTCATAAACGACGAAGTAATCCGCGAATACACATAAAAAAAAGTAAAAAAAAAAGTTAAAAAAAAATATACGTTCGAATTGAGAAACCTCCTTCTTTTTTTGAAGTCGGTTAAAAATACTAAAGTTTTTCATCTTGTAGAAACTTATGATATCTCAGCTCCTTATTTATTTTCGACTAGCGATTATTACCGCGAGTAACGCCGCGGGACAAAGTTAGTCTAAAACCCTTACCTCGAGAGCAGGAAGTCTATCCTGGATCTTGCACAGGTATGAAGTATTCAGGGGTAGATTGTAGCACCGAGAACCCTTCAGGGACAATTTCTTCAGATTGGGGGGGAAATAACGAATGTTGGCCTGCTAACAGATGACAATAATCAGTAGTGATCACGATTCCATTTCTGCTAAAACCGAATCGATTATAGCGATGATGATGATGATGAGATGATGAAAGGACACCGGGCCCCCGTCAGGCCTCTCAAAGTAAATAATTTTATTCAGTACTAGCTGAACCCCACGGTGTTACCCGCGGTTATTGTTGTACCACGAGTAAGGCCGCGGGACAAAGTAAGTCTAAAAAAAAGTAGCCTAAGTTACTCCCTGTATCAACAGCTATCTGCCAGTGAAAGTTATTTTTTCTCATATACAGTAAAATACCCTATTGTTGAGGTACTCGGAATAGTTGAACGCTACTCTTGGCCACTAATAATCACCACTACACTTCGCTAATATCCTTCACTTCTAGTATACCGTGTTATAACTCCTAACTGTTACGAATATACTATAAATAATAATAAATAAATAAATAAATATTTCGGACATCTAACACACAACGCCCTCTAGTCCCAAGCTAAGCAGAGCTTGTGTTATGGGTACTAGACAACTGATACGAATACATATATACTTTTTTTTTTGCAAATACATACATGATATACATAGAAAACACCCAAACTCCGAAACAAATATTTGTAGATCACACAAACATTTGGTTCGACCCGGGAATCGAACCCGAGACCTCATGATCAGCAGTCGCACACGCCAACCGCTAGACCAACGAGGCAGTCTACACTGTGTTATATCGCGGTACAGTTCTACAATACTACAATATTATACTTTTATGTCACCACACCACTACGCTACTCTTCAATACTACGCCTTCATAATACACTACGTCACATCATCCTACAATACTACACTACGCTACTACACTTTCTGCTACGTTAAACCACTACGTCCTGAAAATATGCATCGAAAGGTTTCGATACATTTCCACTACACTGCGCTACTAATCTTCACTACTACGCTAATCAGTTACGTCGTTATAATTTACAAACTACGTCACATCATGCTACATTAAACGAGCGCTACGCTACACCTTTGCGCTTCTACGCCACCACTACACTGCGCTACTAATCTTCACTACTACGCTAACCTTCTACGACTTTATAATACTCTAGGTCACATCATGCTACGATTTTTGCTTCTACATTCTATTAAGACACTTGGCTACTAATCTTCACTACTACGCTAACCTTCTACGTATTTATAATACTCCAAGTCATGCTACATTAGTACGAGCGCTACATCTTTTCGACGCTACACTTCACTACTACGACCCGCTACTATACTACACTACGCTATGGTTATGAAAAGAAAAGCAAGTATAATCATTATTCTCAAGAACCATACTCACATTCTTATAATCCAAATTGCAGTATTCCAAAGCCAAGAACGATAAATTCTGGCATTTATTCTTCAAAGTCTTTAGTATACTATGGTTCAGAGTAAACAGAGGTCCATGACATGACGACACGTATCCTTGATTTTTGTTTTCACTCGAATCACTCGAGTTTAGATCGGAATTACCCGAGTTGGGTTCGGAATTAGTCATATCCGAGACAGTGCTAGCGGTTGAAGCGCCAGCCACGATTTCAGATGCCAGATGACTGAGTGGACTCAACGGTGGTTTGGGTCCCTCAGGAGTTCTGGAATATGCCTTTCCAGCTGCTTCGCGTTTATCAGGCCAGCGAGGAGACAAAGCATACCTAGAAATAAAAGGTCGTAAGATTCTGGAAAAATTCATTAACATCAATTACTGGTCTACGGCTGGGAAATTCACAGCCACTGCCTCTCTTTAGAAAAGATGTTTTGTCCTATTCCACCCTGGCTAGACGGGTTGGTATTAGTGGTGTGCCGGATCGTTCAAAATTTATTTCCGCGGATACGGATCCGAATACGGATATTTGGTGTCAAAATCCGCGGATACGGATATGGATCGTTAGTTTCTTAATCAATCGGTAAATGAATACTGCTTGCCGCATAAAGTGTGATTTTAATTTACTTTATTAGAATAATCATTCAATTAAAAATTCAGATTTGGTTTTCTAATTATTTCATAGTTTAAAGTGATCTTATAACTTTCTTTATTATTGATCTCATGATAATAGTAAAAAAACGAAGATTTAGGTTTTGGTTTTCTTATAATTATAAGTGATGTTATAACTTTCAATAAATTGATCTCGTTAGGTATACCTTTGATTTAGTACCTTTTGTTATGTTTTACTGTTATGGTTACTTACTAATATAAATGTTTGCAATGTAGAGGTGCCAAATATTTGATTTAAAAAAATAAATAAATGCTCTGATTGGAATTTATAAGTTTTTTTTAATTCAGCTTAATCATCTATGTATTTAGGATTTTGATCCTATCTATCAATTGAATATTAATGAGATCTGTTGAAGACCCGCCAGGAAAGTAACGGATACGAATACGGATCTTCTTTCTCGTTCGGATATCCGCGGATACGATTACGGATACGGATATCCGTATTGTGTTGTTGTCCTGGTAGTTTGCTTCCTCAGCCGGCTCTTACGACACCCTTGAGATGACACCTACTACCCTTTCGCGGAGCCTACGTGGTCAGACGACCGTTTGAAGGTTTTTTTTTATGTTTGACCCTGCCATAATGACTCTACTCTGCCTGGTGGAAAGCATAAGCAGAATCCAAGAGTGATGGTCACCATACTGCGAACGCAGACAAAGCAACAATGCAGCATGGTGACCCACACCATGGCGGGCTAGTGATGCTTTCGCATCATTGGGCCTCCGGTCTCGCACTCACCAACGAAACACGACAGCATGATCGCTGTCATTTTACGTTGATTTTCTGTGCGAGGGCAGTACCGCCCCGGTCGAGCCGGCCCAACAGTGGTGAAATCAGCGTGGCTCTACTACCTTGAAAAGGTCGAGAGAAGAAGTTGGTACGAGAAACACAGGAGCGTTTGTTGCGGAGAACCTTGGGAGTAGACTTCTTTTGGTCGAGATGATGATGTATGCCAAACACAGACCAGTGGAACGTCACCTGACGATAACGCGCCTCCCACCCAAGCAAGACTCCATAATCAACTTACCTTGGAAGATGGGAGTACCACATTCGGAGCAGAAAATGTTCCATATCTGGCGATGCCCCAGATCTAGGGCCAGCTGTAAATAATAAAAAAAATACAGAAATACTGAATTCATGAACTGGATCCAATTGAAATAATAAATAAATAAATAAATATTTCGGACATCTAACACACAACGCTATCTAGTCCCAAGCTAAGCAGAGCTTGTGTTATGGGTACTAGACAACTGATACAATTACATATATACTTTTTTTTGTAAATACATTCATATTATACATAGAAAACACCCAAACTCCGAAACAAATATTTGTAGATCATACAAACATTTGGTTCGACCCGGGAATCGAACCCGAGACCTACGAGGCAGTGCACAAATGGGACCACAAGGGAAGCACCAGCTTTCAAATAAAAAGGAATCATCAAAATCGGTTCACCCGGTCGAAAGTTCTGAGGTAACAAACATAAAAGGATACAGTCGAATTGAGAACCTGCTCCTTTTTGCAGCCGGTTTTAAATAAATATTTCAGACATCTAACAGACAACGCGATCTAGTCCCAAGCTAAGCAGAGCTTGTGTTATGGGTACTAGACAACTGATACAATTACATATATACTTTTTTTTGTAAATACATTCATATTATACATAGAAAACACCCAAACTCCGAAACAAATATTTGTAGATCGTACAAACATTTGGTTCGACCCGGGAATCGAACCCGAGACCTCATGATCAGCAGTCGCACACGCCAACCGCTAGACCAACGAGGCAGTCGTCTCTATTACTAGGAATAAATACTGTGTCGCGAGGGACTTCACAAACATACATGAAACTGACACAAAGAACAACCAAATTCAGAACAACAGTTTGTGGATCACACAAGTGTTGTCCCATGCGGGATATGAACCCACACTTGGCGAAGTACCGAAGCGGTGGTGACTGCTAAAACTACTAAGCTATACAATCTGTTACAGCATTGAAATATATATATATAAATTAATGAAATTGGAGTGTCTGTTTGTAATAATAAAACAACCGCTTTTTACTAAATGCATATGTATACACGGTACATTTACCAAAATATTTTTTTTTTCAATTTTTGTATGTCTGTCTGTCTGTTTGTTCCGGCTAATCTCTGAACAGCTGGACCGATTTGACAGGACTTTCACTGATAGGTAGCTAATGGTACAAGGAGTAACTTACTTTTTGTAGACTAGCTTCGCCCCGCAGCATTACCCGCGGTACAACAATAACCGCGGGTAACACCACGGAACTCAGCTAGTGTTAAATATGATTTTTTTTTATAAGTAATAGAAAGACCATATTACCTTGGTCCATAGACAATGGCCATGACAGGTCTTGAATTCCCAAGCAGCTGTGGATAACAAAAAATTTTAAATCCATTAATAATATTATAAATTCGAATATAAGTCTGTCTGTCACGCTTCAGCGGCTAAACTGATGCATGAAGTTAATTCTATATTAATACATAAAGCTGAAGAGTTTGTTTGTTTGTTTGAACGCGCTAATCTCAGGAGCCGTTGGTGCGATTTGAAAAATTCTTTCAGTGTTAGATACCTAGTACATTTATCGAGGAAGACTATACGCTATATATCATCACGCTAAGACCAATAGAAGCGGAGCACCAATGGAAAATGTTTCAAAAACAGGGTCAAATTATCACGCTATAGGCAATAGGAGACGCAAACGAGGTTGGGTGGGTCAGCTAGTTAATAATGATATTAACATAAGAGGCTCACGTGAGAAGGCTGGATCAAGGGTCTGATGCAGAAGGCAGTCCTCCTTGACACGGCACGTATAGTGAGGAGGTTCCTGTCTTTGGAGCCCTAACCACAGGTTTCTTGGTCCCTGTACCCGAAGTCGGTGGTCTACTATTTTTTATATCTATACTAGCCGACCCACGCAACCTCGTTTGCGTCTCCTATTGCCCGTAGCGTGATAATTTTCCCCCGTTTTTGTAACATTCTTCATTGTTGCTCCGCTCCTGTAGGTCTTAGCGTGATGATATATAGCCTATATCCTTCCTCGATAAATGGGCTATCTAACACTGCAAGATTTTTTTTAAATCAGACCACCGATTCCTGAGATTAGCGCGTTCAAAGAAACAAACAAACAAGCAAACTCTTCAGCTTTTATATTAGTATAGATTTAGCTATATATAAATAATGATAATAAATATTTCGGACATCTAAACACACAACGCCATCTAGTCCCAAGATAAGCAGAGCTTGTGTTATGGGGTACTAGACAACTGATACAAATACATATATACTTTTATTTTTGTAAATACATACATATTATAGATAGAACACACCCAAACTCCGAAACAAATATTTGTAGATCATACAAACATTTGTTCCGATCCGGGAATCGAACCCGAGACCTCATGATCAGCAGTCGCACACGACAACCGCGAGACCAACAAGGCAGTCAAATCATAAACAATAAACTCATACTTCGAATTTTTATCCACATATCCACTCAGTTTGAGCTCCTGTGTGACCGTTGATAGCCCGTGGGTCAGGAACCAGCGGAGACGTTCCTGACCGGTTGGTACAGAACGGGCGTCCACCTTCTGCCAGAGGGTCCGGTCGCATATGAGGATGGCAAGACGTTGGCAGGAGCTGTAACAAATAAATATGTTGATAAAAGTAAAACACCATAACTTTATAGAGCCTACCTTACTTACTAGCTGGACCCAGCGGTTATCGTCGTACTGCGAGTAACGCCGCGAGACAAAGTTAGTCTAAAAAATGTAGCCTAAGGTACTCCCCGGATCATCAGCTACCTGCCAGTGAAAGTCCCGTCAAAATCCGTCCAGCCGTTCCAGAGATTACCCGGAACAAACAGACAGAAGGACAGACAAAAGTTTTTTTAACTACATTTTTGGTGTATGTAACGTTTATATACATATGCATTCAGTAAAAAGCGGTTATTTTAATATTACAAACAGACACTCCAATTTTTTTTTTTGCCTCTTGGAGTCATCATTTAAAGATGATGAGCTGATGAAGTAAGGTACAACTCCTCAACGGTTAGGAGTTGTATACTGTCAAGTTTTTGAGGTGTATTCGAAAGGTTCGAAGTGGTTTGCTTTGCCACCATATCGGGATCTGATGATGGGAAGCCTGGGAAATGGAGGGAATCCCTCATTTTCTTAGGCACATACTATAAATTATATGAAATAGTTCAGCTTACTGATAACCTAGGATTGCTTGCACTAAAAATGGAAAAATAAAAACTTTTTATAAAAAAAAAACGACTTCCAAAAAGCATCCAAGGAAAACTCCCTGGCAAAAAATACTAAAAAGCTTAAAATAAACTGGCTCTTCATAAATTGCTATGCCAATTCTTGTCTATACCTAATTCTTTGTTCAATTAAATAGTAGTATTATTATGTGTGCTAGGTACCTAAAACCTGTTTGAAGTCGGAGCCAAGCCAAAATGTAATAGGAAATACCGCACTCGCCGCTGCCGGATAGCTACTCCTCGTATAGCACAAAACAACCCAAGCGGGCAGACACGCGCGGGCTAACATCGTCTCGAAATAAAGCGAGTGTGGTACCTACTATTACATTTACACGGACGCCAATGGATAGGCTTAGAATTAGAGACAGAAGTTAGGAAACACTTAGCTAGCACAGAAGATAAATTATATATGGACCCACTTGTAGGTTTATAGACGACTTAGAAGTAGTTCGTTGCTTAAATACTCAACAATTCGGTCAAGTTCAAAAGTTTTGCACTATTAAAACTCCTACCCCTGCCAATTGCGCCGCCAGCCACGATACAAGGGCTTGTTGGATTAAGGACACACCAGATTTTAAACCGAAATACGCACAATGCAGCCGGTACAAAAAACCATGTGACCATCGATGTGGATCACATGGACTGCTCCACATATAAACTTAAATTAGAGCAGCTAATCCTAAATACTAATTACTGAATAGTTTTACAGCGGTAGTTTAGTAATTGAAGTACTTAATTAATAATGGATAATATCTCAATAGGCCAGTTAAACCTTCATAATGACAAAATAGCTACGTCAGAATTAGGCAATTTAGTTTTGGAACAAAAGTTAGAGATTGTCCTTATACAAGAGCAATATCAAAGCGCTCGCTTGCGTAACAATTAGATGGCCGGTCACGGGCTGGGATATATGTTGCAAGTTCTAATTTTATGGGAACACCTTTGCGTAACCTTATGACGTCACACTGCGCCGTTGCTGAGATTTCATCCTCCACCTGTAAGGTTTATGTAGTGAGCTGTTATTTTCAGTTTTCACACCCAATTGATTCTCATCTACATCATTTACGTTTCGTTTTGCGGTCCCTCGTGGGACACAAAATTATGATTGACGCTGATGTCAATGCATCTTCTACTTTATGGTATGGCAAGTTGCGTTCAACTGACATGGCCCGGCGCTGTGCGGTTGAAGATTTTATTGCGGAAATGAATCTTACTATTCACAATACCCCTGATGCACCACCAACTTTTTGCAGCCCCATGGGTGAGTCTTCTATTGACGTGACGCTTACGCGCGGCGACGTCTCGATACCTGGATGGCGTGTCCTACCGGACGCATCCTGTAGTGATCACCGCTTAATCGTGTACGAATTCATACCAATTGTTGCACAACATCCACTAAAAACTGCGTACAATTTTAGACATAAAACTAAAGGGGCAAATTGGGCTTTATTTGGTTCACTCTTTGTATGTGCACAATGGCAACAACGATGGGACGAATCATCTAAGGGGCGCCACCTCTACCAGTTCTTTCCATCTGTTCGCGAACGGATGTCGAGGACATGGCTCGAGGTAGATCACTGTGCCGCTCAATTTGTTACAGGCCACGATAACTTTTAGCGCAAACTACACTCATTTAAATTAGTCGATTCACCATTGTGTCAATGCTCAACACCTGATATTAGCTGTGAACAGTCGGCTCATCATGTTCTCTGGGAGTGTAGTCTTTGGTACAATGAACGTAACACAATGCTAAATAACTTAATCTGGGGCGGCATACTATGAGGATCTTGTGTCGACTGCGGTGAATTTCCGTGCGTTTAGGCGATTCTGCCATACATACTATAGTAATCAAATATAGCTCACTTAGGGCCCATAATATTTTTTCTGTGGTGCTTCCTGGTTGAAAAAAGGTGTCTGCCTGTTTTGACTTCATTTTGTCTCCCGCTTTGCTAAGGAGGGAAGTGGACTTATCATATTTCGAACTCCTCCTGTTTTCTTCTGATTAATTTCGTTGCGGGTTCGAAGACAGTAAATTTTTTCGAAGACAGTAAAATAAAGCTCTCTTAATCTATGGTACACTACTATTACTACTATGATACTTGACTATTTATAAATGTAAAATGCTTTTATAGTTTTGTGTCAGCTTGCCCTCTGGCAAAGGCCTCCCCTAGTAGAGACCATAATTTTCTATCTCTAGCTTTCCTTCTCCATGTTGCTCCAGCCATATTTTTAATTTCATCCTCCCATCTCTTACGCTGCCTTCCTTTCCTTCTTTTTCCGTCGCGAGGGTACCACATGGTGATTTCTTTAGACCATTTATTTTTCTTGCTGCGGATTGTGTGACCGATCCATTTCCATTTTAATTTATTTATTGTATATGTAACATCTGCTACTCCCGTTTTGTTTCTTATAGTTGTTAATTTGATTTTGTCTTTTAATTTGATGTTAAGCATACTTCTCTCCATTCTATTTTGGCATACTTTTAGCGCTTCTCTCTGCTTTCCTGTTAAGGCCCATGTTTGGCAGCCATAAGACATGCATGGCAATATGCAGGTATTAAAAACTTTCTTTTTGTCCATCATTGAGAAATGTGGGCTTTTTAATATCTCTTTGAAGGACCAGTAGCTTTTCCACGACTTGCTTATCCTGGTCATATTCTTCTATTAGCTCGCCTAGTCTCCTCACTTCACTTAGGCCAATGACATCCCAGTTGATTAAGTCGAGGGCATGGTCTAATTCTAGTAGTGCTTCATTGGTTCTCAGGGTTCTAGTGTTGAGTGTCGATATATAAAGATATTCAGTTGCTTTTACCTTTTTTGAAATAAAATCTGGAACTGGGTCAGCTCTTTCTAGGGGGTGGTGGTCTAATGTCCCACGGAGACCAGCCGGATTGGGACATAATTTAGTTGTTCTTGTTTGTATATGTCTTGGTTTTTCTGCCCGGGTTGGGAAATGTAGTTTCTTGTTGTCCATTTTACGTGTTGAATGTTCTTTTTTGTTTATTTCCTGAAGGCTGTCGTGTGTTGATTGCTATAGGTTACTAGGTCCAGGGAGAGAGTTGGTTCTAGGCCGGTTCATATATTCAAAGGCGTTAGTTTTATTGATTTTGTTTGGAGCCTTTTGTCCGGTATTAAGGTTTGATTTTGTTGGCGTTGTTGACGGAGACCGTTTTCTTTTATCATTGCCTTTTTCTTGATTTGTTTTACTTTTAACTACAAGTTTATCATATCTTATGAATGCTATATTGCCTTTCTTTATTTCTTCTTGCTGTGTCTGTCTTAATTCCTTCCTGATTTGCAGAACTTCTTGTGGGAAGTCTTCTGTGACATAAGTATTTTCTGCGAAATTCTTTCTGATTCTTAGGATTTTGATTTTTCTCCAGGACAGTGTCAGTTTTATTAATATAGGCCTAATTTTCTTATTCTGATGTCTCCCTAGTCTTTGAACGCTGCTGATCTCCCATTTATCAAATTCTACCATTGTGTTATCTTTCCTCGCAGTATTAAGGGTTTTTAATACAAGTTCCAACAACTCTGTGTTGTTTTCCTCAGATTCTTCTATTCCGTGTAATAATGATCGATAGTACGTTGTCTTGGGGTCCCCAAATACGTGAGGTTAGTAGAAAAGTATTTGCATCGGCGGGTTCACTGCGAAGACTTCGCAACTTTCTACCCACAGTTACTAAAATTGCCTTAGCGGAATCCTTGCTCCTTCCTATACTCGATTACGCTGATGTCAGTTATCTCGATATCACTGAGGAGCAGCTTGATAAACTTGAGCGCCTTCAAAATTTTTGTATTAGATTTATATTTGGCCTACGCAAATATGATCATGTGTCTGAATTTCGCAAATTGCTCAAGTGGCTCCCAATTCGACTTCGACGGAATTCTCATATTCTTTCTATACTTTATAGTATTTTATTCAATCCCTCTACTCCACCTTACTTAAAGGAACGTTTTGTATTCCTCGGTGACACACATCTGAGATCCTTAAGGTCGTCGGTAACTTTGGAGCTAATGGTACCTAGTCATTCTACCACGTTCTACGATAAATCTTTTACGGTACATGCCGTCAGATTATGGAACTCCTTACCGATATCCATTAGACGGGCCCAAACACTGATGGCATTTAGAAATATGGTTAAAGATCATTACTTGGAGACATAATCCTAATCTCAGTGGCTGTACATGACTAAATGCTGTCTATTTATGGATATGTATTGTGTTTATTTGTATTATGTATGCGTTTGTGTATATGTGTATGTATGTTTATGTATGTATTTTATAGTTGAACAACATCATAGCTTGAAAACACCTACACTACCCTTTACTCCGTTTATTTCTTTCTACAGTCAATATATCCATCCAAAGGTTGCCTGGAAGAGATTGCTTTTGGCAATAAGGCCGCCCATTGTACACATCTTCTTGAATTTTATAAGTGTAACAATTTGTAATTGGTGTACAATAAAGTATATTCTATTCTATTCTAATATAATGTTGTTTTTCCTCATTTCTTTTTCAAGGTTCTCAACCTTTTTCTTCAATGTTTTTACTTCGATATTGAGTTTTTTGTTTTCTTCCACCAATGGTTTGAGTTTTTCTTCAATTGTACTTATCATATTCGTGGTTAAGTTAGTTGTTTGCGTCTTAAAATCTTCTTTTATTTCCTTCATGTTCTCTTCCATTTTCCGTATTAGTATTTCCATTTGTTTATCCATTTTCTTGAAAAAGCAGGCCTTCTAACACTAATGTTGTCGAAATCGGCGACAATGAAGGTCGAGTACCTGACAACACTGAGATGGTTTCTGCTGTCAGACGTCAGTATCAAAAATGAAATGTCAGTTGTCAATGTCGACCGACAAATAGTTCAACTTATACTGTGGGTATATGTAGATATTTGTATGTACTTTATTCTGTTTTAGTGAATTTTGCTATTGAATTTCACGATAATAAGTCTATATTTTATTTTAATTCAACTATCCACTCTTTAGTACACTACAAAATGTAAGTTTTGTGGTTTAAAAACAGTTTTTAGCACTCAATTCGATTAAAACTTCCGGAGTAAAAAACAACGCGTGTTTCGTGACAGCTCTTCAAATGACAGCACACATAATACTACTATTTAAATGAAAAATTGTATCTTTATATTTATTTAAAAAAAAATTGTATCAGCAATATTTTACTACTTTTTCTTAGACTACCTCTGACCCGTAACACTACTTGCAGTTATTGTTGTAAAGGAACAATCACAGGTAATGCCGTGGAGCTCAGCTAATGTATACCAATAAATGAAATTGAAGTGTCTGTTTGTAATATTAAAATAGCTGTTTTTTAATAAATGCATATGTATGTATACACAGTCTCCTCAACCAATCGCCGTCCACTGCTGAACGTAGGTCTCCCCCAAGGAGCGCCAACCATCCCGGTCTTGGGCAGTCCGCATCCATCCGTTGCCAGCCACCTTCTTCAAATCGTATACACAGTACAGGTACCAAAACAACATTTTTTTTTAATCTTGTCTGTTTGTCTGTTCAGGTTATCTCTAGAACAGCTAGACCGATTTAGAAGGGACTTTCACTGCTAGCTACCTGAGGAGTAACTTAGGCAACTTTTTTTAAGACTAGCTTCGTCCCGCGGCTTTACTAGCGGTACGGCAATAAACGCGGGTAACACAGCAGGGTTCAGCTAGTTCTATACTGTATTACTTACTGTCCAAGCGCCTTCAAGTCTCTCGGAGAACATTTTTGCAAGATGTACAGCAGTACATCGTCAGATAGATCCAGAAGTTCTGTTGTCCCCTTGTAACCGTATGAACCTGGAAAGAATTAATAGCATAAGAGAGAGAAGAGATTGATGATGCTATGAGACCACCATTCAACAGTGTATGTATTTATTTTTATATTATTATTATTACTCTACTAGCTAACTCAAGCAACCTCATTTACGTATCCTATTGCCCGTAGCCACTAGGCTTGTAACATCTCATGCTAAATTCATCGTCACGCTAAGCAGGAGCACCAATGAAGACATTGATGGTATATAGTCTACAGTCTTCCTCGATAAATGGGCTATTTAACTCTGAAATATTTTTTTAGATTTATATCCCTAGATTAGCATGTTCAAACAAAAAAACTTTGTTTTATTTAATAGTATAGACTGATATAGATTAATATACATGTACTCCTCCAGTGGTTACTAGCAAAAACTGAAAATTGAAGAAGCTAGATATATTTTAAGCATTTTTTAATCAATTTTAAGCGTATATCCAACTTTGAATATTAAACCATCTAGCGTAATAACAAGTCAATGATATTAGATTTAATTTAATCATCAAAAATAATTAATATGGAAAAGAGTAATGGGAATTTGAGCAACTTACAATCCTGTACACAACCGCTATCGTTTAATTCTTGCACTGGAACACCTTCAGACTCTAAAGATTCCATTTTAGCATTAATATTTCGGAAAAATAATAACGATTTTTTTTTTTCACTGAGCCACCATTGTTACTTTTAATTCGCGTTAAACTCGCACAACAAAGGAAGCAGAAATAAACAAAGGAACGACCCGCGACGCAAGAACAGATACACTTAATTATTTTTGGAATGATTCCAAAATAATTTTGGAATTTTATGATTTTATTCGTTTATACAGTTAGACATACCGACACTATCAAAAACATGGAGGTGAAAAGTGTGAAAACACTAGAGCTGGAAATAAAACTAACGAAAATGTTCAGCTTTCTCGGTTTTTAATCTGCGAATATTAGTCGATTTATTTTACCACTTCGTAGAAATCAATCGACTATGAACTTAATTTTATCTATTTATCTATACAAATAAAGAAGTTGGAGTGTCTGTTTGTATTAATAAAATAACCGTTTTTTACTAAATGCATATGTGTGTATACACTTAATTTTTTTGACTGTCTGTTGGTTGGTTTGTCTGTCTATCTGTACGTTTGTTTTGGCCAATCTCTGGAATGGTTGGACCGATTTTAACAGGTCTGGCAGATAGTTAATGTAATAAGGAGTAACTTAGACTACTTTTTTTAGACTAGCTTCACCCGCCACGTTGGAAACAATTCATTTCTTTTAACTTAATTTTATTTTCACTATAATTATACCTGCCTTGAAGTACCAGCAGAAAACCCTTCAATCATTTATCTCAATATTAATCAATGTACTTTCTTTACAAAAATCTTCAAATTTGATGTTTTTATATTTATATCCTACTTGATTGTTTAAGTCACTTCAGGAAGATTTTTGCTTGGATCAGAATGAAACATCGATTCCTAAATAAATCAGTATCGATTGTAACAAAGAGTTCGCTGTGATTGTGATGCACCTCTACCGCAGTTTATGACAATTGACTGACTTGACAGTTCTTTCTTTCGTCTTCCTCACGTCAAAAAGCACATCGTGTTAGTCGTGTGATAAATATTGTTGTTACGAAAATATAATGGCGAAATCACTTAGAAGCCGATGGAAGCGAAAATGCAGGGCGATAAAACGCGAACGTTATGCTGTGAAAGAACTGGCGCGACTCAAGAAGATGCTGGGCGTCAAAAACGAAGAATCAGGCGAAAAGTCCACGACGGAAGAGGTTATGGATTCAGATCAAGTTATTTTTCTAGACGCTGGTGAAATTAAAAAACAAAAAGAGGCAAAGAAAACTGTTGTGGAGGACGAAGACGTTGAAATGAGTTCCGACGATGAAAAAGTTACCGTAGAAGCTGACGATGGCAAAAAGCGCGTATATTCGACAAAAACCTTAAAAGACCAAAATGGCCAGTATCCAGTATGGTTACACAAGAGAAAAATCGCGAAAATGACTAAAACTGGCAAGAAAAACACGAAGAAAAGGTCGAAAAAGCGAAAACGATAGGAAATAAATGTATAGTGCTAAGATTGTGTTTTATTTTTCATTAATTGTGTAATATCTTACTTTTTCTGGTGACAAATTCAGAGTCAGTCACTTTCATTGCTCAAATTTTAGTCTCTTTATAAGTAACTTACCCATCGTACCTGAAGTTTTTTATTATTATAATTTTACATTATAGTTAAGTATTACCATCGACCTATGAAATCAAATGGTGTAACCGCATTGAAATAGGAAGTGTAGACTTATGTGAGTATTATGTGTCTGTTTCATGTATATTTTTCATCAATTCAAAAGTTATTTCATGTGTATCTTGCACAATTGTGAGGTGAGACATTAAGTAAATGTAATGTCACTTATTCACTCCATGGGTGTCGTAAGAGTCAACTGAGGGAACAACTACCAGGACAACAGCACTGCAGAGAGAAGGAACACTTGACACAAACCATTATTTTTCTATTTGTGGAAACCCCCTCGGACCGTCACCCACCGGGGTTTGCAGCGGGGCCGTGTGTCGGAAACGAACCGATTAAATCACACGGTGTACCACTCTGCGTTTGAGATGGGAGGGATCCGGGAACTGCTGTTATTAACACATCTGGACCCCTCTCAGACTAGACACAAACCCTGTAACAACCTGTGTGGGCAGCGTGATATTATAGGACAAAACCTTTTTTAAGAGATGCCTATGTCTAGCAATGGACTATATAAATTGACTAGAATTTGCCAAATTGCGGCAAATAGTAGACTATGTGTTATTCTGATGTATAAGCTATATTACTGTAAACTTTCATCAAAATCCGTTCAGTAGTTTTTGCGTGAAAGAGTAACAAACATCCATCCATCCTTACAAACTTTCGCATTTATAATATTAGTAGGATAGTGTGATGATCATAATTTAAACATAGTTTTAGTTGTCCTAAAAGTTGTTAAGGAAAGCCAACAAGAGATCAACAAAGATGGTAGAAATGTGAATTATTTTCTTAGGTCATAGTATCCATTATAGTACATACTAGCCGACCCACGCAACCTCGTTTGCGCCTTATATTGCCCGTAGCGTAAAAAATTTCCCTGTCTTTGACACATTCTTCATTGTTGCTCCGCTCCTATTAGTAGTAGCGTGATGATATATACTCTATAGCCTTCCTCGATAAATGGACTATCCAACACCGAAAGAATTTTCCAAATCGGACCAGCGGTTCCTGAGATTAGCGTGTTCAAACAAACAAACAAACAAACAAACTCTTCAGCTTTATATATTAGTATAGATAGTAAGTTGATTTAATTGTGCTATGAATTACTGTTGTTACAATAATGGAGGCAAAAGTATAAAAATACTAGCAGACCCATGAAACGCAAATGTGGTTGTCGTTTGCATTTCCTATTGCCTGTAGTGTGATAATTGCCCCCCTTTTTGTAACATTCTCCATTGGTTTGGCTTTGGCCATTGGCTCCTGTAGGTCCTTAGCGTGATGATATATAGCTGATAGCCTTTCTTGATAAATGGGCTATCGAACACTGAAAGAATTTTTCAAATCAGACCAGCGGTTCCTGAGGTTAGCGCGTTCAAACAAACTCTTCAGCTTTATGATAATAGTATAGGTAAATATAGATGAAGCACCGAAATGTATGTATAATATACGCAGGCGCATAACTTCCGGTCGGCTGTACAATTTGTTTTTATGTGTTTGTTATTGTTAGGACAAGGTTTGTGTATAACAAAAATTAAGGGATAACGGGAAAAGTCAGCGATTGTACACTGCCTGTGGGAAGCTGAGAATAGATATGTGAATATGACAGTACGAATTTCACCGGGTGAACTAGTATTATATTACTTAGGCTACCACTGCACATTCAATTTATTAAACCATAGATATTTTATCATCATAGTCGAAAGAGGTCCACTATCGGACATAAGCTCTTTCCTAAGCATAATAAAATAAAATAAAAAAAATATTCAAATGATATAAATGCTTTTCCTGATGCATATACCTTTGCCAAACTGATTTCTTCAGTTTGTTGGCAGATGCAGTTCCCTTTTTTATACATCTGAGCAATATAGTACCCAATATAAAATATATTCATTGACAAAACCAAAACAAAACAATACTTATGTAATAATGTTTGGTTCAGTAGTTTAGTTAAAGTTCTCCACAGTAATCAGTCCTGGCTTGCCTTTAATATAATCCATTCGCTTAGATACGGTCACCTTGTACGAGCCTTCGCACGGCAAGCCGTCACAAAATTAAAGGGCCCGTCTAGCGCGTACATCCACTAACAAGTATGATTTATCAGTTTACCCCGTTGTGTGAATTAATATTTTCGTATTTCATAACAATAACTGCGGGCGATTGCGGCTGCACTGACACTATCTAAAAGGCCGATGATGGCAAAAAGTTTTCGGAGTGGCATAGATATTTATATTTAGTAATAAGCTGTTAATTTACAAATAATGGTTATGTACTTCAAGTTATTTGTAAAGGTTAGAAAAAGCAAGCAAGTCCAAACCTCTTGTAGCAAGCTGGTGTTAAACGCCATCTTTTGGCAAGAAGTGGTACTTAAATTTATTTGTCGCTCTTTTTATTTTCATATTGATCTGTGAAAACCTCAGATAATTTATCTGTCTCATCCAGTAAGTAACTCTACGGGATAGTAAAAATCTAAATGATTATCTATATCTACTTTTAGGGCTATGGTTGTTAATTCACTATGAAATGTAGAATAATTTGTATGTAGTTCTACTTTTTTCCATTAGATGGCGCTAAATAATGAAACCATAAGAAAAGGTAATAGTTTTGGCAGTGTAAAGTTATCGCTCTTAAGACACTCAGATAAATAGTCTGTTTCTTTCACCAAACGCTACATCTATTCTATTTAGACTTTTAAGTCTCTTAATCGCGTAATGTGGTAAAAACTATGTAGTTAAAATATTCTCCGCTAGATGGCAATAAATTATGTTTTTTCCATCTTATGCCCGTGTGACATATATGCTACTTACCAACTTAAATTTTTACGAGGTAGTGTTAAGTTGTATAGGTATTTTTTTCTTATCTATACAAATAAATAAAATTGGAGTGTCTGTTTGTAATATTAAAATAACCGCTTTTTACTAAATGCATATGTATGTATACACGGTATATATACCAAAAATGTAGCTAAAAAAATTTTTGTCTGTCTGTCTGTCTGTCTGTCTGTCTGTTTGTTCCGGGTAATCTCTGGAACGGCTGGACGGATTTTGACGGGACTTTCACTGGAAGGTAGCTGATGATCCGGGGAGTAACTTAGGCTACTTTTTTTTAGACTAACTTTGTCCCGCGGCGTTACTCGCGGTACAACAATAACTGCGGGTAACACCGCGGGGTTCAGCTAGTTAAATATAAAAATGAATTGTAAACTTGGGTCGCTTTTTTATTTGGCTATTTGTGTTCTCTTTTTATCTGTTTAAGGTTTAAAACGATATATCAGAGTTAGTACTTTTTTATGATTTGAGTATCTATGGTGTAGTGGTAGGAAATATGCTACGTATATATATGTAAATGTAAGCCTGTGTGGTAACTATTATCCAATAGTTGCTCACTAGCTTACGAGACGGACCAAGGTATTAGGTAGTAGTAGGTAAGGATTGATTCAATTTGAACCAAACGCGTGAGACTTAATGGTTACGCTACTCTGGTAATCACCCGAAAACCTAACCTGTTTACTTGAGTTTACACTTTTTCAAATCATCGGCAAAGTTACCGAATCAATTATTTATTCGTTAAGTTATACGGTGAGTGAGTAGGTGCTTAAATACTTTCTACTAACAATATTGATTCCAAGCTCTACAAGTGTGTTTACTGCGCTTGTGCAAAAGTACAAAAATAAACACGCCCAAAATTGTTTGCCAAAACTTTCCGACTTGACCGACAAGGCTTGAACCCGACCCTCTTTCAAGAAAACGTTTAACGTGACGATCTTTGTCGGTCGCTTAGTAGCTGGGAAACCCCAAAATAAATATTTTTGAACTCGCTTTTCAGGTAGGTGACATAAGTTTGTTAAAGATCTTTATATATATAATTCTTCTGTGAGTGTGTATGTCACTGAACTACTCTCAAACGACTGGACCGATTTTGATGAAATTTTTTGTGTGTGTTCAAGGGGATCTGGGAATGGTTTAAATTCACAATTTTGTCCGCTGGACAATGTTTTTTTAATTAATTTTTAATTTATTAGTAGTTATGGCAAAACGACGTTTGCCCAAGACAGCTAGTTCATATTAAATACCAAGTTTGGATTTGTTAAGCAAAAGTTCAAATATAAATAAACCATTTTATGAGTCAATAAAATATGTACCTACAATATATTAATACTGATTTATGTATTAACAGAGTACTTATTTATTTTTGAATTTGATTTTTATCGATATACGACGTTGTTTACCTATGAATTACTTCATTGAAATTTTGTGTAAGTTATTTTCAAAATATAACATTCTTTCGGCTTCGTAACTAACTGTAACAGAGATCCATCTATATTTTAAGAACCGTAATTTTATTATTATATCCACAGATGTTTTATTAATAATTGTTTCAATAACTTTGGAGGCAAGTCAAGAAAGGAACAAGAAATTGTTTATACCGAACCAACAGCGTTCCATTTATAAATACACTTACTCCGAAGAAACTTCACAAGAATATGGAACGTCATTCATCAAAGGTGATCATAAAGCCACTAAAATTCTACCGTATAAAGAAAAACATTCAAAATGGTACCCAATGCAAAGATACAGACCTCAAACGACTGTATTCCAAACTGATCATCAACTTTCAAGTGAAAAGGAAGATATGTTAGAAAGTTATAGCATTACTCTCAAGAAAAGGACAACAAAGTAAGTAGAGGTACTAGCAAATTTTTTATAGACACTGGTTGTAATTCCCAGTAGTTCCATGTAGTCTGTTTCATATAGAAATTATATTCCCATTAGTTCAAAATATGGATAGAACATTGGGTAGCAAAAGTTCCGCATGGAAGTACTGGGAATAAACTTCCATTTCAAATATTTATTCCCACTAGTTCCATATATGTAATTAACGAGTTGCAAAAGTTTTATGTGGAACTATCTACATGGAACTACTGGAAATAAACCGAGTTGACGTTTTAACTGATATCAAAACCGTATCTACCACCATCCCTGGATATCTGACACTGTTAGTGTACCTGAATATCACAAATGTTTTTGTTTTCTTTTTAGGTATGGCCCTGCCAAAATGACTACACTGCCTGATGGAAAGCATTAGCAGAATCCAAAAGTGGTGTTCACCACACTCATTGCGAATGCAGGCAATGCAACAATAAATAATATAAATAAATATTTTCGGACATCTAACACACAACGCCATCTAGTCCCAAACTAAGCAGAGCTTGTATTATTGGTACTAGACAACTGATATAACTACTTATATGTATTTTTTTGTAAATATATACATATTATAGATAGAAAACACCCAAACTCCGAAACAAATATTTGCAGATCATACAAACATTTGATCCGACCCGGGAATCGAACCCGAGACCTGAAGAACAGCAGTCGCGTACGCTACCACTGCGCCACCGAGGCAGTTTAAACACTATTATAAAAACTATATTAACAATGCAGCACGATGACCCGCTATGTCGGGCTATTGAGATATTTCTGCATCATTGGGCCTCCGCTCTCGCACTCACCAATGAAACACGACAGGTGATCTTCTGTCGGTAAGCCTAGGTCGAACCCACTACATGTTGTCGCTGTTTGATGACAATCTCCGGCAAACAATTACAGCAAACTTTATTTATTTACAGGACTATGCAAAGAAAACACAGAGGATATTCATCTACAAGATATATTAATGAAAAAATAATTAAAAATGAAAAGGATACAAACGTGGCTAACACAGATAAGTCAGAAACGCGACCTCGAAATGAAAATCACGAAATAGATCCCATTGGTTTATATATTAATATTTCTCATCAAGTTCTTTATAATGACACACATTATTCACTTTATTATAATCAACTTTTTGGTAACTACGATATTAATTATCTGTGGTCCAAGCAGAAGTTTGCGAAAGAGTTCGATGACAGTTTTAAGTTCCCGCCAACTTCGCTTAACAGGCTTAAGTTGAAACCTGGAAGAAAAACGCAAACTAGTATTAAAAATATCTTTCCTATAAAAGTCAGCCAGAGGCCTACAACACAAATGGATTCATTCTTCAAAAACACAATAGAAAAGAAAGATGAAAAAATGAATCAATTAGATGATTTAAATAAAACACCACATCAATACAATGATTTATCAATATTCGATTTAAGTTTGCGTCAATTTTGGTCTAATATAATGTCATATTTGGATTATGAAAATGCAGAAGGCGAAACCATTAATAAAGATAATAATATTGGCAGAAACGCCTATAAACCACTCGGCTTATGGGATTGGTGGCATGAGCTCCGCAAGAAAGCCAAGGATAAATTAAAACATTTCATTGAAAAAGACATTGTAAACAATGTTAAGAAAATAACAGGTGTTAAGGAAGAAATAAATAAATTCTTAAATGAAACAAAAGGCACAGTTAAGGATAAAATCAAAGAAATAGTAGGACAACAACTTAAGAAAAATTACTCAGAAGCTAATAAACCTGAAAATGCGAGCGCTAGAAATAATAACTTTGATCAATGGCATCCGTGGATCCATAGAGTAGAAGATGATGTCAAAGTCAATTCTTTTATAAAAGAGATTCTTAAAAACAATTTGAAATTATTTACGGCAATTGGAAATAAAACGAAAATCAGAAGATGGAAAAAGAAAATTGAAGATCTAGCAGAGATGTATAAAGATAAATTTAACGATTATATAATTGAGACAAGTCAACATAATATTAGAAGTAAAATGGGAACGGAAAGAGTAATCCTAAATTCCGTTGATGTGTCGAACTCTATTGTTAAAAGATTAGTAAATTTTGTTACTAATGAAGCTGATAAAAAAGGTTTTTTACGTAACAACAGTGATTTAATTAGCCTATTTGACAGAGAGTTGAAAGAAGAAACTAAAACAGAACTAAAGCGGGCTTGTTCCAAGTTAAATATCTGCAGAAGTTCGAATGGCATGTCCTCGTTTTTAGCTGAAATGGTGACAAAACTCTTCAGTCTTAAGAATGATGAATTTAAATTAGCATTTAAACACATAACTCAAACTATCCAAGCAGTAAATTATACTGACGTTTTAGATGCACACACAGATAAAGGTATAAAAGAAACTATGCGACGTTATGAAAAAATGCCATTACTTTTTCAAATAACAGCTATGTTGGCTATTAAAAACATTTTGACAAGTGTTAATAAACCTTTTGTTATGTATAGTGATATTAATGTTAGTCAAATAGATAAAACTATGGCTGCTTTTGAAATTATTAAAATTTTAGACGAAAAAGTACCGAATAGTGTAGAAAATAACAACACGTGGAATAAAATTAAGAGTCAAGATGTCACTAATCCAGACACAATTGTAGAATTTGTAGTTCACGTGAAAATGATGCTGAAACAGTTAGATCATGAAGCACGCAGCAGAATTTTAAACCAATGTAAAATAATTTATCCGTAACTAGGCCATTTTGTAATAAAAAATATTTGTTTACTGATGCGATTATGAAAATTAAGTTGACGACTGTTGACGTTATATCGTTAGATATACCTATTGCGAATTTACAATTAAATCTACCACGTATTCTTTGAATAAAATTAGGATTATCGCCTCATGGACAATTGTTGTTCACGCATCGTTATTACGATAGATGTCACCACCATCACGCGCCGCACGGCCAATGAGGGACAGCAGCATACTTCCTAACCGCCCCGTCAGCGACCGCCACTTGCATCAGCATTCGCTATTCATTCGCTTCAATACAAAGTCGTTATTTTGTTACCTAAAAATTAATCTATCTATACTTATAAAATAGTAAGTCCTGACTGACTGACTGATTCATCATCGCCGAGCGTAAACTATGATAGTTAGGGCTATGAAATTTGGTGAGTAGGATCCTTTTATTGAGTAGACACGCACTAAGAAAGGAATTATGGAATTTCTACCCCTAAGGGGGTGAAATAGGGGTTCAAAGTTTGTATGGAAGTCCGTCATTTTTTAAGTTAGAAACCTGAAACTTTACTTTTGGGATGCTGATCAAAAATGAGGAAAGACGTATTTCAGCGTTTTTGAATATTCAACCCCAAAGGGGTAAAATAGGGGTTGACATTTCGTACATAGGATAGTCTGGAAGTCCGTCATTTTTGAAGTCTGAAACATAAAACTTTATTTATGTGTTACTGATTTAAAAAGAGTAGAGACGTATTTAGCGTTTTTGGGTATTCTACCCCTAAGGGGGTGAAATAGGGGTTGAAAATTTGTATGGAAGTTCGTCATATTTTAAGTTAGAAACATGAAACTTTATTTATGTGCTACTAATTAAAAAACAGTAGATACGTATTTAAGCGTTTCTGGATATTCTACCCCTAAGGGGGTAAAATAGGGGTTGAAAGTTTGTATGGAAGTTCGTCATTTTGTAAATTACAACCATGAAACTTTATTCATGCACTTCTAATTAAAAAAAAGTAGATACGTATTTAAGCGTTTCTGGATATTCTACCCCTAAGGGGGTGAAATAGGGGTTGAAAGTTTGTAGGGAAGTTCGTAATTTTTGAAGTTTTCATGAAACTTTGTTTTTGGGCTACAGATTAAAAAAGAGTAGATACGTATTTAAGCGTTTCTGGATATTCTACCCCTAAGGGGGTGAAATAGGGGTTGAAAGTTTGTATGGAAGTTCGTAATTTTTTAAGTTAGAAGCATGATACTTTATTTTTGGGCTACTGATTTCAAATGAGAAGATACGTATTTAAGCGTTTCTGGATATTCTACTCCTAAGGGGATGAAAAATGGATTTAAAGTTTGTACGTCAATTCGCCATTTTTGAAGTTACAAACATAAAACTTTGTTTTTGGGCTACATATTAAAAATGAGTAGATACGTATGTAAGCGTTTCTGGATATTCTACCCCTAAGGGGTGAAATAGAGGTTGACAGTTTGTATGGAAGTTTGTCATTTTTTAAGTTAGAACCATGAAACTTTATTCATGTACTACTGATTAAAAAAGAGTAAAGACGTATTTAAGCGTTTCTGGATACTCTACCCCTAAAGGGGTGAAATAGGGGTTGAAAGTTTGTATGGAAGTCCGTTATTTTTTTAAATTAGTACTAAAAAGATTTAATTTTGGGCTATTGATTAAAAATGACTACATATCTATTTAGAGTTTCTGCATATTTTACCCCTAAGGGGGTGAAACAAGGCTTTTTTATGGAAATCCGTCGTATTTAAGAATACATAGAAATAAGAAAGGTGAAACTTTACTTTTGGATTGCTAATTAAAAATGAGTCAATACGTATTGCAGCGTTTCTGAATATTCTATCCCTAAGGGGTGAAATAGGGGTTGACATTTCGTACATAGGTTAGTCTGGCATTCCGTCATTTTTCGAAATAGATGAATACTTATATCAGCATTTATGCGAATTCTGTTCCTAAAGGGGATTAAATATAGGTCGAATGTTTGTATGAAAGTTCTTTTAAATGGGCTATTGATCAAAAATAAATAAATACGTTCAAAAACATGAATAAAGTACTGATACATACTTTTACACAGTTTTAATTAAATACATATAATCAACTTCCACGCGAGCAAAGCCGCGGGCAACAGCTAGTACTAATATATAATCTATACTAATATATAAAGCTGAAGAGTTTGTTTGTTTGAACACGCTAATCTCAGGAACCGCTGGTCCGATTTGAAAAATTCTTTCTGTGTTGGATAGTCCATTTATCGAGGAAGGCTATAGGGTATATATCATCACGCTACTACTAATAGGAGCGGAGCAACAATGAAGAATGTTTCAAAAACGGGGGAAATTTTCACGCTACGGGCAATATAAGGCGCAAAACGAGGTTGCGTGGGTCAGCTAGTATCATAGAAAATTGCTGTACGAAGAAGATCTGTGGCGACCTCCCACATACAGCGGCCACAAAATCATGTAACAGCGCCATCTACCGAAGATACACTGAACTTCGAAGTAACGCACAACACGGAATAACTACCAATCCTGAATCGCGCAATAGAAGTTCTCGCGCCGATTAACATATACAGAAAAATCCCAACGTCAACCGTTGGGCAGTGGCGCGCCAGGCATGATCACCTCGCCTGGTCGGAGGATCCTCCCTTTGTGTTGGTGGGACATTACGCCCGTTCCCCCAAAGATCTTTTATTCATCTCCAAACAATTGTATTATATTTTTATGAAATACGGGGCAAACGAGCAGACGTATTGCCTGATTACCATATTAGTATTTAGTTAATTAACGTGTCTGTTTGTGGCTTAAAGTACCTACCTACTGTTTTTGTGGCTGATCTATACCCTATACAAATAAATAAAATTGGATTGTCTGTTTGTAATATTAAAATAACCGCTTTTTACTAAATTCATATCTATACTAATATATAAAGCTGAAGAGTTTGTTTGTTTGGTTGTTTGTTTGTTTGTTTGTTTGAACACGCTAATCTCAAGAACTACTGGTCTGATTTGAAAAATTCTTTCAGTGTTAGATAGCCCATTTATCGAGGAAGGCTATAAGCTATATATCATCGTGCTAAGACCAATAAGAGAGGAGCATCAATGAAAAATGTTTCAAAAACGGGGGAAAATTATCACGCTACGGGCAATAGAAGACGCAAACGCGGTTGCGTGGGTCTGCTAGTAATAATATAAAGCTGAAGAGTTTGTTTGTTTCGTTGAACGCATTAAAGTCAGGAAGTATTGGTCCGATTTTAAAAATTCTTTCAGTACTAGATAGGTCAATTATCAAGGAAGGCTATATTAATCTATACTAATATATAAAGCTGAAGAGTTTGTTTGTTTGTTTGTTTGTTTGAACACGCTAATCTCAGGAACCGCTGGTCCGATTTGAAAAATTCTTTCAGTGTTAGATAGCCCATTTATCGAGGAAGGCTATAGGGTATATATCATCATGCTACTACTAATAGGAGCGGAGCAACAATGAAGAATGTTTAAAAAACGGGGGAAATTTTCACGCTACGGGCAATATAAGACGCAAACGAAGTTGCGTGGGTCAGCTAGTCTCTTATAAGGACTCAAGGATCAGTGGTACCTTTTTTATGGTACAGTTACCTTTGTTATGCCACCTTTCGGTCGAATTGACTGCCGCGTTGGTCTCGCGGTTGGCATGAGCGACTGCTGATCATGAGGTCTCGGGTTCGATTCCCGGGTCGGACCAAATGTTTGTATGATCTACAAATATTTGTTTCGGAGTTTGGGCGTGTTCTATCTATAATATGTATGTATTTACAAAAAAAAAAGTATATATGTATTTTTATCAGTTGTCTAGTACCCATAACACAAGCTCTGCTTAGCTTGGGACTAGACGGCGTTGTGTGTTTAGATTTACCAAAAAAAAAACGAAAAAATAAAACAAATTACAATCAAGATAAAACTATTTGCGAATTGTGCAATATTTGAATAAAGAATTTAGAATTCATGGCATTGATGACATTCTTAATATGCTGTACGAAGGCCAACATTGTCTTTTGCACATTATTATCACTGCCTTTAACAAACTTGTCTAACTTTCCTTTCAAATCTATCCATGTTTTAACATTTTCATCATTTTCTGGTACATGTTTGTCTAATAAATTTACTATTTCAAGCAGAGCGATAGTTTTATTTACTTTTCCAATTTCGTTATCCCCATAGACAATTAAAGGTGCATTTCTCTTCAAAATTATGTTTTTAAATATCGTTACAGCCGACCTCTTGAACGTCAGCTTTTCAATACTAAATTTCCCAATACGTGTTTTTAAAGTTTCATCGGCATTCTCATCCAATGTCTTAGACCAATCGGTGTTTTTAACAGCAGTTGCCAAGGCATTATAAGCCGTTTCAAATTTTTTTTCTTCTTGCCTCAATACTGTCGTCAAAAAATCGATTACGAACTCCGTAAAACCGTTGCGACTTCTACAAATACCGAGTTTCAAACACGTACGCTTTAGTTCGGCTTTTGTTTTTTCTTTTAGTTCTTTAGCTATGATGCTTAGAGCGCGCGTATTATTTAAGAAGCCTTTTTTGTCCATTTCATCCAAAACATTGTTAAGTAACCTCTTTATTAAGCGGTTGGACACCTCAATGCAATTAAGAATGGCTCTCTCCGTGCCCATTCGACTTTTGACTTTATGTTTTCTTGTATCATTAGCAAACTTTTTGAATCTTTTTTCATACGCTTCTGCTATTTCTCTGATAATCTGCTTCCATTTTTTATCTTTGGTTGTAAGTCCGACTGTATGAAATAAATCCATGTTTCGGTCAAGAGTTCGTTGCATAAAAGCGTTAATTTTTGCATCGTCTTTTACTGTATGGGCCCAAGGCTGCCATAAACTAATCGTATCATTGTCATTGTCCACGTAATCTGCAGTCTGGTCTTTTTCATGAAACCTTTCTGTTTGTGCATGGAGTGCGTCATCGATTTTTTTGTGAAACTCTTCTTTAGTTTTGTTGATTTTTTGTTGTTGCAATTTTTCCTGCTCTAGTTGTTTCATCTCGAGTGATACATTCTTTATATTGTCAATTATTTCACTATTTTCATTTAAATTATAAATTCTTTCTGTTGTTTTTTCATTTCGAATAAACGGCGTAGATTGCTCATCTTGCTCAGCCGATGCATCAAAATTTTTATATACTTTGTTTAGATACAATGAACTTTCTGCCTTGACAAAGTAATTATTGAGATTATTACCATTTAACTGGTTTTTTTTTCTTAACACATAGGACGGTATATGTGTCGTATTTTCTGAGCTAGACAAAACTGTGTATGGGTACGAGTCATGGGAGGGTTCCTGATTATTGTTTGTCGAGTCGATTGTTACTTGATTGTTATTGACAGGTTGACCGCCATTTTGATTTGGATAAAATGTATTTTTAAAATCGATTTTTGAGATTATGTTGTGCCCTTGGAGGTATATAGTATGTATTTCGTTATCAGTTGGCGGTAATTTTAATCTGTCATCTGCTATATTGATTTTTTCAGGCCACAGATGATTTTTAATAAAAGAACTGTAATGTTTTGTATAGTATGAGGGATGATGAGTTTTTATGTCAAATGCTCGAAAAGAGTCGATAAGATAAGGATTACTTTGAGGTGATATAAAATATAAATCGTTTTGAAAATTCCCTTCGAAATTGTTCAATGCTTTGTTACTCGATTCTCGATTAATATATTTTTGTCTATGATGTTTAATATTCCGATGAGCAGTTGTTCTCATTAAATATTTTGCATTTTTTCGCGAGACGGACTTTTGTTTTTCGCTCATATGCGTCGTTTTAGCACGAGGCCTGTAAATAAAGGGTTTCTTTTTAGGTTTTTGACAACTAAAAAGGCGGGAAAAGACAGCTGTCATTATAAGTCAACAACAGTGTATTGTAGATGTTCGTACTTTGTTACCTTTTAGATGTTTTTAAGGCCTTGTTCTCAGATAAAGAATACCACGCTTTGTTTGTATTGCTGTCTCTGTCTGACAAATCTTCTTTTTCATAAAAAACTGGCGCTCTACGACTGTTCCTTAATGTATACCATTTTGAAGGATCTTGTTTCTCTAAACTTCTTTTATTATAAAATTCTGAATGTTTATTTGTTTTTAGCGACAATGATGTTACTGTTGATGTTAAATCTAAAAAATGAATAGTATAGCCAGTCAATACGAGGAGCGAAACTACAAAATGGTACCCCTCAGGAGAGTTTTCAAAAATCTTTTCCTAATGGGTGCTTGTAATATAAAAGTATCAGTTGTCAAATTTCAATGTTTTAACCCCAGCGGCGTAAAGCAACACAGGGTCGGAGGGAGCAGCCATTGTGTGTGCGTCTTTTCCTGAAAATCTTTACAGACATTTTAGACTCACATACAAAACAATCGCTTGTCACTGCGCCGCACACACACATAACCTTTTAGGAAGCGGAAAGCGTGATCGGAGTAGAGAGAGAGACTGAGTTTTGTTAGAGTCTGTCTCTCTCACGCAAGCGTCTGATTGGTGGACTCACATGACATACCAATTTGCATGACTGATTTGGCGGGCAATACTTGCATGAGCAATCAGAAACATACACCAACAAATCAGAAACTTGCGTGATAGAGACAGACTCTAACTAACTTCAGTCTCTCTCTCTCTCTCTCTACTCCGGTCACGCTTTCAGCCCGTTGAGCAGCCCCTTCATGTATATATGCTCATTATGCTCTAAGGTCATAACAGTGTGATGCGTAGGCCCATTTGTGCTTATAATGTGACAGACTGGAACGCCTGCGTATGGGTACTCCCTACCGTGTCGTTGATTGCCTACCAGGTTAAATCATTTTAAATGTAGGTATACTGACGACTTCCTCGGTAGCGCAGTGGTTGCTATGCTTGATATCTCGGATTCGATTCCCGGGTCGAACAAAATGTATGTATCATCTGCAAATATTTGTTTCGGAGTTTGGGTGTTTTCTGTGTATAATATGTATGTATTTACAAAAAAAACACAAACACAAGCTCTGCTTAGTTTGGGACTAATGACGTTGTGTTAGATGTCCGAAATATTTATTATTATTATAGATTGACGTTTGTTATTGTTAAAAATAAAGATTTCACTCACATAAAAACTCTATAAAATAATACATTTTTATGCACTCCACATGTAACGCAATAAAACCTTTAACGAATCATAAATCATTGAACTTTTATATATTTTCCTACAAATTTGATTTTGTTATTTTATTTATGACTAGCTGAACCCCGCGGTGTTACCCGCAGTTATTGTTGTACCGCGAGTAACGCCGCGGGACAAAGTTAGTCTAAAAAATGTAGCCTAAGTTACTCCCCGGATCATCAGCTACCTGCCAGTGAAAGTCCCGTCAAAATCCGTCGAGCCGTTCCAAAGATTACCCGGAACAAACAGACAGACAGACAGACAAAAATTTTTGTAACTACATCTATCTATCTATAGTCTATAGTAATATATAAAGCTGAAGAGTTTGTTTGTTTGTTTGAACACGCTAATCTCAGGAACCACTGGGCCGATTTGAAAAATTCTTTCAGTGTTAGATAGCCCATTTATCGAGGAAGGCTATAGGTTATATATCATCACGCTACTACTAATAGGAGCGGAGCAACAATGAAGAATGTTTCAAAAACGGGGGAAATTTTAACGCTACGGGCAATATAAGGCGCAAACGAGGTTGCGTGGGTCGGCTAGTACAAATATATAAAGCTGAAGAGTTTGTTTGTTTGTTTGTTTGAACACGCTAATCTCAGGAACCGCTTGTCCGATTTGAAAAAATCTTTCGGTATTGGATAGTCCATTTATCGAGGAAGGCTATAGGGTATATATCATCACGCTACTACTAATAGGAGCGGAGCAACAATGAATAATGTTTCAAAAACGGGGGAAATTTTCACGCTACGGGCAATATAAGGCGCAAACGAGGTTGCGTGGGTCAGCTAGTTTTTGGTATATGTATCGAGTATACATATATATGCATTAAGTAAAAAGCGGTTATTTTAATATTACAAACAGACACTCCAATTTTATTTATTTGTATAGATTGGTTTCGCCATGTACCGTCACATACCACACTAACAGTGTCCCTATTCTGTAAGCAAACCGATGTGTTCCTATTCTGGGGCTTATCCTATCCGACTGCGCTGAAAAGCGATCTAATAAGTGATCGCGTTAATTCCCGTAAAAATAATCTATACAAATAAATAAAATTGAAGTGTCTGTTTGTAACGCCGCGAGACAAAGTTAGTCTAAAAAAAGTAGCCTAAGTTACTCCCCGGATCATCAGCTACCTGCCAGTGAAAGTCCCGTCAAATTCCGTCAAGCCGTTCCAGAGATTACCCGGAACAAACAGACAGACAGACAGACAAAAATTGTTTTAACTACATTTTCGGTATATGTATCGTGTATACATACATATGCATTTAGTAAAAAGCGGTTATTTTAATAATACAAACAGACACTCCAATTTTATTTATTTGTATAGATATTGAAAATGGGCGGGTGGACGACAGGGGAGCGTGCACCGTTGAGCCAGTCAGCCTGTGACCACGGTCACCTGGTCGAAACGTCAGGCAAATCTGCCCCCCTACATTCTCGTGTGTCATTGGCTAATCTTAGACAAAGTATTAGCCACACATTGACACACGAGAAGTTAGGCGTTAACGATTGCGGAACAAAGAACGCTTGCAACTTGGCTAGGGAAGCAGAGGTATGTAATAACTTTTAATAAGTGATCGCGTTAATACCCGTAAAAATAATTATTTTAATATACCTACCATGGAACTCGAAAGTTTAAAAGTACGTAAGCGTTGGACAATATTTTAATAATGTCGCCCGACGCTTTTTACATTAAAAGTATTTTTTTACATTTTAGTTCGATTGCTATTGAAGCGCCTTTTTTTAGTTTTTTAAACTATAGTATACTTTCTTATTTTTAGTTTGGTATTTTTACACAAGCGTGTTTGTTAAGTTTTTTAAAACTATTTTTTTTATTAATCGTTTAATTTGCATTTAATTTAGTTTGCATTTAGCCGGGTAGGGTACCCCTCCGCAACCTCCCATAAGGAACTTCGTTCCAAAAACCTTTTTTATACTTAATCGGACACCTGAAGTTAATTAAAAATTCAGATGTCTTATATTGAATTTCCTCTTATCTTCATTGATCACGCGCACATTTTACATGCTCAAAGTAAAATTTGAATACCATGACATTGCAATTATTCACCATAACAAGCCATAACTATTAGTAGAAACAAAATGGCAGACAAATATGTCGTCTATTTTTTAGTGACAGTTACATATTTCTTAAATGTTAACAGTTTCAAAATTCCTAAAGCTGCTAACGATCTTAATGAATGGAATTTAAAAGATACGCTAACACAAAATTTTTGTGCCAGTAGGAACGTAATATGTCGTTCAAATGATTCAGCCATTTGTGCCGTTCGACATTTTAATGGAAGCAGTGCTTACAAGGATTTCAGAAACCATTGCTATTTGTTTTTCAGCAACGTTTGTGGGATTCGTGGAGAAGGTACGCCTTGTTAAGTCTAAGATAGTTTTGTTAAACAATAAGATACTAACAAAGACGGGTTTTAAGCTAGAGAAAATCATTCTACCTGGGCATACACCTACGGTTCATATAAGCAGACAAAATGTAGTAGCAGATAACGGCCGGAAAATGCCGAATATTTTACCTCACCTGCAGGTAGCATTGATAAGTTTAGTCGTACTTATAAAATAGATCTGGGTGAATCTATAGCACGCACTAATTTGATATAAACGCCATCTATCGAAGCTTTTGGTAGTTAGTGGGTAAATTTAAAATCGAAAACTTTAAACTACTTATTGTTATGATGAAATTTGGAGTTTCTCTGTGGGATCGAATCAGAAATGAGGAGATAGGCAAGTGAATAAAGATTACCGAGACGGACTGCAATATAAGTGTCAATAAGTAGTGCAGTGAGCATATAGTTATGGCGATGTAGGTCATCAATCTCGCAAATCTCAATCGAAATGACGGTCAGAGTGGCTTTCTACGTGAGAGGTCTATCTTAAGCAGTAGATTGCAATAAGCTGTATAGTATATCCATTTAGTATATTGTCGGCTCTAAGACGCATGTGCCCGCTCACCTCCGTCGCACTCAGTTGACTAAATTATACTGCACATGTACTGGAGATGACATAATGCTTCCTTCACATGTATTCACAGATAGATCCATAAATGAATGAATGAATGAATGAATGCGTTACTAGTGATGTGAAAATAGATACATACACTACAGGCTGGAATGATGAGGTCATTAATAAGTCTCTTTAGATAGAAGCCGGTGTGGAGGAACGAGTGCATTCCGATCGATGACGCTGTAGCATGTTGCTGTTGCGCTATATGTGGAGGTCGCCACACCGGTATTGCCAGAAAACCTTATTACATAGATGACCTTTTAGAGATCGCAGATCAATAGTGGATGCTGGTCCAAGCGGTCTTATTCGAAATTCTTAAGTTTTAGAAGTAACTAGTTTTAGTATGTGACTCTTCAGAATTGGACGAAAGGGGTCGTGAGGTCACTTATTCGGCAAAAAAGTAACGTCACGATTGCGTAACTCGATTTTCTGTGAGGCTATTGCATAACTGAATAGGGCATAAAAACATATTTAAAGATTTTCAAACTCAGTGTTACTATTATTATGTGATTGATATGCATTGAGAATTCACAGACGCACACATATGGTAAGATATTTCGGGCATCTAAACACACAACGCCATATAGTCCCAAGATAAGCAGAGCTTGTGTTATGGGGTACTAGACAACTGATACAAATACATAAATACTTTTTTTTTGTAAATACATACATATTATAGATAGAACACATCCAAACTCCGAAACAAATATTTGTAGATCATACAAACATTTGGTCCGACCCGGGAATCGAACCCGAGACCTCATGATCAGCAGTCGTTCACGCCGACCGCGAGACCAACGAGGCAGGCATTGCAGAGATATTGCGTGGTCAGTGATCTCAAATATATCTCAATCGCTCCGTGAAAAAACTGAGATTCAAGTAAAACCGCTTGAAGACGATCTAGCTAGCAAGATAATGAATTAGGTCGACACGTGGCCTTTGATTGTCACATTGACGAGCAAGACCAATAAAAATAATTATCAGTTTCATTTTTTGTAGAGTTTTTCAGTTTGACTGATGGTTCGTGCGAAAATTACTTAGCGTTGAGACGTAATGATGATGAAAGTGAATTTACGGCAGAAGAAGAAGAAACGACTCAAAAAGATGAAACAATAGGAGAAACTACTCAGAAAGATGAAACAACAGAGGAAACGATCGAGAAAGATGAAACAACAGAAGAAACTACTCAGAAAGATGATACAACAGAAGAAACGAATGAGAAAGATGAAACAACAGAAGAAACGAATGAGAAAGATGAAACGATAGATACAGAAGAAAAGACTGAGTCAGAAATAACTAGTCAGAAAGGTGAAACGACAGACCCAGAAGAAAATACTGACACAGAAGCAACTTCTGTGAAAGATGAAACGACAGACCCAGAAGACAATACTGACACAGAAGCAACTTCTGTGAAAGATGAAACGACAGACCCAGAAGACAATACTGACACAGAAGCAACTTCTGTGAAAGATGAAACGACAGACCCAGAAGAAAATACTGACACAGAAGCAACTTCTGTGAAAGATGAAACGACAGACCCAGAAGAAAATACTGACACAGAAACAACTTCCGTGCAAGATGAAACGACAGAACCTGAGGAAAATAAAGTCGAAAATAAAAACAATAGCACTGAAACAACTAATCCAGCTGGTAAACCAACTTTTTGATTAAAAATGAGGTTTATAGTTTATGCTTTCAAGCGAAAAACGTTCTGATTCAATTCTAAAACCCAGACTTAGTAATTTTTACTATTTTAATGTACAGGTGCTCCCAGATAGCAGACTCTCAGTCGACTGCCTCGTTGGTCTCGCGGTTGGCGTGCGACTGCACGACTGCTGATCATGAGGTCTCGGGTTCGATTCCCGGACCGCACCAAATGTTTGTATGATCTACAAATATTTGTTTCGGAGTTTGGGTGTTTTCTATGTATTATATGTATGTATTTACAAAAAAAAAGTATATACTCCCATGTAATTGTATCAGTTGTCTAGTACCCATAACACAAGCTCTGCTTAGCTTGGGACTAGATGGCGTTATGTGTTAGATGTCGGAAATATTTATATTTATTTCTTTTATGTAGCACCCTGTCAAAATGACTCTACTCTGTCTGATGTAAAGCATATGACCATATTCACAAAAGTTATTTGTTTTTTATAACATAGGGGGTAAATGAGCAGACGTATCACCTGATGGTAAGCAATTACCGCCGCCCATGGACACCCGCAACACCAAACGCGTCACAAGTGCTTTGCCGACCTTTGGGGGATGATGGGGAAAGGGATGTGGGGATATGGGTCTCCGGTATCCTCACTCACTCCGTAAAACACAGCGCAGGTGCTATTTCACACCAATTTGTTGCATAGATTTTGCAAGAATAAAATTTTGGTAAAAAATAAAAAACTATAACTCGAATAAATATCTTAACATAGAATAAAATGAATGCGCTTGTGCTGTCTGTTCGCGTAGACCTTTTAAACTACCTACCGGATTTTAATGCAGTTTTTCGCTACAGATAGAATGAATCAAGAGGAAGTCTTATATATGTGTAATACATGCGTAAACAGTAGAGGAAATCCGAGAATTATAAGACTTACTTGAGAAGCGGTTCCGGGTCGATAGCAATCTACGCGAAATTAAAGAGCTAGCTAAGTCATTTAAAATTATTTTTACCGTGGGAGAGCCACGCTTCGGCATGGTTCGGCATGGCCGGAATAATACCACGGCCTCACAAAAAACTGATGTGAAATAGCACTTGCGCTGTGTTTCACCGACTGATTGAGGATACCGGAGGCCCATATCCCAGACACACCGCCCCGCCGCAAACCCCGGCGGGGTGACGGCCCGAGGGGGATTCCACATGTTAAAAAAAAAGGCCCATATCCCAACCCCTCCCCACATCCCTTTCCCCATCCCCCAAAGGTCGATAACGCTCTTGTGACGCCTCTGGTGTTGCATCAGGTGATACGTCTGCTCGTTCGCACATTATACCAAAAATAATAATTCCAGATGCTGGTATCCTTCGTGGTCAAGTAAAAGAAGTTCCACGAGTAACGGAAACATTCATGGGGAAACCATGCCCACATTCTTGTCCAAACATTTACAAACCGGTGTGTTTCACCGTAAATAAAGGTTTCCTGAAGTATTTCAAAATATTTTATTTTGTAAATTACTGCAAGGGTTTTTTACATTACTGCGAGCACCCGGAAGGTAAGTTGCTAGATTAGTATTACAAAACTAGCTAAGTCTCGTGGTGTTACCCGCGGTTATTGTAGTAGAGACGCCGCAGGGCGAAGCTAGTCTTAAATAAGTTATAGTTTAAAAAAACTAAAAAAACACGCTTCAATAGTATCAATCGAACTAAAAATTAGAAAATAATTTTATTGTAAAAAGCGTTAGGTGCTTTCTGAAAATATTTCAATAATGTCGCCCCACGCTTGTTACATATATTTTTTCTTTTTTCGTTGTTTTTTACATTATTGTATTGTCATCGGCCCCGCAACATTTTAAGTTAATGACTCCATCTATACAAATAAATAAAATTGGAGTGTCTGTTTGTAATATTAAAATAACCGTTTTTTACTAAATACGTATGGTACACGGTAGGTACATACACCAAAAATGTACTTTCAAAAATTTTTGTCTGTCTGTCTGTTTGTGTTGGGTAATCTCTGGAACGGTTGGACCGATTTTGACGGGACTTTCACTGATAGGTAGCTAATGATATGGGGAGTAACTAAGGCTACTTTTTACTAACACGCTTTTATCAGCTTTACCTTTATGTATGTACCAGCGCTATAACAATACTTTTATACACAAATGTCCCCCCGGATACAGGATAGATTCGTAAGGCAGACGTTGTCTTTTAACAAGTACAATTTTAACAAAAATAAAACCGACTTCAACGTTTGACTGAAGAGAAATAGTTCTCTTGGATGCCATCATCAGATATTAATGTACTTATCATGGTACCACCGTTGGGACATCTCCTTTCCATTAAAAAAGGAATCATCAAAATTGGTTCATAAACGACGAAGTTATCCGCGAACACACATAAAAAAAATATAAATATACGGTCGAATTGAGAAACCTCCTCCTTTTTTTGGAGTCGGTTAAAAAGAAAAAACGGCTAAGTTTTTTTATTTCAAACAATAGATTACATAGTTTAGTTATCTTCTATAAATATAAAAGAGGAAGGTGACTGACTGACATATCCAGAGATCAACGCACAGCCCAAACCGCTGAACCTAGAATCCTGAAATTTTGCATGTAAGTTCTTTATATAACGTAAGTGAGCACTAAGAAAGGATTTTTTGAAATTCCACCCCTAAGAGGGTAAATCAGGGGTAAAAGTTTGCGTGAGCGAAGCCACGTGCAAAAGCTAGTTAATTATATATTGCTGATTTTATAAACTTTTTAATACAACATTTCTTTTCAAATATTATGCCCAAAATAAGTTTATATACCTAATAGTTTTGCGAACAAACAAAATCATATATTGGTTTAAAAATCATAATCTATTTAAAAATGGAAGATGACTGACATACCCAGAGATCAATGCACAGCCCAAACCGCTGAACCTAGAATCCTGAAATTTTGCATGTAGGTTCTTTACATAACTTAAGTGAGCACTAAGAAAGAAATTTTTGAAATTCCATCCCTAAGGGGGTTAATCGGGGGATGAAAGTCTGCGTGAGCGAAGCCGCGTGCAAAAGCTAGTACTAAATAAATCGGATGCTAATAAAAACAAAATCAGTTAAATCAATTTAAAAACCAATATCATCAAAACTTTAACATTACGATATCGAGTGAATTTGTCTACATTACTATCCTACTAATATTATAAATGCGAAAGTTTGTAAGGATGGATGGATGTTTGGATGGATGTTTGTTACTCTTTCACGCAAAAACTACTGAACAGATTTGGATGAAACTTTACAGTAATATAGCTTATACATCAGAATAACACATAGACTACTATTTGCCGCGATAACCGACATATACGCGGGCGGAGCCGCGGGCAACAACTAGTGGGAAATAATTGTAATCAGTACTTTGATTAAATACTTTCCACCCAGTCTGGCCAGAAAGGGTTACGTTCAAGTGTTCCTTCTTTTTAACCGACTTCAAAAAAAGGAGGAGGTTTCTCAATTCGACCGTATATATATTTTTTTAACATTTTTTTTTATGTGTGTTCGCGGATAACTTCGTCGTTTATGAACCGATTTTGATGATTCTTTTTTTAATGGAAACGAGATGTCCCAACGGTGGTACCATGATAAGGACATTAATATCCGATGATGACATCTAAGAGAAATCGAGTCGAACCTTGAAGTCGATTTTATTTTTGTTAAAATTGTGCTTTTTGCAGTGATCTTATCGCTATATACTTTTTTTTTGTAAATACATACATATTTTAAACTAACTGAACCCTGCGGTGTTTCCCACGGTTATTGTCGTACCGCGGGTAACGCCGTGGGACAAAGCTAGTCTAAGTTACTGTAATCAGTATATTAACAATAATTGTGATCAGTACTTTGAGTAAATACTTTCGTGCCAAATGTTTTTAAATATTCCCGCAGGAAATACAGTGCATTGCGTGCTCTCGTGGCGACTATGCAATTCATACTTAAATTTAATACGTACCTATTGTATGATTATTTTAATAGGTTAGTGTTCAATAGAACATGATTGCATCACCGGCAACGTCTAAACTATGTCGCACGCAGTGCTTGCACCGCACTCGGTACAGGCCCTGTCAACAGTTAGGCATGACCGAGATTAAGGCAGCTGCATCGACATAACACACGGATGGCACACATGTAAATAGCCATCCATGTGTACTTAGAGTAAGATTAGTATATGAGCTAGAATTTATGTATCTAAATAAAATCAGTCATTTTGTCTAATCCCACTTTGACTCGTTACCCTTCCCAACCTCTCACTGTGGCCAAGACACCCTTAGCCGTCAGTAGATCGGTCTTGTGAGTCTGCTCGACCGGCAGTGAGAAAACCATCTCCTAAACCCAGCTCCCGTCTCGTCTCCGTCTGTTGCCCTAGGTCTCCCGGTAACAGACTTCCCGCACTATCTATATATGTATATATACCCTCACCGCACCCTCACCTATTAGTTTTTTGTTAATATTGCTTAAAAACAAAAGTTTTTAGACTCACCGGTAATACGATATGTTTCCTTTGAGTAAATTGTAGTCCTTGCTTCGTTTTCGGCACGTAACTATCGCGCAGTTCGGCATAGAAATATTTTTTTAAACAGCTACGTTCGCGACGAAAGTAATACGTATATTAAAGCGTTCAGTTGATGCCAACAGAGATATTAGAGGTATTTGCCCTTAATTGCGGCATGCCTGCCCCGCCTACATAGCATTTCTACCTATACTCTCCATTCTGTGGTCTACATGTGGTGGCGTATGTATACGCATACATATACATTTATTTTAAAGCGGTTATTTTAATATTACAAACAGACACACCAATTTTATTTATTTGTATAGATTTTAGCTTTGCTAGTCGTCATGTATTTAGCTCACGTCTAAATTTGGTTTGAAGTTTTAAGTTTTCGTCTATAGTTGACGTATAAACATTGGGCTCTTATAAAACGTACAAGAGAATACCATATGCCTAAAAATGGAGTAAGTTGAGTTATTAAATTGATTTTGGTATTATTATGGTTATGGTTATTAGGTAGTATTATCAAGGTAGTAGAGCTACGCTGATTTCAGCACGAACGGGCCGGCTCGACCGGGGCGGTACTACCCTCGCACAGAAAATCAACGTAAAATGACAGCGATCATGCTGTCGTGTTTCGTTGGTGAGTGCGAGACCGGAGGCCCAAAGATTCGAAATCATCACTAGCCCGCCATAGTGTGGGTCACCATGCTGCATTGTTGCATTGTCTGCGTTCGCAGTATGGTGACCATCACTCTTGGATTCTGCTTATGCTTTCCATCAGGCAGAGTAGAGTCATTATGGCAGGGTCAAATATAAAAAAAAAAAAAGTATTATTTTCCGGGGATCCCGCGCTATAACTTCAGAAACGCCGTAAAGTTTGTTTCGGAGTTCAGACTACACTGGTAGTACCTACGTCTTGTTCAAAAACTAACTAAACTGTACAGTAGTAAACAAGTAAACAGTTTAGTTAGTAAATATTTGATCAAGTTTATAGGTCAAGGTCAAGATAGGTGTTTTCTTTAAAAAAAAATATATATACGTATTTATGTCAGTTGTCTGGTATCCATAATACAAGCTCTGCTTATTTTGGGACTAGATGGCGTTGTGTGTTAGATGTCCGAAAAAATTATAACAGAGTACAATAGATAGAGTTGCCTGGAAGAAATTGCTTGTTAGCGATAAGGCCGCCATTTGTACATGGACAGCCAATTGAAGTATTTTTTTTTAATGTAAACTATATTATTTAATGTACAATAAAGATTATTCTATTCTATTCTATTCTATTCTCTATTTTATATAACGAGTGGCAACCCTAGTAGGACAGGAGTTTCATTACTTGGCAACACTGTTTCATTACTTAAAAAACTGCATATTCCAGAGTACCGGCAACCACCTGACGAAGAGTACGAAGACGATCCTGGCGCCTATATTTTGTCGTCTTATCTAGATTTTACATACTGTGGAGCGTATAGGTATGAAGTTTTAATATTTATTTTATACTAGCCGAACCCCGCGGTGTTACCCGCGGTTATTGTTGTACCGCGAGTAACGCCGCGGGACAAAGTTAGTCTGAAAAAAGTAGCCTAAGTTACTCCCTGGATCATCAGCTACCTGCCAGTGAAAGTCCCGTCAAAATCGGTCCAGCCGTTCCAGAGATTAGCCGGAACAAACAGACAGACAGACAGACAGACAGACAAAAATTTTTTTAACTACATTTTTGGTATATGTAGCGTGTATACATACATATGCATTTAGTAAAAAGCGGTTATTTTAATATTACAAACAGACACTTCAATTTTATTTATTTGTATAGAGTATAGATTGACTGCTTCGTTGGTCTAGCGGTTGACGTGTGCGACTGCTGATCGTGAGGTCTCGGGTTCGATTCGGGTTGGACCAAATGTTTGTATGATCTACAAATATTTGTTTCGGAGTTTGGGTGTTTTCTATGTATAATATGTATGTATTTACAAAAAAAAAAGTATATATGTATTTGTATCAGTTGTCTAGTACCCATAACACAAGCTCTGCTTAGCTTGGGACTAGATGACGTTGTGTGATAGATGTCCGAAATATTTATTTATTATTTAATTATCATAATCATCACTTTTTTATGTTTAGCCTGCCAAAATGACTCTACTGTGCCTGATGGAAAGTATAAGCAAAATCCAAGAGTGGTGGTCACCACACTCATTGCTCGTACAGACAACGCAACAATGCAGGTGACCCACCTGCCTGGTTGTGTAATCTCGCACTCACCAACGAAACACGACAGCACGAACGTTGTCATTTTACGTTGATCTTCTGTGCGAGGGTAGTACCGCCCCGGTCGAGCCGGCCCGTTCGTGCTGAAATCATCGTGGCTCTACTACCTTGAATGAACCTTGAATTATCCTCCTGAGGTGTGAGTTATAATCTAAGTCCTCTTTCTGCAGGTTTATCGACTTGGCCAGATTCGGAGAAGTAGCATCTTCCATGAAACACTATGGCTGGCTTCTGGGTGATCAAAAATACTCCCGTATCCCCACCTCATAGAAAAATGGGCTAAAGTTAAATCTATACTAATATATAAAGCTGAAGAGTTTGTTTGTTTGTTTGTTTGTTTGTTTGAACACGCTAATCTCAGAAACCGCTGGTCCGATTTGAAAAATTCTTTCGGTGTTGGATAGTCCATTTATCGAGGAAGGCTATATGGTATATATCATCACGCTAAGACCTACAGGAGCGGAGCAACAATGAAGAATGTTTCAAAAACGGGGGAAATTTTCACGTTACGGGCAATATAAGGCGCAAAGGACGTTGCGTGGGTCAGCTGGTCCTTTAAATAAGTGGTGGTGCAGTGCAAGCGTATATGACTGCTGTGGGTCTCAGGTTCGATGTTCAGGTCGGACACAATGTTTGAATGATTTGCTGATATTTGTTCCAAAGTTTTGATGTTCTCTATGTTTATCAAGAATATTTTAAGTGTATAAAAAGTATTAACTAAGTATTCTTTCAGTAAATCTAGCTTTCATTGTCCAAGTTATGCTTGGTTTGAAATTAGATGGCGTTGTGTAACAGATGTCCGTAAATAATCTACTTTTATAAAAGAGGTTAAGTTTGTGAGTTTTGAACCGATTTTGAAAAAAAAAATAACCATTAGAAATTCACATTATTTGTCATACATAAGCATATCTATAGGTACAAATAAATAAAATTGGAGTGTCTGTTTGTAATATTAAAATAACCGCTTTTTACTAAATGCATGTGTATATATACACGGTAGATATACCATAAATGTATTTTAATTTTTTTTTTGTCTGTATGTCTGTCTGTTTGTTCCGTGTAATCTCTGGCACGGCTGCACCGATTTTGACAAGATTTTCACTGGCAGGTAGATGATGATCCATAGGCTACTTTTTTAATTAATAACTTAGGCTACTTTTTTTAGACTAACTTTGTTTTTACGCGTTACTCGCGGTACGACGATAACCGCAGATAACACCGCGGAGTCAGCTAGTATTATTATTTATTTTTTTAATTATATTCCGACACGTTAAAACTTTTGATAAAATTTATGTAGCCGTTTTATGTATGGGCCTGTCAAAATAACTCCACTCTGCCTGATGGAAAGCATAAGCACAATCCAAGAGTGGTGATTACCACACTCATTGCGAATGCAGACATTGCAACAATGCAGCATGGCGACCCACACCATGGCGGCCTAGTAATGCTTCTGCGTCATTGGGCCTAGAAACTTATCAAATCCGGGAGAATTATAATAAAAAAAATAATAGACAACGGTGTGGAGTCGCTCGGTCGTAATTATTCTAAGAATATCCTGTTTATCACTGAATTTTGACATTTTTATCAGTTTTTATTAGTCAAAGCTTTGAAAATCTGGTAAAATTTCTAAGCAAGATACGCTAGAAGTCTGCAGTACGAACCTGATTAAATTCAAGGACATTCGGTTTCGCTCTTTAGTCCATAAACTATTCAGTTGGCTAAAAACTCTTTCGCAAAACCCAAATTTTCCCCTCACTCACAGACAGGCCAGGCCGTGTCAAAAGTTGCCAGTTTATGTAGTTACAAAGCTTGTAGGTTTTCGATATCCGGGACAATAACGTCTAATTGCACAAGACGCAAAATTCAGTCATAATTCATTCATTCATTCATTCACGAACCCTATCATTTTACTTTGACCTTCAGTGCGAGGGTAGTACCGCCCCAACCGTGCTGAATTAAGCGTGGATCTTCTCTTTACCTAGTCACACAGGCCATTACAAACGATAAATACGACTCGAATGTAATAAAAAGAAAATGTAATAATTCTTAGAACGGTAAATTAAATCCATATATACATATAGTAATTCTAGCAACCCTGGCTTCGCACGGGTTCTTTACGGACAATGTAATTCACTGACTGACCCACGCAACCTCCTTTACGTCTCCTATTGCCCGTAGCGTGATCATTTTCCCCACGTTTTTGTAACATTCTTCATTGGTGCTCCGCTCCTATTGGTCTTAGCGTGATCATATATAAACAAAAAGCTTTCGCCTGCACCTTCGCTCGCATTTAATAAAAACTATCCTATTTTACTTCTAATACCTTCAAGAATATGTGGTACAAAGTTTTATAATGATCGGTTAAGTACTTTTCGCGTGAAAGCGTAACAAACAAACTTACATTCACTTTTATAATACTATAAATGGGCTATCTAACACTAAAAGAATTTTTCAAATCAGACCAGTAGTTCCTGAGATTAGCGCGTTAAAGCAAACAAACAAACTCTTCAGCTTTATATATTAGTATAGATATTGATTGTAAAGTACTAACATAGGATAAGAGACATTGTGTACTAACACTATAGACTCTGTATCAATAAATAAAGAATAATATTATAAATCTATTGACATCTCATTCATTAAAATCCGTTCAGCAGTTTAGATGCTACGGTGGGACAAACATACATGACATAGGTTATAGACTGTCAAAAATATTACCCTTTTTTTATTTCGGTGTAGCAGACGTATCGCCTGATGGTAAGCGATTACCGCCGCCCATGGACACCCGAAACACCAGAGACGTCACAAGTGCATTGCCGACCTTTGGGGGGTGGAGAAAGGGATGTGGGGAGGGGTTGGGGTATGGGCCTCCGGTATCCTCACTCACTCGGTGAAACACAGCGCAAGCGCTATTTCACACCGGTTTTCATGGCCCATTCACAGCCGGCCCATTCATGCCGAAGCGTGGCTCTCCCAGGGTAGAGTAGGGTCCAGTGGCCTCAAAACTGACGCCCTTGCGGCTAAGCTAAGGGACTCGCTGGATGCAGCTGATGTCCGAGTGTCCAGGCCCGTAAAATGCGCTGAAGTGCGCATTACGGGTCTGGACGACCGGAAGACGAGCCAAGTGAAGCGTAAGGGCAATACCTACCCTTCTCAAAGTGCTTCTTCGTTTTCTTGAACCCTCATAACTGATTTCCGATTTACCTGATAGTTCAAATTCTTAGGATATGATGTCAATAATGAACATACAAAGTTTCAATTGCATAGCTTTGATACTTTAGATTTTATTGATATCTAAAATACACCGATGTCATCATAGACACACTGACTATCATCAAAATTGTTAGGGTACTTCTTGCAGAGCTAGAAAGCTGAAATTTGGTATGTAAACTAAGTTTAGTATACAAACCACAAAAAAAACATAAACCTATTACTTTCGCCACCCAATTACCAAAATTGGGGGGTGAAAGTGTGTATGAGACTTTCACTAATTTTTGTACTAGAGGTTATATGTTTGGTATACTAACTTTTTCTAAAGAAAGAAGATGTACAATAAATACACCCTAAAAGAAATCCAGGCGTGAATTTTAAACCTAAAAAATATAAATGGCATTTTTTTTCTACTAAACTTTATTTCTTGTAGAAATATGATTGTTTTAGACAATACGACATACAATCATACAACAGTTGTTCAAAATTAGTCATCACGCCTATTAAAGATTTTAACAAATAAAAACAGACTTCAAGGGCTGGTCCAAATTGAAACGGGACCACACGGGAAGCACGGCTTTCAAATAAAGAAAAAGAATTATCAAAATCGTTTCCCTCAATCGAAAATTCTGAGGTAGAAAAAAATTCAATTGAGAACCCCACCTTTTTCGAAGTCGGTTAGTTATAGTCTCACCAACCGTCGCCAACAATTCCACATTGCTTCAAGATATTCACATCAACGACCTTTTCATCAACCGGCTGGTTCGGATGATGTATCAAATGCAACAGAATCTTAGGTCTCACATTGGAAGACCATTTACAGATGGCGCAAACGAAATCATTTTTAGACAACTTTTTTTTATCAGAATGTACAGTTAACATATGTTTATTTAATATACGCCGGCTACACAATAAAGCTGGACATACGGCACATTGATTCCGTTTTTTTAAATGGAGTTCTAGATTTTCGTATTTCCTTTGACAATGAGGGCATGGTGTAAGATCACCTTTTTGAACGAAATCTCCCGCCATTTCTATGTGTTGTGTGTTTATGTGACATTGGAGGGATTTAAGATGGCGGGCGATAAAGCCACAGTGTGGACATTTGTGTGGGTTATCGGGGCGGTGAATTAACTCATGTTTCTTTGTATTCTTTTTAGATGCGCTCCGGTATGGACAGTGGGAGCATTTGAATGGTTTTATACCTGGAACAATAAAAATCACAGTAATATTATAAAGGTAAGTTTTTTTTTATGGTATAGATGGCAAACGAGCAGACGTATCATCTGATGGTAAGCGATTACCGTCGCCCATGGACACCCGCAACACCAGAGGCGTTACAGGTGCGTTGCCGACCTTTGGGGGATGGGGAAAGGGTTGTAGGGAGGGGACGGGGTATGGGCCTCCGCTTCGGCATGCATGGGCCGGCTCGATCAGAGTGATACCACGGCCTCACAGAAAACCGGTGTAAAACAGCGCTTGCGCTGAGTTTCACCAAGTGAGTGAGGATACCGGAGGCCCATACCCCAATCCCTCCACCCATCACCCAAAGGCAACGCACTTGTTGGCACGGTGTTGGCAATGTATCCATTAGGCGATACGTATGCTCGTTTGCCCCTGTTACATTACAAAAAGAAATACACGCATATATTCGAAAAACATATCACTCCTCCTTTCGCTGTCGGGTAAAAAATGACATCATCATCATCACAGGTAGTAGAGCCACGCTGATTTCAGCACGAACGGGCCGGCTCGACCGGGGCGGTACTACCCTCGCACAGAAGATCAGCGTAAAATGACAGCGATCATGCTGTCGTGTTTCTTTGGTGAGTGCGAGACCGGAGGCCCAACGATGCAGAAGCATCACTAGCCCGCCATGGTGTGGGACACTATGCTGCATTGTTGCATTGTCTGCATTCGCAGTATGGTGACCACCACTCTTGGATTCTGCTCATGCTTTCCATCAGGCAGAGTAAAGTCATTATGGCAGGGCCAAACAAAAAAAAAAAAAAAAAACAAAAAAAAAAAGAAAAAAAAAAAACAGCCTATCACAGTCCACTGCTGGACATAGGCCTCTCGAATTTCCCGCCACTTAGTTCGAAAAAAAAAATGACATACCTTGATGTATCCTGACGTGCTCCTCAAATAAGGACTTGTTATACGTGGAATAGTCGCACATATAACACTGGAAGGGGTTCTCGCCCCTATGGACCTTCCTGACGTGGCGCAGCATCTTCTCCTCATTCTCAGCAGAGTAGGTGGAGCATTCAGAGCATCTTATTCGACGGGACTGGATTTCCAACAGAGCTAGAGTTGACATCGAATCCCTGGAAAAAAAATAATATTTCGGACATCTAACACACAACGCCATCTAGTACCAAGCTAAGCAGAGCTTGTGTTATGGGTACTAGACAACTGATATAAATACAATTATACGTTTTTTTTAACCGACTTCAAAAAAGGAGGTTTCTTAATTCGACCGTATATATATTTTTTTTTATGTGTGTTCGTATGTATATATGTGTATTAATATCTGATGATGGCATCCAAGAGAAATCGAGTCAAACCATGAAGTCGGTTTTATTTTTGTTAATTAATTAAAACATACATATTAAACATAGAAAACACCCAAACTCCGAAACAAATATTTGTAGATCATACAAACATTTGGTATGACCCGGGAATCGAACCCGAGACCTCATGATCAGCAGTCGCACACGACAACCGCGAGACCAACAAGGCAGTTGAAATTGCATGCGACATTACCACATAACACTACATGTTGAGTAAATAAATATCGTGTAAAAATTAATCACCCTAAACTAAATAAATAGCAGTAAACAGTGGTAAAGAGCTTAGCAGGAATCCCACCTATTAACAGCGTGAACTGAGAGTGACAGAAAGAACTAGTATGAAGAATGAAAGTACGAGCAGTAGCAAAAGCGAGAACTGGTATGAAAGGAATAGCTAGGAGTAGGCTCCAAATAAATATTGAAGGTGCCAGAATTAAAAAAAAAAAACTACATGTTACATAGCAAGCGTCGCTACGCTCTACTATATTTCACAAAGCGTGGCGACGCGTGCCGTGACATTATTAAATACTTACTCAGTCTTAGTTTTATTTTCTACTCTTGCACGCACAATTTGGACATTCTCCGGGGGTGCATCAGGCTTTTCAGGGATCTCTATGTTAACTGTATACACTTCGGTACCAGTGGCTACATCGATGAAGACCGGGTCCGATTGAAGATTCAAATCTGTCATTTTGGGACGAAACACTGTAAAAAAAAATTGATTGTCTCTGATTCATTTTATTGAGGTCTCTAGTTGAATTCCCAGGTTTTATTTTTACGGAATAGGGGAGCAAACGAGCAGCCTGGCGGTAAGCGATTACCACCGCCCGTGGACACCCGTAACACCGGAGGTGTCACAAGTGCGTTGCCGGCCTTTGGGGGGTGGGGAGGGGGATGTAGGAGGGGTTGGGTATGGGCCTACGCCATAAGCCCTACAGTATCTTCACTCAATCGGTGAAACACAGCGCAAGCTTTGTTTCACATCAGTCTTCGATGTGATAATTAATCAATTAAACACACCTATTTTTTTTTATGTGTTAGCTGCCAAAATGACTCTGCCCTGCCTGGTGGAAAGCATGAGCAGAATCCAAGAATGGTGGTCACCATCCTCAGTGCGAATATGGACAATGCAGCATGGTGACCCACACTATGGCGGCCTGGTGATATGCTTTTTCACACCCCGCTTAAGCAACCCGGATCATAGTGGGAATGAAACACGTATGCTGATAGTGAGTTCCAGGTTTTGACAGGTCGTCATAGGAAGGAAGAACCAAAGTGGTGATAACGAGAATCTACGTCACTACTTTTTTGATGTTACCTTTTCTTGTTCTTCATGAAAACTGTGTCAGAATTTCAATTTTTTTTTTTTTTACCTACTGATAGAATGTCTTACAGCAATTTTTTTTTTACAACAGAATATTCTAATTAAATCCATCATGAATGTACTTAAAACTTGAAATAAACTTAATATCAACCAGCATAGTATGGTAGATTAAAGCCTCCTTTTCAAGGACAAGTTTATGTTTAGTTTACATTAAATTCTAAGAGATGGAATCTTATTAGATTCACCGTGGGACCACTCCTCACCACGCATGCGAGCCGGCTCGATCGGTGTGATACCACAGCCTCTCAGAAAACCGGTGTGAATTGGCACTTGGGCTGTGTTTCACCGAGTCAGTGAAGATACCAGAGGCCCATACCCCAACCGCTTCCCCCTCCCCATCCCCTAAGGGCCAGCAGCGCACTTGTAACGCCTCTGGTGTTGCCATGGGTGTCCATGGGCGATGATAACTGCTTAACATCAGCGTCTGCTAGTTTGCCCGCCTCTTCCATTATAAAGCACATTTTTTATTGTTATAATCAATAAAAAAGACAGAAGAAAGGACGCCCACACAAAACTGCAAATCGCAACGCATCGTGAATATCTGTGAGCTTGCACAACATGAACTTCCCGATATAATGCGCATTGTGCATTCGTGCGACTTATTAACATTTTTGGTCCACTCTGAGACTTCACTAAATGGCACTACTTTTTTTTTTTTTTTTTTTATGTTACCTTTACTAGATAGGGTTGTGTGTTAGATCTCCTTAATCTGTATTATTATTTTATACATATGTAATCTTACCAACTAGGTAACTATATGCCACACATAATTTGCAGGACCTGTGATGTTATTTTATTTTGGTTTAAATACTGAAGAATGTAGACAAAATATTTGTTAATCACTTTCTTCTTTTAAAATGGTGTGGTGGGTATCAATAAATCATTTATATTATTTTTATTCCATTTTTCATCATCCATTTCATACGAAGGTAGTAGAGCCACGCTGATTTCAGCAGGAACGGGCCGGCTCGACCGGGGCGGTACTACCCTCGCACAGAAAATCAACGTAAAATGACAGCGATCATGCTGTCGTGTTTCGTTGGTGAGTGCGAGACCGGAGGCCCAATGATGCGGAAGCATCACTAGCCCGCTATGGTGTGGGTCACCATGCTGCATTGTTGCATTGTCTGCAGTCGCAGTATGGTGACCACCACTCTTGGATTCTACTCATGCTTTCCATCAGGCAGAGTAGAGTCATTTTGGCAGGGTCAAACATTAAAAAAAAAAAAAAAAAAAAAAAATCTTATCAACGCATTGACGCACGAATTCGTACCGTAGCAATCGCATCGCAACGTAGTTGTGTGTGGGAGCCCTAAGTACTCTATTACATGATGTGTGTGACAGCGTGAGTGTTTCACTCTCATTATTACATCCATAGTGGCCAAAATTTATTGACCTGGTGTTTCTTCGAAAGTATGTAAAGACAACTCATTACTTCAAAAAAATTGCTATTGTTTTTATATAAGGCTTTTAAACTAAATTCATGTTCCAATGATTTATAAACAACTTACCTTTTTATTAAATTTGGAATGCTTAAACTTTATTAAGTGTTAATTACTGTATATCTTCTATATGTGCGTTTTTAAAGAAATTCACATATTATATTGTACATCCAACATAACAATATTTACGAATGAAATATATTAACAAAATAATTAAAGACGAAATAAATAAACTTTCCGAATTCCGAGTATCTGGATAACTTCTTGACGTTATTGACGTGTGTGACGCTGACGTTTGGCATGAGAAGCGCCCTCTTTAATTGAAATAGAATAAACTTAGGAACTTTTAGGGCTAGCGCATACCTTACAAACACGGCCTTACGGCAAACATACATAGAAGGAGCGTTATCAAAGTAGAGAGAGAGACTGAGTTTGGGAAATCACCATAAACACAATGGCGGGAACCATTACAGACCATTCTTTGATATTTATAAAACATATCTGGGTGCTCTATTAACTTACAATGAATAGTATAGAATGGTCTGTAATAACTAATAGTTCCCCCGTTACAAAGCATTCTGTAACATTAAAAAAAAAACTTATCTGGGTGCTCTATTAACTTGGAATGCAATGTATGAAATATTCCACAGAATAATCTGCCACTGAAGTTACTGAATATAGGACAGACACAATATATCCTTTTCCTATCTCTTTTACAAAACGTATGTATAAAGCAAAGGGTTAAATAAATGGCATTAGACTTAGCACCTTGACTCGAGCGTTGCCTACAGAACACTGTCGGATTTATTTAGGAGATAAATCGATTATATGCGCATTTTCACCGACTAAATAGTTTAGTCGTCTGGAATCCACGAGAAGTACACAACTCGACTAAACAGTAGTCGGACGTATTTAAAATGCATACACCAACTAATCAGAAGTTTGGTGAGAGAGACTACCTAAAACCCACTCTCTCTCTACTCCGATCCCGCTTTCCGCCCGTTCGGCTGCCCCTCGAGATATTTATGCTCTAAGGGGTGGACAGGGCGGCAATATAGGAAATTACCTTAAAGCGAATTTCAGAAGGAATTTTGTCTAACATTTTCGTGCTTTCCATCACTTCATGTGACTCTGTAGTCACAAAATGGATATAACACGAGAAAGTGATGTTCGTGTGCCGGATGTCACCCCAATAAGTTTTTCACCACGGGTGGTACCTCTGCCTTTGAAAAGTATGTGCTAGGAGAAGTCTGGCCGGATGTAGGGTAGCTATTAAGACTCCTACACACTATGCCGGTTGCCTGACCGTCGGTTCTCGGGTTTGTCGTCAATTACGGTAATCGCTTTGACTGCCTTGTTAGCGCAGTGGTAACGTACGCGACTGCTGTGCATGAGGTCTCGGGCTCGATTCCCGGGTTGGACCACATGTTTGTATAATCTGCAAATCTTTGTTTTGGAGTTTGGGTGTTTTCTATATTTAGTGAGCCCGGCGGTAGAACTGGCATCTAATTGAACTGTTTACCGTGCAAAGTACACACCAATCGAAAAAATCTTCTGATGGTGGCCTTATTATGCTAAAACGTTTATAGGATCCGTTAAAGGCCTTTTGGGGCCGTTCCTGTGGAACATTGATTATGACTGAGTGTGTAAGTGGCTTCCTGGATGGTGTCGCCATCTCGAGCTACGTCGAATACGGAAGACGGTGCTCATGATAACGTGGGGAAAGGTGCATTGCACTGTGAGATAATTCTGAGGGCCACAGCCATTTTGTAAATGTTCTATCTAGGGTCGATCCAGTGACAAGGTTGTGAGGTGGCTTTGCAGAAAGACGACTAAAGCTAGTATTGCCTCGGAATTCTGCAACTCAAGAAATCGAGGACCTGAAATTTTAACTTCTCTGGGTCCTGGTTGAGGAGCAAAAGGAAAAATCAACAAAGTGCCAAGATCCGTTATGAAAGATTTGATCACGAGGAAACACAGAACTCTCTCATACCGGCTGACGCAGGTGTTCATCGAGAAAGGATGCTTCAGAGGCAGCTGTGTTATCTACTTGGAGTCAACTCCTGGGTGCCAACTATACTGGTGTACAACCTGGTGCCAACCATTCTGCTCGCAAAAGTTTACGCACTATGTGGTTTTAGTCGGTCGGTGAGGGGTAATAACGGCTCAAGAGGAACTCAAAAGTTTAAAAAAAGTATAGTAAAGATATCAAGATAGTTAAATTAAACGGATGCTAGAATCATGCATTTGCCTAGGGCGCTCTTGATATTTAATCCGCCTCATTTTTATAGGTAGTTCCTTAAAATTATCGTTTAAATATGGTCAGTGTCAGTCAGTACTACCCACCTAAGTACGTTTCTTTTCCTTTGGTTAATTATTTTTCATAAATAAATATGGCTTAGAAAGAAATCTCTAATGTTGAAGGAAATGTGAAAAGAGAAAACTTTTTTAGAACGCACCAATTGCCAACTACCTTCATCGACATCCACAATAATTTTGTGCTAATATCCTGATAAATAAAAAAGAGTCAAGTTTAATTGACAGCTATGTTTTAAGCGATAACATTTCCGAAATCTATGGTTAGTATAAGAGAGACAGGTGTTTTCTTTTCTAAACAACAAACCTTGTAATTCGTCAGTATAATACAAAATATTTGGTGGTCGGTTATAATTCTCATGGTTTATTTAATGTATGTTAATTTCACCACAAGTCGATTGTGAAATGATTAGTGATAATGTCGAAAGTTTATAGCAAAAGGTCCAGAAAATCAAAGTTGACGTGTCGCGATGAGATTAAGGAAAATATTATGGCACACTTCCAGGTACCTCCATGTTGTTGAAGTTTTTTTACTGACTTTTTAAAACTTTCATGACTTATTTTGTTCAACTTTATACTAACAATTGTATATAACTGGATTATGAATACTTGTAATTATGTTCTTCATATTTGTTTACGTCAAATTTGATTTTATATCTAAAAGATGTTGTGTGGGTAGGTAGCTGTATTTCAAGAAAGGCGAAATACAACTCTTGTTAAAATACTAGAGAAACACATATAAAAGTTAATTTCAGTTAAACTATATATTTAATTTGTAATTTGGAGTAACTGAAGTTCATTTTATAATAAGATATGAAGTTGAAAAGAAAAAATCTCTCACTAACCTTGCAATGTTATGATGGTTTACTGTCAAATCACTAAATATCGCTGAAGCATTAATATTTTACAAATTCTTTACTTAAATACGCTGATTAAGGATTAAGTCTACGCTGACTTCCACATTTCTGTACTTTATAACTGACATAGAACTACAATCTATGGATCTAGTTTTTAACTTTAAATATATTGACATAAGATATTTATCAACAACTTTGTAGGTACTCTGCAATATAATTTTCTTCTAATACCTAACATTTAATTTCAATAAATCGCTGGATTAGAGGCAAAACCAATTATTTGGTTCAAAAAAGCCAATCAAATATTTGAATGTTTAGCTTTTAGTATTCTTTGATTCAAGGCCCATATTCACTTTGATAAGTGTGATGATTGGTAGAAATTACGTGCGGACCGCAAATTCATTGCCCACACGTATATTCTACCAATCATTCATCACTTGCACTTCACACCTGCACTCGCGCTAATTAAAGTGAATACAGGCTCTAAACTTTGAACCTAGATGACAGAGCTTTGCTCGGGATATTGGTTTTAGTAATTTTCTTATGTATATAAAACCTATTGACTGCCTCATGCCAAAAACATAGCCGTTTCTTTCGCAGTCGGGTGATAAAAATGTAAATTAAAATTTATTTAAAAAAGTAGCACATAGCAGCCTCGGTTAAAGCCGTGGGACGAAGCTAGTCTAAAAAAGAGTAACCTAAGTGACTCTTAATATCAGCAGCTTTCTGCCAGTGAAAGTCCTGTCAAAATAAGTTTGCGTCTGTGGCACAGTGGTAGCGTATGTATACTCCCGTGCTCGAGGTCTCGGGTTTGATTCCCGGATCAGATCAAATGTTTGTATGATCTGCAAATATTTGTTTCGGAGTTTGGGTGTGTAATACGTATATGGTTTCTTTTTTATAAATACATTAACATTAAACCATATGCATTTCTATCAGTTGTCTAGTATCCATAACACAAGCTTAAGCAGAGCTTGGGACTAAATGGTATTTTTTTTATAGTGTAGGTGCATTTTTTCATTATTTAGGTATTTATTAAGTTGGAAAGGCCGATGATTATGATTTATATTTATAATACATAGAAAACATCCAAACTTGATTTTAAATGAAACAAATATTTACATGTCATACAAATACCTTTAGTCGGACCCGGAACCAGAGACACCAACTTATTTTCACAGAACTTTCACTGGCAAGAAGATGATGATATTAAGAGTCACTTAGGTTACTCTTTTTTAGACTAGCTTCGTCTCATGGCTTTAACAGAGATTATACAATATACTACTTATCTATACAAATAAATAAAATTGGAGTGTTCTGTTTGTAATATTAAAATAACCGCTTTTTACTAAATGCATATGTATGTATACAAGGTACATAAACCAAAAATGTAGTTAAAAAAATTTTTGTCTGTCTGTCTGTCTGTTTCTTCCGGGTAATCTCTGGAACGGCTGGATCGATTTTGACGGGACTTTCACTGGCAGGTAGCTGATGATCCAGGGAGTAACTTAGGCTACTTTTTTTAGACTAACTTTGTTCCGCGGCGTTACTCGCGGTACAACAATAACCGCGGGTAACACCGCGGGGTTCAGCTAGTATTGAAATAAATTTTAATTTGCTTTTTATCACCCGACTGCGAAAGAAAGGGTTATGTTTTTCGAGTATATGTATGTTTATTTCGTCGGCACTTCCTAGAGCGTGTAGGCGCTCATAGCCCAGTTGTACTCATTAGATTAGAAAAAATCACTGAGTAGGGTAGGGTAAGCAACGACGGTGCGGTCAGTACCTGTATGGGTGACCGCTGGCGGCATGATACCATGAACGTCTCCGTGATTCGAAGGTCACGTTAAGCAGTCGGTCCCGACTGTTATTGTAGGATAACAGTCGTAAATCTTAGTTGGAGGCCTTTAGGCGGCTTAAAACCATCCAACGGCAAGATTACATAGCCACAACATTGTCTTGTCAGTCCTCAACCCGCACCGGGCCAGCGTGGGGACATGGCCTTAACCCTCTCCCGAGGGGAGACCCAAGCCCAGCAGTGGGACGTTATGGTTGTTGAAGTTGACGTCCTAGAGCTTAAACAGGTTGTCTATCTTTATTCATGTGAGTGGTGTCAATAGATTCGTCTTAGTCGTGAGACTGACACTGTGTACATCAAAATTTATAGAAATTACTCAATCGGGTTTTATTATCGACTGCCTCGTTGGTCTTGCGGTTGGCGTATGCGACTGCTGATCGTGAGGTCTCGGGTTCGATTCCCGGGTCGGACCAAATGTTTGTATGATCTACAAATATTTGTTTCGGAGTTTGGGTGTTTTCTATCTATACTTATAAAATAGTAAGTCCTGACTGACTGACTGGCTGACTGACTGACTGATTCATCATCGCCGAGCGTAAACTATGATAGTTAGGGCTATGAAATTTGGTGAGTAGGATCCTTTTATTGAGTAGACACCCACTAAGAAAGGAATTTCGGAATTTCTACCCCTAAATGGGTGAAATAGGGGTTGAAAGTTTGTATGAAAGTCCGTCATTTTTTAAGTTAGAAATCTGAAACTTTACTTTTGGGCTTCTGATTAAAAATGAGTAAACACGTATTTCAGCGTTTCTGAATATTCTACCCCTAAGGGGTGAAATAGGGGTTGACATTTCGTACATAGGTAAGTCTAGAAGGTCGTCATTTTTGAAGTTCGAAACATGAAACTTTATTTATGTGTTACTGATTTAAAAAGAGTAAAGACGTATTTGAGCGTTTCTGGGTATTCTACCCCTAAGGGGGTGAAATAGGGGTTGGAAGTTTGTATGGAAGTTCGTAATGTTTTTAAGTTAGATACATGAAACTTTATTTTTGGGCTACTGATTAAAAATGAGTAAACACCTATTAAAGCGTTTCTGGATATTCTACCCCTAAGGGGTGAAATAGGGGTTGAAAGTTTGTATAGAAGTTGGTTATTTTATTAAGTTAGAACCATGAAACTTTATTCGTGCACTACTGATTAAAAAAGAGTAAAGACATATTTAAGCGTTTCTGGATATTCTACCCCTAAAGGGGTGAAATAGGGGTTGACATTTCGTAAATGGGTTAGTCTGGAAGTCCGTAATTTTTGAAGTAAGAAACATGAAACTTTATGTTTGGGCTACTGATTTCAAATGAGAAGACACGTATTTAAGCGTTTTTGGATATTCTACCCCTAAGGTGGTGAAATAGGGGTTGAAAGTTTGTATGGAAGTTCGCTATTTTTGAAGTAACAAACATGAAACTTTAATTTTGGGCTACTGATTAAAAGTGAGTAGATACGTATTTCAGCGTTTCTGAATATTCTACCCCTAAGGGGTGAAATAGGGGTTGACATTTCGTACATAGGTTAGTCTGGAAGTTCGTCATTTTTGAAGTTCGAAACATGAAACTTTATTTATGTGTTACTGATTTAAAAAGAGTAGAGACGTATTTGATCGTTTCTGGGTATTCTACCCCTAAGAGGGTGAAATAGGGGTTGAAAGTTTGTATGGAAATTCGTCATTTTTTAAGTTAGAAACACAAAACTTTATTTATGTGCTACTGATTTCAAATGAGAAGACACGTATTTAAGCGTTTCTGGATATTTTACCCCTAAGGGGATCAAATAGGGGTTGAAATTTTGTATGGAAGTTCGTTTTTTTAAGTTAGAAGCATGAAACTTTAGTTTTGGGCTACTGATTTCAGATGAGGAGACACGTATTTAAGCGTTTCTGAATATTCTAGCCCTAAGAGAGTGAACTAGAGGTTAAAGGTTTGTAAGGAAGTTCGCTATTTTTGAAGTAGCAAACTTGAATCTTTATTTTTGGGCTACTGATTAAAAGTGAGTGGGTATGTATTTAAGCGTTTCTGGATTTCTACCCCTAAGGGAATGAAAAAGGGGTTGAAAGTTTGTAAGTAAGTTCACCATTTTTGAAGTTATAAACATGAAACTTTGTTTTTGGGCTACTGATTAAAAATGAGTAGATACGTATGTAAGCGTTACTGGATATTCTACCCCTAATGGGTGAAATAGGGGTTGAAAGTTTGTATGGAAGTTTGTCATTTTTAAGTTAGAACCATGAAACTTTATTCATGTACTACTGATTAAAAAAAAGTAAAGACGTATTTAAGCAGTTCTGGATATTTTACCCATAAAGGGGTGAAATAGGGGTTGAAAGTTTGTATGGAAGTCCGTTATTTTTTAAATTAGTACCATGAAACTTTATGCATTATCAGCATTTATGCGAATTCTGTTCCTAAAGGGGATGAAATATGGGTCGAATGTTTGTATGATAGTTCTTTTAGATGGGCTTTTGATCAAAAATAAATAAATACTTCCAAAAACATGAATAAATTACTGATACATACTTTTACACAGTTTTAATTAAATACATATAATAAACTTCCACGCGAGCAAAGCCGCGGGCAACAGCTAGTTTATTATATGTATGTATTTACAAAAAAAAAAAAAGTATATATGTATTTGTATCAGTTGTCTAGTACCCATAACACAAGCTCTGCTTAGCTTGGGACTAGATGGCGTTGTGTGATAGATGTTCGAAATATTTATTATTATTTATTGTTATTATTATTAAAGAATTCATCACTTGTCTCTTTTCAGAAATCATCAACGAGTGTTCCAAGTGCAATGCCAAAACCATACGACGACTATGAAGAACTTATTGATTCAAATAAGAAGCCAAAAGAATTTAAACCGCCAGAATTCTCCGTCACCGTAGCAGTTGAAGAGTTTGACGAGGACAGTTCAGATCTAGTTATCGTAGAAACTAATGAGCAGGCTCCCATTGAAGTAATTTCTTCAGATTCCGAAGTAGATGACACTATTGGGGAAAAAGACACCAAAAGCAAACTGTCCGAAAATGAAATTGAATCTTCAGAAACATTACAAGGTGAAATAGTTTTAGATAGATATGCAATACTTGATGCTACAAACGAAATACTGGAAAATCCAGAGAATATAGCTGATAAAATGCTCGGTATAGAAGTTAGAAACTGTATCGGACAATATCGGACAAGTTTTGTGGATAAATTCGAAGCTAAAATGCAAAGTGTCTTCCGTAAATGGTTTAAATGGCAGAAATCAATCAGAACAAAGTTCAGAAGTTCGCCTCTATTCTACAAATGTTATATTTGTAGGAAATCTTGGTGGTATTATCACGATTTTCGAGAACATTTGAAGGGACATGATGGTTTTAAACTCGATTTAGAAGAATACACTGTGCATGAAGCTAATATCGTTGCTTATTGTAGTGGTGATAATATTAACAAAGAGGATTTTGATACTGAAGGCGATTGTCCGAAGTGCGGGTACGATTTTGAGGCTCACAAATCGTCCACAAGAATAGATTCCACATACATTTGTAAAATAGACTGTTGCAAACGAATATTTTACACGTGTTCAGGTTTGAAGACACATGAATACGTGTTTCACGCTGCCTCAAATTTAAGCGGTGATTTGCTAGAAGATGGAAAACAAAAGTTCTGTGAAGCATGCAGTTTGGTATTTAATTCACAACAGTCATATCAATCTCATATGAATTTGATGCACATGGTTCGTTCAGATTTGGTTGTTCCGTTCAGTTTAAAGAAGTGTCTACTGTGTAATGGAAAATTGTTATTAGGTGTGTACCATGTTTGTACGGAGAAGAAGATTAAGATACGCTGTACAATGTGTTACAAAAGTTTTCAAAGGTATTGTCAGTATAAAGCCCATATGGCTAGCCAAAATGGACGCTGCAAGTGCCGGATTTGTGATGAAGAATTGCCAAAACGGTGTTTGGAAGCGGAACACCTAATGAAACATACGGATAAATTTGTGATTGTGAAGAAATGCTTGATATGTAAGGAGTTTACTGTGTTCTTAGATTATCAGACTGCATTTGACCATGTGTCTGTGCATTTGAAAATGCGGTATGAAGGAAGCAATTACAAGTATATAAGTAAAGTGAGTATACTGCCATTATTTAAGTCTCGGTGGCACAGTGGTAGCGAATGCAACTGCTGTGCTTGAGGTCTTGGGTTCAATTCCTGGGATGGACCAAATGTTTGTATGATCTGCAAATATATGTTTTTAAGTCTGGGTGTTTTCTATGTATTATGTGTATGTATTTACAAAAAAAGTATGTTTGTGTTTATTTCAGTTGTCTAGTACCCGTAATAGATCAAGCTGTTATAGTACAAGTTCTGATTAGATGGAAGCTAGATGGCGCTGTGTGAGGTATCCAAAATATGTATTTATTTAAATTTTTATTTTCAGATTTTGATCCCAAAATCTTGTCTACAGCATGTGGAACCAAAAATGGAAATCAAAGGTTTGTTATATCTATACTAAGTTCTCCCGTGGGTCCGAACCTGTGTGTCAGTTATCGCGGTATAAAGTAGCCCATCCCTTTTTTAACCGACTTCAAAAAAGGAGGAGGTTGTCAATTCGACTGTATTTTTTTTATGTTTGTTACCTCATATCTTTCGACTGGGTGAACCGATTTTGATGATTCTTATTTAATTCGAAGCTGGTGCTTCCCATGTGGTTCCATTTCAATTTGGTCCAGTTCTTAAAGTCGTGATTATTATTATGTATCGACCTAGAACGGTGACTCTGCTCTACCTGATGGAAAGCGTGAGCCCATCGCTTTACTAAAGCATAAGTTACCCCGAGAAGATGTGCAGCGTAATTTTTTCGGACGTCTCCAACAAATATCGTTATATGTACTCAAAAATCCGGCCTCCGGTCTCGCACTCACCAACGAAATACGACATCACGTACGCTGTCACCTTAGGTTGTTCTTCTATGAAAGGGTAGTACCGGCCCGGTCGAGCTCTGTGGAGGACAGGCCTTGCATGTGCCACCAACACAAATGCAGGATCTTACGACCCCCTAGCCAAGTTGCAAGCTTTCTTCAATCTATAATTCTTTATCTAAGATTAGCCAATGACATACGAGAATTTAGGCGGCAACGATTGCAGAAAGAAGAACTCTTGCAACTTGGTTAGAAGGGCAGATGAGGTAATCAAGCATGGCAGGCCACAGCCCAACAGTTGATGTTGTCATGGTAATCGTTGCCAGAACTTTCTTACAGACAGACACTCAAATTTTATTTATTAGTCTATAGGTAACAAAACTTGATGATTTTAATGTTACAGAAGAACCGAATGATATCATCATAGCTCCCGAATTGAATATGAAACAAGATAGTGATGATTTTGAATCTGACACTGGTGATGAGACCAAAGTACAAATCAAAGACGAAATAGATATTCAAGAAGATTTCGAATCGGCACACTTGAAACAAGAAGTAGAGCAAAAAGCGGAAACAACATCTGATATTTCCAAAATATTCGGTATAAAAATTGAAGCAAATGATATGAAGCAAGAACTGCAAGAGGACGAAGAATCTGAATATGAAGACGATATAATAAAACTAGACTTCAATTTCTTGAATACAATGCAAGAAGCCGTTGAATATTCAACGCAAGATTGTATAATAAAAGTAGAAGGGAATACAGAGGGAACGCAAGAAGCCACAGACGAAATGCAAGTAGACGAGGATACGCAAGACTATGAAGAATATCAAGATACTGATGATATTCTTGGTGGAAATGTGAATGGCAAACGGAGAAGACCTAAAATTTATCAGTGCCGCCGATGTGGGTTTAACGCTACTCATAGAGAGTTCAGAAATCATTTGAGTTCGCATTGCACTGAAAAAGTACACGAAACAAAAGCTTATAAATGTACAAAATGCTCGATCAAATTTGACCAATTTAATAAGTTTGTGGACCATTTTACTGAGCATAATCTCAGTCCGTTAGCATGTCCCGAATGTTTTAAATGTTTCAAATCATATGAAGCGATAGAAATTCATATAGAGAAACATATTAGAATGACTTATGTGGCAGTTCACACTGCTTCAGGGTCTAAGAAGAAAATGAATTTCTATTACAAATGTAAGATTTGCGAGGCATCCATTGAGAAGGTTGATTTCTTTCAGCATTGGGTTGGGCATTTGACGTTTATTGAGAAGGCTGGAGATGTTCCAAAAGATGCTGATGTGTTGGACAGTAGTAGAATTAATCAAGAAATGCTAAGTGAATTGCTGAGTAAGTTAGTTTTCAATCATCATCGATTACCTGCATTTGACACCTGCACTCGCACTAATCAAAGTGAATGCTTTTGTACTGGTTCGATGGCGAAGTGGTGTGTATGACGGACTGCTACTTTGAAGGTCATGGTAGCAGATGCAGATCATACAAACATTGGGTCCGACTCGGGAGTCGAACCCGAGACCTCGAGCACGTCAGTCGCATACGGTACCACTGGCCACCGAGGCAGTTATTACAAGCTTTTGTTTAGTTACACCTGTCCCGATGTTTTTCTGTAATCAAATCTTGCAAGTTAAATTTGATCCATTCCTCGATATCTGATTGATCTGAAATTTGAAATATACCTTTAGTTCTGATGACAATGCAAATATCGGTGTTGTTATTATCAAAAATAGCTGAACCCCGCGGTGTTACCCGCGGTCATCGTTGTACCGCGAGTAACGCTGCGGGACAAAGTTAGTCTAAAAAAGTAGCGTAAGTTACTCCCTGGATCATCAGCTACCTGCCAGGGAAAGTCCCGTCGAAATCGGTCCAGACGTTCCAGAGATTACCCAAAACAAACAGACAGACAAAAAAATTTTAACTACATTTTTGGTATATGTACCGTCACATATATGTTAATGTTTGAGTTATAAGTTTACACAACTATCGGCAATCCTTATGACTGGCATTTTTTTTATGAACAAGTAATTAAAGCTTGTTTTTAACCGACTTTCCAAAAAGAGGAGGTTATCAATTCGACTGTATTTTTCATATATTAACAATTATTTTTACGGGAATTAACGCGATCACTTATTAAAAGTGCGTCGCTGAGCCAGTCAGCCTGTGACCACGGCCAGTGCAACCTGGTCGAAACGTCAGGCAAATCAGAGGTATGTAATACCTTTTAATAAGTGATCGCGTTAATTCCCGTAAAAATAATTGTTAATATATCATGGAACGCGAAACCTCTCTAATACCTCAGAACTTTCAAGTGGGTGAACCGATTTTGATGATTCTTTTTTTAATTTGAAAGCCGGTGCTTCACGTGTAGTCCCATTTCTATTTGGTCGAGTTCTTAAAGTGGCTTTTTACACTCATCACTTGTTTATTATTTATCGCTGCCAACTGCCTCGTTGGTCTCGCGGTTGGCGTGAGCGACTGCTGATCATGAGGTCTCGGGTTCGATTCCCGGGTCGGACCAAATGTTTGTATGATCTACAAATATTTGTTTCGGAGTTTGGGTGTTTTCTATCTATAATATGTATGTATTTACAAAAAAAATGTATATATGTATTTGTATCAGTTGTCTAGTACCCATAACACAAGCTCTGCTTATCTTGGGACTAGATGGCGTTGTGTGTTTAGATGTCCGAAATATTTATTTATTTATTTTCAGAGCGCTTGCAGTCTCCACTCGCAGTTTTCAATTTGAGAAGAGGCTGCCCTATATGTGTCAGACATTTTGAAAGAAAAAGGGATTACAAAAGACATTTAATCGAACATCTTCTAATCCACGCATATTCAATGCATTATTTATATAAAAACTTAAATTGTCAAATTTGTGGCCAAGGTTTCTATAAACCAGATGATTATAAGAAGCATATGCGTGATCATGGCGATTTGCGCGATATCAAATGTGAGATTTGCGATAAGTTTTTCAGCGACTCCAGTAATTATACTAAGCATATAAAAGTTCATAATAAGAATGCGTATACGTGTGATATATGTAAGAAGAAATTTCAAGCGAAATTTTCGTTGGAAAAGCATATTGTGGTAAGTGGTTGAACTTATCTATACTAATATATAAAGCTGAAGAGTTTGTTTGTTTGTTTGAACACGCTAATCTCAGGAACCGCTGGTCCGATTTGAAAAATTCTTTCGGTGTTGGATAGTCCATTTATCGAGGAAGGCTATAGGGTATATATCATCACGCTACTACTAATAGGAGCGGAGCAACAATGAAGAATGTTTCAAAAAACGGGGGCAATTTTCACGCTACGGGCAATATAAGGCGCAAACGAGGTTGCGTGGGTCGGCTAGTACTTTATACAGTAACAGCCGACCCACGCAACCTCGTTTGCGTCTCCTATTGCCCGTAGCGTGATAATTTTCCCCTGTTTTTGTAACATACTACGCTCATTTTGGTCTTAGCGTGATGATATATAGCCTATGGGCTTCCTCGATAGATCAGACCAGTAGTTTCTAAGATTGGCGCGTTCAAGCAAACATACAAACTCTTCAGCTCTTTATATGTTGACGCAAGTGGTAGCCTAAGCGACTGCAATGCTTGAGGTCTCGGGTTCGATTCCCGGGTCGGACCAAATGTTTGTATGATCTGCAAATGCTTGTTTTAGAGTTTACATGTTTTCTATGCATAATAAGTAATAATATAATCATCATTCTTTTCAGATTCACGACAATCAGAAACCAATAGTCTGTATGCAATGCAATAAGAGGTTCTATATAGAGTCTACTTATAAGAAACATATCAAAGCAGTTCACTCTAAGGACGGGCAGAGCTACGCCTGTAACATATGTAAACAACGATTTAGAAAGTTAAAAGATAAGTGGGACCACTTATGGTACGTCCATAGAGAACGGAATAAGAAAATTGACTGTCCAAAATGTTCCGACTCATTCAGAAAGTTCAGCGATTTGAAGATCCATATGAAAGTTGATCATTTGATTCATATAACGAACGCTAAGGTGAGTTAAAATCTATAAATAAGTAACATTTTACCAAAATAAATAATGATTGATTTCTCTTGGATGCTGACATCAGTGTCCTTATCATTGTACCAATTTAAATGAAATTTGGTATAGTTCATTCGCTTAGATACAGTCTCGTTGATCGTGCCGTCTCACGCGTGGAAGCCGCCACAAAATCAAAGGGCCCGCCTGAGGTGATTTGTCAGTTTGCGCTGTTTTATAAATTAACTAGCTGACCCACGCAACGTCGTTTGCGCCTTATATTGCCCGTAGCGTGAAAATTTCCCCCGTTTTGAAACATTCTTCATTGTTGCTCCGCTCCTATTAGTAGTAGCGTGATGATATATACCCTATAGCCTTCCTCGATAAATGGACTATCTAACACCGACAGAATTTTTCAAATCGGACCAGCGGTTCCTGAGATTAGCGTGTTCAAACAAACAAACTCTTCAGCTTTATATATTAGTATAGATATATTCGTAATTCACAACAATAATCACAAATACGTGGGATACCGACAGTATCTAAACGAATGGACCATACACAAGTAGTCAGATCTTGAGAAAGGACTTATATTCAAGCCACGCATGCCGAAGCGTGGCTCTCCCACAGTTGCATAAACAACTATTAATCTTGTTAATAATATGTTATATAATTTCAGATGTTTCAGAAACAAAGGAAAACGAATAATTTTCTAACACTGTGTTGATAAAAAGGAACAACATACAACAGTATATATTCAACAGACAATCAGACAATGCAGTTTTCTTAAAGAAAGGAAGTGTTGTCCTACTTTTTTTTGGGACTAATCCCACCCACACGCCCACGACTGTAACTCCTGTACACCAGGATCAACAGCAGTGACCCACGAACACACCGAGTTATGACACTCGGGAAGTCCCAGGTAAAAAATTAACTGTCTTGGAACCCGCAACGAAATTAATCAGAAGAAAATAAATAAATAAATATTTCGGACATTTAACACACAACGCCATCTAGTCCCAAGATAAGCAGAGCTTGTGTTGTGGGTACTAGACAACTGATATAAATACATATATACTTTTTTTTGTAAATACATACATACTATAGAAAACACCCAAACTCCGAAACAAATATTTGTAGATCATAGAAACATTTGGTCCGACCCGGGAATCGAACCCGAGACCTCACGAGCAGCAGTCGCACACGCCAACCGCGAGACCAATGAGGCAGTCATTGGCAAAAACAGGAGGCGTTGGAAATTTGATCAGTTTTGTCCTACGATACCACGCTGTCCAGGCGGGTTGGTATATGGTTTATGTCAAGTGTTCCTTCTCTCTGCAGTTCTGTTGTCCTGGTAGTTGCTACCTCAGTCGGCTCTTACGACACCCAAGGGGTGAATAGGGGTGCCGACCCACGCAACCTCGTTTGCGTCTCCTATTGCCCGTAGTGTGATAATTTTCCCCCGTTTTTGTAACATTCTTCATTGGTACTCCGCTCCTGTAGGTCTTAGCGTAATGATATATAGACTATAGCCTTCCTCGATAAATGGGCTATCCAACTCTGGAAGAATTTTTCAAAGCGGTTTTTGAGATTAGCGCGTCCAAACAAACAAACTCTTCAGCTTTATATATTAGTATAGATTAGACTTAAGTATAGTTTATATTTGACAGCCTCTGTGGCGCAGTGGTAGTGTACGCGACTGCTGAGCATCAAACGTTTGTATGATCTGCAAATATTTGTTTTGGAGTTTGGGTGTTTTCTATGTTTAATATGTATGTATGTACAAAAAAAAGAGTATATAATGTATTTATATCAGTTGTCTAGTACCCTTGTGTAAAATGTCGGAAATATTTATTTTTATTCCCAATGTGTACATAATGGAAGAGAATATAGATCATGTCACAATATAGTGCCTTTGAGAGTAGGTTGACTAATGATTCAGTGCAGATTCAATGATGCAGACGCATCACTAGGCCGTCATAGTGTGGGTCATCATTTTGCATTTTTACGTTGTCTGCATTCACAATAATACCCGAGACTAAAAGTAAGTGTAATAGTTTTGGCAGCAGTATGTGTATTTGTATGGTCCATTCGTTTAGATACCGTCGGTACACCCTATATATTAATTCATAAACTGGCGTAACTGACAAATCATACTTACTTGTGGATGTACGCCGCAGGCGGCACCTTTGCTTTGACAAGAAACCGCACATGTGACGGCCACGCGATCAAAGTGACCGTATCTAAGCGAATGGACTATATCTTTCATTGTAGCGCCTAATCTACTGAACCAATGAGGTGTCATTAAATTCGTAATAATAGCCCTTGTAGAAAGCCCCTATTTATAAGTTTATCATAAGTTAATACGTAGTCGAGTTTTGAACTTTTATTTACGCAAAGATTTCTTTATTTTACAAGAAAATTCTTTGCCATATATTTGTAATTTACAGAGCTGTAAATTCATATGCTTTAGAGTAATTTCAACTGAGCCAAAACATTATTTAAGGTTAAAGCTCAATTTTTGATCTGAACTTGAAACTAATTTTAGAAAATTTGAGTTCAATCTATACTCGAGACATTTTTATGAATACGGACCTGAAAATCGACCTCGAGAGGATACTGTTATCTTATTCAAGCCGAAACACTTTTTTAGAAGATAGAATAATTGCGAAGTAAATTAAGATTCGTAACAAATTATAGTCATTTCTTTTGTAATGTTTAAGAAGACATGTTGCCTTATTGTTTTTAACCGACTTCAAAAAAAGGAAGAGGTTTCTTAATTCGACCGTATATTTTTTTTTCTTTTATGTGTGTTCGCGGATAACTTCGTCGTTTATGAACCGATTTTAATGATTCTTTTTTTAATGGAATGGAGATGTCCCAACGGTGGTACCATGATAAGGACATTAACATCTGATGATGGCATCCACGAGACATCGAGTCGAACCTTGAAGTCGGTTTTATTTTTGTTTAAATTGTACTTGTTCTGTGAATGTACTATCAAAATTGAGTTGCCAGAATCAAAAGAATGAAATCAGTGTTGCTACCTTAAATGAAATTGGTTATGAAATGAACTTTTTTTCTGACTACCACCATTATGTATTTGCGTGTTAATGTTATAAATTGTTTTATTATGGAATATACTGAATGTATCTATTTGTAAATAAATGAAATAAATGTAATAAATGAACTTGAAATGAATTATATAACTAAAGTGGTATTGGTTATACAATATTAAAGGATTATTTTTTTAATATTTTATTTTTTTATTTTTAACCTAATGATTACTCTGTAAAGATTACGACCTAGTGATGATACAAGATATCTTTTCTTAACCTCCTTCTTTTTTGAAGTAGGGTAGACTTCAAAAAAGAAGGAGGTTCTCCATTCGACTGCATTTTTTTGTTTGTTTTTCAGAACAGTGACATTTAGATTTTCAAGTTATTTTTATTTATTTTTTTCACCGTTTAAACATTCTCTGGACTACGACAAACATGTCGAAACCGAAATCAGCTAAATCGGCCCAGTCGTTCTTCGAGTTTTAGCGAGACAAACGAACTGCAATTGATTTTTATATATAACATTACAAAGTTATTTCGCAGTCAATGAATCAGTTGTTTAAGTAATTCTAGCTGACCCACGCCCACATCGTTGGGCGGTAAACATTTTATTCTTCGACTTAATTTGGAAATCCGGCTAAAGTCTTTCCACTTTTCGGGTGAAGCTAGTCTAAAAAAGTTAAGCTTAAGTAACTCCTTATATCATCAGCTATCTATCAGTGTAAATCCCGTCAAAATCGGTCCAGTCGTTCCAGAGATTAGCCGGAACAAACAGGTAGACAGACAAAAACTGTAAAAAAATATATTTTGGTACATGTACCGTGTAAACATACAGCATTTAGTAAAAAGCGGTTATTTTAATCTTACAAACAGACACTCCAATTTTATTTATTTGTATAGACAACTAGCTGCCCCACTCAAATTTGTCTGTGTGTCTTTTCAATAACACTCGGCTACTATAGGTTTAAGCGTGATGTTAACTATCTTTACTTATGCAGGCCAGTAAAACACCAAATCTATACAACTAAATAAAATTGGAGTGTCTGTTTGTAATATTAAAATAACCGCTTTTTACTAAATGCATATGTATGTATACACGGTACATATACCAAAACTGTAGTTAAAAAAAATTTTGTCCGTCTGTCTGTCTGTTTGTTCCGGGTAATCTCTGGAACGGCTGGACGGATTTTGACAAGACTTTCACTGGCAGGTAGCTGATGATCCGGGGAGTAACTTAGGCTACTTTTTTTAGACTAACTTTGTCGCGCGGCGTTACTCGCGGTACAACAATAACCGCGGGTGACACCGCGGGGTTCAGCTAGTAAAAATAAATGAGTAAATTAGAAAGTTACGGGGCTATCATGAGCAACAACGAGAATTAAAACGAAATTCAGTAAGTATTTAAAGATGTTTTATTTATTTTAGGCACATTTAATTAAATTCTCCATCTTTTTTCCGTTCATTTGCTAATTGCTGGTGGAATTCCGCGTACTCAGGCCCGGAGAGGTAGGTGTAATACCTATTACCCTCTTGACGGATGACTCTCTTCGTGGTCGTTAGTTCGCCAAGTTCATATCCAGGATTTGATTCTGAATCTTGCGTATTCTGATCTAGTTCCTCGGAATTACTCTTCTGAACTTCTGGATAGGAACTTCTATGTACAGAACCTCGACGACTCTTTCTAACTTCTTTCTTTTCGCTTTGCAAAAGTTCTTCATTACGCACAGACTTTTCAACTAAAGGTTCCTCAGTAATTTCTTCTATTTTTCTCTCGCCGTTTTCATCAATGTCTATGACAGGTAGGCGCGGTACTTTTTCAGATTTGAACATTGGTCTCAAATTAGAACTATAGTCTTTTTTTGGTCTACCTTCATTATATTCTTTTTTATTGTTATTTCTCCCACGTACATTGTGGCTGTATGAATTTGTCTTTTTATTCTTCATGCGATAATTTGTATTTTTTTCGAAATTAACTGGACGATGGTCGTGGTTTTCTACTTCCGAAGGGCGGTGGTTCTCTTGTATTTTAGAATGTTCTAGATGCTGCCAGGGATTAGGTTCGTTTGAGGCTATTTCTTGTTGGTTGTGAGCTTTCTCGTCATGAGCATGTTTTTTTAGATATTCATATTTTAGAGATAATTCACCTTGTTCTGAATCGTCATCTTTCTCAAATAGAGCATGTGTGTTAATTTTCACTGGTGCATCCGCTTTGTGAGGTCTTTCCTCTCGATGCGGGTTTTGTCTAAGTTGCGATGTTTCGCCGCTTTTATTAATTTTAATTATGACTCTTTTCTTTTCACCTTCTTCTTCGATGCTTTCATTATTTTTTTCTTTTTCGATTTCTTCGACTTCGCTATGTTTTGTTTTTTGATCCGAAAACTTTTCGAAAGGAGACATACTTTGGATTTTTTTTACAGCTTTTTCAGCAACTTTGTCAGCGAGTTCATCGAACTTTTGTGATGATAGCAACTGACTAATAAAATCTTCAATATCATAATTATTGTTATTTGTTTTTTTTGTCAGGTGGCCAGATATTTTCTGACTCAATATACAAACTATTTCTAGAAGTATTAAACTTATCCATAGATATTTAGACATTTAGAAGAGTTGCATAAAAAAAATAACTTAAGTTTTTACCCAAAAAAATAATGGTAAATCAAATAGTTCATATCGTTTTTATTACAAATATACCAACGATAAATTATTGTTTTTTTTTAATATAAACAAGTGCATATAAAAGCCTGGAAAGGCTAAGTCGTAAAACAGCATACCAATAATAATTCAATCACTAGGTAGGTAGGAATCCATATTAACTTATACTATACACAACTATATAAGTTACTTTGCCTTTCCGTTACACTTTCGCGTCTAAAGAACTGCAGCGATTTTAATGAAACGTGGCACGGAGATAGTTGGATTTTGAGGAAAGACAAACTACTTTAGACAAAAAGAAAGACGGTTTTAACAAAACTTCCTTGACTGATTGATGGTGTTTATAAAATACGTCCAAGTACGAGTCCGACTATATTTTTTTTTTGTATGTGCTGTAAGACGTTGCTTCGTACCAAATTTAAAGATTCTGAGTTCAAAGAATATGACATACGGTACAGGCGCGTCAATACAGGAGCCAACTCCGGTGCACAGTTCTTAAAAACCATCCCTGGAATACTGTCAGGACGACTGGCTTTCCGGACGTCGAGAGACCGCAGCTCCGCACGGACATCACTTTGCCGGATACGAATATTATGCATTGTGGAGTCACAGATTGGAATAGTAGGCGGGTACGCGCCACGGTCGTCGATTCGGGAGTTAGCCGCAAAGAGATCTACAAGCAATTTCGTTCTCTTGCGGCTGATGGGCCAGAGTGCCGTCAGGATATTTCAGCGGTGGTAGTGAGGGCCGGCAGTGGTTAGATTGCACGGTTTTAACCAAACGCCAGAACTTTCGGCTACCCGTAGCAATACACAATACTCTGATGTAAGCCCTCTTGCTAGCCCCAGTAGCTTTATTTTACGCTTTGTGACTAACGTCAGGGTTGCCATGAGCGCGAGCCCTGGTCCACGCGCGGTACGTCTATTGTTTGCGTGCAACCGCGTCGGAGGACTCGCGGTCAAGCCAGGGGCGGGTTTTCGTGCTTCTTTTACACACAGAGACCTACGTTCAGCAATGGACGGCGATAGGTCGATTTAAAACCTCTTTGATAGAAATCCTAGCACATATCATTATAGTCGAAAAGCTATAACCTAAAGAAATATAATAAATTAAAATACTTATAGGATTTTTAATAAAACATTTATTTCACAATGAACAAGTAAAAAGACATTAACGCGACAAAAAAAAAAGAAAAACAAATTACTGTGCCAACCTTACAAAATACCCGCCAAACACCATGACAAATGTCAAAATGAAAGGCAAATGGCTGGCGACTTTAAAGTTTTAAAACTAGATGGCGTTACTTAGATGTTAAATACATTTTCAACAATAAAATTAAAGCAGTATTTTTATTTAACTATATTCTTATAAAATTACTTAATTTTAAAAGGTGGTAATACAATGGTGGAATATCAAGTGGTCCTATTTTAATGTACACTAGCTAGCAAAGGCATGGACAATCGCAACTCGGCTCTAGTAATGTTAGCGGTTATAATCGGTATATGGATTCATAAAAGTTGCTTTTAAGTAAATATATGTGATTTTCTTATTAATATTCACAGAAAACCGTTATGCAGATATTGTATTGTTATTTGTATAATGAGTGATAATGGTATTTATTTTATGTAGGTAGTCAGAAAAATAAAAGGTGACTTTTACAATTAATTGATATTATTCAGTCTACGCAATATGGCCTGTCACTTCCAATAAATATGGAGTTTGAAATCATTTTGCACAGATATCATTAAACCCATAAACTAGAACCGACTGCCTGTATCCACGCACACACATGAACGTAAATAACCAAGTTCTTAGATAACAAACATAAAAAATACAACAAAAATATTTCCATCGTTATAATGGAAAGGTATTTATTTTAAGTTTTTTTTTTTGTAAACATCTGTCCCATTAGAATATATCTTTTACAAACATACATGGCAAAAGACACAAAGGAGACTCACTTGTAGATTACAGTGTTATCTATGTCGGAATCAGACTTACTTGGTCCTATTATTTATACATACCTACATACACTTTTAGTACCAAAATTTGTACTTCAAGAGAGCCATAATTATAATACTTAAAAACAAAACAAAACTCCAACCTTTAACTAAAAACAATTAACAGTATTCGACTTAACTCACAGCCGTTTTAAGTGCTTAAACTACTTGTATTATGATTATAAAGTAAAAAAAAAAAAACAACAATTCTTATTATTCTATAAAAATACCAATCAACAAACGATTTAGCAAGATTCTTAATTTAAATATTAATAAGGTACTTTTGAAGTTTAATTGAACGAAAATGGCGGCCAAATTAGAATAGGTAATCAACACTTAGGTCCTATTTTACTGGTTATAGATAAGTTTAGCATAATATAAGTAGCTAATCTGACAGATCCTTTGATGTATCTTCCATTTAAATTGTGTCAAACCATCTGTCAGATAAGCTATTCAGAACTCGTAACTGAAGTCTTAATGAACTTTTTTGACAAATGAGGGTAGTTTAAAATCTGTAACAGTATTTTGTACTCTTAATGGACCTATTTTTAATATTATTTTGTCCAGAAGATAGCTCTGTAGTTATAGAGCCATTGGTATCGATTGATAGGGTATATTTATGATTTAAGCGGGAGACAGGTGTGGTGGAAATTTACTACCAATGTCCATTTTAGTCATATTAACATTGTAACAAGTTTAAAGTAAATTTTGACTGATTTTTTAGTACCTAAATAATAAGATCGATAAGCGAAGATAATTGAAGCTAAAAATACCAGTCAAAACTTTCCTTAACCATAAATTTGGACTAAAAATCACTCTAAAACAAAACCCATGATACAATTAAGTTGGTTACCCATCTACTTGACAATACTGTTGATACACTAATATCAGCATTAATACTGATTAAAACAAGAAGACTTAACTATACAAACCTGTGTTTCTTCTTACATAATAGAACAATCAGCAGAATCATCACTATCCAAATCAGAAAACAAGGACTCAGCATCATCAGAGTCATATGCAATGCTCATAGCTCTTGCTTTCTCCACTAACTCTCTTACACCAAAATAATCTAGCAACTGGTTGGCCAACTTGTGTCTAAAACTCACCTGATCCATGCTTTGGTTGTTACTTGAGTTGAACTTGTGTAAAATGAACATATTTCGTAAGCTAATGTTTAACAAACTTTTAAATTGTCGAATATACCAGCGTTCAGACGGTTGACGTATCATAACAAACTCATACAAGTCGTCATCCTTATTTAAAATCTTTTCTTTCACTTTGTGGAAGTCCAAAGTCACACCCGGACGTCTAATTCCCTTTTTATTGGCTCTCATCTCCGATGTATGGTACGTCGATAGGGTTGTTATGTCCCATTCACTCCACGCCATTACTGATACGTCCCCACAATGTCTGGTCACCAATCTAACCTTATTCCCATTTAAATGGTACAGTTCTGGATCGTCGTCTACCTCTAGTTTCTGGAAAATTTCGGGCAAATCTTTCCGACTTTTTCGCACTTCACCGATTGTGTCAAAACCTTTGGATCTTAATGTGCGAGCGAGATACACACTGGATAAATACTTATTAGTTACAACTCTGTGCCCTTTGTTGGAATATTCGTCCACTAAATCCAGTACTATCTGCGCTTTATCCTTGGAAGTAAGATTGTCATCTGATCCAGAATATTGAAGTACTTTCAGTATATATCCGGTGAACACCTCGGTCAGTTCGTATGTCCTAACGCCTAAATGGTTAGCTTGTAACCGAAGACTGGGTTCCGTACCCTTTTTTGACAGAAGAAATGAATCATCCACATCCAAAAATTGCCTAGGTCGATACAGTGACGAGAATCTTTCGTTGCAATGATCAAAGACAGGCTTCATTTTAGCCAACATCTTGTCCGTTTCTCCAAGTTTTTCATTGTCGACAAAGTGTAAAAAGCGGTTTAACGCCGCAAAACGTTCAAAGCTCATAATTTCTGAAAAAACCGGCAATGTAAACTTTTTACTTCCAAATAAATATGTTTCTGTAGCTCTATACGAAGCTAAGATTATTAAAGCAAACATGATATACAGTTCTTCAATGGTTGTGTCTTCCCATTCAATGCACGCATGATGTTTAGGCATTTGCAGATTTTCCTGCAACTTGGCTGTTTGTCTTGCATACCTATTAGTTTCTTCAACGATTAAACTCATAATTTTTCTATCCCAAATGCTGGTGAATATTGTGAATGGGTCATTGGATGTAATAGTGGGTCCAGAAATGCCGGTGAAAGGCAAAGGTTTGCTAGTAAACGTTTTGAAGTTATGAGTCCAGGAGCAAGTTTCAAAGACTTCTTCTGCTTCTGATTCGCTGTCACATCTTTCATTAGCTTGTTTCTTAACTGCCGATTTAAGTTCTAAAAGGTCGACTACGCTTTCAGACTTTTTCCAAGGGGGTATCGCTGCTGGTTTTCTTTTTGTATCTTTTTTGTTCGAACGACGTTTACGAAGACCAGCAACCTGGTTTAAAAAGGTACGTATATGATCAGATTCATCATCAGTTTCTTCGTTTTCAGACAACCAGACTTTTACGCGTTGGTTAGCTGTTCTTGATTCTTGAGAAGATTTAGCAGCCATTGTTATTTACCTGTTTAACATAAAAATATGAATTTATCATTAACTTTATTCTTTATCAGTCTACCTGGCCTGTGGACGTCCTAACATGTTTACCCCAACGGTTATCAGTTCTGCAGCTAATATGTTGGCGATATTGGCCATGAAAGTGGATAGCAACGGATGGTTGTAGGCTGCCCAAAACCGGGACAGTTGGCGTTCCTTGTGGATCGTCTCCCACTTTCGTTTACTTAAGTAGATGGCGATTGGTTGATATATATAAGCTGCCCCACTGCCACTTCAGTTCACTAATCTTATTTGCGCAAGACGGCTGGCAGGAACTGGATGCGAGAAGCCGAGAATCGAATCAAGTGGCATGCAATAGGAGAGATCTATAGCAGTTGACTGCGATAGACTGATGCTGATGATAATGGTGATAAAATTCAGTGTAGTCAAAGATTAAGAAACTAAATCTCACCATGATTATTGAAAGAGGCAATTAAGGGAGTAATTGCCCAATGATGCAGAAGCATCACTAGGCCGCCATATTGCTGGTAACCATGCTGCATTTTTGCATTGTCTGCAATGAGTATGGTGACAACTCTTGGATTCTACTTATGCTTTCCATCAGGCAGAATAGTCATTTAGGCAGACCATACATTAAAAAAAGTAAGCTATGTAGATCATTACTGTAAGGAAGCCGACAACTTGAAACAAATCTTTTATCAAGTTGTTTGACCATTGTGGTAAAATGGATTAAAACCTTCTTTCTAAGGCCTCTCCTCATCCTGTGTTCAGCAGTAGACTAGTTGAGGCTGCCAATGAATATAATACTTAAGACAGCATGTGAATGTAAATAGTTCCTATGGCACTATTCAATTTTTTTGAAGTGATAACTTTTTAAACCGCGTTAAGCACTTTTTCGCAGGAGAAAATCTTATGAGTTCGCGACACCGCGTAACCGACATGCTGACGTCACAAAACTCCTTTGGTCGCGTTGAGCACTTTTTGGTAGGGGAAAATCTCTATACATATGTAAAAATGAATCCATATTTGCCATGGTCACGACATCACGCGTGAACTGCTGAACCGATTTTGCTAATTCTTTTTTTGTTGGAAAACCCATTTAGCGGGGAAGGTTTTAGGCTATGTTACATTACTCTACGACTAATAGGAGCCGGGTATTGACCGAAAATGTTGGGGAAATGGGAAAATGTATTTCTTATGGAGAGACGCAAACGAAGTTGAGCGGGTCAGCTACTCTTATATAATTATCTCATTCGCGTCACTGCGTCACCGTCGTGATGATTTAATTTAAACAGTTTGAAATTTCTAATTTCACAAAAACATTTTTATCTATAAGTATTATATACTATTCACTTTTCATAGCGACAAAGCCCTTTAATGAAAAAAAGGAAAAAAAATTAAAAAGTTTTCACTTCTATCAGCCGTCTTTATGACTGCCAATAAAAGGCACCGCTTCACCTCATTCCACTACCGAACAACAACCGACTTGCACTCTTTAAAGTTTTCCAACATTATATTGCCTTAGTACGAATATAATAAGTTTTTATAGTACACTTAATTCGTTTTAATTAACTAGAGAAGCCTAGACGTCCACGTTTATGTCAACTAAATTACTTACATAATTATTTCTTGTAAGTTAATTATTTACGTAATTATTTCTTGTAATACAGGTATTACAAGAAATAATTATGTAAATAATTTAGTTGGCATGTATTTAGACGACGTCTAAATTTATGTCACATATTTCACGTTTTAAATTTTCACCACGAGAATAGAAAAAGAAAAATTATGGTCCAGCTGAATAAACTAATTTTGGTGATTCCAAAGTTAATTTTACTTTTACAAGTAATAAACAAGCATGTGTTTCTAATTAATGTGAATTTGGTACTGAACTAAACATAGTGACAGCTGAGTTGTGAGATATTGAAAAATGGACTGTAAACAGATGAGATTAGAGTATATAATCCAATAACAAATTTTAGTTAAGTGAAGACACCTAGAGAATTACCACTATTGTAGATAAAGTTAACCCAGCAAAAGAAATGGTTATGCTCTTGACAATTATTAAATAAATAAATATCTCGGACATCTAACACACAACGCCATCTAGTCCCAAGCTAAGCAGAGCTAGTGTGTGATGGGTACTAGACAACTGATACAAATAGGTACCTACATATATATATATATATATTTTGTAAACACAAACATATTATACATGAAAAACACTCAAACCCTGAAACGAATAATAGCAAATCATTCAACCCCGGAATTGAACCTAATACCTCAAGCATACAAGTGCTTGCCCAGTGCAGGTTCGGGACTGGCAAGACAATGTTGTTACTACGTAATCTTGCCGTTGGATGTTTTAAAGTCGCCCAGAGGCCTCCAACTGAGCTTCACAACTGTTATCCTATGATAACAACCGAGACTGACAGTTTTATATGACCTTTGGATTGTTTCTAACCACCGAGTACAACTGGGCTATGAGCGCCTAAAATCTATATTAATATATAAAGCTGAAGAGTTTGTTTGTTTGTTTGTTTGAACACGCTAATCTCAGGAACCACTGGTCGGATTTGGAAAATTCTTTCGGTGTTGGATAGTCCATTTATCGAGGAAGGCTATAGGCTATATATCATCACGCTAAGACCAATAGCAGAGGAGCACCAATGAAAAATGTTTCAAAAACGGGGGAAAATTATCACGCGACGGGCAATAAGAGACGCAAACGAGGTTGCGTGGGTCGGCTAGTTAATATATAAAGCTGAAGAGTTTGTTTGTTTGTTTGAACACGCTAATCTCAGGAACCGCTGGTCGGATTTGGAAAATTATTTCGGTGTTGGATAGTCCATTTATCGAGGAAGGCTATAGGGTATATATCATCACGCTACTACTAATAGGAGCGGAGCAACAATGAAGAATGTTTCAAAAACGGGGGAAATTTTCACGCGACGGGCAATACGCAAACGAGGTTGCGTGGGTCGGCTAGTACTTTATATTTTTAGTTAAACAATTTACAAACAGCTGTTCTTATATGTAAATCTTTAGATAATGTATATTTTTAGTATGACATATTATATCTACAAATATTTGTTTCGGAGTTTGGGTGTGTTCTATCTATAATATGTATGTATTTACAAAAAAAAAGTATATATGTATTGGTATCAGTTGTCTAGTACCCCATAACACAAGCTCTGCTTATCTTGGGACTAGATGGCGTTGTGTTTAGATGTCAGAAATATTTATTATTATTATATATCTAATTTTAGCCAATCTTTGGGCTCCATCCTCTTGGATCCCCTAGTGGATCCCTGTGGAATTGTTGTCCACACCCATACCCTAAGGGATCTTTTAGGATTTCAATTCCATTTTGATCCCCCAGGGGATAAATTTGTTAGATTTTCATCCACTTGGATCCCAGATTATTTGTATTTTTTGTCAGTTCTAAGCGAATCTGATGCAGATGCGTTTTCACAGCTAAACTATTAAATGGACATCAATGAAACTTGGCACGGAGATACAATCTGATTCTAATAAGAATAAGATTTGAAAGTTGTCTTCTTGGCCTGCCTTTGTCAACAACTTCGAATATATTTGTATGGTGTGCAAAAAAATAACAAGAATTTACAATTAAAAAACTTTATCACAGACTAGCTGAACAAAAGGCAAAGTTAGTCTAAAAAAAGTAGCCTAAGTTACTCCCCGGATCATCAGCTACCTGCCAGTGAAAGTCCCGTCAAAATCCATCCAGCCGTTCCAGAGATTACCCGGAACAAACAGACAGACAGACAGACAAAAATTTGTATGTACCGTGTATACATACATAAAATAAAATAAATATGCATTTAGTAAAAAGCGGTTATTTTAATATTACAAACAGACACTCCAATTTTATTCAGTTGTATAGATTTTCAATGATATTGTTGTTAATGGTGTCAAACATTTAAATAAATATAAATGCTAACTGAGTCCTTGCCGCGCTTTTTACACAAAAATATTAAAGTGTATTTATTTTATTTTAATATTATTTGGTACTTAACTTACAACGCTACAATTTCAGTGAAGTTAGTCACAAATCTAGTATTTTCTTCTCCTATTTGAAACGCATATTGTACTTTGATTTTTGAGGCAGGACTCTGACGCGATAACTGACATATACGCAAACGGAACCGCGATGAAAAGATACTTCTCAATACTCTTAAATAAATCAGTATCTTACTTAGCTAAATTAACCGTCAACAATAGGACAGCTAACAAAAACTTTTTTATACAAGTTGCTGGTGAAGGTAAGATTAAGAAAATAAAAAAAATAACATTTAAATACCCAAAGCTATTCGAATAATTTAATTAAAGACTTACGTACTTACGGTTTAATGATCGCTTGAAACCCTAATATATTAAAAAACTAAACTACAATACACAAATTACTTAATTTTCCACAGTTTTAAGTTACTTTCAATGAATTCATTACTTAGACGGTATGATTCTACGATTAAGAAAATTCGTTTGCTTTTGAAACTTGAAAACAGATTTTTAAACAACCACTATTTGTACTAATACAAATAAGTACAAAGCTAAAGCTAGTCAGTATACTAGACACAATCTTAAGTTACATACAAACTTCAGTCAAATAAATCTACAGTTATATAAAAGAAAAAATATTTACCAAAAAATCTTTCGAAGTAATATTAGACACGCGCCTTTTCAATTGTATTATTCTGTCAGACGTCAAATAAACATCAGTGCTACCAACTGTTTAATAATCTAACTGCAGCTTGCAGAGGTCGTAGCTTCTTAAATTGAAAGATATTAAATGGTATTTAAATTATTGTAAAATTTACATTGATAATATTAAATAAAAGTTACTACTAATTTTCCTTTACTGACAAAAAAATACATGTAAAAATGTAAATAACCAATCCCTGTTTTCCAATTACAGCACTAGAGCGCATTATGCGGCATAATGCTTAACTTTGAATGATTCAACTACAGCAACGCTTCGCACAATCGAGCACTCTCAAAAGTAGTGTTTTTGCGTGATGCGTGCAATCGATACCAACTTGACAAAAATTAACAAGTGTTTTTTCTTTAAGGTGGCATTGATCAAAATGTTTTATTTATATATTATCGTTAGTAATATTATTTATTGTTGAAAAAATTTTTAAAGCTTTCGTTTCGTTGCAGTTTTTTCGAAATAATCAAAGTTAATTCAAACTGTGTTAAAAAAATAAATATAAGTATGGATGAAGGTAGAACTCATTTAAAAAAATTACTCAAATCAAACAAATGTTAATGTAATTATCAAAATCCAAATTACTTAAAATAACCGTAAATAGTTTTCAACCAATTTTTATGTATACCACTTTGCTTACAAATTAATGAGGTTATTGCTAACTCTGAATATTTTTTTTTTTCAACACTGAACTTAGCGCACTCTGCTGGTGCATTTGAAAACTAATTCACGTTCCAATTAAGCTTCAGCATAATTCAGCATTGTGCGCCAATGAGTCGCACTATGCTTTGTAATTGGAAAACAGGGAATAGCCACTTTTTTTTTCGTATGGGAAACCTTAGAGGCCTTAGAGCATATATATATACCTTTTAGAAAGAGGTTTGCAAGCGTGACTCAGACTGGCTGGTATAAGAGATGACGGATGTTTGAATATGTTTGTTAGGAACAATTCTTACTGCTGTGACTTATATATTCCGTGTTTTACTATAACTTGATAATCATGTATTCTATTGTGTTTGCCTAATACATTATTTAACAACTACTACATAGTTTTATCTACTAAGCATCAAGGTGCGCTTCATCAATAACTTTTTATTTGTTGACGGGGTGAATAATCCCTTCGGATCTCCAGCTCCTCGGGGACACAGGAGTCAGGCGTATGGGGTCTTTCCACCAAAATACACACCGTCGACCGGCCTCTGCCGCCTACTCTGGGAGGACCCGGACCATGTTCATTCAGGTCCTATTAGAATTCATACCGTGCCTTATCATGCCCTATCCCGGGGGTAAGTTATCCCCCCCCCCCCCCCCCTTCGATTCTAGCGATGTAGACTGATTGCACATCTATGCAATCATCAAATATCCCGACCGCAGCAATCAATCTTCCTCCAGAGGTCCCGATACTCCAGGGGCCCTCGGTTCCGTCCGACGTCTGACGATTTTTGTCGACGACGTCTTCTTCACTCGGGATCAGCCCAATCCCGTTCAGCGGTCGTTTTCTGAAGCATAACAGCTTCGCAGAAAGAGACCACTGAGCACCAGCCCTCCTCATCCGCCAGCATGGCAGCAATTATTGCTGGCGGCTTCGCGTTCAGATGCTCATGCAGGGCAGTCCTCCAGCGTGTGCTCGGCTGAGCCCCGGTTGGTTGGTGCGCTGTGGTGGCATTCTCGCATTGTGCCGTCCCTTCCCGCCCGATCTTATTCAGATACTAACCAAAGCCACCAATGCCACCATGCCCGGTGAGTATCTGCGTCAGTCGGTAGGTAGAGCATATATACCTAGAAGGGCAGCTGAACAAGCGGAAAGCGCGATCGGGGTAAAGAGAGAGAGAGACTGAGTTTGGGTAGTGTCCGTCTCTCTCAAGTTTGCCTTTTAAACAAATTTGTGTTAGTTTTAAACCATTTTGAACTCAAGCTGGGCCAATTTTTGAGATTTTCGAGAACAAAAAGGATTAATTTATTTTTGGGGTTCTACTAACTTGATATCTAGTGAAATATGACGTTCATCGATAAAAAGTAAATATTATATATGAAACATATTATCTGCTCATTCATTTAACGAAATATTTTAAATTTAAATAAAAATATTTTAAGTAAGGTGCAAAATAAATATTTCGTTCAAAAATATTTGAGACTTTGACAGTGAGTATGATCGGTGTGATCGTTGAAATTTTGATATTACGAATCATATTAAAAAGGAATTATGGTATTTAAGAAACTAAATATAATAGACCATTTTTTGTGTTTATTGTGGCGACTGGTACCCTCTTGGCAATCATTCTATCGATATGATAAAAAACTATACATCACTATGTAGTGATATATCAATGAATAGAATTTTATAGTCAAACTGGCGACATTCGATAGTTTTTGACCCACTTGAGACACTATACCTCTCACTTTCAAGCAGATGACACTTTGCTTTTGTAAAAAGGAGAAAGAACATGTTTGTAAGTTCCGGTCAAATATAGTCTATCTAGTGTTATTCTTTATCTGAGGTTGTCCTCGTTTGCTATGGATACTTCGTCAGTATGGCGCCTTAGTTTGAATAATCGTTCTCTCATCAATATTTTCGGAATCCGCTTGCTACGAAAAGATACATTTATAAAAATATTTACTTTAAATTTTGGAAATAATGTCTATGCCAGCATTGCGACAGCCTAAGTTAACAGAAGGAAGACATGAAAAACCACCACTCAGATTCATTCCTGACAATCAAGACTTCTTAATTGTAACTTTGAAAGATGGAAAGAAACTCGTGGTGTCGTCTGATGCTTACCATGGGATACTAACCTCTGGTGGGTTTTACAGATGCGTATTCTGTGAAACAGAGATGATGTTGGATTTACTATGTAAGGAAAGACATAAGAATTCTCAAAATCATAGAAAGATTTTAGAGAATTACCCACATGTTGAAGAATACAAAGAAAATCTTATTAGAAAGGTAATTATGCTCAAAAATTTTGTCAAGAAAGTTTTTTTTTCTTAAATTACTTAATTGGCTAAACATAAATGTCCAAACTCTGGGATATATCAGAGTATCAGACCCCAGCTAAAATTCTTAATTTGAAATTGTATTAAGTTTTTTTTTGTTTGTCAATAAACTTTGATAATAACACATCAGTGCTTGACCCCACCCAAAATTCCTAATTTGAATTTTTCTTTGTAGTCTCTGGTATTTTTTTTTAAATACCTATTTAGTTAGTGTATGTAGTTTTAAGTTGTACCAAATTCATTGCATTACATCTACAACCCATAACTTCCCACTGGTGGGCTCAGGTCTCCTCTCAGGAGAGGGTTAAGGCCATACCCCCCCACACTGGCCAAGTGCTGGTTGGGGACTGGCAAGACAATGTTGTGGCCACGTAACCGACCGACTGCTTAACGTGACCTCCGAATCATGGGGACGCTCATGGTAACATGCCACTAGCGGTCACCCATCCAGGAGCTGACCGCACCATCGTTGCTTACCCTTGGTGATTGTTTCTAATCGCCAAGTGCAACTGGGCCATGAACACCGCTCATTCATTGCATTAACTTTTTAAATATTAATGATAAAATCAAAGTTGCATAATAAGGTAGGTATTTTTGTTCATACCTCGCACTAAACTAGTAAAGTAAGAAAGTTTTTTATTATGGTATGATCTATGGTGTTCAGTAGTTCCTCAGATCAAATAAAAAAAGGATACATAACATACTGCCTTGTTCTTCTTGAAGCAAAAAAAGTAGTGCAGTTCCATGAAAACACATGCATTTTTTTTTTTCCCAATTTTTTTTGTTTCTTTCACCTAGATATCATGTAACAAAAATTGTACCTACCTTGGGAGAGAAGTAAAAAAAATTATTATTATTATTAAAAGGTTGTCTGTTAGATGTCCGAAATATTTTTTAATCTGTACAAATAAATAAAATTGGAGTGTCTGTTTGTAATATTAAAATAACCGCTTTTTAATAAATGCATATGTATATAAACACGTTACAAATACCGAAAATGTAGTTAACAAATTTTTTGTCTGTCTGTCAGTCTGTCTGTCTGTTTGTTCCGGGTAATCTCTGGAACGGCTCGACGGATTTTGACCGGACTTTCACAGGCAGGTAGCTGATGATCCGGGGAGTAACTTAGGCTACTTTTGTTAGACTAACTTTGTCCTGCGCGTTACTCGCGGTACAACAATAACCGCGGGTAGCACCGCGGGGTTCAGCGTGTTATTACATATATATTTTATTTATTTTCAGATTACAGCAAGTACCTATTACTGCACCATATGCAATGTGGTAGTATTTTCACAGTTCTTGCAAAAACACACACTCGCTGAAGCTCACGTCAAAGAGTTGAATAAAGCCTCTACGAGATCGGAATCTTATAAGGAACGCATTTCACGGTCAGATGTATACCCACCTTTATCTAGTTGTAAAAATAAAATATAGATGTTTGCTTTATATGCCTTTTATTAACCGACTTAAAAAAAAAAGGAGGAGGTTTCTCAATTCGACCGTATATTTTTTTTGTGTGTTCGCGGATAACCTCGTCGTTTATGAACCGATTTTGATGAGTCTTTTTTAATGGAAAGGAGATGTCCCAAAGGTGGTACCATGATAAGGACATTAATATCTGAGGATGGCATCCAAGAGAAATCGAGTCGAACCTTGAAGTCGGTTTTATTTTTTTAAAACAGAGTCCCGCGGTTATTGTCGTACCGGTCCGATCCGGGAATCGAACCCGAGACCTCAAGCACAGTAGCCACACACGCTACCACTACGTCACCGAGGCAAATCACACTTCACATTAATATATAAAGGCGAAAGTTTGTGAGTATGTATGTTTGTTACTTCTTCACGCAAACTTCACAGTAATATAGCTTACTAGCTGACGCACGCAACCTCGTTTGCGCCTTATATTGCCCGTAGCGTGAAAATTTCCCCCGTTTTCGAAACATTTTTCATCGATGCTCCGCTCCTATTGGTCCTAGCGTGATGATATATAGCCTATAGCCTTCCTCGATAAATGGGCTTTCTAACACTGAAAGAATTTTCCAAATCGGACCAGTGGTTCCTGAGATTAGCGTGTTCAAACAAACAAGCAAAACAAACTCTTCAGCTTTATATATTAGTACTAGCTGACCCCCGCAACTTCGTTTACGTCTCTTATTGCCCGTAGCGTGATAATTTACCCCCGTTTTTGAAACATTTTTCATTTGTGCTCCGCTCCTATTGGTTTTAGCGTGATGATATATAGCCTATAGCCTTCCTCGATAAATAGGCTATCTAACACTGAAAGAATTTTTCAAATCGAATCAGCGGTTCCTGAGATTAGCGTGTTCAAACAAACAAACAAACAAACTCTTCAGCTTTATATATTAGTATAGATAGGTTATTTGACGCTAAGACCGATATACACGCGGGCGGAGCCACGGGCAGCAGCTAGTAAATAAATAAAAGTCATAATCATGTAAGTAAAACGTTTAGGTCGTTTAAAACTTGATTCTTTGTTTTTTCGTCTAACTCTTCAACCACATGTTTCATATTCGCCACAAAATCCGATACAGTCCTTTCAATGTTCTTATCTCGATTTTCTTCATAATCGAGAAAGTTTCTCGTTATTCTATTCCAAGTTTGAATATTTTCCGCGTTATTTGACACTTTCTCATCCAATATATTGATGAGTTCAATAAAGGCAACAGTTTTGTTGACTTCACCTATTTTGTCGTCACCAAACAGAATTAAGGGTGCGTGTCTGTTTGAGAAAATACTTTTGATCGTTGCTACAATCGATCTTTTGTGAACTAGATTTTCGTTTTGTTGTTTAGATATAAATTCTTTTAACCCATTATCTATATCTTGACCGAAAATCTGCACGAAATTATCGTATCTTATTACTTTAGACAAAGAGTCGAAAGTTTCTTCGAATTTATTGTTATCCAGACTCATTAAAATCGTGAAGAAATCCATAACGAACGCGGTAAAACTATTGCGTGTTCTACAAACGCCTAGTCTCATACAAGCTCTTGTGACGGCCATTTTTGTCTCTTCGCTTGATTCTCTTCCCAATCTTTTGTATCGATCCTCATTATTTTCGTCATCTAATAAGTAATTAAAAAGTCTAGAAATAAATCGATCGCCTAAATAAATTGTGTTTAGTACTTTTTTCTCATCTCTATTCATGTTTCTAAGTTTATTGAAATCTGTATTTTCTATTAGTTCGTTGAATTTATCTTCGTAAATTGTCGATAATGCTCTGAGTAATCCTTTAAACCCGTTATCTGAGCTTCTTTGTTTCGATTTTCTAAACGTGTTTAAGAATTGTTTTAATTTGTTTTTAATCGAACGAACTCCATCGATTTCTGAATCTGTAGCTATCCAAGGTTTAATTATTCTCAATGTTGCATTGGCAAAATCGTAAATTAAGCCATCTATTTTTTCATCGACTTCTTTTTGACTTTTGTATGAGTTTCGTTGTCTGAATTTTTGTTCAAATGAATTCATATTGTTGTCTTTAATAGCGTTCCGTTTTATATCTTGAAACCTCAAACTTGGGTTATTTTTTACGTTATTGCCACCTAAACGGAGAGTTTTTAAAACATTCATTATAATATCTCGAAATGTCGGAAAAGACTGGCGGTCATTTTCATTTTGATTTCTATTCAAATCATAATACGTTCTGAATTGTATGTGTTCCATCGAATCTAATTTATTACTTCGATGACGTTTTATGTGACGTCTAATGTTCTTTTGTCTATGATTATGTATTTCATCGTTCCTTTCAATATGTAATTTTTTTACAGTTGTGGGTACTTCAAATTTCGTATTGCGTGTTGTATATGATTCTGTTGTGTATCTTTTTTCCTGCTTTCTTTGAGTAGTCCTGCAAGTAAAATTGCCAGTCTATACTAATATATAAAGTTGAAGGTTTTGTTAGTTTGTTAACTTGAACGCGCTAATTTCAGGAAGTACAGGTCCGATAAAAAAAATATTTCAGTGTTAGATAGCCCATTTATCGAGGAAGGCTATAGGCTATATATCATCCCGCTAAGACCAATAGGAGTGGAGCGCTGATGAAGAATGTTACAAAAACCGGGAGAAATCGTGGGTCTGCTATTATAATTTATAAAAGTACATAAGTCTAGATATTACACAGAGTCAATTCAGTAATGTAAGAAATCATTGTAGGACTTAGTTCTGTCAAAGTTATATTTTGGATGTTCATATCCGCATTTTAAATTGCAGAGTAAGTGCCTCGTTGGTCTTACGGCCAGCGATGCGACTGCTGATTAAGAGGTCTCGGGTTCGATTCCCGTGTCGGGCCAAAGGTGTTGTTTGGTTTCCCTTTCAAGGAAATCTTAATAGCATCCCGGAGTATGGAAATTGCCCGTACCTCAGAGAGTATGTAAATCTGTCGGTCCAGGATTCTCATGAACATCTAAAACAATCTTTATTAGGAAGTCAGTGCTCTTAAATATGCTGACAAATAGTTCAACTTTCGAATTCAGTTCGCCTTCAAGGTTGCGGAGGTCCGATGCCAGTCGCTCGGTGGAAAATCTGACATTCAGATAAAACCGGTTGAACTAGTAGTCGACCTCGCATACCATCTTGGAAATAATAAAGGCTAGGAGTTCTTAAATTGCATGTTTTAAATGCATACTCTTTATATTTTTAACCGACTTCAAAAAAAGGATGAGGTTTCTCAGTTCGACCGTTTTTTTTATGTGTGTTCGCGGATAACTTCGTCGTTTATGAACCGATTTTGATGAATCTTCTTTTAATGGAAAGGAGATACCCCAACGGTGGTACCATGATAAGGACATCATATCTGATGATTGCATCCAAGAGAAATCGAGTCGAACCTTGAAGTCAGTTTTATTCTTGTTAAAATTGTACTTGTTAAATGGTTTTTCTAAAACTTCAAAGTGCTGTATTTTAAAAGAAATATTATCTGTGAATTGCATAATTATTTTGACACACGTCTAAAATATTCGGACTGCCTGTTAGCGCATGGTAACGTTTGCAACGACTGTGTACGAGGTCTCGGGTTTGATCTCCAGGTCGGAGCAAATGTTTGTATGATCTGCAAATATTTGTTTCGGAGTTAGAGTGTTTTCTATTTTAAAATATATATATTTTTACAAAAAGTACCTACCTATATTTTTATATTGACAGCTAAAATGGTCTTGTACCCATAATACAAGCTCTGCTTAGTTTGGGACTTAATTGCATTATTGTCTTTCATGTCCGAAAATATATATCATTATTATATGTTATACTATCTTTTGCACGCGGCTTCGCTTATGCAGACTTTCATCCCCTGATGAACATAAAGAACCTACATGCAAAAATTCAGGATTCTAGGTTCAGCGGTTTGGGCTGTGCGTTGATCTCTGGGTATGTCAGTCAGTCAGTCACCTTCCTCTTTTATATATATACTAGCTGACCCACGCAACCTCGTTTGCGCCTTATATTGCCCGTAGCGTGAAAATTTCCCCCGTTTTTGAAACATTCTTCATTGTTGCTCCGCTCCTATTAGTAGTAGTAGCGTGATGATATATACCCTATAACCTTCCTCGATAAATGGACTATCTAACACCGAAAGATTTTTTCAAATCGGACCAGTGGTTCCTGAGATTAGCGCGTTCAAACAAACAAACTCTTCAGCTTTATATATTAGTACTAGCCGACCCACGCAACCTCGTTTGCGTCTTCTATTGCCCGTTGCGTGATAATTTTCCCCCGTTTTCGAAACATTTTTCATTGCTGCTCCGCTCCTATTGGTCCTAGCGTGATGATATATAGCCTATAGCCTTCCTCGATGAATGGGCTATCTAACACTGAACGGACCAGCGGTTCCTGAGATTAGCGTGTTCAAACAAACAAACAAACAAACTCTTCAGCTTTATATATTAGTATAGATAGATATATCTAGATAGATTATATATTTATTATTCTGTAACTAACCTTGCAGTACTTTTTATCATTTTTTTAGTAGCGTCGTCTCTTTCTGACACATCTTCCTTCTCAAGAGAAGATGATCTGTCACTCGTACGGCTCATAGACTCATCTTTTTTTTTAAAGTTTCGCTTTTTATAGTCATAACTGTCAGGTCGATGAGAATTAGTGTGGTAGGAATCCGACTCGGTGGCATTCAAAAAACTATTCTCGCCGGACATCTGTCGTCTGTAGTTTGGCGTGTTATCTAGTTTTATATTTATTTCCAAAGCTTTACTTACTCCAAAAGTTAATAAACCGACCGCTAATATAAAGTCTGTAATGAAACATTTGAAGATAATTTTAGTTCGTTATTTGAAAATGTTTAAGAAGGCGTGGGATAACTGCCTCGTTAGTCTCGCGGTTGGCGTGTGCGACTGCTGATCATGAGGTCTCGAGTTCAATTCCCGGGTCGGACCAAATGTTTGTATGATCTACAAATATTTGTTTCGGAGTTTGGGTGTTTTCTATGTATAACATGTGGTGACGCCATCTATGTAATGTATCTATAATTAATTTACAAGGTGTTAAGCTCGCTTCCCATCCCTTCCCGATAACAATCGTGCATCGATAAGTAGATTGCAAGTGGCGCCTTGGTTTAACGTGTAAGGAAAACAATGAACTACAGAAAAACAGTTACATTAAACGCCCCGCCTTGGTCTGGTGCTTTTTGCCTAGCTCGTGAGAGTATCAGCCTTGAACTAATTAAGAATTGGACGATATAACCCGTGGTTATAAGTCTTAACGCCGCGCCAAATAAGAAGTGTCGTCGGTAAATGTATTAAACAACAAAGTGAGTGTCCCAACAAAGCAGCTCGCCATCTACAGGATTGAACTGCTGACGTCACCGGGGGCCCCTGGAGAAGATCTACCTTCATCAACGACGGACGGTCTACATTGAGGTAGGTGCACGATCATATCCTAACTCCTGCCCTTGGCGAAACACCTAGTTTGTTTGGTATACATATAAATTTAAAAACTTAAGAACCTCGCCTTACCGGCGCCACCCTTAATTGTGGTCCTTCGAGACGGATGAAACCATTCTTTTGGTTATTCAGTCCTGGATGCGAATCCATTTCGCCCCTACAGGGTCACCTAGTAGGAGAAAACCCGCCCTTTTTAGGATATATTAACCCAAAAAAGAGTACTTAGGTAGGTACGGCGACGCCTACGCAGCGCGTCACGTACATACTTCGGTAATTTAAATAATCCAGTTTTGCTAAATAAATAACATATAAAAGGTAGATTCACTCTATCCTTATTTATCATCCGCAGCATACTTCAAATTATTTAAAAGCAAAATAATTAATCTATCATTCCATTTTATAAAGTCCATTTTTATAAATAATATAAGGTAGAATAAGAACATTCAGCCACAGCCCGCGTAGATAAGGTTTGCCTACTACCTACATACATATATTGTAATTTATTTTCAAGGTATTCTTTTGCGTTTATTTTGCATTTATATATATTTACATACATTTTGGCTGTATTCAAAAATGTCGAAAGCGAACTCGGGCCCCGATACAAACGTAAACAAAATTTCACTACTAACGTTGGAAGCTAAACGTAATGCTTTATTCGAATGCCTACAAAACGTTTATGATTTGTCTGCGGGAGTGACCGACGAAGCCTCGACAGAGAAGTTTCTCTCCTCGAGTAGTAATATTGATGTAATTCGCACGGAATTCAATAAGGTCTTAGATGAATATAACATATGCTTATTGTCGGCGTCTCCAACCGCTAAACCCGATTATAAATCTCTTGTCTCCTTTGAAACGCTATACTGTCGAGTCAAACAAGTAATTGCATCTTGTACTCTTGTAGGGAAACCAACCGAAAATATGACGCCGAAAAGTAAAATAAAATTACCGCCGATTGAGTTGATGAGTTTTAACGGTGACATTCGCTCATGGCCACTGTTCTTCGCAAATTTTAAATGCGAAGAACAGTGGAGACATCCCGAAAGAGATGGATTATCATGTGATAATCCATCTCTTTCGGACTATGAAAAGCTTCATTATTTGTTAGGCACACTGACTGGCAAAGCTCGAGCTGCCTGTTCAAGCATTGTGCCTTCTGCAGAAAATTATAAAATATTACTTAACACGCTCGTGAATAGGTATGAGGATAAACGCACACTCGCGGCTACCTATTTACAACAAATACTTGATTTTAAACCGATAAATTCCGCTACTGCGAATAATTTTGATATTTTCAACGACAAGTTTGTGAATGCTGTTCGTGCCTTACATACTTTAAAAATAAATAACTTGTTGGATTTAATCTTTTTACAAATCGCTTTGACAAAATTAGATTCTGATACTGTTTACACTTTCGAAAACAGTAACCAGCCAGAGATACCCACCTTTGATAATTTAGTTCATTTTATAAATAATCAAAGTAAAATATTGCAGCGTGCGCCTGCTGTCGCTCCTAGCAGCGCGAAGAGACCAGTTGAGATTGCACGCATCAATAATATTAATAAAAAATCGCCCCCGCAATATAACGCATACGTTAGTACGGTCGAAACTCCTACTGCCAACAAGTGCCTCTGCACTAATAGTACGCATCAACATTTGTTTAAATGTCCAGATTTTAATAAAATGACTCCCCATGCACGTTATCAAACCGTTAAAAATATTAATGGTTGCATAAATTGTCTAAGTAATAAACACAAAATAAGTAACTGTCAATCCACGTCAAGCTGCCGTGTTTGTAAACAAAGACATCATTCGCTTTTACACTTTACGCGGGAAGTAAACCTCGTACCCAGCGCTAATGCTGCGAGAACGTACGCTGCTGTGCCAACACACAACGCCGGGGTCGCACTGTCTGCAGGCGAGCCGATGACGTCAGTCATAGCGCCTGCATTCGTGTCGGGTCCTACTAAACAAAACTCGACTGCGCTCACGCAAATGGACATCGCGTTGTGTTCGACGTTCATTGCCGCTCCGCGTCCTAGCGTCTCGGACACCGCTCGAAGTGATACGCCGCAATGTAAAACACCCACTACTGTTTTGCTCGCTACCGCGCAGGTAGTAACGTACGATAGTCGAGGTGATAAGCAGATAGTGAGAGTATTGCTTGATTCCGCTTCGCAAAGTCACTTCATTACAAGAGAATGTTGTGATCGTTTGGAATTGCGCCCGAATAACATTCGGCGTACTACTGTGAGAGGTTTTGGGGGGACGGAGAGGACATCTGAGGGGACAGTCACTTTAGATATATTTTCTCGCTTTAATAATAACGTTAAATATAATATAAATTCTTTGGTAGTCGATCGAATTACCGACGACTTACCTACCGCATTTGTAAATGTGTCCGCGCTGCCATACTTAAATAAAATACAGTTGGCAGACGAACGCTTCGCTGAGCCCGATAAAATCGATGTTTTGATCGGCGCTTCTTTATTCCCGCATCTTATTTTGCCTGATGTAGTTTCTGGTGAACCGTCGGCACCCCCCGCTATTAATACCGTGTTAGGCTACGTCCTTATGGGGACTGTACCTACACTAAGCAACCGCCCGGCATGCATTACGTCTTGCTGTGCCATAGTTCAAGAACCTATGGATAACTTAATTACTCGCTTCTGGGACCTGGAAGAGGTACCCGGTTCGCCCGTTCAGCATCCCGCTGATGTTGAATGTGAAGAATTTTACCGCTCGACTACGGAACGTAACGCGTCGTCTGGCCGTTATACCGTCGCTCTTCCGTTTGATAAAGACGTGTGGCTACTTGGTGATTCCTTTAATATTGCACGCAAACGGTTCCTTTGCTTAGAGAAGAAGCTTGAAGCTTCTCCCAAATTACGCTCCGCTTACGATGACGTCATGAATGATTACATATCTAAGGACATTTTATCGATCGTACCTGATACTCAACGAGAATCCAATGGTTTATTACCAACTTATGTGATACCGCACCATGGGGTTCTCCGCGAAGATAAGACTAGCACTAAGCTACGCCCGGTGCTCGACGCAAGCTGTAAGACTACCTCTGGCATCTCGCTTAATGAGGTGTTGCACAGTGGGCCGAATCTACAAGGGGATTTATTTAAAATAATTTTAAATTTCCGCCTACACGCTGTAGCGATGACCGCTGATTGTAAACAAATGTTCTTAGAAATCATGATTCGCGAATCTGATAGACGTTATCAAAGAATTCTTTACCGCTTTTCCCCAGACGAACCGCTCTTGTTATTTCATTTTAACAGAGTCTGTTTCGGCTTAAAATCAAGTCCCTTTCAAGCGCTCCGCACTGTGCAACAGCTTATAGCTGATGACGGTGCTAAGTATCCTCGTGCCAGTGAAGTCGCATCATCATGTCTGTATATGGATGATATCGCATACTCGTCAAATAGCGAGAGGGAGGCGGTGGACACTGCGAAGGAATTGATTGCCCTTTTCAAAGGTGCACAATGGGACCTTGTAAAGTGGAACAGCAGTTCACAAGCAGTCCTCAATGAACTTCCCGAATCGCACAGGCTTCCTGCTGAGGTTGAGTTTGATAAGGCTACGCAGCATAAGATCTTGGGTTTTCGCTGGTCCACCGACCAAGATAACTTTTATTTCAAAATTGAACCAATGGACTCTGATGCTAGATGTACTAAACGCACCATCCTGTCCACTATTGCTAGACTTTGGGACATAATGGGCTTCGTAGCGCCAACCATTTTGTATGCAAAGCTGCTTATCAAACAGCTATGGCAGCTTAAAATGGATTGGGATGATACACCACCTGTGCATCTAGTAAAGGTGTGGCGTCAGTTTTGCTCAGAGCTCCCACTGCTCAATGATATAAATATTCCGCGCTATGTAGGAGTGATGGATGGCTGTGTGGTGACCTTGGTCGGGTTCGCTGATGCTAGCGAACGAGCTTACGGTGGAGTAATATACACTCACGTTAGCTCTGCTGCTGGTAATATGGTACGCCTATTATGCGCTAAATCAAAGGTCGCACCTTCTACTCCTCATACGGTTGCTCGCCTGGAGCTCTGTGCGGTAGTCCTACTGGCAAAGTTATTACGCACTGTATTAGATAATTATCAAACCCGCTTTCCAATAAGCGTCTACGCTTTCAGTGATTCCAAGGTCGCTCTTTATTGGATCAAGAGTTCGCCACGTCGATGGCAAACCTTTGTGGCCAATCGAGTCATTAAAGTTACAGAAAGTATTCCTGCTGAAAGGTTTCATCACGTCGCGGGGTCTGAAAATCCAGCCGACTGTTTGTCACGCGGAGTTACCCCCTCCAAGTTGAAGGACCATCCCTTGTGGTTTCAAGGGCCTTCATGGCTTAATTTAAATTCTTCACAGTGGCCCATTGAAGGCCTCAACGACGGTATGAACGACGTGGATGTTCCTGAACAGAAAACACTTTTATACGTGATTTCAGCACCTAGCGATGACTCTGTTATTTATGAAGCTGCTTGTCGTATGTCCTCATGGAGTAAACTTTTACGTGTTATAGTTTATATTTGTAGATTTGCTAAATTATTAAATCGCCGTGAATCGGCTGTTATCACCGCGACTGACTTGGAATTTGCAGAAAATAAATTGCTTCAAATTCTCCAAGAAAGGCATTTTAAAAAGGAAATTTTGAATTTAAAGGGTGACACATCGCTCTCTCCGGCTCTTAATAAACTAAGGCCGTTCTTATGTGATGGCCTACTTAGAGTTGGAGGCCGTCTCACCAATGCTGATTTGAATTTCTCACAGCAACATCCAGTACTCTTGCCTCGGCAGGATCATGTAATCAATTTACTTATTGATTATTATCATAAAAAATATCTACATGCAGGGCCTGAATTGCTCATGTCCCTACTTCGACAAAGGTATTGGATCTTGTCCGCTCGTCGTATTATACGTCACATGATTCACAAATGTAATATTTGTTTTCGCGCTCGCCCGCGTTCGACATATCCGCTCATGGCTGACTTGCCTGACTGTCGCACGAGACAAGTTGTTAAACCATTTACTCACACGGGTTGTGATTACGCAGGACCTATAGCTTACACTCCGATACGCCGTAGAGGTACGAAAGCTCTCAAAGCCTATATATGCGTTTTCACATGCTTAACGACTCGTGCGTTACATCTAGAAGTGGCCACGGATTTAAGTACCGTCAGTTTTTTGGCTGCCTTAAAACGTTTCTTGTCTCGTAGAGGTCCAGTTCAATTCATGCATTCCGATAGAGGAACTAATTTTGTCGGCGCGAACTCTTATTTACGCGATTTATACAAGTTCCTTAATAGTAACGAGTACCGCTGTCGCTTCGAGGAGGAGTTGACAGAAAATCGCATTACCTGGAAATTTAATTGTCCAGCCGCAGGACACTTTGGCGGATGCTGGGAGAGCATGGTCAAAGTAGTTAAAAATCATTTGTTTAAGGTAATTGGTCAACAGCTGTTGTCTTACGAGGAGCTGGTTACTATGCTCACTCAGATAGAATGTTTATTGAATTCGCGGCCTCTTACAGTACTCAGCTCGGACCCCGCTGAACCAACCGCCTTGACTCCTAGCCACTTTTTACACACTGCTCCTTTACTCTCGCTACCCGCGTCTGAAGTTAATTCTAAAAATTTAAGTTTGCTTCACAGACATTCACTGTTAGACAAACTCGTGCAGTCCTTTTGGAAGAGATGGAGTGTAGAGTATCTGCACAGTTTGCAGACCAGAGAGAAATGGAATTCTCCTTCTCTACCGATTACATCGGGTACCGTAGTGGTCGTTATCACGGATAATTTACCTCCCTTGTCGTGGCCATTAGCGATTGTAGATAAAATTCATCCTTCAAAGGACGGTATTGTACGCGTGGTTTCAGTAAAAACCACCAAGGGCACGTATCTTCGCCCTGTAGTGCGCCTATGCCCGCTTCCTACTCAGTAGTCTGCACATCATTAAGGTTACCATTTATTTAGTATTAAGTTACGCTTAAGAATATGTTAGTTTGCCGCTTTATTTGTTATTAAGTCCCGCTTAAGATTATGTTAATTTACCACTTTAATTAGTATTGCGCGATAAATTTTGTGGGGCTTTGATATAGCTCTTATGAATGTTTTAAAGGTGACCCTTTAAGGTGGGGAGGAAATGGTGACGCCATCTATGTAATGTATCTATAATTAATTTACAAGGTGTTAAGCTCGCTTCCCATCCCTTCCCGATAACAATCGTGCATCGATAAGTAGATTGCAAGTGGCGCCTTGGTTTAACGTGTAAGGAAAACAATGAACTACAGAAAAACAGTTACATTAAACGCCCCGCCTTGGTCTGGTGCTTTTTGCCTAGCTCGTGAGAGTATCAGCCTTGAACTAATTAAGAATTGGACGATATAACCCGTGGTTATAAGTCTTAACGCCGCGCCAAATAAGAAGTGTCGTCGGTAAATGTATTAAACAACAAAGTGAGTGTCCCAACAAAGCAGCTCGCCATCTACAGGATTGAACTGCTGACGTCACCGGGGGCCCCTGGAGAAGATCTACCTTCATCAACGACGGACGGTCTACATTGAGGTAGGTGCACGATCATATCCTAACTCCTGCCCTTGGCGAAACACCTAGTTTGTTTGGTATACATATAAATTTAAAAACTTAAGAACCTCGCCTTACCGGCGCCACCCTTAATTGTGGTCCTTCGAGACGGATGAAACCATTCTTTTGGTTATTCAGTCCTGGATGCGAATCCATTTCGCCCCTACAGGGTCACCTAGTAGGAGAAAACCCGCCCTTTTTAGGATATATTAACCCAAAAAAGAGTACTTAGGTAGGTACGGCGACGCCTACGCAGCGCGTCACGTACATACTTCGGTAATTTAAATAATCCAGTTTTGCTAAATAAATAACATATAAAAGGTAGATTCACTCTATCCTTATTTATCATCCGCAGCATACTTCAAATTATTTAAAAGCAAAATAATTAATCTATCATTCCATTTTATAAAGTCCATTTTTATAAATAATATAAGGTAGAATAAGAACATTCAGCCACAGCCCGCGTAGATAAGGTTTGCCTACTACCTACATACATATATTGTAATTTATTTTCAAGGTATTCTTTTGCGTTTATTTTGCATTTATATATATTTACATACATTTTGGCTGTATTCAAAAATGTCGAAAGCGAACTCGGGCCCCGATACAAACGTAAACAAAATTTCACTACTAACGTTGGAAGCTAAACGTAATGCTTTATTCGAATGCCTACAAAACGTTTATGATTTGTCTGCGGGAGTGACCGACGAAGCCTCGACAGAGAAGTTTCTCTCCTCGAGTAGTAATATTGATGTAATTCGCACGGAATTCAATAAGGTCTTAGATGAATATAACATATGCTTATTGTCGGCGTCTCCAACCGCTAAACCCGATTATAAATCTCTTGTCTCCTTTGAAACGCTATACTGTCGAGTCAAACAAGTAATTGCATCTTGTACTCTTGTAGGGAAACCAACCGAAAATATGACGCCGAAAAGTAAAATAAAATTACCGCCGATTGAGTTGATGAGTTTTAACGGTGACATTCGCTCATGGCCACTGTTCTTCGCAAATTTTAAATGCGAAGAACAGTGGAGACATCCCGAAAGAGATGGATTATCATGTGATAATCCATCTCTTTCGGACTATGAAAAGCTTCATTATTTGTTAGGCACACTGACTGGCAAAGCTCGAGCTGCCTGTTCAAGCATTGTGCCTTCTGCAGAAAATTATAAAATATTACTTAACACGCTCGTGAATAGGTATGAGGATAAACGCACACTCGCGGCTACCTATTTACAACAAATACTTGATTTTAAACCGATAAATTCCGCTACTGCGAATAATTTTGATATTTTCAACGACAAGTTTGTGAATGCTGTTCGTGCCTTACATACTTTAAAAATAAATAACTTGTTGGATTTAATCTTTTTACAAATCGCTTTGACAAAATTAGATTCTGATACTGTTTACACTTTCGAAAGCAGTAACCAGCCAGAGATACCCACCTTTGATAATTTAGTTCATTTTATAAATAATCAAAGTAAAATATTGCAGCGTGCGCCTGCTGTCGCTCCTAGCAGCGCGAAGAGACCAGTTGAGATTGCACGCATCAATAATATTAATAAAAAATCGCCCCCGCAATATAACGCATACGTTAGTACGGTCGAAACTCCTACTGCCAACAAGTGCCTCTGCACTAATAGTACGCATCAACATTTGTTTAAATGTCCAGATTTTAATAAAATGACTCCCCATGCACGTTATCAAACCGTTAAAAATATTAATGGTTGCATAAATTGTCTAAGTAATAAACACAAAATAAGTAACTGTCAATCCACGTCAAGCTGCCGTGTTTGTAAACAAAGACATCATTCGCTTTTACACTTTACGCGGGAAGTAAACCTCGTACCCAGCGCTAATGCTGCGAGAACGTACGCTGCTGTGCCAACACACAACGCCGGGGTCGCACTGTCTGCAGGCGAGCCGATGACGTCAGTCATAGCGCCTGCATTCGTGTCGGCTCCTACTAAACAAAACTCGACTGCGCTCACGCAAATGGACATCGCGTTGTGTTCGACGTTCATTGCCGCTCCGCGTCCTAGCGTCTCGGACACCGCTCGAAGTGATACGCCGCAATGTAAAACACCCACTACTGTTTTGCTCGCTACCGCGCAGGTAGTAACGTACGATAGTCGAGGTGATAAGCAGATAGTGAGAGTATTGCTTGAGTCCGCTTCGCAAAGTCACTTCATTACAAGAGAATGTTGTGATCGTTTGGAATTGCGCCCGAATAACATTCGGCGTACTACTGTGAGAGGTTTTGGGGGGACGGAGAGGACATCTGAGGGGACAGTCACTTTAGATATATTTTCTCGCTTTAATAATAACGTTAAATATAATATAAATTCTTTGGTAGTCGATCGAATTACCGACGACTCACCTACCGCATTTGTAAATGTGTCCGCGCTGCCATACTTAAATAAAATACAGTTGGCAGACGAACGCTTCGCTGAGCCCGATAAAATCGATGTTTTGATCGGCGCTTCTTTATTCCCGCATCTTATTTTGCCTGATGTAGTTTCTGGTGAACCGTCGGCACCCCCCGCTATTAATACCGTGTTAGGCTACGTCCTTATGGGGACTGTACCTACACTAAGCAACCGCCCGGCATGCATTACGTCTTGCTGTGCCATAGTTCAAGAACCTATGGATAACTTAATTACTCGCTTCTGGGACCTGGAAGAGGTACCCGGTTCGCCCGTTCAGCATCCCGCTGATGTTGAATGTGAAGAATTTTACCGCTCGACTACGGAACGTAACGCGTCGTCTGGCCGTTATACCGTCGCTCTTCCGTTTGATAAAGACGTGTGGCTACTTGGTGATTCCTTTAATATTGCACGCAAACGGTTCCTTTGCTTAGAGAAGAAGCTTGAAGCTTCTCCCAAATTACGCTCCGCTTACGATGACGTCATGAATGATTACATATCTAAGGACATTTTATCGATCGTACCTGATACTCAACGAGAATCCAATGGTTTATTACCAACTTATGTGATACCGCACCATGGGGTTCTCCGCGAAGATAAGACTAGCACTAAGCTACGCCCGGTGCTCGACGCAAGCTGTAAGACTACCTCTGGCATCTCGCTTAATGAGGTGTTGCACAGTGGGCCGAATCTACAAGGGGATTTATTTAAAATAATTTTAAATTTCCGCCTACACGCTGTAGCGATGACCGCTGATTGTAAACAAATGTTCTTAGAAATCATGATTCGCGAATCTGATAGACGTTATCAAAGAATTCTTTACCGCTTTTCCCCAGACGAACCGCTCTTGTTATTTCATTTTAACAGAGTCTGTTTCGGCTTAAAATCAAGTCCCTTTCAAGCGCTCCGCACTGTGCAACAGCTTATAGCTGATGACGGTGCTAAGTATCCTCGTGCCAGTGAAGTCGCATCATCATGTCTGTATATGGATGATATCGCATACTCGTCAAATAGCGAGAGGGAGGCGGTGGACACTGCGAAGGAATTGATTGCCCTTTTCAAAGGTGCACAATGGGACCTTGTAAAGTGGAACAGCAGTTCACAAGCAGTCCTCAATGAACTTCCCGAATCGCACAGGCTTCCTGCTGAGGTTGAGTTTGATAAGGCTACGCAGCATAAGATCTTGGGTTTTCGCTGGTCCACCGACCAAGATAACTTTTATTTCAAAATTGAACCAATGGACTCTGATGCTAGATGTACTAAACGCACCATCCTGTCCACTATTGCTAGACTTTGGGACATAATGGGCTTCGTAGCGCCAACCATTTTGTATGCAAAGCTGCTTATCAAACAGCTATGGCAGCTTAAAATGGATTGGGATGATACACCACCTGTGCATCTAGTAAAGGTGTGGCGTCAGTTTTGCTCAGAGCTCCCACTGCTCAATGATATAAATATTCCGCGCTATGTAGGAGTGATGGATGGCTGTGTGGTGACCTTGGTCGGGTTCGCTGATGCTAGCGAACGAGCTTACGGTGGAGTAATATACACTCACGTTAGCTCTGCTGCTGGTAATATGGTACGCCTATTATGCGCTAAATCAAAGGTCGCACCTTCTACTCCTCATACGGTTGCTCGCCTGGAGCTCTGTGCGGTAGTCCTACTGGCAAAGTTATTACGCACTGTATTAGATAATTATCAAACCCGCTTTCCAATAAGCGTCTACGCTTTCAGTGATTCCAAGGTCGCTCTTTATTGGATCAAGAGTTCGCCACGTCGATGGCAAACCTTTGTGGCCAATCGAGTCATTAAAGTTACAGAAAGTATTCCTGCTGAAAGGTTTCATCACGTCGCGGGGTCTGAAAATCCAGCCGACTGTTTGTCACGCGAAGTTACCCCCTCCAAGTTGAAGGACCATCCCTTGTGGTTTCAAGGGCCTTCATGGCTTAATTTAAATTCTTCACAGTGGCCCATTGAAGGCCTCAACGACGGTATGAACGACGTGGATGTTCCTGAACAGAAAACACTTTTATACGTGATTTCAGCACCTAGCGATGACTCTGTTATTTATGAAGCTGCTTGTCGTATGTCCTCATGGAGTAAACTTTTACGTGTTATAGTTTATATTTGTAGATTTGCTAAATTATTAAATCGCCGTGAATCGGCTGTTATCACCGCGACTGACTTGGAATTTGCAGAAAATAAATTGCTTCAAATTCTCCAAGAAAGGCATTTTAAAAAGGAAATTTTGAATTTAAAGGGTGACACATCGCTCTCTCCGGCTCTTAATAAACTAAGGCCGTTCTTATGTGATGGCCTACTTAGAGTTGGAGGCCGTCTCACCAATGCTGATTTGAATTTCTCACAGCAACATCCAGTACTCTTGCCTCGGCAGGATCATGTAATCAATTTACTTATTGATTATTATCATAAAAAATATCTACATGCAGGGCCTGAATTGCTCATGTCCCTACTTCGACAAAGGTATTGGATCTTGTCCGCTCGTCGTATTATACGTCACATGATTCACAAATGTAATATTTGTTTTCGCGCTCGCCCGCGTTCGACATATCCGCTCATGGCTGACTTGCCTGACTGTCGCACGAGACAAGTTGTTAAACCATTTACTCACACGGGTTGTGATTACGCAGGACCTATAGCTTACACTCCGATACGCCGTAGAGGTACGAAAGCTCTCAAAGCCTATATATGCGTTTTCACATGCTTAACGACTCGTGCGTTACATCTAGAAGTGGCCACGGATTTAAGTACCGTCAGTTTTTTGGCTGCCTTAAAACGTTTCTTGTCTCGTAGAGGTCCAGTTCAATTCATGCATTCCGATAGAGGAACTAATTTTGTCGGCGCGAACTCTTATTTACGCGATTTATACAAGTTCCTTAATAGTAACGAGTACCGCTGTCGCTTCGAGGAGGAGTTGACAGAAAATCGCATTACCTGGAAATTTAATTGTCCAGCCGCAGGACACTTTGGCGGATGCTGGGAGAGCATGGTCAAAGTAGTTAAAAATCATTTGTTTAAGGTAATTGGTCAACAGCTGTTGTCTTACGAGGAGCTGGTTACTATGCTCACTCAGATAGAATGTTTATTGAATTCGCGGCCTCTTACAGTACTCAGCTCGGACCCCGCTGAACCAACCGCCTTGACTCCTAGCCACTTTTTACACACTGCTCCTTTACTCTCGCTACCCGCGTCTGAAGTTAATTCTAAAAATTTAAGTTTGCTTCACAGACATTCACTGTTAGACAAACTCGTGCAGTCCTTTTGGAAGAGATGGAGTGTAGAGTATCTGCACAGTTTGCAGACCAGAGAGAAATGGAATTCTCCTTCTCTACCGATTACATCGGGTACCGTAGTGGTCGTTATCACGGATAATTTACCTCCCTTGTCGTGGCCATTAGCGATTGTAGATAAAATTCATCCTTCAAAGGACGGTATTGTACGCGTGGTTTCAGTAAAAACCACCAAGGGCACGTATCTTCGCCCTGTAGTGCGCCTATGCCCGCTTCCTACTCAGTAGTCTGCACATCATTAAGGTTACCATTTATTTAGTATTAAGTTACGCTTAAGAATATGTTAGTTTGCCGCTTTATTTGTTATTAAGTCCCGCTTAAGATTATGTTAATTTACCACTTTAATTAGTATTGCGCGATAAATTTTGTGGGGCTTTGATATAGCTCTTATGAATGTTTTAAAGGTGACCCTTTAAGGTGGGGAGGAAATGGTGACGCCATCTATGTAATGTATCTATAATTAATTTACAAGGTGTTAAGCTCGCTTCCCATCCCTTCCCGATAACAATCGTGCATCGATAAGTAGATTGCAAGTGGCGCCTTGGTTTAACGTGTAAGGAAAACAATGAACTACAGAAAAACAGTTGCATTAAACGCCCCGCCTTGGTCTGGTGCTTTTTGCCTAGCTCGTGAGAGTATCAGCCTTGAACTAATTAAGAATTGGACGATATAACCCGTGGTTATAAGTCTTAACGCCGCGCCAAATAAGAAGTGTCGTCGGTAAATGTATTAAACAACAAAGTGAGTGTCCCAACAAAGCAGCTCGCCATCTACAGGATTGAACTGCTGACGTCACCGGGGGCCCCTGGAGAAGATCTACCTTCATCAACGACGGACGGTCTACATTGAGGTAGGTGCACGATCATATCCTAACTCCTGCCCTTGGCGAAACACCTAGTTTGTTTGGTATACATATAAATTTAAAAACTTAAGAACCTCGCCTTACCGGCGCCACCCTTAATTGTGGTCCTTCGAGACGGATGAAACCATTCTTTTGGTTATTCAGTCCTGGATGCGAATCCATTTCGCCCCTACAGGGTCACCTAGTAGGAGAAAACCCGCCCTTTTTAGGATATATTAACCCAAAAAAGAGTACTTAGGTAGGTACGGCGACGCCTACGCAGCGCGTCACGTACATACTTCGGTAATTTAAATAATCCAGTTTTGCTAAATAAATAACATATAAAAGGTAGATTCACTCTATCCTTATTTATCATCCGCAGCATACTTCAAATTATTTAAAAGCAAAATAATTAATCTATCATTCCATTTTATAAAGTCCATTTTTATAAATAATATAAGGTAGAATAAGAACATTCAGCCACAGCCCGCGTAGATAAGGTTTGCCTACTACCTACATACATATATTGTAATTTATTTTCAAGGTATTCTTTTGCGTTTATTTTGCATTTATATATATTTACATACATTTTGGCTGTATTCAAAAATGTCGAAAGCGAACTCGGGCCCCGATACAAACGTAAACAAAATTTCACTACTAACGTTGGAAGCTAAACGTAATGCTTTATTCGAATGCCTACAAAACGTTTATGATTTGTCTGCGGGAGTGACCGACGAAGCCTCGACAGAGAAGTTTCTCTCCTCGAGTAGTAATATTGATGTAATTCGCACGGAATTCAATAAGGTCTTAGATGAATATAACATATGCTTATTGTCGGCGTCTCCAACCGCTAAACCCGATTATAAATCTCTTGTCTCCTTTGAAACGCTATACTGTCGAGTCAAACAAGTAATTGCATCTTGTACTCTTGTAGGGAAACCAACCGAAAATATGACGCCGAAAAGTAAAATAAAATTACCGCCGATTGAGTTGATGAGTTTTAACGGTGACATTCGCTCATGGCCACTGTTCTTCGCAAATTTTAAATGCGAAGAACAGTGGAGACATCCCGAAAGAGATGGATTATCATGTGATAATCCATCTCTTTCGGACTATGAAAAGCTTCATTATTTGTTAGGCACACTGACTGGCAAAGCTCGAGCTGCCTGTTCAAGCATTGTGCCTTCTGCAGAAAATTATAAAATATTACTTAACACGCTCGTGAATAGGTATGAGGATAAACGCACACTCGCGGCTACCTATTTACAACAAATACTTGATTTTAAACCGATAAATTCCGCTACTGCGAATAATTTTGATATTTTCAACGACAAGTTTGTGAATGCTGTTCGTGCCTTACATACTTTAAAAATAAATAACTTGTTGGATTTAATCTTTTTACAAATCGCTTTGACAAAATTAGATTCTGATACTGTTTACACTTTCGAAAACAGTAACCAGCCAGAGATACCCACCTTTGATAATTTAGTTCATTTTATAAATAATCAAAGTAAAATATTGCAGCGTGCGCCTGCTGTCGCTCCTAGCAGCGCGAAGAGACCAGTTGAGATTGCACGCATCAATAATATTAATAAAAAATCGCCCCCGCAATATAACGCATACGTTAGTACGGTCGAAACTCCTACTGCCAACAAGTGCCTCTGCACTAATAGTACGCATCAACATTTGTTTAAATGTCCAGATTTTAATAAAATGACTCCCCATGCACGTTATCAAACCGTTAAAAATATTAATGGTTGCATAAATTGTCTAAGTAATAAACACAAAATAAGTAACTGTCAATCCACGTCAAGCTGCCGTGTTTGTAAACAAAGACATCATTCGCTTTTACACTTTACGCGGGAAGTAAACCTCGTACCCAGCGCTAATGCTGCGAGAACGTACGCTGCTGTGCCAACACACAACGCCGGGGTCGCACTGTCTGCAGGCGAGCCGATGACGTCAGTCATAGCGCCTGCATTCGTGTCGGGTCCTACTAAACAAAACTCGACTGCGCTCACGCAAATGGACATCGCGTTGTGTTCGACGTTCATTGCCGCTCCGCGTCCTAGCGTCTCGGACACCGCTCGAAGTGATACGCCGCAATGTAAAACACCCACTACTGTTTTGCTCGCTACCGCGCAGGTAGTAACGTACGATAGTCGAGGTGATAAGCAGATAGTGAGAGTATTGCTTGATTCCGCTTCGCAAAGTCACTTCATTACAAGAGAATGTTGTGATCGTTTGGAATTGCGCCCGAATAACATTCGGCGTACTACTGTGAGAGGTTTTGGGGGGACGGAGAGGACATCTGAGGGGACAGTCACTTTAGATATATTTTCTCGCTTTAATAATAACGTTAAATATAATATAAATTCTTTGGTAGTCGATCGAATTACCGACGACTTACCTACCGCATTTGTAAATGTGTCCGCGCTGCCATACTTAAATAAAATACAGTTGGCAGACGAACGCTTCGCTGAGCCCGATAAAATCGATGTTTTGATCGGCGCTTCTTTATTCCCGCATCTTATTTTGCCTGATGTAGTTTCTGGTGAACCGTCGGCACCCCCCGCTATTAATACCGTGTTAGGCTACGTCCTTATGGGGACTGTACCTACACTAAGCAACCGCCCGGCATGCATTACGTCTTGCTGTGCCATAGTTCAAGAACCTATGGATAACTTAATTACTCGCTTCTGGGACCTGGAAGAGGTACCCGGTTCGCCCGTTCAGCATCCCGCTGATGTTGAATGTGAAGAATTTTACCGCTCGACTACGGAACGTAACGCGTCGTCTGGCCGTTATACCGTCGCTCTTCCGTTTGATAAAGACGTGTGGCTACTTGGTGATTCCTTTAATATTGCACGCAAACGGTTCCTTTGCTTAGAGAAGAAGCTTGAAGCTTCTCCCAAATTACGCTCCGCTTACGATGACGTCATGAATGATTACATATCTAAGGACATTTTATCGATCGTACCTGATACTCAACGAGAATCCAATGGTTTATTACCAACTTATGTGATACCGCACCATGGGGTTCTCCGCGAAGATAAGACTAGCACTAAGCTACGCCCGGTGCTCGACGCAAGCTGTAAGACTACCTCTGGCATCTCGCTTAATGAGGTGTTGCACAGTGGGCCGAATCTACAAGGGGATTTATTTAAAATAATTTTAAATTTCCGCCTACACGCTGTAGCGATGACCGCTGATTGTAAACAAATGTTCTTAGAAATCATGATTCGCGAATCTGATAGACGTTATCAAAGAATTCTTTACCGCTTTTCCCCAGACGAACCGCTCTTGTTATTTCATTTTAACAGAGTCTGTTTCGGCTTAAAATCAAGTCCCTTTCAAGCGCTCCGCACTGTGCAACAGCTTATAGCTGATGACGGTGCTAAGTATCCTCGTGCCAGTGAAGTCGCATCATCATGTCTGTATATGGATGATATCGCATACTCGTCAAATAGCGAGAGGGAGGCGGTGGACACTGCGAAGGAATTGATTGCCCTTTTCAAAGGTGCACAATGGGACCTTGTAAAGTGGAACAGCAGTTCACAAGCAGTCCTCAATGAACTTCCCGAATCGCACAGGCTTCCTGCTGAGGTTGAGTTTGATAAGGCTACGCAGCATAAGATCTTGGGTTTTCGCTGGTCCACCGACCAAGATAACTTTTATTTCAAAATTGAACCAATGGACTCTGATGCTAGATGTACTAAACGCACCATCCTGTCCACTATTGCTAGACTTTGGGACATAATGGGCTTCGTAGCGCCAACCATTTTGTATGCAAAGCTGCTTATCAAACAGCTATGGCAGCTTAAAATGGATTGGGATGATACACCACCTGTGCATCTAGTAAAGGTGTGGCGTCAGTTTTGCTCAGAGCTCCCACTGCTCAATGATATAAATATTCCGCGCTATGTAGGAGTGATGGATGGCTGTGTGGTGACCTTGGTCGGGTTCGCTGATGCTAGCGAACGAGCTTACGGTGGAGTAATATACACTCACGTTAGCTCTGCTGCTGGTAATATGGTACGCCTATTATGCGCTAAATCAAAGGTCGCACCTTCTACTCCTCATACGGTTGCTCGCCTGGAGCTCTGTGCGGTAGTCCTACTGGCAAAGTTATTACGCACTGTATTAGATAATTATCAAACCCGCTTTCCAATAAGCGTCTACGCTTTCAGTGATTCCAAGGTCGCTCTTTATTGGATCAAGAGTTCGCCACGTCGATGGCAAACCTTTGTGGCCAATCGAGTCATTAAAGTTACAGAAAGTATTCCTGCTGAAAGGTTTCATCACGTCGCGGGGTCTGAAAATCCAGCCGACTGTTTGTCACGCGGAGTTACCCCCTCCAAGTTGAAGGACCATCCCTTGTGGTTTCAAGGGCCTTCATGGCTTAATTTAAATTCTTCACAGTGGCCCATTGAAGGCCTCAACGACGGTATGAACGACGTGGATGTTCCTGAACAGAAAACACTTTTATACGTGATTTCAGCACCTAGCGATGACTCTGTTATTTATGAAGCTGCTTGTCGTATGTCCTCATGGAGTAAACTTTTACGTGTTATAGTTTATATTTGTAGATTTGCTAAATTATTAAATCGCCGTGAATCGGCTGTTATCACCGCGACTGACTTGGAATTTGCAGAAAATAAATTGCTTCAAATTCTCCAAGAAAGGCATTTTAAAAAGGAAATTTTGAATTTAAAGGGTGACACATCGCTCTCTCCGGCTCTTAATAAACTAAGGCCGTTCTTATGTGATGGCCTACTTAGAGTTGGAGGCCGTCTCACCAATGCTGATTTGAATTTCTCACAGCAACATCCAGTACTCTTGCCTCGGCAGGATCATGTAATCAATTTACTTATTGATTATTATCATAAAAAATATCTACATGCAGGGCCTGAATTGCTCATGTCCCTACTTCGACAAAGGTATTGGATCTTGTCCGCTCGTCGTATTATACGTCACATGATTCACAAATGTAATATTTGTTTTCGCGCTCGCCCGCGTTCGACATATCCGCTCATGGCTGACTTGCCTGACTGTCGCACGAGACAAGTTGTTAAACCATTTACTCACACGGGTTGTGATTACGCAGGACCTATAGCTTACACTCCGATACGCCGTAGAGGTACGAAAGCTCTCAAAGCCTATATATGCGTTTTCACATGCTTAACGACTCGTGCGTTACATCTAGAAGTGGCCACGGATTTAAGTACCGTCAGTTTTTTGGCTGCCTTAAAACGTTTCTTGTCTCGTAGAGGTCCAGTTCAATTCATGCATTCCGATAGAGGAACTAATTTTGTCGGCGCGAACTCTTATTTACGCGATTTATACAAGTTCCTTAATAGTAACGAGTACCGCTGTCGCTTCGAGGAGGAGTTGACAGAAAATCGCATTACCTGGAAATTTAATTGTCCAGCCGCAGGACACTTTGGCGGATGCTGGGAGAGCATGGTCAAAGTAGTTAAAAATCATTTGTTTAAGGTAATTGGTCAACAGCTGTTGTCTTACGAGGAGCTGGTTACTATGCTCACTCAGATAGAATGTTTATTGAATTCGCGGCCTCTTACAGTACTCAGCTCGGACCCCGCTGAACCAACCGCCTTGACTCCTAGCCACTTTTTACACACTGCTCCTTTACTCTCGCTACCCGCGTCTGAAGTTAATTCTAAAAATTTAAGTTTGCTTCACAGACATTCACTGTTAGACAAACTCGTGCAGTCCTTTTGGAAGAGATGGAGTGTAGAGTATCTGCACAGTTTGCAGACCAGAGAGAAATGGAATTCTCCTTCTCTACCGATTACATCGGGTACCGTAGTGGTCGTTATCACGGATAATTTACCTCCCTTGTCGTGGCCATTAGCGATTGTAGATAAAATTCATCCTTCAAAGGACGGTATTGTACGCGTGGTTTCAGTAAAAACCACCAAGGGCACGTATCTTCGCCCTGTAGTGCGCCTATGCCCGCTTCCTACTCAGTAGTCTGCACATCATTAAGGTTACCATTTATTTAGTATTAAGTTACGCTTAAGAATATGTTAGTTTGCCGCTTTATTTGTTATTAAGTCCCGCTTAAGATTATGTTAATTTACCACTTTAATTAGTATTGCGCGATAAATTTTGTGGGGCTTTGATATAGCTCTTATGAATGTTTTAAAGGTGACCCTTTAAGGTGGGGAGGAAATGGTGACGCCATCTATGTAATGTATCTATAATTAATTTACAAGGTGTTAAGCTCGCTTCCCATCCCTTCCCGATAACAATCGTGCATCGATAAGTAGATTGCAAGTGGCGCCTTGGTTTAACGTGTAAGGAAAACAATGAACTACAGAAAAACAGTTACATTAAACGCCCCGCCTTGGTCTGGTGCTTTTTGCCTAGCTCGTGAGAGTATCAGCCTTGAACTAATTAAGAATTGGACGATATAACCCGTGGTTATAAGTCTTAACGCCGCGCCAAATAAGAAGTGTCGTCGGTAAATGTATTAAACAACAAAGTGAGTGTCCCAACAAAGCAGCTCGCCATCTACAGGATTGAACTGCTGACGTCACCGGGGGCCCCTGGAGAAGATCTACCTTCATCAACGACGGACGGTCTACATTGAGGTAGGTGCACGATCATATCCTAACTCCTGCCCTTGGCGAAACACCTAGTTTGTTTGGTATACATATAAATTTAAAAACTTAAGAACCTCGCCTTACCGGCGCCACCAACATGTCTGTATTTACAAAAAAAAGTATAAATGTTTTAGTATCAGTTGTTCTAGTACCCATAACACAATCTCTGCTTAGCTTGGGACTAGATGGCGCTGTGTGTTGGATATCCGAAATATAAAAATAATAATAATAATAACGGCTCATTTTAGACAACTTGAACCGAATGATACCAAATCCATAGCGAAAGTTGTTAAACAATGGCTAATGCGCTAATTGAATCGTCTTTCGAATTTGTTTTAAGAGCATCCATGAAAAGGATTCAAGAAACATGCAAAATCCATCGCTTTTAAAAAAACCAGATGAAGTATATCAGTGTTTAGTAATTCCTGATTATATACCGTACAATAGAAGGATGTGCGTACACACATAGAACAATAGACCACCAAACGGATGTTGTGTATGGCATGGACTACCGTAGTTATTGTTTTATTTTAAAGTGGCAACACTAGTATTAGTTTTAAGTGGTAACACAAGTATTAGTTTTAAGTGGCAACCCTAGTATTAGTAAAAAACAAAACATTCAGAATTTTACGCACACATAGATACATTCTGTGTCATAACAGTGAACGCGTAGGTAGGCACATTTGGGCTTATACTGTGAGAGAGGGGAACGCCTATCTATCGCATTGCTTTGCCACACACACGATGGCCAATGATCAACTTCAACTTTTGATTTACTGGCTCTATGGTAGAGTGTGACCACAATTTTGCCATATCATGTTTTTGAAAGACAAACTGTCAAAGGATTTAATGTAGAGCTCCTGTAGAGCCGGAAAAAATATTGTTTTGCAATAAAAAAATAATTAAAAAATACTTATTTGTTGACTTTTACACACGCTGGCCAATGATTACTGTCATGGAATCAAAATCATGGCATCAAAGATGCACTTTGTCATAGCAGGTGACTTTAATATAAATATCCTAAAGAAAAGTCATATTACAAACGAGCTGCTAGACTTATCTTATAATCACAATATGCGAATACATATCGATGTACCTACGAGGAAAACATCTTGTATTGATCATATATGGAGCAACATTCCTGATGCAATTGGAACAGTTCTCCCACTACATCTTTCTGATCATGAGACAGCGCAAATGTTAAGCTTCTCTCTAAAGCACAAACTGCAAAAGCTCGCTACATATAACGTTTATAAAAGAGACTATAGCCTAGACAATACTCGTAAATTTAGAGAATGCTTACAACAATTATCGTGGTCAGAGGTTTACATGGAAAACAACGCAAATGTTGCATTTGATGCTTTTCATAAATTGTTTTGCCTATTTCATAACCTCTGTTTCCCAAAACACAAATTAAAAATTAATGTTAACAATAATAGAAATAAAATCTGGATGAGTAAAGGCTTGAAATGCAGTTGTAAAACTAAACGCCAATTGCGTTTTCAGTACTATAAAAATAAAACTACGGCCAATAAAAATAAATACATGACATATTCCAAAATGCTAAGAAAGCTAATTTATCAATCAAAAAAGAACTCAAATATCCATTATATAAATAAGAACGATAATAAATGTAAAGCCACATGGACGGTCATTAAAAACGAAATATTGGACACAAACTCCAAAGACAATATTGAACTTATTAAATTGCAAAATAAGACACTCACAGACCCCAAAAAAATCGCCACTGCCTTCAATGATCATTACATCAATTTGACGCATCAGTCAATAAACGAAAATCATCACTACAGGAACATTATAACAGCTTCAGCAATTAACTCTATGTTTCTTAAACCTATGTCAGAAACAGAAGTCAAAAACGAAATTATGTCTCTTAAAAACACAAATTCTGTAGGTTACGATGAAATTACCACAAAAGTCATAAAATCATGTGTTGGTGAAATAACAAGTATCTTAACACACTTAATTAATTTGTCATTTGCAAATGGAATCTTCCCAGACAGTTTAAAATTATCAATTGTCAAGCCTCTATTTAAAAAAGGAGAAAAAACCGACATTAACAATTATCGACCCATTACACTAATTCCCATCATATCAAAAATTTATGAAAAATGTATGTATAAAAGACTAGTCGATTACTGTAACAAATTTAATATTATTAAAAAGGAACAATACGGATTTCAAAAACACAAATCTACAACATTAGCCATCTACACCCTTATGCAAACTGTTTTGACCAATGTTAATAATAACCGTCTAACTACGGGTCTGTTCTTTGATATGTCAAAGGCATTCGATCTGGTATCCCACGATATACTGCACCAAAAACTACAATCCATCGGGATCAGAGGCCCTACATTAAATTGGATATCCTCATATCTGAGCAACAGGAAACAGTGTGTCACTATCACTAAGATAGATGAAAATAAAGACATGATACCACATTCATCGGATTACAGTTTGAACACACTTGGAGTCCCGCAGGGGAGCATATTAGGTCCAATACTGTTCCTTTTATATGTCAATAATATCACGGAAATAACCAATCACAATTGCATATTATATGCTGATGACATATCAATTATTGTCACCACTGATAAAAAAACCAACACAGTTAGTGACCACGAAACTGACATCAATAATACCATAGATAATTTAGTTCATTGGTTAACTATTCATAATCTGAGTATTAACCTTGATAAATCCACATACATTCAATTTAATCAATCTTATAACCATAAATATAACTTCAAACTGAACATCCCAAAAATTAAAGAATTAACACACACAAAGTTTCTAGGCGTAACCATAGACGCAAATTTAAACTGGAAAATGCAAGTGGAAAATCTATCAATTAAAATAAATAAATTTGTGTATGCTCTTAGACAGATAAAAAATATTACTAATATTAAAACTGCTGTAATTTCCTACTCTGCGTACGTTGAATCAGTGCTGCGTTATGGCTTAGTTATGTGGGGAAATAGTACTGAAGTGGATAGAGCTTTCGTATCACAAAAAAAGTGCATCAGAGCAATGTGCGGACTGCAGATGGATGAATCGTGTCAACCATACTTTAAAAACCTTGGCTTGTTACCGTTTCCGTCCTTATATATATACGAAACTTGCATGTTCGTTAGAAAGAACTTACATTTATTTACCACCGCAAATGACATAAATCCACGCAATAGAAGAGATCCACATAGATTAGTATTATATGACATTCCCCGATCTACTAAATACAACAAAAACTGCTTAGCTATGTGTGTTCGCATCTATAATAAGTTACCCAAACAAATAAAAACATTAAATTTAAGACTCTTTAAAGTTAAGTTACATGCATGGCTACTAGATAATAGTTTTTATAGTATTAAGACGTTTCTTCAATAGACTACGTTTTCGTAGTCTATTGAAGCTTTTGCATGCTAGTTTATATTAGCGAAACATGTATGTGCTCTAAAAATGATAAAATGTAAGATCTTTGTATACCATGTTTAAAGCAAATAAATATATTATTATTATTATTATTATTATGATAATTCGAACTGTCAAACTTTGGGCCTATTCCCTACACGTCATAATTGGTGGCCCTGACTCCGGCCTTCAGCAATGAAGCGAATAAAACTAAAAATCATTTGACTTACATAAAGTTGGAAAATAACACATGATACGTGCCGTAATAAAAATCGAAACATACCAAATAAATATTTGACTAAAAATAATTTAAATAAATATTGATTTACAATTCAAATACTTTTTATTGACTCGTAAAATGACACTTTTTCGAACACACACACACACATACACACTGGTCTTACACGAAATCATGTATCCCTTTTTATGGTTCCGTAGCCAAATGGCAAAAAACGGGACCCTTATGGATTCGTGATGCCTGTCTGTATGTCTGTCCGTCCGCATGTCACAACCACTTTTCTCCGAAACTATAAGGATTATAGTGTTGGAACTGAGTAAGTAGGTGTATTCTGTGAACAGCATCAAGATTTCACAAAAATATAAAAAAACAATAAATTTTGGGGTTCTCCATACTTAGAACTGAAACTCAATTTTTTTTAGTTATTTACAAAATTAGTCTCAACTGTAGTTATTCGCGTACTGCTTTCTCATCATGCGGGTTATTGAGTATTTTGTTATGCTCTAAGTCGCAAAGAGCAAAATCATCGAGGGTCTTATCTTGAGGGAGTGAGTTTGTTTCACATTGACTCGATTGTCACAGTGAGCGCGTTTAGCGTTGCGATTGATTAAGATTTCAGTATGAGTCGATCAAAAACCAAAGGCAGTCACCGTGAAGATTAATTAGACGTGATATAAAGTCACGTAGACCCTCAGTACAGTACTTGACGTATCACATAATCACTCAACTCAATCACAATAATTAACAGTAGTAGTATTCTCCGTTTAACATCCCAGTAGCCTTATGATAGGCTGTTTGCTTTAAGTAACTCGCCTGCTTCTATTTCATTACGGAATTTAAGCTTGGACACGATCCCCATTTCCTCGTAGACCACGTTCTCGGTAACAGAAGTGTTGCAACTCAACATAATTTTGGAGACTGAGCATACTCAGTTTTAATACATGTTCAAACCACTAAAGTTATTCGCATCGGCAGAAAGTATATGAAATAGTTCAACTTACTAATAACCTACAATTGCTTGCACTAAAAATGGTAAAATAAAAACATTTTATAAAAAAACCGACTTCCAAAAAACATCCAATGAAAACTCCCTGCCCAAAAACACTAAAAAGCGTAAAGTAAACTGGCTCTCCATAAGTTGCTATGTGCCAATTCTTGTCTATACCTAATTCTTTATTCATTTAAATAGTAGCATTATTATAGTATATAATAGTAGTGTTATTATTATGTGTGCTAGGTACCTAAAATATGTTTGAAGTCGGTGCCAAGCCAAAATGTAATAGTGGTACCGCACTCGCCGCTGCCGGATAGCTGCTCTTCGTGTAGAACAAAACAACCCAAACGTACAGACATGCGCGGGCTGACGTCGTTGATGGTCGAATCGATCGAAATATAGCGAGCGTGCTACCTACACAAATCAGAAAGATAGGTAGAAGTGTTATGTGTCACATTTTACAGCGGAACGACTGTCGCCAAACTCAGCCAAATGAAAGGTCTATTTATTATTGCACACTAATAACGAATTGCTTTCATTTGATGTTTGTATTGTTACACGTGTAATAATATTTCTTCTCGCGTAATATTAAGAGTTATTTTACCATAGGGAAAGAAGAACTACAACATTTCGTAATCTTGGAAGAAAGAATACTTCATAACAAGCTTTTCAATAACAGATGGCGTTATTCTAAATGCACACAATTATAACATTTATCTCCCTAAGAATAAATTCGATATTTGAGTCATTCTTCGGCATGTATCGATACTCGATTAGCGTTGTAGCACATATTAGAATATTATCAATAATATCGATACCTAACTTCTGTTTGGACAGAGCAGAATATGAAACATGAATTGAAGGATATCTGAGGAGGTACCATTATAAAGGTAAGGAAGCTAAAAAATAAGTACTTGCATAATAATGTTTATTATTTTAGGAATCTGTATTAGAATCATAATTCTACTAATCTTATAAATGCGAAAGTTTGTAAATTAAATGGATGGACGGATGGATGTTTGTTACTCTTTCACGCAGAAACTATATAGCTTATACATCAGAATAACACATAGGCTACTATATGCCGCGATAATCGACATACACGCGGGCTGAGCCACAGCTAGTAATATTATCTATCTATACTTATAAAATAGTAAGTCCTGACTGACTGACTGACTGACTGACTGATTCATCATCGCCGAGCGTAAACTATGATAGTTAGGGCTATGAAATTTCGTGAGTAGGATCCTTTTGTTAAGTAGACACGCACTAAGAAAGGAATTTTGGAATTTCTACCCCTAAGGGGGTGAAATAGGGGTTGAAAGTTTGTATGGAAGTCCGTCATTTTTTAAGTTAGAAACCTGAAACTTTACTTTTGGGCTGCTGATTAAAAATGAGTAAACACGTATTTCAGCGTTTTTGAATATTCAACCCCTAAGGGGTGAAATAGGGGTTGACATTTCGTACATAGGTTAGTCTAGAAGTCCGTCATTTTTGAAGTCTGAAACATGAAACTTTATTTATGTGTTACTAATTTAAAAAGAGTAGAGACGTATTTGAGCGTTTCTGAATATTCTACCCCTAAGGGGTGAAATAGGGGTTGAAAGTTTGTATGGAAGTTCGTCATTTTTTAAGTTAGAAACATGTAACTTTATTCATATGCTAAGGACTAAAAATGAGTTAATACGTATTTAAGCGTTTTTTGGTATTCTACCCCTAAGGGGGTGAAATAGGGGTTGAAAGTTTGTATGGAAGTTCGGCATTTTTTAAGCAAGAAGCATGAAACTTTATTTTTGGGCTACTGATTTCAAATGAGAAGACACGTATTTAAGCGTTTCTGAATATTCTACCCCTAAGGGGGTGAAGTAGGGGTTGAAAGTTTGTACGGAAGTTCGTTATTTTTGAAGTAGCAAACATGACACTTTATTTTTAGGCTACTAATCAAAAGTGAGTGGATACGTATTTAAGCGTTTCTTGGTATTCTACCCCTAAGGGGGTGAAATAGGGGTTGAAAGTTTATATGGAAGTTCGTCATTTTTTAAGTTAGAAACATGCAACTTTATTCATGTACTACTGATTAAAAAAGAGTAGATACGTATTTAAGCGTTTCTTGGTATTCTACCCCTACGGGGGTGAAATAGGGGTTGAAAGTTTATATGGAAGTTCGTCATTTTTTAAGTTAGAAACATGACACTTTGTTCATGTAGTACTGATTAAAAAAGAGTAGATACGTATTTAAGCGTTTCTGGGTATTCTACCCCTAAGGGGGTGAAATAGGGGTTTAAAGTTTGTATGGAAGTTTGTCATTTTTTAAGTCAGATCCATGAAACTTTATTCATGTACTACTGATTAAAAAAGAGTAAAGACGTATTTAAGCGTTTCTGGATACTCGACCCCTAAAGGAGTGAAATAGGGGTTGAAAGTTTGAATGGAAGTCCGTTATTTTTTAAATTAGAATCAAAAAACTTTAATTTTGGGCTATTGATTAAAAATGACTAGATATCTATTAAGAGCTTCTTGGTATTTTACCCCTAAGGGGGTGAAATAGGGATTGAATTTTTTTTATGGAAATCCGTCATATTTAAGAATACATAGAGATAAGAAAGGTGAAACTTTACTTTTGGGTTGCTAATTAAAAATGAGTTAATACGTATTGCAGCGTTTCTGAATATTCTATCCCTAAGGGGTGAAATAGGGGTTGACATTTCGTATGTAGTCATTTAGTCACATTTAGTCTGGCATTCCGTCATTTTTCGAAATAGATGAATACTTATATCAGCATTTATGCGAATTTTGTTCCTAAAGGGGATGAAAATAGGTCGAATGTTTGTATGAAAGTTCTTTTAAATGGGCTATTGATCAAAAATAAATAAATACGTTTAAAAAAATGAATAAAGTACTGATACATACTTTTACACAGTTTTAATTAAATACATATAATCAACTTCCACGCGAGCAAAGCCGCGGGCAACAGCTAGTACATAATAAAGACTGTTTAAGCACTTAACAAAATTCAAAACAGTGGTTCCTACATAATTAATTTACCTACATTAGTAGATTTTAAAATGTTTAAAAAAAATACTAAATTCTTTTTTCTTTTTTTAGGAAATACATAGTATCAATAATCATAAATTAATTGCAATAAACAAAAATGCAATATGTGGTTTTAATATAATTGATTAGTTAAAGTTATTGGCATGTATATTTATGTATGTGTATATAATTAAGTATGTGTGTTTCTAGTTATACTCATTAGAAAATTATAATTCTTCAAAACTCGCACAGAAAATCAACGTAAAATGACAGCGATCATGCTGTCGTGATGCGTTGGTGAGTGCGAGACCGGAGGCCCAATGATGCAGAAGCATCACTAGCCCGCCATGGTGTGGGTCACCATACTGCATTATCTGCATTCGCAGTATGGTGATCACCACTCTTGGATTCTGCTTATGTTTTCCATCAGGCAGAGTAGAGTCGTTTTGGCAGGGCCAAACATAAAAAAAAAACTACCGCACCGTCAAATACTGTCCTCCGTCTCCGATACATTTTTATCCATCCTAAGGTTGCCTGGAAGAGATTGCTTTAGGCAATAAGGCCGCCCTTTACATATTACACTTATACGTATTCTATAACCCGTTTAAAAGTATGCATATCGATAAAACCAACATCCTACCTAACTACATCTCTAATCGAGTAGCGTTGAAATTTGATAAAACCCGATCATACCAAATTGAGCTTTAAGTGAATGGGATAAGGAAGAGTTAAGCTTAAATCTCTAGTCGATTAATAGTTAAATAACATTTTATGATTTTATGGATAATATATTTAAAACTGTTCATTCAATGGTAAGAAACAGCTCCATTATTAATGTTTTTCCTTCTGCTACCATTTTTACATTGTAAGAGCAGTACGGCATTGTGGCGTAAAAAAAACTTTCAAGGGACGACCTATTCGACGCAGCGTTGTAATACGACTATGATACAAAATACCTACAACTCATAAAGGTATGCATTGCAACGCTTACTAGTGGCACACGCATCACGCTTACTAGCCATTTCCACTTATATCTTTTTGTTCTGTGGGTACCTACTATTACATTTGGCTTGGCACCGACTTCAAACAGATTTTAGGTACCTATAGTGTATCCAATCATTTATTTAACTTTTGACAGCTCTAATACTTAATCAAATAGTGATACCCTGACCCGGTACCGATTCGATTTCTTTTATCGATCGATTTTGTACATGAAGAAGTTTTAATCGATTTAACACACTCATTATTTTACCGATAATTTCGTAATTTTATCGATTATTAAACCGCAACACCGGACGCGTAGCGGACATTTTGTAGTTAGTCATAATTCACATTTTCATACGTCGAGTTGAGTATTTTTATTCCTCCGTATTGATTTATTTGTGAATTCTCACGTTTGGTTGAGTTGAGCGTATCGTCCCTCCCTTCGTTACTGTCAAAATGCCAAAAATTAAGGTGCTCAAAGGACAAACAAGAGAGTTTGTCTTGCGACTTCGTGAATACTTTGAAAAGGAGAGCTGTAATAATGGGCCTCTTATATCAGTGACTCAAGTTTAGAGACCGTGTGATTTGATATAAAATATAATCACAATAATGTTATTGTATGTTTTATTAATATAATCGATAATCGATTTATTTCAAACCCGTTTTTATAGTCTGTGGTCATTCATTATGAATGACACATCTCTAAGTGGGCGGAGCCCGTCCATGAAGTACAGTATTCCCTCTAGTACATTGATCAAAAATTATTACAAAACTTTATGTGCGTGATCTGTCAAAAGTTAAATAAACGATTGGACGCACTATAGCCCACATAATAATACTACTAGTTAAATGAATGAAGAATTAGGTATAGACAAGAATTGGCACATAGCAATTTATGAAGAGCCAGTTTATTTTACACTTTTTGGTGTTTTTTTTTTGACAGGGAGTTTTAGTTGGATGTTTTTTGGAAGTCAGTTTTTTTCATAATCTCCCTTAGTTTCTTCCACATAACATCATATTATGCCAAGTCAAAAGGTCGGGGACGTTGTAGGTCGGCTCGTATGATATTGTTACAAGCCGGGTGTTAAATAAATACAAGTCATCGGTTGATTGCAAAAAAAAATAACATAATATTTATTAACAACACTTTTACAATAGTTAACACACTTTTACAACACTCGTTAGTCGTACTAGAAAATCGCTTCGATGTTAATTCCGCTGTATCTGCCCGTACAGCTAACACACTCCGCTTTAATAGGGCTATAGAATTTCTAGAAAGATCTCTAGAACAAGTAATCTAGCGCCATCTGGCGTTGAAAATCGGAATTATTGCAGTCGTCTTGGCAACATTTTACATGAAAATGTGGGTTTACTTTTATCGCTAACGACTCTCCTCCACCTCCTTTAATTATATTAATCGGTACGAGGATTGTTGGCATAATGAAACGCTGAAGAAAAATTGTATTTTAATGTTTAATTATCACAAGTATTGTACCGTTTAGAACAAAATGCTAACTTGTTTACTTTTATTATGATTCCTAAACGTAAATATTATATAAAACTAAATGCTTATTATAAAAAAAAGTATGTTTTTACTTTCAAGTTGCGTTGCAACATCCGTTGAAAACACACTTTATTGTTATTCATTTTGTTGTGAAACTCACTCAGTTTTTGGACATGATTGAAAAAAAATACAAATTAATTAGTAGGATTTATTTAAAAAAAAAATCATTTATGGTTTCTACTTCCATCAACTTTAATATCGACATTGTTATTTCCGAACAATCTTATGAACCACCATACTGAGTTTTTAATCGAATTAATTACTTCTTCGTCAGAATCTGTATACATCCATGGTTTGATTATTGGAAATGTCGTATTGGCAAAGTCATCGACAAACTTATCTAATTTTTCATAGACTTTTTGACTGGAATCTGTATTCCGATGTCGGGATTTTGGTACAAATGAATCCATATCATCCTCTGTATTGGTTTTCCGTTTTATATCTTGGGACCGCTCACTTGGAATTTCAGTTGGGTTATTTTTAGTAGTATCGTCAATTGAACGAATTGTATCGTGTACAGCAGTCCTGCAAATAAAATGGCTAGTATTTCACATCACCACATCAACAATGGCTGAGGCTAGACCTCTCCTTAGCTAGGAGGTTTTATTTATTTATTTATTGACACACAAAAAATATCATTCCTACACTAAATGTGAATTCTCTGGCCCCTGAACTAGTGCAAACTGTATTTCAGGGACCAGTGTCTTCGCTCCAAACATTAAAGGATTTTGTATGTCAAATACAAAAAAAAAAAGAAAGACAATCAACATTATTAACATTAAAAACAACAAAACAAAAGCAGTTCAGAAACCACACAGCTGATGTAGATATTTATGTGTACGTGTGTGCGTCTGTGCGAGCATATGCAGTGTTTCTATATGTGTGTGCTTGTGTAGACCAATTACCCGACCACGATTTTGTTCGATACCACACTGTCCAGACGGGTTGGTATAGGGTTTATGTCAAGTTTTCCTTCTCCCCGCAGTGCTGTTGTCCTGGTAGTTTGCTCCCTCAACTCGAGTCTCCACTAAACCAAAGTTGGCAACTTTTGTGTTGTCAACACGTGTTGGTGACAAAAGTTTCTGTAATTTTGTTGAACAAACTTTTGGCGGAAAACATAAAGAGAATGCGCTTGTTGTACATATTTATTAGCTCTGTGGAGATGCTTAGTTGAAATGTTTTTCAAATTGTTGGCGACTCGGTGTACAAAAGTTGCCAATTTTCTAAACACCTGTTTATTCAACCTGACGATAACATCACAGCAATGGAGAGGAAAATTTTAAACAAACTTTCTTTTTTATTTAAAGGCCTGCAAAAGTGACTTTATTCAGCCTGATGGAAAGCATGCGTGGAATGTAAGAGTGTAGGTAGTATGACTATACTCACTGCGAATATAGACAATGCAGTATGGCAACCACACTATGGCGGGCGTGCCCTCCTTGTGACTCTTTTTTGCAAACTCCTTTCTAAATAGAGGCTATGTAAACCAGTGGACTTTTATAGGCTGTTGACGATCAAGTTGATGGTTAGAAGAAAAATTAAAAGTTTAATATTACCCGTCGGTAGTATCCATCATTTTTTTAGTAGCGCCGTCTCTTTCTGACACAGCTTCCTTCTCAAGTGAGGACGACCTGTCATTCGCACGAAAAACAGCGACCACAGACTCATTATTTTTTAAATAGATTCGAGTTTTAAAATCGTATCTGTCAGATGTGAGTGAATTAGTGTTGTACTTTTGAATGTTGGAATTCATAGGTTTCTTTTCGTCTGACATCTGCCTTTTATATTTTGACGGGCTCTCTAACCTTATAGTTATTTCCAAAGCTTTACTTACTTCAAAAACAATTAAAGCGATCGTTAATAATATGTCTGTAAAAAGATATTTTAATACATTTAACAATAAATATAGAATTGACACACTGCCTACGGATACGCATCAACTTCAGGTCTTCGTGAACCGATGTCTTCACCATATACCTATTCGGTATATTCTCACCCGAGAGAATATTCAACGCTCACTTGTGGTATCGCTGCGATGCTTTTTTACTTACATAAAATATATGCTGAAAAATACATGACAATCATGACACGTGTTGTCTAAAGATCTAAATAACCCAAAAAGTAGTTGACTACATAAATATTTATATTAAAATTGGATTATTTCAATTCAAATATTATTTTATTATCGTATAAAATTAATATGTTTCGCTGACAGATTATTTTAAACAAGCTGCGCCCCGCGTTTTTTGCTGTTTATGAATAGAATATTGTTTCACTATTACATTGATTTTAATTTTGTTTTACGAGTAAATTAAATCTATTGTTTATTTTCTCAAATCAAAATGACCTAAGTGACTTCTTATAACGTCAGCAAACTGCTAGTGAAAGTCTTATCGAACTCGGTCTAGCCTTGGGCGGCTGGACAGAGAGAGAAGATAGCCGGGAAGAGAAGAGATTTTTCAAGGTAGTAGAGCTGTTAGCAAGTGGAATCCACCTGCTTTTTCCAACATTCCGTCGCATGACTGCAGCAGCTTCTTTTTAACCGACTTCAAAAAAAGGAGGAGGTTTCTCAATTCGACCGTATATATTTTTTTTTATGTGTGTTCGCCATAACTTCATCGTTTATGAACCGATTTTGATGATTCTTTTTAATGGAAAGGAGATATCCCAACGGTGGTACCATGATAAGGACACTAAGATCTGATGATGGCATCCAAGAGCAATCGAGCCAAACCTTGAAGTCGGTTTTATTTTTGTTAAAATTTTGGTGGGTATACCTATTAATTTTAGATCAGGTAACTTTAACTATTGTAAGGTTTGCAAGATGACTTGAAACAAACGTCGGGATCATTATAATGTACGGGATCATTAAAATTATTGTTGAAAGTAGCAATCATAAACAACATAAATCATAACTTTAACCATTGAAGATGATGTCTACCCAACGGGAATAATACATTTTTTAACAATATTAGGTCGTCTACACAGTTTTAAAGTCTAAACTACTAAGTTTCGGTTACGATCGCGTGTCAATCATTTTGCATGGTAATATAGACTTTAATTACTGTGTACACGATTTAATATCGTTTAAAGATTGTAATATTCTTGCCGACGCTAGCCGTACAGTGGTAATCATCCTTTGAGTCATCCTGATCTCAAGGTAGTGGATCCGCTATGATTTCAGCACGAACGGGGGTACTTCCCTCTCACAGATCAACCTAAAGTGATGGCATTCTCGCTATCGTGTTTCGTTGGTGAATGCGATACCGAAGGCACAACGAAGCAGAATAATCTCAAGTTCAAGTACAACACACACACACACACACACACACACAAATCCACACTACAACACACACACACACAAATATACACACAAAGAAATAAAATTGACACACATCTCTCTCTGTATCTAACACATACTAATTTGGTAAAACTCATAATACACGTACTAATTTGGTAAAATTTATATCCAAATCATCTGTTGTCAGCAATTTTAGTTTAATTTCTTTTAATTTGTATTGTTTCTTTATTGTATCTCTGACGGCCTCAGACCGGAGGAGGCGTTAATGGCTGCGACACAGTTTTTAACTAATGCAAACATTCTCGAACATAATGTTACTGTACCTATATTTTCTTTTAGTTTCCAACAAAGATTTATCAATACATACAAATAAATAAAATTGGAGTGTCTGTTTGTAATATTAAAATAACCGCTTTTTACTAAATGCATATGTATGTATACACGATACATATACCAAAAATGTAGTTAAAAAAATTTTTGTCTGTCTGTCTGTCTGTTTGTTCCGGGTAATCTCTGGAACGGCTGGACGGATTTTGACGGGACTTTCACTGGCAGGTAGCTGATGATCCGGGGAGTATTTACTTTATTACTATAATAGGCCGCCATAGTGTGGGTCACCCTGCAATATTGACGCGTTCAGAAGATAACGATGACCAATACTCTTGGATTCTTGCACGCTTTCCGTCAGGCAGAGCTCGCAGAGTGAGTCACTTTGATAAAGCGTTAATGAAGATCTCATTATAAAAAGCCAGTATAATCTATACTAATATATAAAGCTGAAGAGTTTGTTTGTTTGTTTGTTTGAACACGCTAATCTCAGGAACCGCTGCTCGGATTTGAAAAATTATTTCGGTGTTGGACAGTCCATTTATCGAGGAAGGCTATAGGGTATATATCATCACGCTACTACTAATAGGAGCGGGGCAACAATGAAGAATGTTTCAAAAACGGGGGAAATTTTGACGCGACGGGCAATAGGAGACGCAAACGAGGTTGCGTGGGTCGGCTAGTGTAGCTATAAACAGCTTTTATAACGAAACAATGAAAATAAAACAGTTTTATTGCAGTTTCGTTTCATTCGCCTCGTTTTTTGTTGCTGTTATGTACATTTTACATTACAATGTATTATTTTATAGAAATTTTGTGTAAGTTAAACCATTTTTAACCGACTTCAAAAAAGGAGGAGGTTTCTCAATACGACCGTATATATTTTTTCTTTTTTTTATGTGTGTTCGCGGATAACTTCGTCGGTTATCAACCGATTTTGATAATTCTTTTTTAATGGAAAGGAGATGTCCGAACGGTGGTACCATGATAAGGACATTAATATCTGATGATGGCATCCAAGAGAAATCAATTTTATTTTTGTTAAAATTGTACTTGTACAGGATATTTTTGGTCAATATGCTGCATTGTTGCATTGTCTGCATTCGTAATGAGTATGGTGACCACTGCTTAGGATTCTGCTCAAGCTTTACAGCAATCAGAGTAAAGTCACATTGACAGGCTCATATGTAAATCAAAAATAGACGCAAATGGAACGTAGTTTTAATTAATGGCAACAACAACATCAATTATTATATTACGTTACAGATTTAATATCAACAGTCAGCTCGACAACATTGGAAATAAATAAAAATTTAAAATTTAACGTGAAAATCGATCCTCCAATACCTGAAAGACGAATATCAAATTCACAAAATCATGAATTTGTCATTCAGAAATATGGACGTAGTTTTGATGTGAAAGAGTCCAAAGTTGCCATTAGCAAAGAAAAGGATGACTCTTCAGAGGATTTGTTTAAGGGAAGTAATGTGAGGCCCTCAACTGGTAAAAAGAGTCGACCTTTTTCGTCACATGAATTAAGCCATGTTAACAGTGACAGTGATGACAGCACTAAAAAAACTAAACCAACAAGTGTAAGGTGGGTAAAAATGCTACATTATCTATTGTAACATTTTAAAACTGAAGAGTTTGTTTGTTTGGTTAAAAGCGCTAAGCACAGGAATTATTGATACGATTTGAAAAATCATTTTAATATCAGATAGTCTAGTTATTGAGGAAGGTTATATTTATAACACCCTAGGACCAAAAGCAGCAGGTAATCTAAAAAAATGTTTCAAAAACAGAAGAAAATGTTTCCTATTGAGGGCATCTAATGCGTGCGCTGCGTAAACACTTAAAATTTCACAGAAGCAAAGTATGAAATAATTGTTCACCTTTATAAAATATAATAAAAAGAAGTAAAAACTATAACCCAACTACGACAAAAACGACGCTTAAAAAGTATGAAACAAGTTTCAAAAGCCGTAGTCACGCGTTGTGGACTATGGAACATTCCTAAGTTTCAAAAGCCATAGTCCATGTAGTACCATAGTCCATAACACTTTAACAACGCGTGACTACGGCTTTTGAAACTTGTTTCATACTTTTTAAGCGTCGTTTTTGTCGTAGTTGGGTTTTAATTTTTACTTTTTTTTTAATAAAATGTTTTGGTGCCTCTATAATACTTGTTGTTGTGCAAATTTTATTTTAAACAGGTACCATAGGAATATCACACTTATCGAATAAATACGGACAAAGTCACGAACAAATGCTAATAAAATATTTTTTTTTGAAATGTACAAGTAACGCCCTTTCCAAGGATACCAATTACGGCATATTTATCTCAAATTTAGATTTTAATACAGTACTTTATATCAGCTAGAGGGCGCCACATTCGATTCAGTGACACGTCATATAACCTCTAAGCAGCGGACAATCAAGACACTTTTAACGATACTTCATTTATTTTATTCTGACTAGTTTGGAAAGAATGAGGAAACAAATAAGCATACCATAGAAATATCACACTTATCGAGTAAATACGGACAAAGTCACAAACAAATGCTAATAATATATATATTTTTGAAATGTATAAATAACGCCCTTTCCAATGATACCAAACACGGCATATAGCCTATAACCAGAAGACGATCATGACGCTTCTAGAGACACCTCATTTGTCCAAATCTAATGAGTAGTTAAGGAGATAGGAGGGGAGGGAACAAATGAACATACATACATGCAAAAGCTCATTACAACCTTTTTTATGAGAAACAAATTTGTTCACGCTGTATAACTTGGTTGGGTCAGCTAGTTTTTAATAAGTCAACATAGGAGATATCATTGATATTCTTCTAGCCGATTACAGACACGGCGGCCAGTCTCAAAGGAGGCCAGCCAACTACGCAGTAGATATTACGGTGCATAAGTGTGTGCGCAAATACAAATGCAGTCTCTATTCCCACTTCCCACACTCTCATAATTCTATAGGACGGTTATCCGACACGACCGGGTAGTGATCAGGTGCGGGACCGACAGCTTTACGTGCTCCCCGAGGCACAGGGTTTCAGACCCCAACTTCCAAATTCCAAGCTGTTATTAAGTATTTCTATAATCAGAAAATTAAGTTACAATTTTTGGGCCCAGATATCATTAGAGTTATAGATGAAAGAGCCTTAAATGGGCACAGAAAACCGGCATAAAGGAGTTCTTACGTTGCTCTTCCCCAAATGAGTGTATTTTCATAACATTTATACGAAATGCAATAATGTAGAAGCATCTTAACAAGCCGCCAATCGACAGCTCTCGCAGTGGTAATGTACGCGACTGCTTTGCCTGAGGTCTTGGGCTCAGTTCCTGGGTCGGATCACATGTTTTTATAATCTGCAAATATTTTTTTCGGAGTTAGGGTGGTTTCTATGTATAATATGTATTTATTTAAAAATATAATATATATGTATTTATATCAGTGTGGGACTAGATGACATTGCATGTGACATCTAAATAATATAATTTAAACCAAAAAAATTCATCCACAGTAATCGCAAAGAACAAAAGAGAAGACATACACCAATGATTTTTACCTCTCCAAAGAAGAGCAAATATGAGATACCCACAACTACCAAGAATAAGAAGAAAAAAAGTAATAAAAGACATCACCATAGACCGAAAAATAAAAAAGCTAAAAAAGAACGTGATAGAAACCACAAAAGAGGTGCGACTGATTTATTTAATAAGGGTTCTCATCAAATACTTCATAATCAAACAAATCGCGAACACGACAGCCAATACGTTCCGAGATCGAGACCAAAGTATGTTAAGAGATTCGATAACAGTTATGAAATGCCTTATGCAAAGAAGAAACGTTTGCTCCGTCAATGGATAGGACTCAATAACGTTAGAACTAAATCCAGAGAAAAAGTGCGGTCTCCATCTAAAAAAAGTGTTCAAAGTAGCGGCGGCGTTTTCGGCAAATGGTTTGAAAAACTCCTGTCATTTTTTACCCCACCAACGGATCATCGGATCACGGACACAGGCATTGCTAGAATGCCCAAAATATCCATAATACCCTCATCACAGTGGTTAAATTATTTGAAAAATAAATCTAAATCGGTTATAGAAAAGGTAAAGCCCCAGATGACTGATCAAATTGAGGTAATTAAGAATATAACCGAAACAGTTATGAGTGTATTGGAGAACGCGTCGGTGGCAATACAGCAGCAAGTGCAAGACGTGTTGCAACCGCAGTTGCTAGAAGACATGCAGCAACAGTTGTTGAATGAAACTAATCAGCAAATTGATAAAGTTATCAATAAAACAGAAGAGGAAGTAGTTATGTATGTTAATAATAATAGTCAGGTTATTGAAGAGCAGATAAATGTTTTGGTCAATCAAACGGGGATAACGGAAATTATTAATGGAACCGCAAACTTATGGCAGCCATGGGTACACACTGTTGAAGACGATGCTAAAGTTCATAGTTTCATAAGACAAATACCTAATCATTATTCAAAATTATTTCGAAACCTCGGAAAAAGAACTACAGATGAGAATTGGAAGCGTGTATTAAAAGAAGTAGAAAGAGATTTCAATAATAAATTTAATGAATACGTCACTGAAACAACACATAATAAGATTAAAAGTAGAACGGGTACAGAAAGGGTAATTCTCAACTCGATTGCAGTATCCAATCGCATAATTAGACGATTATTCAATTATATTTTAGGCGATACGAATAATAAAGCTTTTTTGCGCAATAACGATACAATAGACGTTATTAATAAGGAAATAAATAAACAGACACAGGACGAACTACATCGCGCTTGTCTAAAATTAGATATTTGTAGAAGTAGCAGAGGTTTCGCGTCATATATTATCGATATTTTAACAATATTATGTAGCAGTGATAATGTGAAATTCCAAGAGGCGTTAAACTCGATTTCAAAAATCGTTAAGAAAACCCAATTCGATATATTTGGTAAAGACGTAGAGAGCGGGATACATAAAAAATTCGCGCTGTATGACCATGTTCACTTGGTTTATAAACGATCATTGGTTGCCATTGTGAAAAATGTAATCGCGAACAGAAATTCACCTGTTGTTGTCTATGGTGATGGCCAAATCACTCAATTAAATAAAACTATGGCTCTTATAGAAATTGTAAACACTATGGATGAAAATGTGCCGGACACTTTGGAAAATCTCCAGGCATGGAATGATATAAAAAATGATATACTCAACTATTCTATAAATGGAGGAACTAAACATATCGATATTATATCAACTGCATTAATAGATAATATCTTAAAAGTAATTCGTGATTTAGATGAGAAATCACGGACTGACGTTACACAGAACACTAAAATTATTTTCTCTTAATTTATTTTTAAATTAAATAAATTAATAATACTATACCTACCTACTTTATTAACGTGATAAGGAGGAGGTTTCTCAATTGGAATTCCACTGTATATAATAGGTCTTTACCTATGAAATTGCCGTTTTGTATGCAATAACTGAAAGTACTTATTTTTTCAAACTTTTTTTATTAGATTTTTTATTAGAGCGCCAAGTTTTTTCCACAGAACTAACAAAGTATTTATTTAAAAAAATAGGTATATATCTATCAGACTTGTTGCTTAGTTAAACTCTAAACGACATTAATTGTTCTACCAAAGAACTCCTACTGAGTTTTCTTTTTTTAAATTATTTTACTCGCTGCGCAATGGTTGTTGATGGACGAAGCTAGTCTTAAAATATTGTTAAAAACATAACACAATATTAATTGAAAACACTTTTACAATAATTTTTCAATAAATCACTCGATAGTCGCACTAGAAAATTGATTTGATGTTAATCCGTGAAACAAAACCGCCCGTACGGCTAACACGAGGGCTATAGAAATATGGAATGATCCCTAGTATTCGATTAACCATTCTGGACCAAATAGAATCTCCTAGAATAAGTAATCCATTACTTGCAGCGCCATCTAGCGTTGAAAACATTGGAATTATTAATCATAATCTCAACATTTGTACGCTACGTGCTACTAGATGGCGCTGTCCTCGAATCATCTGAATTATACGAGACCCATTTAACTCTATGGCGCAATAATGGTCCAAGTTTCTCCTTAAATCACTAGCTATCTTCTAGTGAAAGTTCCGTCAAAATCTATACAGCCGTTCCAGAGGTTACCCGGAACAACAGAGAGACTGATAGATAAAAAAATTCAGATTCGATTTTGTGTTGTAAGCACTGCACTTTTATCTATACATCTATACATACATACATACAAATAAATAAAATTGGAGTGTCTGTTTGTAATATTAAAATAACAGTTTTTTAATCAATGCATATGTATGTATACACGATACATATACCAAAAATGTAGTTAAATTTTTTTTTATCTGTCTGTCTGTTTGTTCTGGTAATCTCTGGAACGGCTTGACGGATTTTGACGGGACTTGCACTGGCAGGTAGCTGATGATCCGGTGAGTAACTTAGGCTATTTTTTTACGCTGAACCCCGCGGTGTTACCCGCAGCTATTGTTGTACCGCGAGTAACGCCGCGGGACAAAGTTAGTCTAAAAAAAGTAGCCTAAGCTATTTCCCATAACATTAGCTACCTATAAGTGAAAGTCCCGTCAAAATCAGTCCAGCCGTTCCAGAGATTACCCGGAAGAAACAGACAGATAGACAGACAAAAAATTTTAAAAGTATATTTTATTACCTACATGTATCGTCTATACACATACATATGCATTTATTATCAAGCGGTTATTTTATTATTACAAACAGACACTCTAATTTTATTTATTTGTATAGAATATAACGAATTTCATGAAATTTAGTATGTATGGGCCTCAGATCAAATAAAAAAAGGTACATAAGGCACGGCCTTGTTCTTGTTGAAGCAAAAAAAGTAGCGTAGTTTCAAGTAAACACAAAAAACACACCCGTTAACGCATTATGCTTTAAACCACTTTTCGTCAGTATCGCACAAGTATCAAAAACAACAACGCGTGTGTTTACTTGGAACTACGCTACTTTTTTTGCTTCAACAAGTACAAGGCCTTAGTTTTACGTTCTACCTTTTTTTACTGGATCTGAGGTAGAAGCAATCGGGGGCGATAAATCGTTCTAGCTAGGATTCATTTTTATAAAATTTACCAAAAAATACTAAGCAAAACTCGGTCATCCAGGTACTATGTCATTAAAACACTCATCAGTTCTTTTTAGTCTCACAAGTGCGCCATATTCAATGTAGGAATGTTCTGTATAATTACGATTTACGTTATCATAATATAAATGCTTGCACGTTCGCAGACTTTGCAGCTGTCGAGATGAACCACAATGAGACGCGAATTTTGTAGAACGTGGTGTCTATACCACAGAACACTTTGTCTATACTGTCTATGGTACCTACATCATTGATCATTTCATGAGATGAAGACTGTAATAATAAAACCATTGATCTAACAACTTTAACTCAATGTACAAAACACTCAATAACTTCACGTTTTTATAAAAAATCATTTTATTAATATTGGTTATAGGTTAATAATTCACTATTCGGAATAAACTTTTAGCAATAGAAAAATGTCCCACGAAACCTGATATTTTCAATTTACATTGCCTTTTGTCTTGTGACAAATTTAATCTAATGTTCCTGATTCTTTACATAACAAATTATGGTTAGATAATAATGTACATAAGGGCAATGGCTTTAAATATTCAAGGGAATGTTGTTCTTTACGATAACGCAGTGAAACGCCATTTTGCTTAGAGCATAGCTCTAAGCCATTTTGTGCTTCACTGATTCACTACTTTTCTTATATGGTGAAACATTTTTTTTTTAATGCGAAAGCATGACCTTCTTATCTTTTTACGCCAATGCTCCACAATTTAATTGCTTCCACTGTTTAAAGTGTGGTAAAAAAGCAGCAACAAATGATTTTGATTCTTTCTGTTATTACGAAATTGTCAATAGGTACCTATTTCTTTTATATAGCTTTCTTAGCGCATCTAGGTTAAATATTTCTATATGAAGAAAAAAAAAACCTAGGTATTGTGTCTAATTTTAAAGGCGACATGTTATATGTAACCTCATATATTTTTAGTGGAAAGCAAGGGTTTTGACTTTGCATAAAATTTAAAATCATAGTCTTTTGGTTATTTAAAACAACGTTGGATAATTCGTAAATTCAACGATTTCATTTTTATTATGTCGTCGTGACAAATTCAAGATGGAGGATGATGGAGGACCTCGAAGTAGGTGTACTTCAAAGTGTAGGTATACGAGTACGTGCTACACAGTAGTAGTGCGATTGACCTAAATTAAGTAAACATAATTTAATTCCTCAAAGCGCTGATTAGTTCTATAGAAATAAATATAAATACAATTACAATGCAAGGCTTTATAGACTTATTTTGTCAAGCTAGTTGTGACTATGCGATGCGTAACAGGTCAGGTGCTGGCTGGAAGTTTTCTTGTGGGTTCTTGTTTATATTTTGCAATGGATGTGTACTTCAATACTGACATTTAGGGTCATCATTTATAACTTAAAGCAAATGGACAGCAGCATTCACATTCATATAGTTTTTGCAACATATAACATGCTATTTTATATGATTTTTCGTTTTTTGAGTAGTCACGTGAAACACAGATGTTTAACAACTTAGTCGATTATTATGTTTTGCAATTAAAATCGACTGAAACGATGGATGAGGAAAATTAATGATAATTACGTTCTTTCACAAATCTACGGGATCTATCATCTTATTTTCAATTAGATATTCTTTTTACTCAATGATTTCTTTTACAATTACTAAAATATGTTTTACATGCAGACTATATGTTAAACTTGATAAATTAGTTCATATTATAAATAAGTATTTTTTACAAAAAATATATTATGTAAATAGTATCTATTTAATGCAATGATTTTAATTTAATTTTAAACGTTTTAGAAATAAACGTTATTGAAAAATAACGTTAGACGTTTTAATTAATCTGATCTATTTCTATCCCATTGGAATGCATGTTAAAAACTTGTGCAGGTTGAATTTTTAGTACAGTAATAACTGTACTGTACTAAAAATTTCATTCACACAAGTTAAGCTTATTTAACTGTTTTTGTAATAAAAACTATTAGCTTTATTTTAACTGCAGTTCTTTTATTTTTCTGTCCAGCAGTTTTGACTTGCAAATCTGATGTAGGCATAGTAAAATTTTGTAGTTTGATACCTGTGTTAGTTATAAAATCTAGGTAATTAGATGATGTCAAAATCTAAAATAACTACCAGCTGAAACGTTGACTACAATGTCCACAAGCATTTAGTCGATACTATTTTGGTTTGTCATTAGTCTGTCAAGTTTCATAGCTGCACAATCTGCACATCACTAGTCATTCCAAATCCCCGAGGTTGTCGTAGTCGTACGTACGGGTTCTGAGGAAATTGTAAAAATCGTAGATTAGATAATGGTAAACAAATGAATTCATTTTGATGAAATGCTTGTAATGAAATTGTTATGAATGTTGAACATTACTATTGACGTACGAGTTTGCACCTGGGACCTATAGAACAGGTAAATTTCATTTCTTTTTCAATACGTAACTTATGAAGTCAAGTTTTAAGGCTGTTATGTATGATAATAGGAATGTTTGTTGCTCTATTACCTCATAAACGTTATTTTACTATTTATTATGTGTAGTAACCATGAGGCCAGCGGTGATATATTTTCTGATGATCATTTACTTCGAACTCTTTCTAACATCTAGGTATGACAGGGATGGAGGATAGATAACATTTATATACTATTACATTAGAAAACTTCACACGGGAGGTTTCCTATAAAAAATGGAATATAATAAAATTCTAAACATAATAAAATTTGGAGATTAATAGCAGCAAAATATTAAACACATGGACCTTTGAATGTATTGACGTGTAACGCTATCTAGTGTCATACTTGAGAACTAATTTAGTTCTAGGCAAATTCCCAGTTTTTGGTTTCTTATTTCAGAACTTCCTGTACATACATAGTTTATAAAATATACATTATGTTATTAAAAAATAAGTAGATTGCAGTAATTAATTGTGTTTTATAATTTTTCTAATTAAGCACTTTGAATAATTAATGCAAGAAGTGTGTTGAACCACTATCCTATGATTTTATAGTATTCTGGTTTCAAATAGTTCCGTAATAGGTAGCTACTCTACAAAGCATGGTATTTCAAAAATATTTTCTCAACTCAAAAGTAAAAGAAAAACAAAAAATTAATGGAATATAATTACTTAATAATTAACTAACTAATTATTGTGCTGATGATGCTTCTCGTGACCAGGAGGCCGGCCTTATCTAGCACAGAGAATCAGCATTGCCATTCAACATGGGAATGCTACCAGTAGGTGAAGATGCGGATGATTTTTTTTTTTTAATTATGGTTATGTATATAGGATTCTATACTATGTATTATAAAACTTAAAATTAACTAAATAGATTTTGTACTAATTAAATAAAGAACACTGACACTCCATTTATGAACAGTCCATCATCATTGACTGCCTCGGTGTCGCAGTGGTAGCGTACGCGACTGCTGCTCATAAGGTCTCGGGTTCGATTCCCGGGTCGAACCAAGTGTTTGTATGATCTACAAATATTTGTTTCGGAGTTTGGGTGTTTTCTATGTATAATATGTATGTATTTACAAAAAAAAAGTATATAAGTATTCATTTCAGTTGTCTAGTACCCATAACACAAGCTCTGCTTAGCTTGGGACTAGATGGCGTTGTGTGAATAGATGTCCGAAATATTTATTTATTTATTACTTGGGACCTATAATTACTTTCAAACTTACAATATCAAGAAAGAATTAAAGTGCATTTTTTTCTTATGGAAATGGCGTAAAACATAATATTAATAATCTTGATATACATATCTTAGTAGTGTATTTCAATCTATACATCTATACAAATAAATAAAATTGGAGTGTCTGTTTGTAACATTAAAATAACAGCTTTTTAATCAATGCATATGTATGTATACACGATACATATAACAAAAATGTAGTTAAATTTTTTTTTGTCTGTCTGTCTGTTTGTTCCGGGTAATCTCTGAAACGGCTGGACGGATTTTGACGGGACTTTCACTGGCAGATAGCTGATGATCCGGGGAGTAACTTAGGCTACTTTTTTTAGACTAACTTTGTCCCGCGGCGTTACTCGCGGTACAACAATAGCCGCGGGTAACACCGCGGGGTTCAGCTAGTTATTGATAAAAAATACTACCAGGACAACAGCATTGCAGAGGAACACTTCATAAAAACTCTTTATCAACCCGTCTGTACAACGTGGCATAGTTGGATATAACCTTAAAGATCTCTTATAACAAAAATGAATTACATAATTGACTGCCTCGGTGGCGCAGTGGTAGCGTACGCGACTGCTGTTCTTGAGGTCCCGGGTTCGATTCCCGGGTCTGACCAACTGTTTGTATGATCTGCAAATATTTGTTTCGGAGTTTGGGTGTTTTCTATGTATAATATGTATGTATTTACAAAAAAAAAGTATATACGTATTTATATCAGTTGTCTAGTACCCATAATACAAGCTCTGCTTAGTTTGGGACTAGATGACGTTGTGTGTTAGATGTCCAAAAAAAAAAATAGTAATACCTAATAGTAATACCTAATACCTAATTACAAAAATTTTAACAAAAAAACCCACTTCAAGGACTGGATCAAATTGAAATCTGTCCACACTGTACGCACCAATATCAAATAAAAAAGGAATCATTAATATCAGTTGGTGTGATATTGAGGTGACTATTTGTCCCGCACATACTTAATTCAAATTGAAAACTTATATGGTTTTCTCATGGACGAAATTGTTGTATGATGGGAAACACCAGCTATGAAATAAAAAAAGAATCATCAAAATCGGTTCACCCAGAAGAAAGTTCTGAGGTAACAAATATTAAAAAAAAACAGTCAAATTGATAACCTCCTCCTTTTTTAAGTCGATTAAAAACAATCAAAATTGCCATCTACATAATTAACCCAGGAATCGAACCCGAGACCTCAAGCACAGCATTTTAAAGTTAAAAAAATTTGTCTGTCTGTCTGTCTGTTTGTTCCGGGTAATCTCTGGAACGGCTGGACTGATTTTGACGGGACTTTCACTGGCAGGTAGCCGATGATCCGGGGAGTAACTTAGGCTACTTTTTTTAGACTAACTTCGTCTCGCGGCGTTTCTCGCGGTACAATAATAACCGCGGGTAACACCGCGGGGTTCAGCTAGTCTGAAATAAAATGTCCACAAATTTGACAAATTTATAGAAAGTAGCCTGTTTTGTCTTTCAATTCTAATAAACAATGCCTTTTCCTAAAGAGTATTTAGCCAAATTCAATAGTTTATGGACTAAATAGTATCAGTTTTACGAAGCTTAATTAAGACAAGTACAATTTTAACAAAAATAAAACCGACTTCAAGGTTCGACTCGATTTCTCTTGGATGCCATCATCAGATATTGATGTCCTTATCATGGTACCACCCTTGGGACATCTCCTTTCCACTAAAAAAAGAATCATCAAAGTCCGTTCATAAACGACAAAGTTATTCGCGAATAAATAAACAAAAAAAAAAACTGTCGAATTAGGAAACCTCCTCCTTTTTTTGAAGTAGTTTAATAACTATTAAAATGGCAATATTCAGTGATAAACAAGATATTTTTATTATGGTCAAGACCAAGCGAGCTGATACCTGTCCTTTACTTTTAGAATTGTCCCGGATTTAATTGGTTTCTATCTGGCAACCCTACCTACCATTGAGGCAGTCAATTTTAATGATTAATAACTGAACCCCGCGGTTATTGTCGCACCGGGACAAAGCAAGTATATAAAAATTAGCCTAAGTTACTCCTTAGACCATCAGTTATCTGCCAATTAAAGGCCCTTCATAATCGGTTCAGCCGTTCCAAAGATTACCCGGAACAAACACTCAGACAGACAAAAATTTTGAAAAAATGTTATTTTGGTACATGTTAAGTGTATACTTACAAATGCATTTATTTCAATATTACAAACAGACACTCCAATTTTTATTTATATGTATAGATCAGTAACCAGTTAACCACTTATCTATTTTCTGATAATTTATAATTAATTATGCCTTGTTTATGTATCTATTTCCTAGTCTATACTGGTATACATAATGGTCTCTTTGTAATTGTAAATTGACAGCTTTTCACTAAATGCTTAAGAAAGTAAATACGGTACTTACACAAAAATATAAATTTTAAATTTTCTGTATCCGTCTGTTCATTTGTCCAGTAAATAACTTTTGATACAAACATACAAAAATAAAAATCTTTTTAATATCGTTAAAGTCTCTCATCATTATAATATTATTATAGACACTATAAAATACATTCAAAATGTAATAAACTATATAGTCCATTCGTTTATTAGCGGCGTATACTGACTAACACTGACACCCGTGTATGGGTGTACGCCGCAGGTGGGCCCTGATTTTCCGGCGGCTTGCCGCACGTGGCGGCGCGATGAAGGTGACCATATCTAAGCGAATGGACTATAGTCATAAATTCAAGTATAAAGTGCAAAAAGTCCCCAGTAGTATCATAGACTAGCCGACCCACGCAACCTCGTTTGCGTCTCCTATTGCCCGTCGCGTGATAATTTTCCCCCGTTTTTGAAACATTTTTCATTGGTGCTCCTCTCTTAATGGTCTTAGCGTGATGATATATAGCCTATAGCCTTCCTCGATAAATGGGCTATCTAACACTGAAAGAATTTTTCAAATCGGACCAGTAGTTCCTGAGATTAGCGTGTTCAAACAAACAAACTCTTCAGCTTTATATATTAGTATAGATAACATGCAATTCTGATAAATTGTATTTTCCGACTGATAAAATGATAACAGACTGATTGGGGGATTCCCTGGAAGTAAATTAAAACTAAAAGTTAGTAGAGCTACGCTGATACCAACGTCAGCAACAAGCCAGTTCGGGCGGTACTGTCCTCGCGCTGAAGACCAATGTAAATTGACAACGTTCGTGCTGTCGTGTTTCGTTGGTGAGTTGAGAGCGGAGCGGGGGCCCAATGATGCTGAAACATCTTAATACCTTGCTTATTTAACTGCCTCTATGGCGCAGTGGTAGCATATGCGACTGCTGTGCTAGAAGTCACGGGTTCGATTCCCGGGTCGGATCAAAAGTTTCTATCATATGCAAATTTTTTTTTTGGAAGTTTCTTTTCTATCTATACAAATAAATAAAATTGAAGTGGCTTTTTGAATATCTCTTAAAAGAAACGCTTTTAAATAAATGCATATGTATACACGATACATTTTTTAGAGTAGCTTCGCCACGCGGCTTCCCCCGCGGTACGACAATAAACGCGGGTAACACCGCAAGGTTAAAAAAATAAGCGGAATCCAAGAGTGGTGGTCACCAAACTCATAACGAATGCAGACAACTCAACGTAATGCAGCACGGTGACCCGGTGATGCTTCTGCATCGTTGGGCCTCCGCACTCACTAACGAAACACGCCAACACTGCTGCAGTAATTTTACGTAGATCATCTGTGCGAGGGTAGTACCGCCCCGGTCAAGCCGGCCCGTTTGTGCTGAAATCAGCGTGGCTCTACTACCTTGAGAGCTACTTGGCTCTGGTCAGGAGTAAGTTAAAGCCATACGTCCCCAGGGTGGCCAAGTGCCATAGTTTTTAGTAAGTATACCGACCGGCATTGTCGCCTTAACGTGCTTCCGCGCCGCGGAGAGTTCAATGTGTTAGGATTGGTCACCCTAAGGCTGCCTAACTAGGGTTGCTTAACTTTGCAAAATGTTAAACTGCCTGGCTACCACTTAGTCTAGGCTCTAGGCAATTCAAATTCATTTCATCATTCATGAACGTTAAATTGAAGCTACAGTTAAAAGTCATAGATGTGTTATAGGTACTAGACAACTGATATAAATACATATTATACTTTTATTTTGTAAATACATACATATTATACATAAAAAAACACCCAAACTCCGAAACAAATATTTGTATATCATACAGACATTCGGTCCGACCCGGGAATCGAACCCGAGACCTCATGATCCGCAGTCGCACACGCTAATCGCGAGACCAACGAGGCAGTCAGCCAAATCTACTGCCTGCCTGTGTCGATCCATAACTTCCAGTTTCCAAAACGCATAGAGCTGATATAAAAATAAAATTTTCATAATTACTTTTCAGATTAAAAATGTCGTCAAGAAACGCGAAAAAGAACGTTCCTGCAGCAAAATCAACAAACACAGTTGTCACTAGAAAAAAGTCTGCCCAACAAAACCGCCAAGTTCGCGCCAAAAATAAGAAGGTTGTAAAACCGGTCGACAAAGAGTCTCCCAAACCAGAGACAAAATCGACTAAGACATGTACTGCAACATGTATGAAAGATAGTCCACTTAAAACTAAAGTGAAAAATTTAGTGCAGTTGGTGGAACAAGTGGAATATTATCCGGATAAGTTAAAAAGAGCATTGTGCGCGAAAAAAATCTTTTTAAAACCGAAGCCTAATTTTAAAGTTATTGCTGTCGCTAATAAGAGGAAGTTGAGTGTGCCGCAGAAAGGAGGTAAGATGTTACCACTAACATATAACCTTTTTAAATGGTTTTATTTGTTTGTTAATTTATTTGTTTGGGTCAAATCTAGTATGTAATTGAAATTTGACCCCATTCCTATTGATGGATTGATCTGAAATTTGGTACACGCCTTTAGTTCTGATGACAATACAATTAAATAAATTCTGTTTCATTGTAAATCCAAAATGGCCGCCTCTATAAAGTGGCGGTTTACAAATTTTGTCACCACTACATCAATATGGGTATCAAATGAAAGGGCTCGGCTAGTAGAACTCAGTTCACTATGAAAAATTAAAATCCACGATGGCCGCCGCTACAAAATGGTGGTTTACACATTTTATCACGCCTACCACTATATGGGTACCAAATGAAAGGGCTTGACTAGTAGAACACAGATGTGAAATACTATGTTATTAAATTAAAAACTTGAAAATAAAAATATGTAAAAAAATATTTTAAAATAATCAATATAATATAATACAATAATCATTTGCGTAAACTGAGTTTGATATTTTTTATTATAAATCCGTTAGCAAGATCTTCATTGTAGAACTCTAGTAGTCACAGACAATTAATCAATATGTGGCCTTAAAAAAAGGAATTTGCTCATGACTCTTGATTTTAATTTTCATGAGCATCCTTAGTCATTTACTAACAGATGACCCATTGGCTCGTTTAATTCTTCCCCTATAATGATAATGAGCTAAAGCTAAAATCCTTTCGCTCGTAGCAAAAAGTGCAAAGCAATTGATTACTTGTCGTCAATGATCAGTTTGCGAAGCTGCATAGTTACGTCATTATTTTCTTATCGCGAATGGACTCTTACTTAACCCTTCAGTTAATACATCATCATCTTTGGCCCGTTGCTGTCCACTACTTGACATATGACTCTCCCAAAATAAACCACAGTGCCTGCTCAGCTTTTTGCATCCAGTCGCCGCAGACCCTCTTACCCAAGTCGTCCTGCCATCTGACTAGAGGACGTCCCACGCTATGTTTACCAAGTGTTAGTCTCTACTCCAAAACAAGCTTACTTCAACTAATATATTCTTCTTCATTACAGGAGTAAAATCCACCTTACTCTTGAAGACCTACAGCCGAAATACCAAGTCTACTAAGAGTACCAGCAGTTCGGAAGTATCCATAGTAGAAATGGTGAAACTGATCGAAGAGAATCACACCCTCAGTGATGACGACTTCATGGAGATACTGACCTGCCCAAGCCCAGTGTGGTGGGAAGATCCACCTGACGAAAGATATATGGAAGGTATTTGCCTGTTTGTGTAACATTATTTAGGGACTAGGTTCGACGGGTAGAATTTACCAGGGATATCGGGCTCATCAAACATCTTTTAATATTCCACTTCTGGAAATAAAGCTCTCCCTCGAAAGGAGGCTGAGGCGTTCTACATAGTCCATTCAAAAGACCCGCCTGCGGCGTACACCCACAAGCAAGTATGATTTGTTAGTTTACGCATTAATATATTTGTATTTCACAACAATAACCATAATTGCGTGTGGGTGCACCGACATTATGCAAACGAATGGACTATACCTATATGTTTTTTAATTATATTATTTTTGTAATAGTTTTTATGTCTCGGCGGTGGGCCAAATAAACGATTATTCTATTCTATTCTATTCTATATGCTAAAAAGAAGCGCCAGCGGTGTTTCACACCGGTTTTCTGTAAGATCGTGGTATCACTCCGGTCGAGCCGGCCCATTGATGCCGAAGCGTGGCTCTCCCACGGTATGTCTTAGTCGGCTCTTACGACGTCTACGGTATGATTAACTCTGGTCACCACACCGACAATCGATTGAAGTGATACCACGGCCTTACTGAAAACCAGTGTTAAAAATTTCGTTCTTTGCTTTTCACCGAGTAAGGTGATGGTGCCCTAACTTCTTTTTTACATTGGGGAAGAGGAGCGCATACACACGTGCTATAATTATCACCATATAGGAATATTACGTGCTTATATTCAAATCCCACATAAAAGAAAATTCATTTTTCCAGATGCCATATTTACAAGATCACCCAGCCCATCACTACCATCACCAATTGTTAAAAGCCCTGGTGATGATGTTAAAACAGAAGAACAAACAAATATAACAAGCACACCAGTAACGACATCATCTTTAATAGACTTCGAGAATGTCATTGAAGAATTTAAAATTTCTCCCACTAAGAAATTCGATAAAAAGAAACAGAAACTAGAAAATGTATTAGGCAATATTAAAAATGTTAAACGTAGTAACAAAAATAGCAATCCAAAAAAACAAGTTGAAAAAGATAATGAAATAGTTAAGATTGGAAAGGGCGAAAGTAAAAAAGTGTCTAGTGCAACAGAAGAAGATGACCTTTCAGATTTAAGTTTCAATGAAGAAGAAGTATTGAAGAATTTGGAGAATATGGATATACCTATAGAACATGAACAAGTTTTCGTAGAATGTAAAAAAGAAAAAGAATTGCAAACATCAAAAAATATACAAGCCATAAACTCATTAAATAGAGATAAAAATAAAGTTCCTGATATACTACCGCCGTTAAAAAGAAAACCAGATTTAAATATTAATAATATTAAAATAAAACAAGATAATTCTGAAAATTTAGAATATAATTTAGATGAAGTCTCTCATTCAAATTTTCGATTTATCTCCGATGCTGATTTGAGTCTTGTCGACTCAAATTCTAAATTAAATAGTAAAAAAATGAAAATAGTTAATATAAGTTCTAGTTTAGGCGATAGTAGTTCAGTTATAGATGTAGATACCGTCGATTCAAAAGACTATGCGATAAAAACTGATATCTCGAGTCCCGATAATCGTGATAAAAGTAATGAAATTGTACAAAAGAAAGTAATAAATGATTTATCCGAATATATAACAGTATATAAAATAGTATCAAATGATAATAATGAAAAGAATGAAATAAATAGCGAAATATCAAATAAAAGTCCTGAGAATTCAAGCAATAAGGTCGATAATGTCAGAGGGAAATTAAACAATTTTTTTAAGAAATGTAAGAGCGGTAAACGTTTAAAAAAAAGTGAAGTGTCATTTACCCCCATTCTGGTGACAGATATCAAAAATTTGAAAATAGAAAAAGAAAATAGTGACGTCCAGACGAAAGGGGAGAATGAAGAAAATCGACTAAAACCATGCGATTACTGTGTAATGGAAACCGAAAATGGAACGAATAAGTTTTCGTGTGACAGATGTGAAAAGGCGCCAATTTTTGCATGCGCGTTATGTAACTTTCTAGCGGATACTAAAGAACTTTATAACAATCATGTTTCTAAGTGTAAGGATGTGGCTAGAATAACATGGCAGAATAATCTGATTACAAATCAAACTTAGTTTAAAAATAAAGGTTAGTGTTAATTTCAAGATAGGTAGGAGATTTAACTACCTGTAAAAAAAAAACAATTCTGTCAATGATATAGGAATTTGTCTTGATAATCCTAATGTAACGAAATCTACCTCATTTAGGCAACTCAATTGAATTTCAAATTTATGTGTAAGCAATGAAGTTAAAATGGCCTCCATCATCAGTAGATAATAAAACATTTATTTTCATGTGAATATTTTTTCTCACACTTTTTTGTAATCTGTGTGAGTGATTTCGTTAAAAGAAATAAGCAACAGGAAGTTAAAAATCGAAGTTATTTTACTAGCTATTGCCCATTGCTTCTTTCTCGCCATCCTTCATGTTTCTAACTTCGAAAATGGCGAAGTTCCACTCGACCGTTCATTCCTTTTGTAATAAATCAATCACTTTATCTATCATAATAATGACCCAAGGGTCTAGATATATAGTAGTAACAATAATGCAGGCGGTTAAACCACCATATTTAACATAGTTCTATGTACAGAATTCTCACTCTAATAGACACTTTAACCACATAGTAATAAGGTCTAAAATACCTCGCACAGTTAGAACTACATTAGTCTGTTCTAATGAACTATGGTTGTAGATAGATGGTTGTATGTTTCTTTCTTCTTACTTAAATGAGCCTACGCATTACACTGTTGGAATGTATGTATATGTATACACAGGATGTATTCATGTGTGTGTGGAATGTGAATGTTTCGGTTTAATTATTTATGTGTGAGTTCGTAGTGACAGGCGATTGTTTTTTATGTGTGAAAATTTCCCACGCCAAAAATACAGACTGTTTTGTATCGGCAAAAGACGCTTTGACCGCTCTCCTCCGATTCGCCAGACTGTGTTCCTGTATGTTGCAGCGGCCCCAGAATAGAAAAGGGTTTTCAATATATATATATCTGACTGCATATTATTATAAAGGACATTTGTACCATGTTGTTACGCTGCGCTGTCACCCTGTATAAATTTTAACTACCTTTGTAGTGTAATAAAGGTGTAAGACAGTTTTAGTCGATTATAGCGTTGCTTGGTGCCAAGAAATAGTCGATTTTATGTTATAAAAATGAATTTACTTTTTTTGTAGACATTTTATTTTGTTTGTATGGAATTAATTTACATAGAAATTTTAAGTTTTTGTCTCATGGAATATCAATTGAACAATCTAAAAATGCGCTTTTCGTTTACTCTAACTTAAGAATTGTAAATATTGACAGTACTTATAAGATGTCATCTCCCGTCAACAAAATGTTGCCAAATCCATTAATTGTCTCCTCTTTATTTATGAAATATTATTTGCTGTAAATCTCTTATTTGCATGATATCTCAATATAAAGATTTTTTCAAATATTTGATCTTGAAAAACTTTTGATGATAATTTTCCTTAAAACTCGGGAAAAGACTTAACTTGGCAACACCGATGCTATGCTTTATTGCCTATTAATAATTAACGAAACATTAATTAATTTCTGTATTCGAAGTTTAAATAATGAATAAGGCTGATATGTATATTATGTAGTTGTTATCTGTATATAGTAGCCACCTCTTTATGTAATATTGTTAATAAACACCTCATGTAAACTGAGTGTTGCCTGTATTAAATATACATTTACCCATGATTTTTTTTTAATACAACCTAAACGTGTTCAATAATACATTCTAGAATCAAACTCACTTGTACTTATTCCAACATTTTTTTTTTTTGGAATAGGTGGGCAAACGAGCAGTCGTATCGCCTGATTGCAAGCGATTATCGCCGCCCATGGACACCTGCAACACCAGAGGCGTCATAAATCCGTTGCCGGCCTTTGAGGGATGGGGAGGGGGTATGGGTTATGGGCCTCCGGTATCCTCACTCACTCGGTAAAACACAGCACAAGCACTATTTCACACCAGTTTTCTGTGAGGCCGTGGTATCACTCCGGTCGAGCAGGCCCATTACTGCCGAAGCGTGGCTCTACCCCGGTATTTTTATTAAATTTACACCAGGTGAAGCGCAAAAAGTTTGATTCTAGAATGTATTACAATAAGTTCCATCAAGTGCCGTCAATCAAGAGTATATATTGTGTTTAATAATAATAATACTAGAGACAAGTAAAATTTTAATAAAATTAAATACCGGATTCAAGAACGACATAATCGATCGATTTCTCAAGGATGCGATCATCACATCTTAGTATCGTTATCATGGTACCACCGTTGGGATATCTCCTTTCGATTAAAAAAGAATCATTCAAATCGGTTCATAAACAACGAAGTTATCCGCGAACACACATTAAAAAAATAATATAAATACGGTCAAATTGAGAATCTCCTTTTTTGAAATCTGTTAAAACAACATCCAAACTTCAGAGCAAAAATTTTGCAGATCATACAAACATTTGGTTCGACCTGGGAATCGAACCCGAGACCTCACAGCACAGTAGTCGCTTATATGCCGATGTTCCGCCATGTTTCTTATTTAAGACTAGTTGAACACCGCGGTATTTCAAATCGGACCAGCGGTTCCTGAGATTAGCGTGTTGAAACAAACAAACTCTTCAGCTTTATATATTAGTATAGATAGATACAGCAGTGACGCTGTGGGCGGCCTTATGGCTGTCAGTCGCCTGTCAACCTGTCAGGCCTTGGGTCTGTTGTTCGGACAGTTTGTTTGCAGTTTTCTTTATCTTTACAATGGTTGTCCTGGTAGATTACGACACTCGCGGGATTATTAGAGGGATGTAAGAAAAATATAAAAATATTTCTTGAATTTCATGTTTTATTTATCTTGACCAATAAACCGTTGTTGGCATTCTTTTGCGTACAATAATTCCAGTATTTCAATGTCCTTCGAATTAGGGTCCGTTCTACGCCCCATTGACATGGTCCTTTGCCATAAATGATCCTGAAAAAAAAAACAATCTGTCACATATGTAACGCCATCTAGCTTGTACTATGTTAGCGAGATTACCTGATAGAATAGTTGTTTATTTATTTTGTAAATACATATTATACATAGAAAACATCCGAACTCCATACAAATATTTGGTCTGACCCGGAAATCGAACCCTAGGTCTCAAGCACAGCTGTCTCATACGCCGTCACTGCGCCACCGAAGCAGATGGCAAAAATCTTAGAAAGTATTATTTGAAAAGTACCTAGTATTTATTTGTTAAATCAGATAAACCTTGCGTTCTTTTCTATCTTAACATGATACCAATGTGACAATAGACTATGATCCTTAATAATAATATTTAATGGCCATATTTAATTACGTCACATTTGGGGGGTTTTACATTGGGGGAGGGACATTACACTACATGGACTACGTCTTTTGAAACTTATTAATGCACCATAGTCCACATCACTTTAACAACGCGTGACTACGGCTTTTGAAACTTGTTTCATACTTTTTCAGCGTCGTTTTTTGTCGTAGTTGGGTTTTAGTTTTTACTTTTTTTATTTAAAATGTTTTGGTGCCTTTATAATACTAATTTCTTTGCAAAGCATATTTTAAATAGATACCATAGAAATATCACAATTATCCAATAAATATGGACAAAATCACGAGATAATGCTAACAATATATGTATTTTTGAAATGTAAAAGTTTTTTTATTTATCCGAAATGTTTTGTAATATTCGTTATAATGAAGGAGGCATCGGTATTTATTTATGATACAGTAATCTACGCTATTATAGGATAATTCTTACCTGTACCGGAGATACAGTCTGTTGGCCAAGCGAACAATCAGCACAGAAATAGTTAGAAGGAGCGTGAGTGACGCTTGTGTAGTCATACGGCATGATCTCTCCGTCCGAGTTCCTTATCAATGCTTTCTCAGGCAAGCGTTCCAGATAATGTTCCATACCTGATTTTTTATAAGTATGACATAGATAAATCCTACTAATATTATAAACTAGCTGAACCCCGCGGTGTTACCCGCGGTTAATGTTGTACCGCGAGTAACGCCGCGGGACAAAGTTAGTCTAAAAAAAGTAGCCTAAGTTACTCCCCGGATCATCAGCTACCTGCCAGTGAAAGTCCCGTCAAAATCCGTCCAGCCGTTCCAGAGATTACCCGGAACAAACAGACAGACAAATTTTTTTTTAACTACATTTTTGGTATATGTATCGTGTATACATATATATGCATTAGGTAAAAAGCGGTTATTTTAATATTACCAACAGACACTTCAATTTTATTTATTTGTATAGATGCGAAATTTGGAAGGATGGATGAATGTTTGGATGTTTGTTACTCTTTCACGCAAAAACTACTGAACGGATTTGGATGAAACTTTACAGACTTCAGTACAGCTTATACATCAGAATAACACATAGGCTACTATTTGCCGCGAAAGCCGACATATACGCGGGCGGAGCCGCGGGCAACAACTAGTAGATAGATAATACTTTATTTGTACACCAAAGTTTACAAACATTGTGATGTTCTCCTAGCCGATTACGGCTACGGCGGCCAGTCAGAGACCAACCAACTACGCAGGACATACTATAGTGCACAAGTGTGTGCGCAAACAGGTGCACTCTCTGTTCCCTCACTCTCATAAGTCGATGGGATGGTTAAAACACGTTAGGGGAGAGATCAGGCGCAGAAACGACAGATTTACGTGCTCTCCGAGGCACGGGGGTTCAGACCCCAACTTTCAAACTACGAGCTGTTATTAAGTATTTATAGAATCAGAAAAACTCAATAACACTTTTGGCCCGACTCGGGATTCGAACCCGAGGCCTCTTGATCAGCAGTCGCACACGTCAACCACGAGACCAACGAGGCAGTTAAACATTATCTATACCATAGATATAGAATACCATGGTATTCTACATCTATGATCTATACAAATAAATTAAATTGAAGTGTCTGTTTGTAATTTCAAATTGATGAATGCTGTTTAAGTGCGGTTCTTACATTAAAAAACAGTTCTAATTTTGTCTTTCATATTTGTTCCAGCCTATCTCTAGAATGGCTGGACCGATATTGACGGGACTTTCACCGGCAGATAGCTGATGATCTAAGGAGTAACTTAAGCTACTATGTTTTAGAGTAGCTTTGTCCCACGGCTTTACCCGCGGTTGTTGTTGTACCGCGGATAACACCGCGGGATTCAGCTAGTTTGTATGTATAGATTATGTTATCTATACTCTATACAAATAAATAAAATTGGAGTGTCTGTTTGTAATATTAAAATAACTTTTTACTAAATGCATACATGGTACATATATAAAAATGTAGTTAAAAAAACTTTGGTTTGTCTGTCTGTCTGTCTGTTTGTTCCGGGTAATCTCTGGAACAGCTGGACCGATTTTGAGGAGACTTTCACTGGCAGGTAGGTGATGATCCAGGGAGTAACTTAGGCTCCTTCTTTTAGACTAACTTTGTACAACAATAACCGCGGGTAACACCGCGGGGTTCAGCTAGTATTATGATAAAACAAGTTACGGACATAAATCGCCATCTTGACTTACCTGTTTTGATATTCTTCCAGTGCACATTGACGTAATTATCTCTATCATATCTGTTGGACATCATGGGTACACCCAGGATACGAAACAGCAGGTTAAGGGTGTGAGCAGTATAGCCTGGGTCGCTCTCGATCATAGATGGAAGGTGTAAGCTCTGAAATATATAGGCTGTTTTAGAAACTTATAATCAACTAGCCGACCCACGCAACCTCGTTTGCGTCTCCTATTGCCCGTCGCGTGATAATTTTCCCCCGTTTTTGAAACATTTTTCATTGTTGCTCCGCTCCTGTAGGTCTTAGCGTGATGATATATAGCCTATAGCCTTCCTCGATAAATGGGCTATCTAACACTGAAAAAAAATTTGAAATCGGACCAGCGGTTCCTGAGATTAGCGTGTTCAAACAAACAAACAAACAAACAAACTCTTCAGCTTTATATATTAGTATAGATGACATTTAACCATCTACAGCTGCTGGATTCCTGGATAGCCTTTTCTTAAAAAAGAAGGAGGTTTTGGCTCATTATGGGTTTGTGTCAAATGTATCTTCTCTTCGCAGTTCTGTTATCCTGGTAGTTTGCTTCCTCAGTCGGCTCTTACGACACCCATGGGGTGAATAGGGGTGGTGATACTCCTTAATCTACATCCAGCACCACACGGTTTACTACACGGGATTTTTATTATCTGACTGCCTCGTTGGTCTAGTGGTTAGCGTAAGCGACTGCTGATCAAGAGGTCTTGGTTTCGATTCCCGGGTCGGACTGCTGTTGGGTTTTTCTTACAAGAAATTCTTAAGAGCAGCTCGGAGTGTGGAAGATGGCGGTGTTTCCCGCCCATGCCTCGGAGAGTACGTTAAGCCAACCGGCCTGATTGTCTTGAACATCTATGGCAATCGTTATTGGGAAGTCAGTGTCCTCAAATGTCAGTTTTTAAAAAATTCCAAATTTTTAATCGGGCGGAAATCCTCATGGATATCCTCCGCCCTGGGGAGAGAGCGACGGGGTCTGTCAGACTTTTACTGACTAAAACCGACTCCCCTCCTGCTCCGCTACCCAAGACTGCGTGCGATTTTGACGACAAGCAACCAGCATAAAACTTTCAATCGGGAAGACAGTTTTAACTTATCTACAGTTTGGAATCCAGTGTTAAAAAACATACCACCTCACTTTTCTGCGCAGTCGCATACATACCAGAATAGGAACACATCGGTTTGCTTACAGAATAGGGACACTGTTAGTGTGGTATGTGACGGTACATGGCGAAACAAATTTATCAATAATATTGAAAAAGTGCGGGTAGACGAAGAACATTCTACTTCACGGATTCGACGACGGAGGGCTTTCGCCGCTGAGCCGGTCAGCTAGTGAACACGGCCAGTGTAACCTGGTCGAAACGTCAGGCAAACCTTTAAATAAGTGATCGCGTTAATTCTCGTAAAAACAATTTGTATTGCATGCAACCAGGAGTTGATATCCCAGGGGATTTCCGCAGAGAGAAAAAAAAACTGACAGTCGGTCCTACTTACTTAACTATGGTCCTTCGGACCGTATGTATTTAAAACATATTTCTTCTCCCATACCCCAGCCTCTTGCGTTGCTTGTTACCGAGTAAACTAGGTAACTGGAGCCTCCAGCCTCCACCCCCTTTATGAGTAACAGACTTTTTACCCGACTACGGCAAAGCCAAAGGAGGGTTATGATTTTGACAGGCTATGTATGTATGTATGTATGTATGTATATATGTATGTATATATGTATGTATATATGTATGTATGTATGTTCATTTGTTCCCTCCTAGCTCCTTAACTACTCATTAGATTTGGACAAATGAGGTGTCTCTAGAAGCGTCATGATCGTCTTCTGGTTATAGGCTATATGACGGGTCACTGAATCTAATGTGGCGCCCTCTAGCCGACATAAAGTACTGTATTAAAAAATAAATTTGAAATAAATATGCCGTGTTTGGCATCGTTGGAAAGGGCATTACTTGTACATTTCAAAAATATATATTTATTTATTTACTTTATTTTACAGAAAGCTTACAGACTAATAATACCATTAACTTAAATACATAAATGAAATAAATTGCTTATGACAAGCCTCCACATATATACAACTTATACAAAAAATATTAAAAATAAATCTAAGTACATATAAAAGAAAAAGATACCAAACCAAAAATAAAATGTTTGTTTAAAAAGATATACAATAATAACTAAACAAAACAATGAAATCACAACATAACAGTCAAAATCACTATCACTATCACACATATATATATTATTAGCATTTGTTCGTGACTTTCTCCGTATTTATTCGATAAGTGTGATATTTCTATGGTATGCTTATTTGTTCCCTCATTCTTTCTAAACTAGTCAGAATAAGACAAATGACGTATCGTTAGAAGTGTCTTAATTGTCCGCTGCTTAGGGGTTATATGACGTGTCACTGAATTCAATGTGGCGCCCTCTAGCCGACATAAAGTACTGTATTAAAAACTAAGTTTGAAATAAATATGCCGTGTTTGGTATCATTGGAAATGGCCTTACTTGTACATTTCAAAAATATATATATTATTAGCATTTGTTCGTGACTTTCTCCGTATTTATTCGATAAGTGTGATATTTCTATGGTACCTACTTAAAATAAACTTTGCACAACAATAAGTATTATAGAGGCACCAAAACATTTTAAATAAAAGAAAGTAAAAAAAAACTAAAACCCAACTACGACAAAAAACGACGCTTAAAAAGTATGAAACAAGTTTCAAAAGCCGTAGTCACACGTTGTTAAAGTGTTATGGACTATGGTACATTACACTACATGGACTACGACATTTGAAACTTAGGAATGTTCCATAGTACATAACACTTTAACAACGCGTGACTACAGCTTTTGAAACTTGTTTCATACTTTTTAAGCGTCGTTTTTTGTCGTAGTTGGGTTTTAGTTTTTTTTTACTTTCTTTTATTTATGTATGAGATTGCCAAAGTGACTTTTCTCTGCCTGACGGAATGCAATAGCAGAATCCAAATATAGTGGACACCATACTCATTGCGAATGCAAGCAATACAGCATGATGACCCACACTATGGCGGCCTAGCGATGCTTCTGCATCATTGGGCCTCCTCAGGACGAATGCCGTCATTTTAGATTGATCTTCAGTGCGACTTGTTTCTTGGGCAGCTTTAATCACCTTTAGCTATCATCAGTTCAGCATTTATGCCAAAGCCTTAATTGGATAGAACAGGTCTCAACACATACCTGGTTCCCTTTCATGAGTCCCAGTCTTGGCATCTCCTCTCCACCAGTGCTGGAGAACCATAGAATATTCTTCGGGATAAAAGTCATATCGTAAAGTTCGTGGAATATGATGCAAGAAGCAACTTCTATTTTATTCATAGCCCTTCGAAGCTCATCCATGGCTGTTGAGTACTCTGGAATAAAAATACTTTATTCCTTCAAACATAAATTGTTCTCTGTCCGTATCCATACGACGTTAACCGGGGGTAACACCGCGGGACTCAGTTAGTTTTAATATTACAAAAAGACACTCCAATTTTATTTATTTGTATAACTAATACAAAAACCTATGTACACAAACACAACTATAATTAAAAAAACAATAACAATATCTATACCTACTAATATATAAAGCTGAAGAGTTTGTTTGTTTGTTTGAACACGCTAATCTCAGGCACCGCTGGTCCGATTTAAAAAATTCTTTCGGTGTTGGATAGTCCATTTATCGAGGAAGGCTATAGCGTATATATCATCACGCTACTACTAATAGGAGCGGAGCAACAATGAAGAATGTTTCAAAAACGGGGGAAATTTTCACGCTACGGGCAATATAAGGCGCAAACGACGTTGTGTGGGTCAGCTAGTTTACATATAAGCGTCAAAAAACACATCTTCGCCTACTGGTAGCGTTCCCAAAAGACTGGCAGCATTACCACGTTGAATGGCAATGCTGGTTCTCTGTGCTAGAAAAAGGCCGGCCTCCTGGTCGCGAGAAGCGTCATATAGTTGCTTTGCCAATTGTTTAAACATAGCACGAGCACTCGGACCCCATGAACCTAGCGTCTCTACCCCAAACGGTTCAAAAATGTAATTACTTATTAAATTTTGGTACTTACGCCGGCATAACCAGCTGTACTCGGAAGATGAGATGGTACGAGGGTGTCACCGCAAGTTGCGTCCCATACCAAAGGCTTACCCATCTTTAATTGTGGCAAAGTTATCGATAACCGACTTCAAAAAAAGGCGGAGGTTATCTCAATCAATATCAATTCAACTGTATTTTTTTATATGTTTGTTACCTCATAACTTTTGACTGGGAGGACCGATTTGATAATTATTTTTTACTAGCTGAACCCCGCAATGTTACCCGCGGTTATTGTTGTACCGCGAGTAACGCCGCGGGACAAAGTTAGTCTAAAAAAAGTAGCCTAAGTTACTCCCCGGATCATCAGCTACCTGCCAGTGAAAGTCCCGTCAAAATCCGTCCAGCCGTTCCAGAGATTACCCGGAACAAACAGACAGACAGACAAAAATTTTTTTTACTACATTTTTGGTATATGTATCGTGTATACATACATATTCATTAAGTAAAAAGCGGTTATTTTAATATTACAAACAGACACTCCAATTTTATTTATTTGTATAGATTTGAGTGCTGCTGCTTCCCGAATTCCCCATTTCAATTCGGTCCAATTTTTGAAGTCGGTTTTTTAAAAAAGATATTAGAAACGTAAACAATATAGAGGAGGTAGGGGAGGAGAACTGGGCAGCTCTCCTCCCCTGCCCTGGGGTACACCCAACATCATCGTTCACCTTTCTTGAACCCAAAACACAGAGAAATACTTACTAGCATCTTTGTCCATTGAATATAGAACAATCCCAAGGGGCCAAATCTTTTCCTCGTAATATTTATCATTGTCTTCAGTTAGTACGTAGGTGGCACCAGATTTCCTGGCGACAGGGGCCGCTTTAAGCACCAACTGGCCACACTCATCGTTGTAATGGTAGTTTATAAAATTGCGATCGTTCCATGACAGTACTCCTGAAGGACCATTCCCTTCCTGGTTTAGATGAAAAGTTTTAGTTTTTATTTATTTTTTACTACTTTCAATATCCTTACAGACTAATCCAATACGATATTGTAGTTACATTTTTCTTAAAAACTATTTATGCAAAAAGCTTTCAGTGTGAATTCACTCGGAGTACAATAAAATATATCCACCTCACCAGCTTTGAGGTTAAGTGTACACAGCGCGCGCGTCAGAGGTGCCTCGCGCTGTAAGTAGTAACTGTAGTAAGAATAGGGTAGTTGACTGTATCGTAAATAAATATCGATGTCTCCTTCATTAAAACGAATATTACAAAACATCTCGGAAAATATAATTATTACAGCTATTCATTCCTATTACAAATTTTAATCTAATAAACATTGTAATATATTGCTCAATTGAGTAGTCTAAAACAGTGACGTCACAAGTTTGTATTTAGAACATTTTTCATACAAAGTTATCGTTTTGACAGATAATAAAAAGTAACTGATTTGACTAAGGTGTCAACTACCCTATTATATGACTCTCCTGCGTTTATTTATGTGTAACTGTAACTGCCTCGTTGGTCTCGCGGTTGGCCTGTGCGACTGCTGGCCATGAGGTCTCGGGTTCGATTCCTGGGTCGGACTAAATGTTTTTATGATCTACAAATATTTGTTTCGGAGTTTAGGTGTTTTCTATGTATAATATGTAGGTATTTATAAAGAAAGGTATACTCGTATATATATTTGTATCAGTTGTCTAGTACCCATAACACAAGCTCTGCTTAGCTTGGGACTAGATGGCGTTGTGTGATAGATGTCCGAAATATTTATTTTATTATTTATTTATTTATTCATTCCTATTACAAATTTTAATCTAATAAACATTGTAATATATTGCTCAATTGAGTAGTCTAAAACAGTGACGTCACAAGTTTGTATTTAGAACATTTTTCATACAAAGTTATCGTTTTGACAGAAAATAAAAAGTAACTGATTTGACTAAGGTGTCAACTACCCTATTATATGACTCTCCTGCGTTTATTTATCTGTAACTGCCTCGTTGGTCACGCGGTTGGCATGTGCGACTGCTGGCCATGAGGTCTCGGGTTCGATTCCTGGGTCGGACTAAATGTTTTTATGATCTACAAATATTTGTTTCGGAGTTTAGGTGTTTTCTATGTATAATATGTATGTATTTATAAAGAAAGGTATACTCGTATATGTATTTGTATCAGTTATCTAGTACCCATAACACAAGCTCTGCTTAGCTTGGGACTAGATGGCGTTGTGTGTTAGTTGTCCGAAATATTTATTCAACTTTCAGTTGATCCCAATTCCCACCTTCTCCCTTCTTGTACAGAACACCACGTGCTGGCTTGGAAGTCACCGCAATACTGTCGTAGAAATACGCTCTCGAACCAAACGGTTTGGTTCGGCTTTCCCGTGCCGAGCAGTTATAAACTGGAACTCACTACCAGCGCACGAGTTTCCCTCCCACTATGATCCCGGGTCCTTTACGCGGGGCGTGATGACGCATCTCGCTAAGCCGCCATAGTGTGGGACGCCATACTGGATTGTTTGCTTTCGCAGTGAGTATGGTGGCCCCCACTGTTGGATTCTGCTTGAGCTTACCATCAGAATGAGCAGAGTCACTTTGACAGGATAATTATTAAAAAAAAACCTAACATTGTTTGGACACTACCGTGGCTCTCTCACGGTAGTGTCCAAACAAAGTTATTAAATGCTTTGGCATGAATGGGCCGTTTCGAACGGAGTAATAACACGGCCTCACATAAAACCGGTGTAAAATAGCGCCTGCGCTGTGTTTCACCGAGTGAGTGAGGATACCGGAGGCCCATATCCCAACCCCTCCTCACATCCCTTTCCCCGTCCCCTAAAGGTCGGCAACGCACTTGTAACGCCTCTGGTGTTGCAAGTATCTATGGGCGGCGGTAATCGCTTACCATCAGGTGATACGTCTGCTTGTTTGGCCCCCTATACCATAAAAAAAAACAAGTCTTATTACTTACCTTAACTGAACCCAAGTTGTTAATGCCGCCTGTAAATAAACATTATCCTCAATATTACAAAACAAAGTCCTCCGCCGCGTCTGTCTGTCTGTTCACGGATTTTTATGCGGGTTTTACTAATAGATAGATAGTTCTTGAGGAAGGTTTTCGTATATCATTTGTCAAATTTTTGAGTTTAATGGCTAAAATAAAACGTCATTAATTGTTGAAGATGTCCGAAACAATCAAGCCCCGCATCTTCTCAGTCTCATCATCATCATCATCATCATCAGCCCAGTCCAGTCTCACTTAAGCAATATTAAATTTTCCCCAAAAGAACCCGTGCGAAGCCGGATTTGCCGGCCGGATTGCTAGTTTTACATTTTTTTAATTTAAAAGCCATTTTAACAAAAAAAAACCGACTTCAAGAAGTAGACCAAATTGAAATGAGTCCAAACGGAAAGCACCAACTTTCAAATAAAAAATAATCACCGAAATGTTGGCGTGATATTGAGTCATACGTCAATTTGTCCCGCATATACTTAGAGCCTGTCCAGAAAGCGCGATTTACGCGCGTGTCCATTCGCGCGTAGGCACTCGCGCGTTCTCGTGTTACTAGAGCTACATACATTCCGTCCAGATGCTCTCGCGCGTTACCTTACACGCGCGTAAAACGCTTGCAATTGAAGACTTATATTATATAGTTATCTCATCAATGACATTATTAGAACTGAACCTAATTGAAATGACACGGGAAAAAAAATAACTTTACAAAAAAAAAATACCTCGTATTCTGACACTTGCTCGCAACATGTCCACAGCCATTTTTGTTATAGCTTGCTCGTTTAGGCATTTGTAACCGATCTTCATATCCTGTGAACCGATAATAAATGGTTTGCATTCTCTGGGCAAGTCTATACTGATACTAGCTGCCCCGGCAAACGTCGTTTTGCCATAAAATTTTTTTAAGGATGGGTGACCCTTACCATTTAGGGGGATGAAAAATAGATGTTGGCCGATTCTCAGACCTACTCAATATGCTCACAAAGTTTCATGAGAATCGGACGAGCCGTTTCGGAGGAGTATGGCAACGAAAACTGTGACACGAGAATTTTATATATTAGATATATCTCAGGCACTACTGGTCCGATTTAAAAAAATCTTTCAGTGTTAGATAGCCCATTTATCGAGGAACGCTATAGGATATCTATACAAATAAATAAAATTGAAGTGTCTGTTTGTAATATTAAAATAACCGCTTTTTAATCAATGCATATGTATGTATACACGATACATATACCAAAAATGTAGTTAAAAATTTTTTGTCTGTCTGTCTGTTTGTTCCGGGTAATCTCTGGAACGGCTGGACGGATTTTGACGGGACTTTCACTGGCAGGTAGCTGATGATCCAGGGAGTAACTTAGGCTACTAGGTAGCTTTGGTTTTTTTAGACTAACTTTGTACCGCGGCGTTATTCGCGGTACAACAATAACCGCAGGTAACATCGCGGGGTTCAGCTAGTATAATCATATAATTATTTTACTACCTACCCTTCGCTGCAGTCGCGTAAGAAGTTTCATAAATATCTCAAGAGCATACCACCACAGTTGCATCGAAGTCATACTCTTCAGTAGGACAGTCCTTCCTCTTATCAGGGTTGCTAATGTACAAAATTTTGTCATCTTCATTGGCGCTATAGTTCATTGGTGTTTTAAAAAACTTTACACAGATCTCTCGTTGAATTTTCTCGAACGTCGACGCTATTATGTCTTGAGAATGGTGGTCTAAGAAAATAATATATTATTTAAAATTAAAAAAAACCAACTGCGTATATTTTTTTTTCATTTTGATGTATCCAGTGTCACTCTCACGACTAGGACGAATCTATAGACAACACTCACATAAAAATACGACAAGCCGTTTAGGTCTAGGGCGTGCCAAAGAAATATAGATACACACATACATATATACTCGAAAAACATAACCCTCCTCACAGTCTCACCTCACAGTCCAGTCAACGGAGACCAGCCAGCAACACAGGAGATATAGTGCAGAATGGCACACCATGTGGCTTTAGTAGGTTCGATTGCGACACACCGCCCCGCCGCAAACCCCAGCGGGATGATGGCTCGAGAGGGTTTCCACAAGTAAAAAAAAAAAGGTGCACTTTCTGTTACCAACAGACGGTGCCCGCGTTAGTGCGAAGGGAAAAGGTGTCTGTTAATAACAATTCCTTCCCTCTCAGGCGCAGAGTGACACACCATGTGGTTTTAGTTAGTACTATTCCGACCCGTGGTCCACATTTACAAAAAAAATGAGCCGTTATGGGACGCCCGGCAAATGGAAACATCGAAATTGTTTTATATAAGTTATTTGTTCCATAAAATAAAATTACTGTTTATTACATTAATCTTCATTTTTATAAAATAAAAAATCTAAATTTTTAAATTTATTTGAAATCGCGACAACTCATTTATTTTCATCAGTGACTTCGGTAAGGTGAAGCGTCGCCACGGCATTTCTCGCCACGCCAAAAATCAGGTTTACCCTCGCCTATAGATGTTTCTCATCAAAAAAGGTGCACTTTCCTCTCACAATCTGGCCAGTTTCAACGGAGACTAACCAACTACGCAGGAGACATTATAGTGCACAAGTGTGTGAGCAAACACAGGTGCACTCTCTGTTCCTTCACTCTCATATTCCGATGAGACGTCTATTCGACACGACCTGGAAGAGATCAGGCGCAAGAAAAATCAGACCCGGGAATCGAACCTGAGGCCTTTTGATCTGCAGTCTACGTTTCTATTAACATATTTTTTGTAATAAGTTAGCATTATTTGTGTTCGAGATTTTCAAATGTCTTAATTTGATCCGAATTATTACTACTCTAGAGTAAAAAAAAAACTTACCATAATCTTTATTATTGACAGCGTAATGAACGATTCCCCTTTTCCATAGACAATTCCCGCTATTAATGTAAAAATAAAATAAAAATGAAATCATAAAGAAATTCATCTTGGTTTTTATTACAACTATTTCATATCAGAGTCAATTCAAACATGAATTTCTTATCATGAAATTGGTTCAATAAAGTGTTATAGAATAAACATATGCCAATAAAATGTACGGGATTAAATTATTTGATTACTAGCTGTTGCCCGCGGCTCCGCCCGCGTCTAAGTAAATATCACGGCAAATAGTAGCCTATGTGTTATTCTGATGTATAAGCTTTATTACTGTAAAGTTTCATCCAAATGCGTCCAGTAGCTTTTGCGTGAAGAGGTAACAAACATACACACTCACAAACTTTCGCCTTTATATATTAGCGTGATTATGTACATAGTAATATGTTGTTTATGATATCTATACATATAAAATGGTTGACTCACACTTTTTTAACCGACTTCAAAAAAAGGAGGAGGAGATTTCTCAATTCGACCGTATATATATTTTTTTTATTTGTGTTCGTGGATAACTCCGTCGTTTATGAACCGATTTTGATGATTATTTTTTTAATGGAAAGGTGATATCCCAATTGTGGTACCACGATAAGGACACTAAGATCTGATGATGGCATCCAAGAGAAATCGAGTCAAACCTTGAAGTCGGTATTATTTTTGTTAAAATTGTTACTAATAGACATCACCCGTACAAACATAATTATATAAATAAATAGATTGGGACTGGATGGCGTTGTGTTAGACAATTACGCGTCATCTAGTCCCAAACTAAGCAGAGCTTGTACTATGGGTACTAGACAACTGATATAAATACATTATAGTATACTTTTATTGTAAATACATACATATTATACATACAAGACACTCAAACTACGAAACAAATATTTTGAAATGATACAAACATTTGGTACGTCTCGGGAATCGAACCTGAGACCTCAAGACGTAAGCCCAAGCACACCATTCGCATACGGAACCACTGCGCCAGCAAACGATTTTATTCAATTTATACCCTCGATTGTTCGTGAGAAGCACAAAATCTATACTAATATAATAAAGCTGAAGGGTTTGTTTGTTCGTTTGAACGCGCAACTCAGGAACTACTGATCCGATTTGAAAAATTATTTCAGTGTTAGATAGCCCATTTATCGAGGAAGGCTATAGGCTATACATCATTACGCTAAGACCTACAGGAGCGGAGCACCAATGAAGAATGTTACAAAAACGGGGGATAATTATCACTGAACTGGCAATACAAGACGCAAACGAGGTTGCATGGGTCGGCTATTAAAAAATACAAACGTAAACGAATCCGCAGAAAATGGCTAGTTTTATTTAAAAAAGAGTTATAAATAACACAAAATTATTAAAAAACAAATTATTTATTAATAAGAACATCACAATTGACTTAATAATTAAAATTATATCCATACATAGTAATCACTAATCAAAACTAAAAAAAGTGTCAATTGTTGTTTTAAAAAAAAACTAATGATTTTGGCGGCCGTATATCGTCAATTTTCAAATCGTTAATTATTTTATCTATACAAATAAAATTGGAATGTCTGTTTGTAATATTTTATTGTAATTGTAAAAACAAATACAATTTTGGTATATGTACCCTGTGTACATACATATGCATTTAGTAAAAAGCGGTTATTTTAATATTACAAACACGCACTCCAATTTTATTTATTTGTATAGAGTACAGATAAAAAAATAATTCGTTGTTGAGTTTTCTCGAGTGACATTTAGAATCACATTCACAATAAAAAAATTGAATCAAGTTTTTAGACATGGAGATACATTTAAAAACGATTTCTTAACTTATTGTCTATTCGTTTAGATAGTGTCGGTGCACCCGCACGCAAATGTGGTTATTTTTGTAAATACGAATTTATTAATTCATACAACGCCGGCCTAAACTGACAAATCATACTTGCTTGTTGGTGTACGCCGCGGGCGGGCCCTTAATTTTGTGATCGTATCTCAGCGAATGAACTATACTACCCCAATTTGAGTTTAGGCTTTTGTTTTAATACCTATATTCACATTATTTATTCCTAACAAAAACAGTTTTAATTGAATTACTATAATAAAGTTTTCTCTATGAACCACTCGGTGGTTGCCACGTGACAGCCGATATTTTCCTATTGATCTCTTGAAGAATGAGTCTACATCTAGCCAGCTGTGGGGGTCGGAGCTGTGGCGTGGGGTCGCGGGTTCGTTCCCCGGAGTTTGTAGGGGCGGGCCGTTGAGCACGTCTTAAGGCCCGACGACGGCGAGCCCGGGCTGAGAAAAAAAAAACAATTAGTATTGGAGCATGTTACAATTTAAAAGTTTTAAATTTTCATTTCTATCGGCAGTCCTTTTTGTTAAATTAATGTGTTAAATTAGAAATGTTTAAATTAAATCATCTTTAAAGCTGACGCGGTGACGCGAAATCATAAGATTTTCCCCCACCAAAAAGTGCTTAACGCGGCCGAAGTACTTTTGTGACGTCAGCATGTCGGTGACGGTAACGCGAACTCATAAGATTTTCCGCTACCAAAATTTGATTTTGGTTCACCTTATCACCGGGCTTAACGCGCCTAAAGAAGTTTCAAAAAACAATTATTATATATTAATTAGGACGGTGACGAGTATAATAAATAATAATAATATATCAGACATATAACACATAACGCCATCTAGTCCCAAACTAAGCAGAGCTTGTACTATGGGTACTAGACAACTGATATACATACATATTATACAAAGAAACTACCTAAACTCCGAAACAAATATTTCCAGACCATACAAATATTTCGTCCGACCCGCGGGAATCGAACCCGTTACTTCAAGCAAAGCAGTCGCATACGCTACCACTGAGCCACTGAGACAATCAAATTAAGGTTAAGAGTACGGAATGTCATCACCATAGAGTTATTATAGATAGAGTGCCATCACCATAGAGTTATTATAGATAGAGTGCCATAGACATACGGCTGCCTGTAAGCGGAAACGTCCAACGGTTAGAAAGAGAGAGAATTTGTCTTTCTCAACTGACGCATGCGTAGTAAAGGACTGACGTGACACTGACTGATAGAAAAAAGTAAATGCTCACCGCTATCAGTTTTATCTTTGGGCTTAATATCTTCGTCCAATGATCTTGATAGGGACCTCTTCTTTGGCGACTGAAACAAAATAATATAAATATTTTTAAACTTCTGAGAGACATTTTATATTTATTACCGGCAATCTGTATAATTCATTTATACTATACTAGCTGAACTCCGCGGTGTTACCCGCGGTTATTGTTGTACTGCGAGTAACGTCGCGGGACAAAATTAGTCTACAAAAAGGTACTAGGTAAGGTAGGTAAGTTACTCCCTGGATCATCAGTTACCTGCCAGTGAAAGTCCCGTCAAATCCGTTTACCCGTTCCACAGATCACCCGGAACAAACAGACAGACAAAAATAAAAATAAAACTACATTTTTGGTACATGTATCTTGTATAAAAACAATATGTACAAGTACAATTTTAACAAAAATAAAACCGACTTCAAGGTTCGACTCGATTTCTCTTGGATGCCATGATCAGATATTAATGTCCTTATCATGGTACCACCGTTGGAACATCTCCTTTCTATTAAAAAAAGAATTATCAAAATCGGTTCATAAACGACGAAGTTATGCCCGAACACACATAAAAAAAAAAAAAAAAAAAAATATACGGTCGAATTGAGAAACCTCCTCCTTTTTTTGAAGTCGGTTAAAAATGCATTTAGTAAAAAGCGGTTATTTTAATATTACAAACAGACACTTCAATTTTATTTATTTACTAGCTGAACCCCGCGGTGTTACCCGCGGTTATTGTTGTAGCGCGAGTAACGTCGCGGGACAAAATTAGTCTACAAAAAAGAAGCCAAGTTACTCCCTGGCTCATCAGTTACCTGCCAGTGAAAGTCCCGTCAAAATCCGTTTACCCGTTTCAGAGATCACCCGAACAAACAGACAGACAAAAATAAAAAAAACTACATTTTTGGTACATGTATCTTGTATACAAACAATATGTAAAATGCATTTAGTAAAAAGCGGTTATTTTAATATTACAAACAGACACTCCAATTTTATTTATTTATATAGACAATACCAAGGCAATTTGTACAATACCTAAAATGTGTAGGTAATGTGTGAAACATTATTTATTGGAACGAAGTTCCTTATGAGGCGTTGTGGAGGGCGGCCCTAGCCGGCAAAAAACGTCCGTATGTAAAAAAAAAAAGCGTAAGATTTTTATGTATAGTCTGGTATGATGGCTATACAGCGTCTTATGTATAGTCTACGTGATGACTTTTATTATTTTTGCAGTTTCTTTTCTATATTTTTTAAAATATTGTAAATAAAATAAAGTGTTAAGATAATTTTGTAAAGTAGTTTTTATCGATAAAGAAACATAATAAAAAATGTATACATGTATAATTAATAGGTCTTTACCTATGAAATTGCCGTTTTGTGTGCAATAAGTGAAAGTACTTATTTTTTCAAACTTTTTTATTTCTGTTATTCGAAGTAATCACCTATGCAATCGACGCATCTTTGCCAACGCATTGGCAGTTTATTGATGCCCTTCTTGTAAAAATCAGCTGGACGGGAGGCAAAAAACTCTTCAAAGGCATTTTGTACTGCCTAAAGACCTATTACTTTCTTTATACCTCGAATAGAACTTGAAATTTATATTTTTATAATAAGGAACTTCGTTCTTATCTGGTGTCTCACGACACCACACGGTTTTTTTATACTTTAAAATAAATAAATAAATATTTCGGACATCTATCACACGACGCCATCTAGTCCCGAGCTAAGCAGAGCTTGTGTTATGGGTACTAGACAACTGATACAAATACATATATACTTTTTTTTTTTGTAAATACATACATATTATACATAGAAAACACCCAAACTCCGAATGAAATATTTGTAGATCATACAAACATTTGGTCCGACTCCGAAATCGAACCCGAGACCTCATGTTCAGCAGTCGCACATGCCAACCGCGAGACCAACGAGGCAGTCAACTTTGCCTTGGTATTCCATACAATGCCTAGTGCGCGACCGGTAATTTGCTATCTACGGGTACAGGTAAAAATCATTCCACTATATTTCATCTAATCCAAATGATTCAACAACAATAAAGGTTATCCGAGCCTGTCAAAGTGACTCTTGTGTGAACGTGATTTTAGTCATAGCGTGATGATATTTAGCTTCTCCTTGATAAATGGGTTATCTAACTGTGAAATATTTTTTTAAATCAGATCACCTGATTGGCATGTTCAACCTTACAAACTTTTTAAGCTTTATAATATTACTAGCAGACCCACGTAACCTCGTTTGCGTCTTCTATTGCCCGTCGCGTGATAATTTTCCCCCGTTTTTGAAACATTTTTCATTGGTGCTCCTCTCCTATTGGTCTTAGCGTGATGATATATAGCCTATAGCCTTCCTCGATAAATGGGCCATCTAACAGTGAATGAATTTTTCAAATCGGACCAGCGGTTCCTGAGATTAGCGTGTTCAAACAAACAAACTCTTCAGCTTTATATATTAGTATAGATTAGTTGTTTCCCGCGGCTCCGCCGGCGTGTATGTCGGTTATCGCAGCAAATGGTAGCTTATGTGTTATTCTGATGTATAAGCTATATTACTGTAAAGTTTCATCCAGATCCTTAAAAAGAGTAACAAACAAACAAACATTTATCCATTAATCCATGCATACTTACAAACTTTCACGTTTATGATATGAGTAGGATATACTAGCTGAGCCCTGCAATACAGATTCCAGAGAGTAGCCAGACAATAATAAGCTTCCTCCTGGCATATGGCGAAACCGGTACGTGTAAATTTTGAATGTATTACAATTATATATTGTTTTCTAAATGTTTAGTTTCTACCTGTGGAGACATGTAAATGGCGTATTGTTGCTATTTTTATAACCTATTTTAAGTGTATTGCTGTAAGTTTGCCTAACATTATTAAATAAATAAAAAAAAACTATATATAACTAGCTTTTACACGCGGCTTCGCTCACGCAGTCTTTCATCTCCTGATTTAACCCCTTAGGGACGGAATTTTAAAATTCCTTTCTTAGTTGCTCACTCACGTTGTATAAAGAATGTACATGCAAAATTTCAGGATTCTAGGTCCAGCGGTTTGGGCTGTGCGTTGATCTCTGGGTATGTCAGTCAGTCAGTCACCTTCCTCTTCTATACAAATAAAAAAAATTGGAGTGTCTGTTTGTAATATTAAAATAACTGCTTTTTACTAAATACAAATGTATGTATACACGCTACATATACCAAAAATATAGTAAAAAAAATTTTGTCTGTCTGTCTGTCTGTTTGTTCCGGGTAATCTCTGGAACGGCTGGACCGATTTTGACGGGACTTTCACTGGCAAGTAGCTGGTGATCCAGGGAGTAACTTAGGCTACTTTTTTTAGAATAACTTTGTCCCGCGTCATTACTCGCGGTACGACGATAACGGCAGGTAACACAGTGGGGTACAGCTAGTTTATATATATAGATATATATAATCAATTTAAAATATTAGTATGAATGTTTTTAATCTCTACTTACCCGTCTTTTAATCTGTTTCTGATAATGTTGGGCATCATAGAACTGTGGCTGGGATCTTCTAACTCGACCAGTTCTCCGTCTGATGTCTTCCACCGCTGGTAAGGAATCGGCACCTCTCCGTGACGCAAAGAAAGTGTGACCGCATTTACATGATTTAGATGCTACTGCTACCTGAAACCGAATTAAAATCTATAGAAATAAATACAATTGGAGTGTCTATTTGTAATATTAAAATAACTGCTTTTCACTAAATGCATATGTATGTATACACGGTACATTTACCAAAAATGTAGTTAATAGAATGTTTGTCCGTCTGTCTGTCTGTTTGTTCCGGGTAATCTCTGGACCGATTTTGACGGGACTTTCACTGGCAAGTGGCTGATATGACAGACAAAAATAAAAAAATAATGCATTTTTTGTACATGTATCTTGTATACGAACAATATGTAAAATGCATTTAGTAAAAAGCGGTTATTTTAATATTACACACAGACACTCAAATTTTATTTGTTTGTACATTGATTAATTTATTTATATAGATTATGGAGTATGGAAACTTGCCTGCATTTCACACTTTGGGCAACTCTTCGCAATCATTTTGTTTTTACCCATTGTTTTTAATTTTTATACTAGCTTACTATCATGATAACAAATACATTAACAGCTCAAGTGAAAGGAACTAATAAGTTATACACGATCACAAGAATCCAACTTTTTTTATTGTAATGACAACAAATACAAAATACATTTATTTTAGTTAGACATGACATTGACAAATCAAATCACTATCACAGACTACAAAGGCCTTGGTCTAATCCACAGAATAATATTGAGGCCCAAAACATATTTACTCAGACTCAGAGAGGAGAGGGCCATAAGCAACATTAACTCTATACAACACTATTCATCAGTGTGCAAGGTTAGTTAATTTGTTGAGGTTAGTTCTCATTAGTCTTCAGTTAGTGATGTCCATTTTCGAAAGGTCAAAATAAGACAATTTTATGAATTTCTAACGCTTAATATAACAATGAAATAAAGAAATAGCGTTATCAGTATTGCCAATCCAATAGTAAATATTAGTTTAAAGCTAAAAGTCTTGTGATCATAATGAGCATAAAATTAATGTTATAAGGGATTTTTTTTTTCTTTTTTTAAATTGTAACTTGTATCACTCCAGCATTATTTTCAAATGGATTGACGTTTGCTTTCGATTTTGAACCTAAATGTCGTGACACTTGAGATGTTTTAAAGTTACGAGAGAACCCGATTTGTGTTTATTACTATAAATAGAACTTAGAATTAATAGACATGGGCTGGGCGGAAAGCGTGTCGGAGTAAAGAGCGAGATCCTGAGTTTGGATAGTGTCTGTTATGATTATGATGATTACACCAACCAATCAGAAGCCCACTATAATCATTGTTTTTGATGTTAAGGAAAGTCAAGAAAGGTTAAAAAAAAAAAGTGAGCCGTCACGGGACGCCCAGCAGCGGCAGATGTGAAACAACGAAATTGTTGTTATTTGTTCCATAAAATAACTGTTTTTTACACTAATATTAATTTTTATTAAATACAAAATTTCATTTTTTTTTAATTTATTTGAAATCGCGACAACTCAATTATTTTCACCAATTACTCCGGTAAGGCGAAGCAGTGAAGCGTCGCCACGGCAATTCTCGCCACTCCAAAAATCAGTTTTACCCATATATTATCTATGGGTTTACCCGTGTGACCCGTGCCTCTAAATGTTTCACATCAAAACTTCGTTGACGAAAGAAAAAGTTAAAGAAATTCCCTGTTTTCCAATTACAAAGCATAGTGCGACTCATTGGCGCACAATGCTGAATTATGCTGAAGCTTAATTGGAACGTGAATTAGTTTTCAAATGCACCAGCAGAGTGCGCTAAGTTCAGTGTTGAAAAAAAAAAAATATTCAGAGTTAGCAATAACCTCATTAATTTGTAAGCAAAGTGGTATACATAAAAATTGGTTGAAAACTATTTACGGTTATTTTAAGTAATTTGGATTTTGATAATTACATTAACATTTGTTTGATTTGAGTATTTTTTTTAAATGAGTTCTACCTTCATCCATACTTATATTTAATTTTTTAACACAGTTTGAATTAACTTTGATTATTTCGAAAAAACTGCAACGAAACGAAAGCTTTAAAACTTTTTTCAACAATAAATAATATTACTAACGATAATATATAAATAAAACATTTTGATCAATGCCACCTTAAATAAAAAACACTTGTTAATTTTTGTCACAGTTGGTATCGATTGCACGCATCACGCAAAAACACTACTTTTGAGAGTGCTCGATTGTGCGAAGCGTTGCTGTAGTTGAATCATTCAAAGTTAAGCATTATGCCGCATAATGCGCTCTAGTGCTGTAATTGGAAAACAGGGATTATTTGCCAAAAATACGGAAAATAACCTCTCTACTACGGAAAATAAACTCACCTACCTCCCATGCACCACTCGAACCTCTTTCCGACCCATACCATGACAAAAACCTATAACAAAAACCATGTTTCACATCAGAACTTCGTGAAAGGAGAATGGCAGATCCTGTACCGCTAGTGACATGTGATGGCTGGTCTTGAGATTTGCGCTGTTTATAAAGTGAATCATGCTGAATATTCTTATGTAACTCTCATATTTTTAATAGTTTGTAAAGAGTAAATAAGTTCTTCTCAAAAAATGTTATGAATGCTAAACTAAACGTTTGAGTTAACGTCAACAAAACGTATTCGTTATTTTCTAAACTTGCCATGCATAAAATGTATAAAACATTAAATCGATAATCATAATTAAATCGATAGTCATTAATGAGGTCACTTCTATTATTAACATTTTAATACAATATTTTTTTACTAAAAATATTGAATGTACTAATTAAAAGATGAAGTAAAAGAAAAATATTTTAAATCAATGTATTTTAGTTTTAGGTTCATTTTGTTTTCTAAGTAACGTAACGACTAGAATAATCGATTCCAATAAGGGCAAATGTCATACATCTGATTTGACCGGGCAACATTTTATTGACGAAATGCGAAAATCGTAAACAATGGTCAATAGCTTGTTTACTATTTTTGTTGTTTTGGTTTCGAAAAGCGAAACCTTATTACGCGTTTTTGACAAAATCCGGTGTACATTAATTTGATTCGTCTCAGACAACACAATCTTGTAGACGAAAGTGAAAACCTAACCTCTAAAGTGTATATTCAATATACAATTGACTGTGGATTTATCATGGACATGTAGGTAAGTAGTTTTACAGACATATAAAGAATTATTCTTATTTATTTGTAAAATAACAAAAATGTTAAATAAGTATAATGTGTAATATTGTGTTTTATATTTAAATATTTTATTTTAGATTTCTTCGGCGATGAAACTTGTATTCCTATTCCGTTCATTGTTGGTGAAGAGAAAACCCCATTACCACAACTTGAAATCCAATCTGTATCACCAGAGATTCAATGTATAAACTATGGTGACCACAAACCTAACATTATTAGTGGTGTTTGTGGGTAGAGTGGGTCATCTAAAATACCTTTTGATAAACAACATAAACCTGAACATACTGCTTGATTACTTTGTTGGAACATGAGCAGGTATAATATTTAAAAGCTTTTATGTAAATAAAAAGTAAATAGTAACACTAACAGTCAGAGTTTAAATATTTAAATTAAAAATAAATCAATCTCTATAAAAATTATAAAAGTGGTTAATCCTTTTATCCATAATAGGAAAAGGACCTTAACCTGATCATTAATGTAATTGTGAAGCATGAAAGGTTCCTACTTTTACAAAGAAATATTTTCAAAAGTTGCTGCTGTAACATCTTATTATTATGTTTTCAGTTTTCATCAATGAATGAAGTATGTGGTGCATGCTGACAAAAAGTGACTAAAAGAAAAGTGTCACAAGTGGTGGTCCTTATCGCTCAGAGGCAAACATGAAGACTAGACATAACAAGGAAACTAAAATATTTTAAGTGTTATAGAAAGTGATAAGTTTCTTAACTTAAATAAAAATTAAAGTGAAAAAAAAAAAAAAAAATTAAAGTGTCTGTTTGTAATATTAAAATAACTGCTTTTTACTAAATGCATTTTTATAATTTTTGTCTGTCTGTTTGTTCCGACTAATCTCTGGAACGGCTAAACCGATTTGACGGAACTTTCACTGTTAGATAGCTGATGATATAAGGAGTAACTTAGACTACCTTTTTTAAACTAGCTTCGCCCCACAGCTTTACCTGCAGTACGACAATAACCGTGGGTAATACTGTGGGGCTAGCTAGTGAAATAAGTAAATATTATTTACTTAAATGAAATAATGTACCTAATTGACTAAAAGAAAAGTTGCTCAAGGGACATTGATGTCTCCTAGATAATGCTCCCTTACTTATTTCTTGAAGGCAATGAGTGTTAGTGCACTTCTGCATATTTTTTTTCATAGCGACTATAGCTTACATGAATCGTCGGGATGCAATATTAAGCTATTGCTGTAATTCTATAGTTGGTTTAAAAATCGTACGATGCTGCATAGGATCTGTTATGATACAAGTGGACATCCATGAAGGTTTAACTAGACCAGCTCTTTTCTTAAAATACATTATTTTCACTAATTTGTGTGGATGTTTATACAATTGTCTACAATAAATGAATACAATTAGAAAGATTCATCTTTTGCATGAATACTGCAATATTATTTGCCATTTATATCATAAGTATAACAGCAGCACAAAAACAACTTAACAAGAGGGGCTTATGTCCCACTAGACAACTACCTACTGGAGGTTTATGATAATCATAAGAGTACAACATAAGTCTACCTAACATGGTTTATTATAATGCATGTATGTACATTTGTGTACAATAAATGAGCACTGAAATTAAAATATGGTTTTATTTGCCTTAATACCAATGATATTTTGAAATATAATTTATACCCTTAAAATAATAGCATCTCAAAGATAATGAATTCATGAAACAGAATTCAGTACGAGCTTATGTGGACAGTGTGGCACACTGGTATAATAGGTTAAAATCTTCATCATAGATGATAGCTGTTCGTTATTATGATGGTCAGAACACAACACAAGTGTTAGAGGTCATGCTAGATAAGGTTTTGTTCAGAGCAATGCTAGATACATAGGTATCTTTTACGTATTATCTAGTAATGTAAGGACACCATAATATTCCTTCTCTATCTTTTTTTGATGAAATGGCAGCTATTTCTGCCAATGTAACAACATTCCTTCTCTTTCGAAACGATATCATTGTTGACAATGGTAAGTAAAGTAAGTACCTAGTGGGTTATCTTTTTTGACAACTCATTTGTGACAGCTAGCTTGAGCAGCTCATTACAGATTTAAGTGAATTTAAAACTGAAATATCTTTTGAATGTCAACAGCTAAAAATCTGTTAATTTAAACTGAAGTTGTTGATGATATAACTAACCTAATAAATATAATAAAAATCTCAACCATGAGAAGTCGTAAGCGGTACAAAAGTCCCATACAAACCTGCCATTGTCCTTTGACGTTGATATGTTTACAATTAAATTTGACAGTTGACACTTGACAATACTTGAAACATTCTACTATTTTTATTTATTAGAGCCCTGTTTGTAATTAAATATTCGCGCAAATTCAACCGGTATGTCTAAAAATCCTCCAAAAACAGTATTTTGTGATTATTGTGACAGAAGTTTTACAAACAAATACAGTCTAATAAAACATATATCATTGCATACTTCTCAAGAGAATTTGCCTAGGACCGAAGGACTAACTTGTGAAAAGTGTAATCTTGTATTTAAGAATAAGGGCCTACTGATGTGTCATATTGTAAAGGTACATCAAACAAAAAGGTAGGCATTTACTTTAATCAAAAAGCTTTACAGATTAGGTTACCCAAACTTTTTTTAATTTTATTATTTACCACTCAGGTAGGCAATTAAAGCGTAAATAAAATATTAGAGATCAACGTTCAACAACTTAAAACAAATTAGTAATAGGGATTATAGATGTTGTCTTTGCTTGCTGTTAGGGTTCCGTACCCAAAAGGAAAAACGTGACCCTAGTGTTATAATGTGGGCAAGGCCGCTTAGGAGAGACTTGTTCTATCAATGAGGACTTTGTTACTTGCTGTCTTTGCTCTGGGCAAGACTTTGCCAGAAGCAGAAAATGCCCTGAATTATCGAAGAGCCGAGGTCAAAAAATTGCATTTCATATTCTGAAGCTGTAAAATTACACAAACCAATACCCAAATCATATGAAGTTGTACTTACATCTACAGCACCTCAGACTTATAATGCTACTCTCTCACACATGCTGAATTCTTCTAAAAATCAATTCCATAAAACCTCATACTCCAACTTTTGTAAAGTTAAAATTTTTTGTTAAGCATGTACTAATTTCTACAGCCTATTATAAGATAAATCAGTACATCGACATATGATACCCTCCTGCACTCTGCGACCCCCTAGCAAAAATTGTAACTAACTCACATAACTACAATATTGTATAGGTGCTATGTTCTATATTTGGCCCTGCCAAAATGACTCTACTTTGCCTGATGGAAAGCATAAGCAAAATCCAAGGGTGGTGGTCACCATACTGCAAATGCAGACCATGCAACAATGCAGCATGGTGACCTACACCATGGCGGGCTAGTGATGCTTCTGCATCATTGGGCCTCCGTTATATCCATATTCAGAAATGTAGTGATAAGTGAATGTTGAGATCTGAAAGATGTAGTGGCAAAGATTGAAAAGGGCATGTTTTTATGGTTTGGGCTAGCATGGATGATACAAGACTCATAAAAGGAAGCTACAGTGTGAACAACGTTATTGATACTAGCTGAACCCCGCGGTGTTACCCGCGGCTATTCTCGTAACGCGAGTAACGCCAGGGGCAAAGTAAGTCTAAAAAAAAGTAAAGCGTGGATCATCGGCTACCTGAAAGTCCCGTCAAAATCGGTCCAGTCGTTCCAGAGATTACCAGGAACAAACAGACAGACAGACAGACAGATAAAAAAAAATTAACTACATTTTTGGTATATGTACCGTGTATACAAACATATGCATTTAGTAAAAAGCAGTTATTTTAATATTACAAACAGACACTCTAATTTTATTTATTTTTATAAAGTATAGATGAGTGTATGTATAAGTAACTTCCACCAATCACCCCCTCCAGTGTTACACGGGATACTCATTGCGAATGCAGACAATGCAGCATGGTGACCCACACCATGGCGGCCTAGTGATGCTTCTGCATCATTGGGCCTCTGGTCTTGCACTCACCAACGTTAGTTGGTTGTGCAAGAGGTCTCGGGTTCGATTCCTAGATGGGACTATATGTTTGTATGATCTACAACTATTTGTTTACGAGTTTGGGTGTTTTCTATGTAAAACATGTATGTACTTACAAAAAAAAGTTTTAATGGATTTATATCAGTTGTCTAGTGCCCTTAATACAAACTCTGCTGAGTTTGGGACTAGATGGCGTTGTGTGTTAGATGTTGTTCTGTATTATTATTAATGAATTAACCTTTTCACTTTTCAGTACACCACCGAAAATAATAGAGAACAAATTCCGCCATATATGTCAAGCGTGTCAAATCAACTTTTTCTTCTTAAAGGACCTGAAGCATCACATAAGACAATACCATTTCAATCTCCTTTACCAAATGCCTTATTGTCACTTCAAAAAAGTAAACCAGGTATGGTTTGAGAAGGTGTCAAACTCAAAAAATATTGTTGAAATTAAAAAAGTTGCAGAAAATACGTTGTTGATGCGTAAACTAGATGATAATACAGCTATGAAGGTCAGTGATCATTGTACAGAGGTTATAGATTTACATGACTTGTATCCAACTGCACGTTCAAATGTGGTGCAGTGCGAGTATTGCGAGAAATCGTATGATAAAAGTTATATTAATAAGCATGTAAATGATATTCATTTAAAGTATAAAGACAAAGCGTTGGTTCATAAATAAATTGTTTGTTGTTTAACCCACAACCAGGGGCGTCTTTACCTATAGTGCAGGTAATTTACCTAAAGGGCGCTATCCTGACTAAAGGGCGCTATCCTTACGAAAGGGAGCTAGAATAATATCATTGCTCACCGCCGCTTCACGGACTAAAGATGCATCTGCCTACAAATTGTAATAGTAACTTAAATAAATTAATAAGCCCTATTCATGAACGATATTTAACTTTAAACAACAGTTCTGTTATTTTAAACCGACTTAAAAAAGGATTTTATCAATTCAACCGTTTTTTTATGTTTGTTACCTCGTAACTTTCGACTGGAAGAACCGATTTTATTGGTCCCATTTCATTTGGTATTATTTTATTAAAATTTGTGGTTATCAACTTAAAATTTACAGCATTAGGTTCAGCGCCGGTGCCGACCGACATAGTGGCGGCGAAGAGATTAATACAGTGAATTTAAATTGTTACTGAGTTGTCTGTCGACGCTGCCTTTTAAGTTAAAATGACAGAGAATTGTTGCTCTAAGTTAAATAAGGTTTATGAAAAGGGTAATGTGGTGGCCAGGCAGTTGCCTCTTAGCCAAGTTGCATTCCACAAACGTAAACATTATTAGAAATCTGATAAATGTTATGGAATGCCATCATGTCAACGCTAAGTCATTATAGTAGAGTCAAAGAATTAACGTGTAATTGACCTAGTTTTCCAATTACAGAGCATAATGCGACTCATTGGCGCACAATGCTGAATTATGCTGAAGCTTAATTGGAACGTGAATTAGTTTTCAAATGCACCTACTGGTGGTAATTTTTTTTTTTTTTTCAATACTTTATTTAGCGCACTCTACTGAGTGCGCTAAATAAAGTATTGAAAAAAAAAAAAATTAATAAAGTGGTATACATAATAATTGGTTAAAAACTATTTACCTTCATCCATATTTACTATTAGCTACCATGTTAACATGGTTTACAACACAAGTTAAATGACCTTAGCCAAGTCGGTATATGGATAGGTGACCGTTCGTAACTCATTGACAGTATAAATATATGGAATAATAAATATATTCTAATTGTGATTGTATATTTGAGACTAAAAATGCTTGAGACAAAATAATTTGAAGTATCAGTAACCCTCAGAAGTTCATGGTTACTATAATACAGGTTGCCTAGTTTGAGATCAGATGGCTCTGAATGAGATGTGCTAGGATATACAGCTTAGACTCTCGAACTAAACAGTTCGAAATGAAATGAAATCATTTATTCTGCATTCGGCAGCTAATCCCAGGCAGTTTATCATCAAGATATTCTGCTATGGTATAATACCCCTTTGCGGATAACTTCGATTTAATGGTATTCTTAAATTACCTTAATGACAAATTCATAATAGTAATAGGGAGCTTATTGTAAAAGCGTATACATTGTCCCATGAACGAGTTGCCTACTCTGTGGAGACGAGTTCGGCTCTTCCTTCCTGTGCTGAGCAATTAAAACCTGGAATTCACTTCCAGCGCAGATATTTCCCTCCTTACATGATCCCAAGTCCTTAAAATTGGACGTGAAAAAGTATTTCACATGGCCGCCATAATGTGGGTCATACTGCATTGTCCGCATTCATAATTAGAATGGTGAACAGGCTGAGTAGGGTCATTGAACTTGAACTCGCGGGCTTGGTTTCCGCAACTCGACGACTTGTTGCGCCTATTTTGCGTAGTGGGTCGGCACTAGTGGTGCCAACTTAACTTTGAATGATTCAACTACAGCAACGCTTCGCACAATCGAGCACTCTCAAAAGTAGTGTTTTTGCGTGATGCGTGCAATCGATACCAACTTGACAAAAATTAACAAGTGTTTTTTCTTTAAGGCACTCTACTGAGTGCGCTAAATAAAGTATTGAAAAAAAAAAAATTAATAAAGTGGTATACATAATAATTGGTTAAAAACTATTTACCTTCATCCATATTTATATTTATTTTTTTAACACAGTTTGAATTAACTTTGATTATTTCGAAAAAACTGCAACGAAACGAAAGCTTTAAAAATTTTTTCAACAATAAATACTAACGATAATATATAAATAAAACATTTTGATCAATGCCACCTTAAAGAAAAAACACTTGTTAATTTTTGTCAAGTTGGTATCGATTGCACGCATCACGCAAAAACACTACTTTTGAGAGTGCTCGATTGTGCGAAGCGTTGCTGTAGTTGAATCATTCAAAGTTAAGCATTATGCCGCATAATGCGCTCTAGTGCTGTAATTGGAAAACAGGGTGAGTGTAGAAGAGAATTGATGCGAAATATTAGTTTGTAACTTGACTAAAGATGCTGTTCTGTGTCTGTGTGTAATTTATCTATATATATATTTAGTGCCACTATATAAGGTTAGTAGTAAGGGAAAATAAAAGAGACATTAAGGAATAATAATTTTATGTAATGTGTCTATAATATGTTGGTATGTAGTTAGATATATATATGCATGTTTATATTCAGTCTAGTTTCCATAGTACGGGCTCTACATAGTTTGAGATCAGACTGCAGTGTGCAAGATGTGTCAGATAAAGGTGGCATTAAGGCCGTAGTAAAACGATACAATCCGTCACAAGTCCGTGAGAAGAGACTCGCTTCGAGTGAGGATACCGGAGGTACATACCCCCGATCCCTCTTCTCATCCCCATCCCCAAAAGGCCGGCAATGCACTTGTGACGCCTCTGATGCTGCGGTGGTCCATGGGCGGCGGTAATCACTTACCATCACGTGATACGTCTGCTCGTTTATAGACAATAAAAACAAGATCCCTCGAATTTGGATCCATTTCGAAATCAGGGTTTGCTGATGAAGCTGAAAGCTGGTCATTGGATCTCAATAACGAGACGACGTAATCACCTCTAGTTTGGGCTTTTTTGATTCGTCTTGATGAGTAGCTGGTGTGACAGGTATTAAGTTATTATTTAAGTCGGTGATACTATTTTTAAAGTTAGTTTTATTTATTTATTTTTTGGGTTTGTTGGGTTAATGTCGGGTGTGTGCTGAGTCAAAGGTCGCAGAGCTGACTGGAAACAAATTTGATGATTATCATGACATAATTTTCTGTAGAGGTGTAATTTATGTAAGGGGGTAAGCGTGTTCTGGAGTGGAGATGTATTTTAGGGTGCCATCTGACCACATGCTGAGACGACTTTCCTTAGTCGGGACTCTGTAATGTGCTCGGGAAAGGCCTTTGTGTAGTGGACTGCAACGGGCTGACGATGATTATGTTGACTTTAAAGGAACATCGAAGATCCCACACAAAAGGGGGTCATCTATAAGTCGTAGATGGCCCGTAGTACCGGAGACGAAGTGTGGTTTTTGGTAGGTCTAAGTCGACATAACCACAAGTAGAGTAATTCAAAGGGGATTTCAGCAAATGCAAATGTGTGTTTCGTCTTGCTAAAATGACTCTACTCGCCCTCTATGCAGAGCGTGCATGGAGGAAGATGAAACGGCCGCCCATGTCATCTTGACATGTCCTGAGGTGGCGAAATATCGGGCGAGACACCTCGGATCGTCGAGGTCACTTCAGGAAGTCGTCAAGGGGTCTGCTAGGCTTCCTGGAGGAATTGGGTTGGCACCATTAGTGCCGACCAACTACGCAAAATAGGCGCAACAAGTCGTCGAGTTGCGGAAACCAAGCCCGCGAGTTCAAGTTCAATGACCATACTCAGCCTGTTCACCATTCTAATTGTGAATGCGGACAATGCAGTATGACCCACACTACGGCGGCCTAGTGTAATACTTTTTCACGTCCAATTTTAAGGACTTGGGATCATGTAAGGAGGGAAATATCTGCGCTGGAAGTGAATTCCAGGTTTTAATTGCTCAGCACAGGAAGGAAGAGCCGAACTCGTCTCCACAGAGTAGGCAACTCGTTCATGGGACAATGTATACGCTTTTACAATAAGCTCCCTATTACTATTATGAATTTGTCATTAAGGAAATTTAAGAAAACCATTAAATCGAAGTTATACGCAAAGGGGTATTTTACCATAGCAGAATATCTTGATGATAAAACTGCCTGGGATTGAGCTGCCGAATGAAAATAAAAGATTTCATTTCATTTCGAACTGTTTAGTTCGAGAGTCTAAGCTGTATATCCTAGCACATCTCATTCAGAGCCATCTGATCTCAAACTAGGCAGCCTGTATTATAGTAAACATGACCTTCTGAGGGTTACTGATACTTCAAATTATTTTGTCTCAAGCATTTTTAGTCTCAAATATACAATCACACTTAGAATATATTTATTATTCCATATATTTATACTGTCAATGAGTTACGAACGGTCACCCATCCATATACCGACCTGGCTAAGGTCGTTTAACTTGTAAACCATGTTAATATGGTAAGTAGTAGTGGAACAGTGGAAATGAGTTGACTTAATATCTATTTACATTAATATGTATTCGTTGTACAGCTTTTCTTTTCATTTGTCATACGGAGGGATATAAAATATTTTCAATAATAAAAGGCCAGCGCCCAAGGGTCAAATGGCGGCGAAGAGCAGTTTAGTGGTCACAAATTTCACTGAGCGTCGCGCCTATTGCTATGAGAGTCTCTACGACCGTGTGGTCCGATCACTTTGTCCGACTGATCGGATAACGTGGACTTTTTCTTCCTATTTGTCCGACTGATCGGACGACGTTGACTTTTTTTGTTTCGACTGATCGGAAGATGTGGTTCTTTTTTTATGGCATCAGTTTATTCTGAAGCACTTTAAGTTCAATTTATATTGTTACTAAATAAGTCTCTTTGCCGCCACTCCGTCCATCGGCTCTGAACCTATAACACAAATATAAAGACATATAAATGATCTAAAGATAGGTATATCACGTAATGCTTACATTAATGTTGTATAGATAATATTTACCTAGTTCAAATTTCGACTCTCGATATAAATGTGTTAAGGTTCATAATTGGATCGAGTTATGTAGAAAACAAGCACGTCGCACTATCTCCTAACTGTTTTCTGCATAACTCGAAGTAGCTGTTACATGCTACATGGCTGTTAATAGGCTGTAAGACAGGCTTTACTTGCTAAAGAGGAAGAGAAGACAGTGTTCGTGGTATAAGAACATCCCTAGGAGTTTATTTATTTGTGTGTGTATGAGTGTGTGTGTGTGTGTGTGTGTGTATGTATGTATGTATGGGGGTGTGTGTGTGTGTAGAGACAATAGGTGTTGAAAAATGACTCCCGCGGATAGATAAATAAAAAAAAACAAATCTAAATGCATTAAAAAAAACTCATTGAGAATGTGTGTGTGTATGCTGTGGTCTTTGTTGAGTATTTGCCAAAACCTTACATTTATAGGTTGTAATACATACGGTAAGCGACACCGTAGGGAGTAGCTATGCGCAGGCGATTCCCTCTGTCAAAGTAGAAACCCAAATAGGCGTAGGTACGCATTACACTGTTATGTGCACTGCGTTATACTGCCTCGTTGGTCTCGCGGTAGGTGTGTGCGACTGCTGATCATGAGGTCTCGGATTCGATTCCTGGGTCGGACCAAATGTATAATAATATGTATGTATTTACAAAAAAAAAGTATAAATGTATTTGTATCAGTTATCTAGCACCCATAACACAAGATCTGCTTAGCTTGGGACTAGATGGCGTTGTGTGTTAGATGTCCGAAATATTTATTTATTTATTATTTATATGTGTGGCAGATAAGTTAGCGTAAGTGTATGTGTGGCTTTGTAGCAAGTAATGAAACTGGTCCTTAATATTTATGACTATTAGTTCCTATAAGTATAATCCTATTATTACCCTTTACATTATTACATTACACTTTACACTAAAAGACGAAAGTTTGTGAATGTGTATGTTTGTTACTTCTGCACGAACAAACTACTAGAGGGATTTGGATGAAACTTTACAGTAATATAGCTTATACATCAGAATAACACATAGGCTACTATTTGCTGCGATAACCGATATATACGTGGGCGGAACCGCGGGCAACAACTAGTAGTATATAATAATAATTTCCATTTGTAAATTTGACTTGGTAATGAAATTTTGTGACGAGAAACTTTTTTTTATTTATTTTAATTATTGTATTTTCTATTATAATAATTATGTCTTATTATGTATTTGCTGGCTTATTTATATTCTTAATAAATTGAATTTTGTAAATTTTGTCAATAAGTGTAGTTTCCTGTTAAATTAAATGTATTTCTTTCAATGAACTGTTTTATTTCATCTCTTTCTGAAGTATAATGAATGTTATGATGGCAACATTGAATTTCTGTGCATCAGCAATTTTTAACGCAGCTAAGCTAGCTAGCATCTCACGTCGAGGAACGATACGAGAATTTAAATAGCTATTATTATAGAGTACATCATTCAAATTATTACAGAAAATTGACTTTTTGTAACCATTAATTGAATTTTTAAAGTTGAATTTTAATAGCGTATTCCTTTTTTTGCAAAGGTACCGTACCTGCCCCCCTAGCCAAGTTGCAAGCCTTCTGCGTTCTGCAATTGTTACCGACTATATTCTCGTGTGTCATTGGTTAATACTTTGTCTAAGATTAGCCAATGACACACGAGAATGTAGGCGTTAACGATTACAGAACGAAGAACGCTTGCAACTTGGCTTGATGCCCTGAGCGTAAGTGTGACTTAAGACGCGAGGTGCAAAGTTAGTTGTGATTTTCTAAAAGAAAATTTGTGTGTAATTTTTCGTTTGTTTTGTGTTGAATTTGAGCTGAACAGAATGGTCTTAGTATTTAGAGCTGGTTTTTAAAATAATGTTAAGAGTTTAGTATTTCAATAACACTGAGTAGTGTGAGTCTCACGAAAAACGTCCTCCAGATATGGTGCTGCAGTCATGCCAACCTAACTTTTCCGATTCCCCGAAAAGGCTAAAAACGGGAATTCTAACTTTATTTTATTAGCTCTCCGAATTTACTTAGTCGGAGCTTTAAGTGAGCATATTAAGGAGGAAATTTCAATAAATACATATACGGTTCTCATGTTTTCTCTCCTTAAAACGTGGACTACGACAAATATTTCAAAACCAATATCAGCTAAATTGGGCCAGCTGTTCTCGAGTTTAGCGAGACAAACGAACAGCAATTGATTTTTGTATATAAGATAAATAAATTTACTTAGTTGTTACTTTCACGACAAGTCCACTATTCGTTTTATTCGTTTATTTCATGAGAATAATGAGAGAATAGACTTAATTTTCGAAACTTAAAATCGACTAAACAAAAAATCGATTTAAGTAAAAATCGGATTTTGTCATTTACAAACACACGCCCAGATACGCCCAGTCGCCCATCTCTAGCTTAGCTGTGTTAGAAAAAAATATTATTTATTGTTTTGATTTATTAAATTGGTTGAATGATTCTTCAAAATGACTGAATGCAGTATTATTAATAGTTATTTTAGCAAAAGTATCTGCTGGGCTTGCCTTAAAGTTACAGAAGACGTGTTTCCAATGTCAACTGAGGAAATAATTGTGTATCGAAAATTCGCCGACAAGGTTCGAGATTTTGTTATTGTTTATCTCATAATGATTTGTATTTTAAAATAATATACCAACTACAATACGCTTAAATCATGAGTTAAGATTAGTACAGACGGTTTTACGATAAGTAAGCTGTTTTTTAATACCTTTAATTTCCGTTTAGAGCCTTAAATATTGTCTTTATTATGACTTGCCAAGCGACTATACTTTAAGAGGAATAATAAAGAAATCAGATATCAATAAGCGCAGACATCTGGAATTTAAGACCTTAATCTTTTTCGAGAGTTTACACTGAAAATTCCTTTTGCTCCAAACGGTATTTAGAGTAACAAGAGCAAATTGGTGGTAACAAAAACTGGCCAAGTGCAAATAGGCCGTTTTATAGATAATGGTTCTTTTCTTTTTGTTATGGTATAGAGGGCAAACAAGCAGATGTATCACATGATGGTAAGCGATGGGGGATGGGGAAAGGGATGTGGGGAGAGGTTGGATATAGGCCTCCAGTATCTTCACTCACTCGGTGAAACACAGCGCAAGTGCTATTTCACATCAGTTTTCTGTGAGGCAGTGGTATCACTACGGTTGAGCCGGCCCATTCATGCCGAAGGGTGGTTCTCCCATAGTATAAATGGTGTATTATCTATCAAATAGCAAAAAAAACAAGGAGGTTGTATGCAAGCCCTCTTTAATATTTATTTTCTACTGTTTTATGTATTCATTGTTATAGCGGCAACATGATCTGTGAAAATTTTAACTGTCTTACTATCACTGTTCATGAGATACTGCCTGGAGACAGAAGGGCAGACAGATGGGAATATCAAAAGGGCATTCAAGGTTTTAGCTCATTAAGCAACAACATTTTTAATAAACTGCCTATACTTTTTTAATATGATTTTCAAAGCTTCTCTACTCTGCCTAATGAAATGAATGAAAAAATGTTTATTACCAGTTATTATCCCTTTTACATGCTTTTTTACTTCTGCCAAACTGCAGTACAGTTTGTTGGCAGACGTAGCTCCTTATTTAATTATTTTTTTTTTTTTTTTTTTATGTTTGACCCTGCCAAAATGACTCTACTCTGCCTGATGGAAAGCATGAGTAGAATCCAAGAGTGGTGGTCACCATACTGCGACTGCAGACAATGCAGCATGGTGACCCACACCATGGCGGGCTAGTGATGCTTCCGCATCATTGGGCCTCCGGTCTCGCACTCACCAACGAAACACGACAGCATGATCGCTGTCATTTTACGTTGATTTTCTGTGCGAGGGTAGTACCGCCCCGGTCGAGCCGGCTATTCCTGCTGAAATCAACGTGGCTCTACTACCTTGAAAATGTTCAAAAATTATCATAAATTTTGTACAATTCGTATAACATTTTTTCCTTAAATTAAAAACTGTGAATATACACAGACGGCTCTCAACAATTTAGAAATACTACTATTACATTGAAGGTTCTCAAGTAGGTACTTCACCAATCTCGATTTGAACATTTCTTTTACATGAGGGCTGTTACTATTACACATATTAAAAATATCCTCTGGCAGACTATTAAAAATTACTGGCACTAAATATTCACTGGCCCTTTGCCCAAAGTAGTTGTTACAAACAGGTACTTCAAACTTCTGTTTACCCATCCTTTGTTAAATAATTAAAAATATAATAGAAAGAATAAGTAGAATCCAATATACTGTATACAGAGAATGTAGCATGGTGACCCAAAGGCATATGAACCATACTTTACTATATATTGCCAGTACTGCCATGGAAGAGCCACTCTTTGGCATGAATGGGCCGGCTCAATCGGTGTGATACCACGGCCTCACAGAAATCCGTTGTGAAATAGTGTTTGCAATATGTTTCACCGAGTGAGTGAGGATACCAGAGGCCCATAACCCAAACCCTCTCCCCCCATCTCCCCCACATCCTGCTCCCGCTTGTGACGCTTCTGGTGCTGCAGGTGTCGCAATGGGCGGCGGTAATCGCTTACCATCAGGCGATATGTCTGTTCGTTTGTACGTCATAAATCGTAAGCCCTAAAAAAAAACACTATTATTAAAATATTGACCAAAGTTACTATGAACTACAAGAACTTTTATATTATGTTACTTGCTGCTATGGAACCCTTGACCGCTTTTGTATGTTTGTTACCTCAGAACTTTCGACTGGGTGAACCGATTTTGATATTATTTTTTTTACATTTAAAAGCTGGTGCTTACTCTCTGGTCCCATTTCGATTCGGTCAGGTTTTTGAAGTCATTTTTTTTTCATATTACAGATGAGTACGAATGAATTGAACATGGTACTCTGTTTAATTTGCAAATGGATGCTAAAGAAATGTATGAAGTTTATCACCCAAGTGCAGAGGGCAGGTCGGATGCTGAATGAGATTTCAGAAAAGGTGAGTTATGATGGTATGCATTAAGCATATGGAGTGTCACTTCAAGTGTCGTAAGAGCCGACTGAGGGAGAAAACTACCAGGACAACAGAATTGCAAAGAAATGAAAAACTTGACACTCATACCGTAACCCTTCCCCCCGTGCCCATCCCCCAAAAGGTCGGCAAAGCACTTGTGACGCCTCTGGTGTTACGGGTGTTCATGGGCGGCGGTAATCGCTTACCATGAGGCTATACGTCTGTTCGTTTGCCCCCATATAACCAGCCAAACAGCAGTTTCTGCCAATCTCAAGTATTTAAAGTCTTCAAATCTTATGTCTTTAAGTCTTCGTCGTGATGAAATTAATGATACGAAATGGGGATGAGATGAAATGGGGTCCGTCTTTCGAAAAAAACAAAAAATGATCTGTCCAAACCTTTTACCAACCCGTCTGGCCACTGGCCTATGTTTCATGTATGAGATGATAATTATTATCTTTATTTACGCCATCTATCGAATGCCCGCTGAACTACTTCGTAACTATAACCCTACATCGCGATATCATTATTTTTGCAGGACTTGAAAACATGTCTAGAAATTAAATTAAATAATTACGATATAAGAACTACAGAGCCTGCTATAATGGAAATAGGTCCAGAAATGGACATAAGTTCAGAAGTGGACATACCAAATGATATAGAAGAGTTAATAGCAGATGATAATCTAGAAGACGATGATGAAATACCGTTAGTGATGTTACAAGACTTCAAAAGTAAGAAGAGAAAAAATAGTGAAGAGGTAAGAATCATATTATCCATAATTAACCGACTTCAAAAAAAGGAGGAGGTTTCTAAATTCGACCGTATATACATATATATATATATATTTATGTGTGTTCGCGGATAACTTCGTCGTTTGTGAACCGATTTTGGTGATTCTTTTTTTAATTGAAAGGAATCCCAAGAGAAATCGAGTCAAACCTTGAATTCTGTTTTATTTTTGTTAAAATTTTACTTGTAATATTATAAATTCGATTTTACGCCTAAATCGCTGCACCGGTTTCAGTGAATTTTGGTATGAAGATACTTTGATTCTTGAGGTAAGACAAAGGCTACTCTATACCGACATATATGCTGGCGGAGCATCGGGCAATAGCTTGTTATTTGATAAATTGAATGTGTTTACAGCTAAAAATAGAAGAATCTGATATAAAACAAGAAGCAGAGATAAAAATTGAGTGTGAGAGTCAAGAAGACAAGTCTTGTAACAAGAGAGGGAGAAAGAAAAAGGAGATAAGAGAAGGATTTACATCTAGAATGAGACAAGAGACTGATGAATATGTAGTTATTAAGTTGACTACTGATCAGGTAAGTTTGCCGCCATAGTATGGGTCACCATGCTGCATTGTTTGCATTCCCAATGAGTGTGGTGACCACCACTCTTGGATTCTATTTAAGCAAATAAATTAAAATAATTAAGACTAGGAAGATGAAGATGGTGATGTCCGTCTGTCTGTTTATTCCGGCTAATATCTGGAATGGTTGGATCAATTTTGACGGGACTTTCATTGGCAGATAGGTGATGATATAAGGCGTAATTTAGGGCCTATTGTTTTTAGACATGCTTACATTGTTTTTTAAAAGTTATTGCAAAATGAACCTTATTGCAGGTGCGACAAGAGCTAATGGAGAAATCAAAAACAGAATCGTACCTGCGAGCTCCATTTAAATGTGACAACTGTGTCAAAGGGTTCAACTTTGAAGATGTTCTACTTACCCACATGGAGAAACATAGAATGGTGAGTAGTTTAACATTCTGACAGTTTGACAGTTTGACAGTACGACAGTTTGACAGTTTGACAATTCGACAGTTCAATTATGAGGTATAAAGGTGTTAGCACTGATTGAGTAGAAAATGATAAAGATTTTTGGCGGAATGGGGCCGGGAGGCGGAGGGATCTTCACTTTGTCGATGGTACAGTCATGCTTTGACACAAATGGTCAAAGCATGACTGGACATAAGACTCTACTTAGAAAGAAGATTTGGTACTACTATTCCACGGTGGCCGGACGAGTTTGTACAGGGTTTCTGTTAGGTTTTGTTCTATGTATAGATAGATAGATAGAAAACTCTTTATTTGTACACCGTTTTACATATTTACATGTATGTATAAAGTAATGTACAAAGGGCGGCCTTATTGCCAAGAGCAATCTTTTCCAGGCAACCTTAGGATGGATCAAAATGTATAGGAGAAACAGTAGCAGTTGACGGTGCAATTAATTATAAGAGTTATTTAAGTTGATAGCAATATACTCCATATATTCACTTATACACACATACATACAATATACACATATATACAAACTCAAATACATACACATATGCAATATACACTAATTACCACAATCATTTAAATAATTAAAATGTATAGACATGCCAAATTGAGTCTACTCTGCCTGATGGAAAGTTAAAGCAGAATCCCAGAGCGGTGGTCACCATACTCATTGCGAATGCAGACAATGCAACAATGCAGCATGGTGATCCACAACATGGCGGGCTAGTGATGCTTCTGCATTATTGGGCCTCCGGTCTCGCACTCAACAACGAAACACGACAGCACGAACGCCGTCATTTTTCGCTGATTGATGCGAGGGTAGTACCACCCCGGTCGAGCCGGCCCAACCGTGCTGAAATCAGCGTGGCTCTACCTTGAAGTTTCTCTTTACAGTTCTGTTGGCCTGGTAGGTTGCTCCCTCAGTCGGTTCATACGACACCTAAGAGGTAAATAGGGGTGGTCACACTAAGATTGTCACGTAGCGGCTTTAGGAGCCATGAGGTGAAGGTGGTTAGGCCACGAGGTTCAGAGATGAAGATAATTTAAACGCAATAAATACTTTAGAACGAAGATTTTCACACTATTTATTTACCGATATGTAAGTTTACAAGGGTTACTTTTTGTGAGCACAAAATTACAAATTAGACAGGGCGTAAGTTCTGAGAGTTTCCGATCACCGCAGCACCTCCAAGCAAGAGACACTTATCTTGTCTGGTGTATCAGGAACGAAAGAGGTCGAGTGCTGTGTCGGGCGACCTTATGTAGCCCGCTGAGGCTTGAGGTGCGGGGACGTCCGACGCGTGGAACGGCTCTCGTTGGTCATCCCGGGGGGGGGGGGGGGCCAGGGGAGGGGGGTTGCGTTGGAGGGCGCGGAGATTGGTTCTCGATGTCACGGTTGCGCCGCGTGATAATGTGATGCCTATGTTCAGCGGTACACTGGGGTGGTGGGAACCATGTGTCGAAAACATGACTTTCCCACACGTAGTATTGGCAGCTTCTCTATTTCCTTTATTTTGTTTTTGCAGGATCACGGTTCGTATCAATGTAATATATGTACACAGTACTGTCCGAGTATTGTTTCACTGAGGGGTCATTTGAAGTCACATACGACAAGGTAAGCGATCACCTACATTGATGTTTATGTTTATTACTACACTACAACGCCATCTATCGAAGATACACCGAACTACGGAGTAAATACTAATTTTATACCGGGATATAGAAATAATGGGTTAATCACTTAAATCACTCAGATATTTATTTGAGTGATTTGACCATCGACGAGACGCCTTTTTTAACCAACTTAAAACATAAGGTTGTTAATGATGTTCTGGTGATGGTAGACAACTAAAAGTGGACTGTAGTTTGCGCAGGTTTTTAATGTCGACAAGGATATGACACAGTACAGAGTAGTGATCCCGAACAATGTGTTGAGGCGAGTGTGTTACTACGATGTGTGTAGTGGGAGCCGCTGCCTGCACCCCGCTTCTCCTTGCGTGCCCCTCACCTCAGTCGCGCGCCGTTCGCCAGCTGTTCAGCCGATTGGAAGCACCGGCCCACCGCGATGTCGAGGATCGAGGTTCGATTCTCGACAAGGTGGTCTCATTTCAATTTTGCCCAGTTCTTGATGTCGGTTTTCTTTTGTTAAAATTGATATTATTAGACGCCACGAGTTTTTTCATTGTTGTTTCATTCATTCTCGAAGATGCGAACAGCTCCAGAACATTTGAACATGTCCGTTACCGAGAAATGTAAACAAGCCAAACGTGCGACGATCAGTTCATATCCGATCTTAGGGTTTTTGTTGTAAGGTTCATTGTTCTTTGTCACAATGCATTATTATTATAACTTATCTAGAATTGGTACGGCCGAATTGTCGCCGCTTTCTGGAATTTTCTAGATGTTTCGCATATATATGGTACCCGTGCTATGGTATAGACTCTGCCTAATTGGGTATTATTATACACTAGCTGACCCACGCAACCTCGTTTGCGTCTCCTATTGCCCGTAGCGTCACAATTTTCCCCTTTTTTGAAACATTGTTCATTGGTGCCCCGCTCCTATTTGCCTTAGCGGGATGATATATAGCCTATAGCCTTCTTCGATAAATGGGCCATCTAAAACTGAAATAGAATCGGACCATCGACCTGAGATTATCGCGTTCAAACAAACAAACAAAACTCTAGCATTATTTTTGTATTCCAGATATAAGTGCAAGTTATGCGGTCAAGTGCGTCTCTCCCGCCAGCACTTGTTAGAACATTACACCATCAGCCACACTTCAGCTCCCATCACCTACACCTGCGACAAATGCGACTTTACCACCAAGTAAATAGAGTTTATATTTGTTTAAACTATTCATATAGTTATAATATAACCCCGCGGTGTTAACCGCGGTTATTGTTGTACCGCGAGTAACGCCGCGGGGCAAAGTTTGTCTAAAAAAAGTAGCTTGAGTTACTCCCTGGATCATCAGCTACCTGCCAGTGAAAATCCCGTCAAAATCGGTCCAGCCGTTCCAAAGATTATCCGAAACAAACAGACAGACAGACAAAACATTTGTTAACTACATTTTTGGTATATGTACCGTGTGTACATACATATGCATTAAGTAAAAAGCGGTTATTTTAATATTACAAACAGACACTCCAATTTTATTAATTTGTATAGATGTGTCCGATAGCTTGTACTATGATGTAGTATGGGTTACCAGAAGTACACATATCGTCTTTATAGAGTACACGGATTGTCATATTTGTGTACTATGATTTAATAGAAATCTGTTTAGTAATTTCATGTACGAAACTAACAAATGTTCATACATGTTTGTCTATATTCATCCATCTATCTATGCCCATATATCCATAATATATTCTTGCCTTCGTCTATACGTCCATACATATATCTATACACGTATTCATCCGACCATAGATCCATCTATCCGCTTATCCGTCACTCCATCTATCCATCCACCCATAAATCATTCATAATGCATACAGTCATAATACATTCGTCCTTTCATCCATCCATATGTCCATCCATCCATCCATCTTGCGTACATCTACGAGTATATAGCCATCCACCCATTTATTTGTACATAAAACATAAAAAAAAACATATCTACATAACTTCATGACTGCCTCGTTGGTCTCGCGGTTGGCTTGCGCGACTGCTGATCATGAGGTCTCGGGTTCGATTCCCGGGTCGGACCAAATGTTTGTATGATCTACAAATATTTTTTTCGGAGTTTGGGTGTTTTCTATGTACGTATTTACAAAAAAAAGTATAAATGTATTTGTATCAGTTGTCTAGTACCCACAACACAAGCTCTGCTTAGCTTCGGACTAGATGGCGTTGTGTGTTAAATGTACGAAATATTTATTTATTATTTTATTTAACTTCGCCACTGCGGATTCTTAATCGTTCACCATCTAGACTGTCTTTTGCCTTAGATGATGATAATGCCTGTATGGTTTCCGTAATGGTTTAAGTGTTCACACCGCTTCCTACTACACCAAGTGTTGTGACTTCAAATCCCACTCAGTACGAAACTTTGTGGAATCCACAAATTGATGTCCTGAGTCTGGGTGTCATTTGTGTCCGGTTCATGTATGTTTGTAAAGTATATTCCAATGCGGGAGTTGTGTTTTTATAAAAGAAAGAGAGATGATGGTGATGGAAGGGCTGGTTTCTCTGCAGCAAGCGCACAGTGGTCCAGCGCCACGTCCGCTCCCAGCACGGCGCTGGTGACACCCACTCCTGTCACACTTGCGGGAAACTCTTCAACACTATTGAGAGTTTGAGAGTCCATACCATGTAAGTAATGTTATATTATTCTACTAGTTATCCGTAGGAGTTAACGAGCAGACGTGTCACCTGATGGTAAGCGATTACCGCCGCTCATGGACCCCCGCAACACTAGAGGCCTCACAAGTGCGTTGCCGGTCTTTGGGGGACGGGGAAAGGGATGTGGGGAGGGGTTGAGGTATGAGTCTCCTATGAACACAGCGCAAGCGCTATTTCACACCGGTTTTCTGTGAGGCCGTGGTATCACTCCGGTCGAGCCGGCCCATGCATGCCTAAGCGTGGCTCTCCCACGGTTTTTAATGTTGTTCACTCTTTTTTCTTATATCATATGCCCATTTCTTTCTAAAATAAGAGTAATGAAAGCCTATTCAAAAATCAGTCAAAAGAGATTGACTGCGGAACAGACAGACAAATTAACAAAAAAAAAAGGAAATCAAAACATACAACGCTAACATGCCTTAATCTAGTAGACTTCTTAATAAAACACTTCTAGGATATCCGATAACCGGTTATCCGACTACATGATTTTGACTGTTTACTGGCTACATTATATTGACAGATATCCGACTACATGATTTTGTTGGATATCTGATAACATGGTTTTGACAGATATCCGTTTACATGATTTTGACGGATATCCGACTAAATATATCCATCGCATTTTTCAAAAAGTTTTTTTCTTTATCTAGGCGTCACGATAAATCGAAACGTCTCCACTGCGATCGATGCGACAAATATTTCATATACCCGTCTCTTTTACACAAACATGTACAGGCTGTTCACGAAAAGAGAGAGTACTATTGTGTCGAGTGTGATATTAAATTCAAATCACCGGTGAGTATTATAATTTATTCCGACTTTAAAAAGGAGGGTATTGTGATATTAGACTGCCTGCTGACTGCCTCAGTAGCGTAGTGGTAGCTTTTGCGACTGCCATCTGAGGTCTCAGGTTCGATTCCCGGGTCGGACCAATTGTTTGTATGAATTGCAAATATTTGTTTCGGAGTTTGGGTGTTTTCTTTGTATATTATGTATGTATTTACACAAAAAAAGAATATATGTATTTATATCAGTTGTCTAGTACCCATAACACAAGCTCTGCTTAGCTTGGGACTAGATGGCGTTGTGTGTTAGATGTACGAAAAAATATGTATATTAGACTGCCCGCTGACTGCCTCAGTCTGCCATCTGAGATCTCGGGTTCGAGACCCGAGACCAAATGTTTTCATGATATGCAAAAGTTTTTTAGAAGTTTGGATATTTTATATCTATACTAATATTATAAACGCGAAAGTTTGTAAGTATGGATGAATGGATGGATGGATGTTTGTTACTCTTTCACGCAAAAACTGCTGAACGGATTTGGATGAAACTTATAACACATAGGCTACTATTTGCCGCGATAACCGACATACACGCGGGCGGAGCCGCGGGCAACAACTAGTTTACAATAATTTAATGTTTCAGGAAAGTATGAGGCTTCATTTCAAGAAGGCAAAAAGACATCGAGACGATTCATCTTACAAGTAAGTTATAACGCAGATGTATCTCAACAGGCCGCCATAGTGTGGGTCACCATACTGCAATATTACATTGTCTGCATTCACAACGAGTATGGAGACTCTTGGATTCTGCTCATGCTTTCCATCAGGCAGAGTACAGTCACTTTGACAGGCTGAAAAACTAGCTGCGCCCACGGCTTTGTTTGCATTTGGTTATATATGTTTTACGAATAGCCCGCCTGTGTTACTTCTGTGTGAAATGGAATGTGATGGTAAGGTTAGGATATATGGAGCGTTTGCTAAGGTGAAACTTAAGAAATAAGCGTGGGATAACAAGGATTGTAAAATTTCTATAAGTTCAAATCTTTTTATTTTGCTATCGTAAATTTGCTTCACGAAAGCCTAAAAGTAAACCAATTTTACTAAAGGGGCCCCGGAGCCCCCGATCCCATAATGCCCTCAAGGTATGATGTACAATCACAAAAAAACACCAACATTTTTAGTGTTCAATCAAGTGTCATGTCATAGGTATAGTAGTAAATAACTAAATTAATCAAGTCAAATTAAAATAAAGACGTTAGTTAATACCATTTTTTTTTATTAGTTAATAATAATATTTAAAAATCCTTTCAATATTATTTTATATACTCTTATTCTTCTTTACTTTTGAAAGTGGGGCCCCAAAATTTGTATATACCTTTGGGCTCCAGTCTATGCGATGTCTGTTTTAAATTGTGCCTTGTACTTTCTTCTCCAGATACGAGTGTCCCCATTGCAGTGAACGGTTCGTTGCCACTTCAACTCTGGCTGTTCATCTAAGCACTAGCCATGGAGAAGCCAAACAACACGCCTGCGATATATGCAACAACCACTACAGCAGTAAGGTAACTATAAAACCTGGTTTTTGGTTCAACGGACGGCACAGGTGTCGCCCCAGGGCCCCTGCATGGCACAAAACTAAACAATAATCGCGAATATGTACGCGCGTGAGCTACGTGCCTGAGGGGTAACGGCTGAGGTCCGTCTAGCTTTTTGCTTACACAGCGGTTTCTACAGGTCTACTGTACCACGTTGACCAGAGGGGTTGTATAGGGTTTGTGTCAAGTGTTCCTTCTCTCCGCAGTTCTGTTGTGCTGGTAGTTTGCTCCCTTACGACACCCATGGGGTGAATCGGGGTGGTGAGTCCGTATTCGTAATACGCCACCACGCGGATCCAAAGGGGCCCTATCCATTCATCCTAGGTAATCTCACTCATTCATCTTTTCGACAACTCCCGTTTAAGAAATATATTCTGTGTAGTGACTTTACAAACATACATAAAACGGACACAATGAACACACATACTCAGGACAACGATTTGTGTATCACATAGTGTTGTATTATATGGGGTATAAACCTACATCACTCAGTGCTATAGAAAATGGTATCCGTGGAGTATTTTGAGTAAAAACTAATGCGTTGTTGATTTATTTATTATTTGCAGGAGTCTCTAAGAGGTCATATATGGAGGGTCCACAACCAAAAGAGGGAGCCACCGGCTAGTTGTCACCTTTGCGAGAAGAGTTTTACGGTATGAATTGATTTTTTTGTTTACATTGCGCGATGCAGGATTTGTAGTTACTCCGTAGTCCGGTGTTGTTCCGTTAGATGGCGCTGTATTTTTTAGTTGTATGAGGTTGCCACGGGAAGTATTTGTAACAACTTTGTTCTATTAATTTTCTTAATTAGCTATTTTAAAAAAATATCTTTCTCTGAGTTTTTTCCCATATTAATTTGTGGGTTTAGCCGCCGATTAGCATATATACAACATCCCAACATCAATCGTTGGGCCGCGACCCGCCAGGCGGGATCACCTCGTCTGATCGAGGATCATCTTTTTTTTTTTTTTTTTTATGTTTGACCCTGCCAAAATGACTCTTCTCTGCCTGATGGAAAGCATGAGTAGAATCCAAGAGTGGTGGTCACCATACTGCGAATGCAGTCAATGCAACAATGCAGCATGGTGACCCACACCATGGCGGGCTAGTGATGCTTCTGCATCATTGGGCCTCCGGTCTCGCACTCACCAACGAAACACGACAGCATGATCGCTGTCATTTTACGTTGATTGTCTGTGCTCAGGTAGTACCGCCCCGCGAGAGCCGGCCCAACCGTGCTGAAATCAGCGTGGCTCTACTACCTTTTTGTGTTGGAGGCAAATGAAACCCGTTCTTCCACAAATTATTAAATAGATTATATTGGTTACAGCGTAAAAGTATCTTGAAGGTCCACGTTAGAAGTCACACTGGCGAGAGACCATACATATGCAGTTGCGGAGCTGCCTTCACTCAGAAGGCCAGCTTGAAGGTTCATGCAGCCAGGCATACTCAGGTAAACTAATATAAACTTGTAACGTCACCGTTTTAGACTATAGTCCATTCGCTTAGATACGGCAACTTTGGCTTTTTTTTCAAAGCAAATCCGCCACGAAATCAAAGGGCCCGCCTGCATACACTCAGAAGTAAGTATGGTTTGTAACTTTACGCCGTTGTATGAATTAATATATTCGTATTTTACAACAGTAATCACAATCGCGTTCGGGTTTACGGACAGTATCTAAACGAATAGACTATACACAATCTATACAAATAAATAAAATTGCCGACTGCACGGTCGCCCAGCCACATTCTACTGTGCCAAGTGCTGTGAGTTCAAATTCCACATCGCTTTGTTTTCCACAAATTGTTGTTCCGAGTCTGGCTGTTCTTTATGTCCGTTTTATGTATGTTTGTAAAGTCACACAGGATGTATATTCCTAACGTGGGACTTGTCTTTTTACAGTAAAATAAAATTGAAGTGTCTGTTTGTAATTACAAATTAACAGTTTTTCACCAAATGCATAATATATGATTAATATGTTTGTCTGTTATTCTTATATGTTTCTTTGGAACGGCTGGACTGATTTTGATGGGAATTATACTCGCAAATAGCTGATGATATTGTCCCTGGCTTAGGATAACAAACCCGTTTGTCTGTTTGTAACCCAATTCGTTACCAAGGATTGAACTAAAACTTCTTTAAGCACACTTAACTTGGGAAGTAAGCTGGTGATGGCATGACGAGAGCGTTACGAAAAGTGTGATTGGGTGAGGCAAACGGACCTTGAGAGGGAGATATAAGTTAGTGAAAATACTACCTTGGGAGAGCCACGTTTCCGCATGAATAAATAAATAAATAAATAAATATTTCGGACATCTAAACACACAACGCCATCTAGTCCCAAGATAAGCAGAGCTTGTGTAATGGGGTACTAGACAACTGATACAAATACATATATACTTTTTTTTGTAAATACATACATAATATAGATAGAACACACCCAAACTCCGAAACAAATATTTGTAGATCATACAAACATTTGGTCCGACCCGGGAATCGAACCCGAGACCTCATGATCAGCAGTCGCTCACACCGACCTCGAGACCAACGAGGCAGTCAAATGAATGGGCCGGCTTGACCGGAAGCATATACCCCAACCCCTCCCCCCATGTCCCAAGGGCCGACATTTCACTTGTGACGCCTCTGGTGTTGCGGGCTTCCACGGGCGACGGTAATCGCTTACCATCAGGCGATACGTTTGCTCGTTTGCCCACTATTCCATAAAAAAAAATAAAGAGATAGAGAGAGTAACGTTTCGTATGTTACTGTAGGGTGTAGGGGCAAGAGAGAGAGGTGCGAGCACATATTTTCTGTCTTTCTTCCTCTCATAGCCAGTTTCTCTTCGTATATCTAAGACACAGTGCAGGTCTTGTACCCCTTGAAGTTTTACTTCAGTTGAGTGCTCTAAAGCAAATTCGGCTTATACAATCTTTTATTTAGTTTCACCTGTCCCGATGTTTGTCTGTTTTCAAATCTTGCAAGTTAAATTTGACCCACTTCCTAATTGAGCTGAAATTCGAAATATACACTTATAGCCCAGTCATATTAGGTAAAAAAAGGGGTCAACCTCGGAATGAAAGATAATAAGCTGCAAATTGGTATGAACCTTTGTTTTGTCATTCTAAATGTTGTCTCAAAAGTCACAATCGTTATCGTGTCCGCGTCTCAAGATATTCAAGGTCAAAGGTCACAAAAATCGGTTTTTCGCGAATATCTGGCTTCCTATCGGTTAAATGAGATTTGCATTTATTATAAAAGTTGTAGGCTATAAAATTCCCTACAACTTTTGTTTAAACTTTTTTTTCATACGACTTTTTGAAGGTAGAGCGCGAAGAGTGCACATCGTACAGTCATATACGGCCTAATGCAAGGTCAAGCGTGAGTTATGGTTATCAGTACGTTATAAAGTCAATTATTTACTTGGAAATTATAATTATTAAACAATGCCTATTATTTATGTACTAACTATTAATTATTTATATTTAATTAAAGTAAGTAACTTGATTATTTATATATAATTATTCATATTTAACTATTTAAGTATAAAATATTATTAATTCTGGATTATATATTTTAGTTTTATTTTAAGTTAACACGACATTATATATCTTTTCTTTAAAACGCGTAAATTTCTCAATACTTATATACCTGGAAATACTTGTCCCTACCCTATGCCCTTTTCTATTCATTGCCGGGACAGATGTTCTATAGTATTCAAATCAACAAAGATACTTTTGATATTTGAACTCACATTTTGATAAATGTATATTATGCCGTATTTAATAATAAATAAAAATATGTGTAAAATATATACTCTTACTATCATTTTAACTTAAAATAAAACTAAAATATATAATCCAGAATTAATAATATTTTATACTTAAATAGTTAAATATGAATAATTATATATATATAATCAAGTTACTTACTTTAATTAAATATAAATAATTAATAGTTAGTACATAAATAATAGGCATTGTTTAATAATTATAATTTCCAAGTAAATAATTGACTTTATAACGTACTGATAACCATAACTCACGCTTGACCTTGCATTAGGCCGTATATGACTGTACGATGTGCACTCTTCGCGCTCTACCTTCAAAAAGTCGTATGAAAAAAAAGTTTAAACAAAAGTTGTAGGGAATTTTATAGCCTACAACTTTTATAATAAATGCAAATCTCATTTAACCGATAGGAAGCCAGATATTCGCGAAAAACCGATTTTTGTGACCTTTGACCTTGAATATCTTGAGACGCGGACACGATAACGATTGTGACTTTTGAGACAACATTTAGAATGACAAAACAAAGGTTCATACCAATTTGCAGCTTATTATCTTTCATTCCGAGGTGAAAGCCCTAATATGACTGGGCTATTAGTTTTGATTGACGATGCAATTATATAAGATCAGTATTGTTATCAATCCAAAAAGGCCGCCGTAACAAAATGGCGGTGTACATATTTCTATACAACCCACCCAATATGGGTATCAAATGAAAGTGCTAAAGTATTTTTTTTTTATTATCAAGTAATAAAGGATTGTGTTTAAAAAAACTTTTTAAATAAATCACATGTTTTGATTACAGAAAGATCATCTACCTAGGATTGAAGTCCAGAATTTGCCTCAAGAAAGTTGAAGTAGAAACTACCTGACATAGGCAGCTTCGTCAGCGTCTTTATAACCGACTTCAAAAAAGGAGGAGGTTCTCAATTCTATTGATTTTTTTATGTTTGTTCACTCAGAACTTTCGACTAGGTGAAACGACTTCTCCTTTTCATGTCGGTTTAAAATCAAACTACGCCTTGTATGAGTATAAAATATCATTTATTTAAATATCGACTTTATTACTAAACTGAATAAGGTGTTATTTAGACAACATAGCTATGTGACTTATAGTTATTTTTCTCCAAGATAATGTGTTTTATTTGTATCAGGCGAGTTTTCTCTTCTGATGACGTCAGAATTGGATTACCTTTATGATCTCATTTTAAATTATTATTATTACAAATAGTAACCCAGTGTAAATTCAACTATAATTCATAAAAAAAAACTTTTTTTGAAAGTGATAATTTCTAATGGGAGGGTAAACCGCTTCGTTACGTAACGCGTTACGGCGCTTGTCTGGCTTCCCTTTCTCTCACGCATACGACAGCGGTAGGCAGGCTCGTCCTCTCTTGCTCTAACCCACAGCGGTAGCCGTAAATAGTTCAACTTAGATTAGTTTAACCTTTCGCGGGTAGCGTGTGCGACTGCTGATAATGAGGCCTCGGGTTCAATTCCCGGGTCGAACCAAATGTTTGTATGATCTACAAATATTTGTTTCGGAGTTTGGGTGTTTTTTCTATATATATAATATGTATGTATTTACAAAAAAGTATACATGTATTTGTATCAGTTGTCTAGTACCCATAACACACGCTCTGCTTAGCTTGGGACTAGATGGCGTTGTGTGTTAGATGTCCGAGATATTTATTTATTTATTACTTCTGTCGGCCGTGTCGAGATGTTCACGTTTTTTTTTATAAGAGTACGTAAAATATAACAGTGGTCTTATTAAGTAATCTCTTACAGGCCCACTTTAGTCCAATATATGTATCTATACAAATAAATAAAATTGGAGTGTCTGTTTGTAACATTAAAGAAATAGCTTTTTAATCAATGCATATGTATGTATACACGATACATATAACAAAAATGTAGTTAAAAATTTTTTTGTCTGTCTGTCTGTCTGTTTGTTCCGGGTAATCTCTGGAACGGCTGGACGGATTTTGACGGGACTTTCACTGGCAGGTAGCTAATGATCCGGGGCGTAACTTAGGCTACTTTTTTTAGACTAACTTTGTCCCGCGGCGTTACTCGCGGTACAACAATAGCCGCGGGTAACACCCTAGGGCTCAGCTAGTATTAAATAAACAAATTGAAGTTTGTATGATTTTCGTGAAATTTGTAAATAAAATTTATCAATATAATTTATTGTTTTATTAATAAAAATAAACTATTACAATTATTAAACAATTTGTTTTAGTGCATATTAAATATTTCTATCAATTAAAGATGCTAAGTTATTAAGCTTTATTGGGTTCGATTCATTGTCATCTTTAATTAATAACTCTTCATAATTATTATTACAATATAACATATACACAGAAGCGACCCGCAATGATCTAACCGCCCGGGGACTCGCAAAGATCTGCTCGGGCAAAGATGTAACCGTTCGGAAACTCGCAAAGATGTAACCATTCGGAAACTCGCAAATATGTAACCGTTCGAAATTCGAAACTCGCAATGGCTAAGGCCATCTCTGAATATTATTATTATTTGTGAACTAATCATAGATCATAGAAACGTAGATATATTTATTTTTTAGTGCGATTATTGAAATAATTATATTCTAATAAGATAAATTTTCGGATGGATATTTCACACAGCAGGTGAGATTACTAGAGTCAAACCCCCCTTGAGTCTAGGGGGAGGAATCAACGGACAGCAACACACTTTGTAGTTGCAGGTGTCTATTGGCGGTAATCACTTGGCATCAGGAGACTCTTGCCTTTCTAAGCGGAGACTCACTACCGAAGATGATTACAATCAGATATTCATAAGAAAGTTTTTTTTTTCAAAAAAAAGCTGCATCTCTTCTTATATACGTTCTAGCACCTTTACCAAATATTGTAGACAGCTCGATTTATAAATACACTTAGAAATAATTTAACATTCTTTTTTATAATTCTTAAATTTACATGATTACTGTCCGGTTGGGCGCATTCTGTCCAATTCGCAATTAATCCAATTTGAAATTAGAGTAATTCGTAATTAGTCCAATTAAAAATTTGTCTAATTCGTAATTAATCCACTTCGAAATATTAGAGAGACCATTGATTACGAGAGGTTTTCATTAAGCTCCATGTAATGAGATTCGGCTCGAAATAATAATACATATCACTTTTTAACCGACTTCAAAAAAATGAGGAGATTTTCAATTCAACCGTATGTACATTTTTTAATGTGTGTTCGCCGATAACTTCGTCGTTTATGAACCGACTAGCAGACCCACGCATCGTTTGCGTTTCCTATTGCCCGTAGCGTGATAATTTTCCCCCGTTTTTTGTAACATTCTTCATTGGTGCTCCGCTTCTGTAGGTGAATATATAAAGCTGAAGAGTTTGCTTGTTCGTTTGAACGCGCTAATATCAGGAACCGCTGGTCCAATTTGAAAAATTCTTTCAGTGTTAGGTAGCCCATTTATCGAGGAAGGCTATATATCATCACGCTAACACTTTCAGGAGCGGAGCTCCAATGAAGAATGTTACAAAAACGGGGGGAAATTATCACGCTACGGGCAATAGGAGACGCAAACGAGGTTGCGTGGGTCAGCTAGTAATACAACTAGAAGAATCGGCTCAACTAGTACAAAACAAGGACTTCCAATCTGGTACTTGTCGGATAATATCGGATATTTCGTATAGTCCATTCGCTTAGATACGGTCATATTTATCGCTCGTTCGACGCACGTGCGGCAAGCCGCCGCGAAATCAAAGAACCCGATCGCCTGGCCACAAGCAAGTATGATTTGTCAGTTTACGCCGTTGTATGAAATAATATATTCGTATTTCACAACTATAACCACAATTGCGTGCGGCTGCACCGACACTATCTAAACGAATGGACTATAAACTGAACACTGCGCTCACTGGACATTATAAATAAATTTATTTTCATCATAATAACTTATCTATTATTGCTATTTATCACCGCTTCATTTCTAAGCGTGTTTATTCATTCTCTTCGTCTCTCTTCTGCCTAAGACACTCTTCAACCCCAAGAAAATATTCGTCAGTTTTTTCTCATACAGTTTCTCTTCTCAAGAACAATCATTGCTTTTAAAGCACTCGCTACTGTATACCGGAGTTCATGAAACTTGTTTATAGATAAACGGTAAGTGTGTTTTTGTCTGTCTGTCAGCTGGAATGTTAATATAACGAAGACATGTTGACTGTGAATTTCTTTGTTTTGTTGCGATGAACTTGAGTTAGAATAAGCTGATTGGCTGGAAAACAAATTATTATTATTACATTGGTTTTCGTTAGTCACTGTTTGTGTATTAAAAAGTCTAAGGCCTTAATTCGCCATGTGGAGGAACGAGTGTCATGTCCCACAAGGACATCCTCCCATCCCACAAGGAGAGGTTCCTCCGACCAAGTGAAGTGATCATGAAAAGTCGCGGCCCATCGATTGATGTTGGGAATGCTAATCGGTGCGAGAACTTCTACATCGCGATTCAGGATTAGTAGTTACTATGTGGTTAGGTACTCAGTAGTTCGATGTATTTTCTGTAGATGGCGCTATAGTGTGTTTCTTGTTAGGCCGTATGTGGAAGTCACCACAAACGGTTACAGTTGAGTTCCGAATAGCTTATTTGACAGATGGTTCGATACTATATGGAAGATAAGCTATCTAAAACTTATCTGCTACGTGTGAAATAGGACTTAAGAGCCAACGTTAAGAATCAAAAGGCTATGTGTCAGGTATCGTCGTATCGTTTACCGTGGGAGAGCCACGCTTCGGCATAAATGGGTCGGCTCGACCGGAGTGATACCACGGCCTCAGAGAAAACCGGTGTGAAATAGTGCTTGCGCTGTGTTTCACCGAGTGAGCGAGGATACCGGAGGCCCATACCTCAATCCCCCCAAAGGTTGGCAACGCACTTGTGACGTCTCTGGTGTTGCAGGTGTCCATGGGCGGCGTTAATCGCTTACCATCAGGCGATACGTCTGCTCGTTTGCCCGCCTATTACATTCCGTCACATTGCCACATAAACGTGATTAAGAAGAAGAATTACTCTTCACGGTTCTGTTGTCCTGGTAGTTTGCTTCCTTAGCTGACCCTTACGACACCCACGGGGTGAATGGTGGTTTTTTATTTCTTTTGTTATGTATGGCCTGCCAAAATGACTCTACTCTGCCTGATGAAAAGCATAAGCAGAATCCAAGAGTGGTGGTCACCATACTCATTGCGGATGCAGACAATGCAACAATGCAGCATGGTGACCAACACCATGGCGGGCTAGTGATGCTTCGTGCATCATTGGGCCTCCGGTCGCACTTACCAACGTAACACGACATCACGAACGCTGTCATTTTACGTTGATTTTCTGTGCGAGGGTAGTACCGCCCCGGTCGAGCCGGCCCAACCGTGCTGAAATCAGCGTGGCTATACTACCTTGAAAATGTGTAATACTCAATCTTTTACTGGTTCCAGAACGAGTTACCATAAAGATACCACAATCTATACAAATAAATAAAATTGGGAGTGTCTGTTTGTAATATTAAAATGGTGAAATTTTTTTTTTACAATTTTTGTGTCTGTCTGTTTGAATGGGTAATCTTTGGAACGGCTGGACGGATTTTGACGGGACTTTCACTGGCAGGTAGCTGATGATTCAGGGAGTAACATAGGCTACTTTTTTTAAACTAACTTTGTCCCGCGGCGTTACTCGCGGTACAACAATAACCGCGGGTAACACCGCGGGGTTCATAATATAAATAATACCTTAAAGATATATCAATCTTCCAGCTCATGCTAAGAAGACCCGGCTTCACTCTTAAATGTGTCGGCACACTTTCATATATTTTATCTGTACACAGTAATGTTGCAAACTCCGTAACGCATTCTGGTGAAAACCTGAAAATAAAAAAAGTATGTTGACATACAAAATCACCTTTATTTAGTTAACATTACACCATTGTGCTAAAGTCTCCGGTTTGATGCCCCGAACGAACCAAATATTTGTATGATCTGCAAATGTATGTTCTGGAGTTTGGGTGTTTTCTATGTATATTTACAAAAAAAGTATATAATATATATTAATATCAGTTGTCTAGTACCCATAACACAAGCTCTGCTTAGCTTGGGACTTGATGGCGTTGCGTGTTAGATGTCCGAAATATTTATTTATTATGATTTGAGGTCTTTAGTCTCTGCATATCACAATTGGCGCTCATAGCCCAGCTGCACTCGAAGACACACACAAACAGAAACAATCACCAAGGGTAAGCAACAATGGTGCGGCCAGTACCTAGATGATTGACTGCTGGTGGCATGATACCATGAACGTCTCCTTGATTCGGAGATCACGTTAAGCAGTCGGTCCCGGCTGTTATCGTAGGATAACAGTTGTGAAGTTAAGTTGGAGGTCTTTGGGCGGCTTTAAAACATTCAACGGCAAGATTATGTAGCCACAACGTTGTCTTGCCAGCGTAGGAAGGTATGGCCTTAACCCTCTCCTGAGAGGAGACCAGAGCTCAGCAGTGGGATTATGGGTTGTTGATAGATATCACAATTCATGTCTCTACGATTACCTCAAGCCTTCCAGAAACAGTTTTACATCTTCTGGCAGCCAGGGCTCTTTGATAGCAGACCGTAATCTGGCGAAGTGTCTGACAATTTCTCTGACCGCTGAGAATTTATCGGCATTCATTAAACTGGATGTTCTACTGTCTGGTTTACCTTCTAGTTCTTTTAGAGCCACTGGAAATTAAATAAACAAAATTCATACAAATAAATAAATTGAAGTGTCTTTTTGCAATATTAAAATAACCGTTTTTTACTAAATACATATGTATTTACATATGTATACATGGTAAACATACCAAAAATGTAGTGAATTTTTTTTTGTGTCTATCTCTGGAAAAGCTGGACCGATTTTGATGGGACTTTCACTGGCAGGTAGCTGATGATCTGAGGAGTAACGTAGGCTACTTTTTTAGACTAGCTTCGTCCCGCGGCGTTACCCGCGGTATGACAATAACCGCTGTAACACCGTGGGGTTCAGCTAGTCTAAGATAAAAAAACAATATATTTTTTACTATGGCCACGACCCATTTTCCTTTTTTTAGCATTTTACTGGATTTAATAAGTTAGTATCTGGCAACCCTACTTGGGGAAGACCTATGTCAGGCTTTAAACGTCTTTCCGTTGCGATAATGATGATAGATTAGATCCCCATATATTGATATAAGTAACTTCTTCAGTCTGAACTTTTGTAACTCTTTTTAACTATTGATAAACAAATAGTTCTGAAACAACTTACAAATAACAAACGGTTTTATCTCCTTTCTTTGTATTTCTGGCGTTAATAAAGATACTGTCGTCCATTGTGATGGGCTTTCTGTAAGTAATTCGAATTGTTGAGACATTTTGGCTAAAAATTAACTGAGAACAATTAGGAACACAAAATCAAAACAATGTCAACGTCAATTGAATGTAATGTCAAAGTACATGTGACAGTTGACACTTCCACTAGTTTTTTCCTCGCCGTGCCATTTCATCAAAAAAAGAAGAAGACTTTGCTCAGTTTCATACTTAGAGCATATATATCTGAAGGGGTAGCTAAACGGGCGGAAAGCGTGATCGGAGTAGTAGAGAGAGAGACTGAATAGTGAGTTTGGTTAGCGTCTGTCTCTCTCACGTAAGCTTCTTATTGGTGGGCCCACATTTGCATGACAGATTTCGTGGGAAATACACTATCCAATCAGGAGTTTGCGTAAGTGAGACAAATACTAATCAAACTTATTGTCTCTCTCTACTCCGATCACGCTTCGACCCGTTTAGCTGCCCCTCTACATTTGTATGCTCTAAGGTTTCAAAAGAGATCAGACAGAGAAAGTCTTTCTACAGAGAATACGACTCAAATTCAAATTATTAGTTTATTTTAATAGTAAATTTTATGGTATCATAAAAATCTTTTATGTTATTTTATAATTTAATTTAATATTTTGATTGATAACTAATTTTGAGACAATTTTAATAATTTATCGACTATCTGATATTTAAATATCTTGACATGTCCAATTTTGGCAACACTAGAACAGAAATGGCCGCTTGTCGCTTGTTTGGCTTGGCGTTATCGTGTTGCTCATTTGGTATTGGTTGGTAACGCGCTGTGCGAAGTTATAAGTAATCTACATCAGTGAATAATAGTTTGTGTATACTTTATATAATAGTCAAATAAGTGATAGTTTATCTTCAATAATGGCTGCAGTACAAGGAGCACCTGGAAATAAGAATTGGCCGGCAAGACCGGGAATTCAACATCAGAATAGTCAAAATCAGCCTAATTTAACGCTAAATAGAACAATTAACCTGTATCCGCTGACTAATTATACATTCGGAACAAAGGAGCCGTTGTTTGAGAAAGATGCGTCGGTTCCAGCCAGGTTTCAGCGAATGAGAGAGGAATTTACAAAAATTGGCATGAGGAGGTTAGTTTTCTTAATTGTCATGGTTTTTCCTATTATAATATCGTCTAAGGCCAATACACGAGTTAAACATGGCAGCGTTACCTGCTTAACAATATAATTTGTTTCTGAACAAAAAAAAAGGTTTTTTTTCATTTTTTTTTTTTAAAGGAGTTGTGAACTATGTCGCTCATGTGTTTTTTTTTGCTTTAAGTATTTGTAGTACTGTGATGGTTTGGCTAAGTGAACGAAAAATGTTTACAAGTATGTGTCAAGAATGTGAAATAAAAACATAAGTTACTTAAATAAATGAACTTTAACAAAGCCTGTAACAGTCCACTGCTGTACTAAGATCTGTGTTGGTTATGCTTTTCAGAGGGTATGCCTATTTTTCATATAACTAATCAACGCTTCATCTTTTTTTTTTTTTCGGCATTACCAATATACTACACAGCCAAGCTAAGTAAACACCCCGGAGGAATGCTGCGATAGTAAATAGCTATTATTCAAATTTTTACAGAAAATTGACTTGGCCTACATTCTATATATTTTTTTTAAAAAAAGTTTTAATAGCAAATTCCTTTTTTGCATAAGTGTGACGTAATTGACGTGACGTGCAAACTTGCTTGGCTGCATTGTACAATCCCGTGTCACCCACTTTACAAACATAGATGAAACGGACACAAAGAACATCCAGACTCAGGACAATAGATTGTGGATCACACAAAGTATTGTCCCGTGTGGGAATTGAACCCACAACACTTGATGCTTAAACCACTAGGCCAACTGTACATTAAAAAACAATTATTCGTCAATAGTCCACTTTTCAGGTTGACGTATTTCTAGAAAAAAAGTCTGTTTGTTCCGGCTAATCTCTGGAACAGCTGTACCGATTTTGAAGTTACATCACCTGTGTGGATTACACTGCGGGGCTGAGGTAATATTATAATATGCACAGTTCCTGTGGTATTTACGGCTCAAACTTATTGTTCACAGGTCTGTAGAAGGAGTCCTATTGGTCCACGAGCATGGTCTACCTCATGTGTTACTGCTGCAGCTTGGTACAGCATTCTTTAAGCTGCCTGGAGGTGAACTTAATCCTGGTGAGGTAAGGAATTGAATCATCATGGACTAGTGATTAGATGAAACTGTATCACACTTCTGGATGGATTTGCTTATACATCAGAATAACACATAGGCTACTATTTGCCGCGATAACCGACATATACGCGTGCGGAGCCGCGGGCAACAACTAGTCACCCATAAAAATATCTTTTCGTGTCTTTAAAATGCATTTTTGTCCAACCTGCTTTTTAAGATACAGTATTTTGGATTTACGCGCCACGATAGAGGAAATCAGAGAATTTCAAAGATTCATTTGCTATGGCTAGGTTGCTAGTTTAATTTATAATTTATTAAATTGTTATGTATTGCTTTTCCAGGACGAGATCGAGGGTTTAAAGAGGCTACTCACAGAAACTCTTGGCAGACAAGATGGTGTAAAACAAGAGTGGCTCATCGAAGACACTATTGGTTAGTGGTTTTGTCTTTATACAATCTTTATTTATCCTCATTGCGGGTGTTCTTTATAGTCCATTCGCTTAGATACGGTCACCTTGATCGCTGCGACGCCACACGAGCGGCTAGCCGCCTCCACACGCCGTACATCCACAAGCAAGTATTATTTGTCAGTTTACACCATTGTATGAATGAATAAATTCGTATTTCACAACAATAACTACAACTGCGTGCTAGTGCACAGGCACTTTCTAAACGAATGGACTATACAATAAAAAAAGAAGCATCTTAGTAGGCCACCATAGTCTACACGAGGAATGAATACAGACCACTACTCTTGAATCCTGCTCTTGCTTTCCGTCAGCCAAAGTAGTCTTACAGAACAGTGTTTAATCTATACAAATAAATAAAATTGGAGTGTCTGTTTGTAATATTAAAATAACCACTTTTTACTAAGTGCATATGTATGTATACACGGTACATATTACGAAAATGTATTTTAAACTTTCTTTTGTCTGTCTGTCAGTTTGTTCGGAGTAATCTCTGGAACGGCTGGACCGATTTTGACGGGACTTTCACTGGCTGGTAGCTGATGATCCAGGGAGTAACTTAGGCCACTTTTTTTATACTAACTTTGTCCCGCGACGTTACTCGCGGTACGACAATAACCACGGGGTTCAGCTAGTTATCCATATAACTAACGTTTAACTGATCGTAAACCTTGAATAATAAATAAATAAATATGTTTTGCTTACAGGGAACTGGTGGAGACCCAACTTCGAACCCCCTCAGTATCCATATATTCCACCACATATAACCAAGCCTAAAGAACACAAAAGATTGTTTCTAGTCCAGCTACAAGATAGAGCTCTTTTTGCTGTACCAAAGAACTATAAATTGGTAGCGGCACCATTGTTTGAATTGTATGACAATGCTCAAGGGTACGGACCGATCATCTCCTCTCTAAGCCAGAGTTTGTGTCGTTTCAATTTCGTGTACATGTGAGGTTGGAACCAGTAGGGGGCGCTGGTGACTACCAAAGAGGTTGGCAATATCTTTTTTAAAAGAAAATAAGTTTAGATATTTTTATAGATCGGGTGACAAAAGTTTATATCGATATCGAACTTCTGTAGAAATATTTTTTATCAAATAAATACTTGGGTATATTTTTAAAAAGAAATTGCCAACCTCCTTACTTCATTGTAACAATAAGCAATGCCCCTATTATAAACTAAGAGTGTTGCCACAATGGAAATAATTACAGTAAGAGAATTTAAACATTTTTTTTCTTTGAGATTGTTGTTATAATCTAGAATGTTCTATCAAGATTATAGTCTGCCTCGGTGGCGCAGTGGTAGCGTATGCGACTGCTGTGTTTCGGGTCTCGTGTTCGATTTTACATGTTTGTATGATCTGCAAATATTTGTTTGAGAGTTTGGGTGTTTTCTGTGTAAGATATGTATGTATTTACAAGCAAGTTTTTATGTATTTATATCAGCTGTCTAGTACCCATTGTACAAGCTCTGATTATCAGTTATTCCACGGAGCGACTGGCATTGCACTTCCGCAACTCTGAGGGCGAACTGAATTCGAAGATTGAACTAGTTGTCAGTATATTTGAGAGCATTGACTTCCCAATAACGATTGCCATAGATGTTCATGACAACCGGGACCGACGGCTTAACGAGCTCTCCGAGACACTTTAGACAATTGCTCTACTGTATTTAATTCTACTGTTGGTTAACTAGTGAATGGAATGAATGAATGAATGTGATTGTGTTGACAGATGGGAATAACTTCACTCTATATAATCTTATTTCACTGTTGGTTAACTAGTGAATGGAATGAATGAAAGAGTGATTGAATGAATGTAATAGTGTTGACAGATGGGAATAACTTCACTCTATATTATTATCATAAGCCTTTAACGGTTTACTGGATAGGCTTCTTCTTAGCAAGGAGGTTTATATATATATATATATATATATGATATAACTTTTTTTAATTGAAAGTTCACTGTATAACTTTTGTTTGTTTCGTTATCTTTGAAATAGTACACAATCCTTTTGACTAACGGTTATTTTACAACAATAGCATATAATAAGCTTCATCTTAGGACGCTCGCCCACGGCGACAGCTTACAGCGCTGCTAATGCCCTGTGCGAAATTGCGACTATATCGATGCAAAACGCGAGCGTGTCGGACGACATCGGGGGAAGAATGGAATAATAGAAAGTAAATAAATATTTCGGACATCTAACACACAAAGCAGTCCCAAGCTAAGCAGAGCTTGTGTTATAGGTACTAGACAAGTGATACGAATACATAAATACTTTTTTTTTTTGTAAATACATACATATTATACATAGAAAATACTCAAACTCCGAAACAAATATTTATAGATCATACATTATAGACACATCCCACTTGACATTGGTAGAATTGTCGACAACGGCACAGTTTGCCAACAAATAGAAAGAAAGACGAGTTGATACATATAAGGTTTGTATCAAGTGTTCCTTCTCTCTGCAGTGCTGTTGTCCAGGTAGTTTGCTTCCTCAGTCGGCTCTTACGACACCCACGGGGTGAATAGGGGTGGGAACATTCTGTATTCCGAATCTGTCAAATTATTTTAAATATTTTCCATCTGTCAACCTTATGTCAAAAGTGACATTAATGACGTCTTTCAAATACTGTAATAGTGTATAAATTTAATACCTATTTTGTATATTGGATGTTTTACTTTACAATTCTTAAAATATAGCTTGATCGCTGTGTCAGATGGGTCTTCGACAAAGTAACTTGGAACAAGTAATTTTTTTAATATCATCTATATTTGCATTGTTTACGTGCCAATTTTATCATAAATGAAGTGTAATACATGATAAATATAAAAACTCTTACCTACTTAAAATGTACCACGTAAATTCTATGACACTAGTGACAGCTGTCACTGTCATCAAGCTATATTTCAAGAACAGTTTAAATGAAAATGTAAATTTAGCGAGTAAGTGTGAAAATTTTCGTCTAAAAAAATAATTATTAATAATAATTTTCAGCTGTTTTATTTTACAATGTACCTGAAGAAAGAAGAATGTTATTTAGTTTATAAGTTTATTTATATAAGGTTTATATGTGATATACAGGCTGTGATATTTTTTAACTATTTATACATTTTGTGGTATTTTTAAAGTATAAAATCAAGTAATATACAAAAGTTATATAATTGATAATTATATAGGATGTTGGGGTTGTATATAGGGTAAATGACTTACATGTTGACTCCAATGTTATATACAGGCTGCGTTTATATTTATTTGTTATACTTTCATGTTATCTTCTAATATATAAAATTCTCGTGTCTCGGTGTTTGTTGCCAAGCTCCTCTGAAACGGCTGGACCGATTTTTATGAAATTTTGTGTGCATGTCGGCTAGGTCTGAGAATCGGCCAACATCTCATTTTCATACCCTTAAATGATAAGGGTGACTCAGCCTTTATTTTTATGGCAAAACAACATTTGTCGGAACGGCTATTTGTTATATGAAAACGTTATTTAAATAGGCATAAGTAAGACATGAGATGTGAGGACGTACATAAGGGTAGTTTTCCAATTATAGCACTAGAGCGCATTATGCGGCATAATGCTTAACGTTGAATGTTTCAACTACAGAACGCTTCGCACAGTCGAGCACTCTCAAAAGTAGTGTTTTCGCTCGATGCGTGCAATGTATACCAACTCAGTCACAGAAAATTAACAAGTGTTTTTTCATTAAGTTGACATTGATCGGAATGTTTTATTTATATTATCTTATGTAATATTTTTTAATGTTGACAAAACTTTTAAAGCTTTCATTGCGTTGTAGGTTTTTGAAAATAATCAAAGTTAATTCAACCTGTGTTAAAAAAAATAATATAAATATGGATGAAGATGAATGAAAAATGTTAATACAATTTCATTTCAGATTTTTTTTTTCAATACTGCACTTAGCGCACTCTACTGGTGCATTTGGAAACTAATTCACGTTCCAATTAAGCTTCAGCATAATTCAGCATTGTGCGTCACTGCGTCGCACTATGCTTTATAATTGGAAAACTACCAAGGTAAATAACTATCGACTTGTTATCTTTATATATACAATTCTTCTGTGAGTGTGTATGTCACTGAACTACTCTCAAACGACTGGACCGATTTTGATGAAATTTTTTGTGTGTTCAAGGGGATCTGGGAATGGTTTAGATTCACAATTTTGTCCGCTGGACAATGTTTTTTTAATTAATTTTTAATTTATTAGTAGTTATGGCAAAACGACGTTTGCCGGGACAGCTAGTAATATAATATAGAGGAACACAGGCTGGCGGACCGGAGACGAGTAGTCATAGCGTCTGTCATTTGTTGCGGGGACATCTTCACACACATTTAACACTCACATACAAAAACAATCGCCTGTAGCTACGAACTCACACATAACAATAACAACGAAACATTCATAATGTCACACACACATGAATACATTGTGTCGTAAACAGTGAGTGTAATGCGTAGGCCCATTTGTGCTTATACTGTGACTCCCGTGTTGTATAATGAACGGAACGTTACGAATGAACGTATAATTGACAATGTTTTCTTATATAATAATATCTATGCCTCAACTATTTATAAACAGAATATGTTTATGTCTATTACGGACTTATGGTCACACCAGTGTTAAGGTTATGGTCAACCAGATTATTTCGTGATTGTCACACTGTTAAATGTCTACACTGTTGGCTTTAATTAACTGCTAATCCAGAAATTTGTGTCCTGGCTACCATCATGTATTTTATAATTGACTAGCTGACCCACGCAACCTCGTTTGCGTCTCCTATTGCCCGTAGCGTGATAATTTTCCCCCGTTTTTGAAACATTTTTCATTGGTGCTCCGCTCCTATTGGTCTTAGCGTGATGATATATAGCCTATAGCCTTCGTCGATAAATGGGCTATCAAACACTGAAAGAATTTTTCAAATCGGATAAGCGGTTCCTGAGATTAGTGTGTTCAAACAAACAATCAAACGGAGGCCCAATGTCGCAGAAGCATCTCAATAGGTTGCCAGTGTTTTTTTTATGGTATAGGGGCAAACGAGCAAGCGTTTCATCTGATGGTAAGGGATTATCGTTGCCCATGGACACCCTCAACACCAGAGGCGTCACAAGTGCGTTGCCGACCTTTGGGGGATGGGGAAAGGGATGTGGGAAGGGGTTGGAATATGGGTCTCCAGTATTTTCAATCACTCGGTGAAACACAGCGCAAGCGCTATTTCACAACATCGCCACCATGTGGGTCATCACGCTGCATTGTTGCAGTGTTTGCATTCGCAATGAGTATGGTGACCACGACTCTTGAATTCTGCTTATGCTTGCCATCAGACAGTAGAGTCATTTTGGCAGGGCTATATATGTATAAAAGTATTGTTACCTAGAAACGCTAATCTAAGGCTTGACCATAATTTTGATATCACAATGGCGAATCAATGGTGCAAAAGCTATAAGCGTTTTTAGATGACTGTTGCGTATAGCGACGAAATATATCGCGGGTGATTTTACTAATATACATGAAACGGACACAAACTACAGCCTGTGTATATATAGGTACATGTATAAAGCAAAAAGTGTCGTTACAACTTTTGGTCTTAATTTTTTCCGTCTAGCCCCCTTTCGCAACGCGCGACAAGGGACTTAGTTCCAAAAAAAAAATGCCAACTGAAACATACAGTAACTGTTGTACCGAGTGGCCCCACACTAGTCAAGCCTGTCCTGTGGGTGCCTTTACCGATTACCATCATGGTTACATAAATGCTCGGTCGACATCAAAAAACTTATGATTAAAAAATATAAATAACAGTAAGATAAAAAATAATAATAAAAAGATTCATAACTAAACAATACACATGTTAATGATTAAACATGTGGCAATGTATGTCCACAGTATTTATTGGTAGCCTAGAGAAAATTGCCAGGGTTAGAAGTAGACTTTCAGCAAAAAGAAAATTAACCCATAGAGTAACAACGCCCGCGGACCAAAGGGGAGTGGCCATAGAGCCTTTTCCCGATACAAAATAGTCTCATTTGTTGTGGAGGGATATCTTCACCCACACATTTTAGACTCGCATACAAAACAATCGTCTATCACTACGAACTCACACATACAATTAAAACATTTAGAATTTCACACGAACACACACACGAACATACATTATGTATTATAACAGTGTTATCATACCGCCGCGACCGAGACAGGAGACAGCAAGACGGACAAGAAGTGTCAAAAAGTGACGGTCGCGGTTTCCGGTCTCTGTCGCGGCGCGAACCGTTAACTTTACGCGTAGGCCCATTTGTGCATATACTTTGACAGAGGGGAACACCTATGTATGACTACTACCTAGTAGCTACCGTGTTTTATGGACAAAACTACTCAAATCCCACATTGATTCGTAAACGGAAAATGGAAGGTGGAGGCGCTATTGCTGTGGGCCTTTGTGATTTACCGCCAATAGTATGGCACGGAGTGGTAATATAAATATCAAAGTGAATATCAGAGAATCAATTTTGGACCCCTTACTAAAAATCTATACAAATAAATAAAATTGGAGTGTCTGTTTGTAATATTAACATAACCGCTTTTTACTAAATGCATATGTATGTATACAGGGTACATATTCCAAAAGACATTTCACTGCTTTTATTTTGTTTGTTTTGTATATTGTTTGTTGTTATTTACTCTAAGTTAAATGTCTTATCTTTCTCTTTTACATGTATGTTATGTGTGACGAATAAATGTATTCTATTCTATTCTAAAAAGGTATTTTAAAAAATTGTCTGTCTGTGTCTGTTTGTTTCGGGTAATCTCTGGAACGACTGGACCGATTTTGACGGGACTTTCACTGGCAGGTAGCTGATGATCCAGGGACTAACTTTGGATAGTACTTTTTTTAGACTGACTTTGTCCCGCGGCGTTACTCGCGGTACATGAATAACCGCGGGTTACACCGCGAGGTTCAGCTAGTATTTTATAAAAATACTGGATGAGGCACATGAGAGAGAACGATTAGTACCGTCGATGTGCTTTTTGTTATAATAGGTACTTTAAAGTGAGGTATTGCTTTTGACGTAGCAAAAATCCGGAATTTTGTAGTGTTAAATAATATGTTTCGTTTACTATAGTTTTTATTCTGTACTAGCTGAACCCCGCGGTGTTACCCGCCCGCGGTTATTGTCGTACCGCGAGTAACGCCGCGGGACAAAGTTAGTCTAAAAAAGGTAGCCTAAGTTACTTCCTGGATCATCAGCTACTTGCCAGTGAAAGTCCCGTCGTAATCCGTTAAGCCGTTCCAGAGATTACCCTGAACAAACAGACAAACAAAAAAAAATTTAACTACATTTTTGGTATATGTAGCGTGTATACATACATATGCATTCAGTAAAAACCGGTTATTTTAATATTACAGACACTCCAATTTTATTTATTTGTATAGATATATTCTACCATCTTGTATATATATTGTTATGTTTTTAATTATGACCACGAGGTATTAGGTGGACTGCAGCTAAAAATCATCGCTATGGTCACCTCTGGGTTCGTAGCATTAGCTGAGCTGTGGCCCGTTAGTTACAGAGCCAGGTTATTTTGTATTGTTTGTTGTTTAGTCTTGTTATTTTTTTTTTACTTTTCATTTTTTTAATAAACGTATTTCTTTCTTTCTATGGTATTAAACTAGCACAGAAAGAAAGAAACGATGGAACAAATTCCTTAAAGTGATTGTTTTTACAATTGATGTTTAGTCAATATTTTAACGATTGCCCTGTAATGTACGAGGGAAAAACTTTTCCGGTCACCCCAAGAAGGAGCTAGGTGACAATGAATATGCTGTTTGCACAATATTTCAACTTTAAGTTGCGATCATAACTTGTTCGAGACAGCCCAGGAAGCCAAAGCTTGTATCCACTGTATGCTGATCTGTCTGCAGCAAAAGGAGTGCACCTCTGCGTAAATTGATATTGGCCATAGCTAAATATTACCGAGGCATTTGTAACTGTGACGACTTGCACATACAGCGCATCCAGAAAACATTTGACAGCGCCATCTACCGAAGATACACTGAACTACGGTTACTCCATAAAATACGAAGAAACTACCAATCCTGCATTGCGCAATAAAAGTTCTCGCGCCGATGGTCGTATATACAACATCCCAACATCAACCGTAGGGCCGTGGCCCGCCAGGCATGATCACCTGGCCAGGTCGGAGGATCCTCCCTTTGTGTTGGAGGGACATGCATGACACACCTGTTCCTCCACAGTGGTCATCCAGACGTGATTGGAAGCGGCATCATATTCACTCCACAGTAAGTCTCAGCCAGTCAGCAACCTCGGCCTCAACAGCGTCTGCACCTACGGTCCATGTAAGCAGAGCATCTTTCTCCCTCCGTCTACGCAGCAACCGCCCCGACTCACTGGGATCAGTGGACTTCAGCCCCGACTCACTGGGACTAGCGGCATTCAGTTCCAAATTACTGGAACTTGCGGCACTCAGTTCTGACTCACTGAAACTACTCACTCCTGGCAAAATACCTAGTTAGCGCATCATTAGATTTTGAAGTGTTTTTTTACCCGACTGCGAAAGAAGGAGGGTTATGTATATTTCTTTGGCACGCCCTAGAGCCTAAACGGCTTGTCGAATTTTTATGTGAGTGAGTCTTAGTCGTTGGAGTGACATTGGGCACATCAAAATTAAAAAAAGAACATAATAAATGAATTTAATAAAGATGGCCGAAAACTACCTAATTTCAAATCAAGCTACCTTTTAGACCAGAGTTTCAAATTTTTAGGAATTCTTCAAAACCGAAAAATACCGACAGAAAATCATGATAAAGTATATAAAAAACTGACGAATCCTCTTCTGATAATTAACAGTTTATCGCCGTCTTCAGCACCTGCTAAAAGTATGAAAAAAAATTAAACTGGATTCAAATTCAGATGTGAAGCTCATGACACTTTTTCAATGAAGTGGCAAAGGATAATAAAAGTGATTGTCCGTTTAAAAAAAAACAAAATCCAATTGCTAACGAGATTGACTTTTTCTTAAAGACATCTCGAATCGATCGCAATCACGACCCGTATATTTCGTGGTCAGTTAATTCGAATCAGTATCCGCAGTTGGCGAGGTTTGCTAGAATTTATCTTCTAGTGCCTGGCAGTAGCGTTTACAACGAAAGGTTTTTTCAGAAGATGGTCTGGTATACGAAGCCAAGCGGAGTTGTCTCTTACAAACAAATGCGGAAAATTAGGTATGTACTCTGTCACCACATTTGCCACTTCTTACTGAATACTGAACTATTTAATAAAACAAAAATTTTGACTTGCGATTATACAAACAAACGGTGTTCACAACCTATTGATGTATGATTTGCCTTGTGTAAAACAACGAGATTTTTTTTTAAATTTTACTATGCGGTGTCCGGCCGGATACTTAATTGCTATCCGGCCGGATAGTGAAAACAAGGCCGAATACCGAATAGTTGTCGGATATTCGTTTCATCTCTAGTAGAAATACGTCTTGTAATGATTTTTAATGTTACGCATCACCAACGGTGTATTATAAAGTATTGTTTCAAGAACGAAGAATTGTGTAAAAATATAATAAAAACGAATAATTAAAATGACTATATTATTTACTTTCCTGGCATACATTCCTGAGACATACATATTATAATAAAAAAATACGCATACATACTGATGCATACTTACATGATTTTCTATACAAATAAATAAATTGGAGTTTCTGTTTGTAATATAAAAAAACAGCTTTTAATCAATGCATATGTATGTATACACGATACAATCGATATGGGTAATCTCTGATTTTGATAGAACTTTCACTGGCAGGTAGCTGATGATCCGGGGAGTAAATTAGGCTACTTTTTTTAGACTAACTTTGTCCCGCGGCGTTACTCGCGGTACAACAATAACCGCGGGATTCAGCTAGTTATAAATATTATTAATAAATAGATATTTAATAACACGCAACTGACTACAATATATGCACACAAAAAATAAATAGCTTATCTGTAAAAGTCGGTTTACGGATGATAATTTTACGTGATAGAATACTGCTCACATCGCCCTTACTATCCTCCCGATTGCAGCTCCGCACGAAGCTTGGCGTGTACAAGGCATACATCCACACCCGTCTTACTCATGGTGCCTCGGCCTGGTTCGCGCTCGTTTCCGAGACTAACCGCCGTCGGCTGCATGTGCAGCAGTCGCTCGCACTACGCACCCTTGTAAACGCACCTCGCTTTGTGCGGAACAGTACAATCTCCAAGGATCTGCGCGTGGAGAGCCTGGATGACTTCGTGGGACGCCTGAGCACTAACCTGTTCGTGCGTGCCGACGGATCGCAAGCCCGCCACCTGCGGGAACTCCCGCCCTATCATCGGCAACCGCCGGACAGGTACCCCTTGCCACGAGAACTCGTCTCCGTGGAAACCCCTCCCGAACCATTCCCAACACCCGACCTAGTTGCTGGCTGACGGGCGCTCCTCAGGGTCCATATCCCTAGGAGCTCGATCTCGCTAAGCACGGGTCACCACACTGGACAAAACCCGGGCGTTACTAGCAGGTCGCTCACCCCGTGGAACTTACCCACGAAGACACGACCCCGTTAGCTACGCCCACCCCACCGGACTAACACCCCGGGATTACCAACAGTCCCATTGGGCCCACCCCAGTGACCCACCTGTAGTTGCAGGCGGCGCTGAAAACCACTTAGTCAGGTTTTGAACCCGGAAAGGTTACCCCGAGACCCTAGGGGGCCTACGAGAAGAACCCTGAGAGACTGCTCACATCGTTATTCATCCCCGTTGTTATTCTTCGTACCTATAAGTACGCTATACCTATCTATGACTTGTTACGAGCTCTCGCTTAATGGCTCGGCTCAGGCGGAACTTGACAATGAGTCATGTTTTTCCGTGCGTGCAGCCGGCATATAAGACGTTATCACGTCTTAAATTGTTATTTCCTTGCACAAAGTTTTGGTTTTATAGGAAAGTTAGGTCGAAAGAATCATACGTGTGCAATGAGTTAAATAATATCTCTTTATCTGCCTCGTTGGTCTAGCGGTTGGCGTGTGCGACTGCTGATCATGAGGTCTCGGGTTCAAATCCAGAGTCGAACCAAATGTTTGTATGATCTACAAATATTTGTTTCGGAGTTTGGGTGTTTTCTATTTATAATACGTATGTATTTACAAAAAAAAAGTATATATGTATTTACATCAGTTGTCTAGTACCCATAACACAAGCTCTGCTTAGCTTAGGACTAGATGGCGTTGTGTGTTAGATGTCCGAAATATTTATTTATTTATAATAGTTGGAACTTCTTTGTTATAAGCTTTTATTAACTTGCAATGTATGTGTAGTAGTGATAATAAGGTTGAATATCGTCTGTTTAGTTGGCGTATAAATAAAACGAGTGTGTAGCTCACAAGGTCTGTATTGCAACTGTTTATAAGAACTGGTAACAAAATATTGTAAGAAACTGTTTATAAGAAAGAACTCGTAACAAAATTCAAACATTTGGATATACGTACCTACATAATACATATCCCAACAGTATGTTAAGGTGGAAACTAACAACTCAATTTTGAAGCAGATATCTTCAACCGATTTTGCTGAAATTTCGCAAGCATATGTATACAGCGTGACAATACAATATTATAATGACATGGAGCTGATCTGATGCTGGAGCTGGAAGGTGGCCATAGGAAATCTTTAAAGAAACGCCGCAACATCATCGAGTTTGGACTCGTTTGATTCGTCTCGAGGCATTCCAGTAAAAGCTTGATTTTAAAAAGATTTTTAATTTAATTTATTTTTTTACTATGACTACCGGTACAGACACTTTGATCCGGCTCTTTGGCTTCTTCTTCTTGAATCGAACAGTTAAAACTAGAAAATCATTGCACCATTTTCCCTCCCACTGTTATCCCGGGTCCTTAAAGCGGTGCGGGATAAAGTATCTCACTAAGCCGTAACAGGCTATAGTGCAGGTCACCATGCTGCATTGTCCAGTTTCACAATGAGGATGGTGGCCACCGCTATTGAATTATATTCATGTTTCCATCAGGATGACTAGTCATTTTGCCAACTAAATATATAAAAAACAAAAATTATAAGTAAGTAGTAGAGCCACGCTGATTTCAGCACAGTTGGGCCGGCTTGACCGGGGCGGTACTACCCTCGCACAGAAAATCAATGTAAAATGACAGCGTTCGTGCTGTCGTCTTTCGTTGGTGAGTGCGAGACCGGAGGCCCAATGACGCAGAAGCATCACTAGCCCGCCATGGTGTGGGTCACCATGGTGCATTGTTGCATTGTTAGCATTCGCAGAGAGTATGGTGACCATCACTCTTGGATTCCGTTTATGCTTTCCATCAGGCAGAGTATTTTGACAGGGACAAACATAAAAAAATCACCACTATACGAAAATAAACAAACAGTTTCATTTAACATTTTTATTAAATATAAATAAAAAATACATACAAATATATTGCTATTTTGATTGTATACAAATCTGTACATATATAAAATAGTTTGTATAGGTTTATACAATATCGAAATTTTATGTTAATCCATTAATTTGTTAAGATACTTCATTCACGTAGTTACCTATTTGTTTTAATAATTTAATAGATCATAGACGACAGTTGTATAACTATGAAAGGGGAATCCCCAAGTTTTTAGAACAGTATCATTTATTTTATATACATTACTTTATATTTTTGGCTACTAATTTATCTATTTACAGTTTACCCTTGGGTAATAATCTAGTCGCTTCTCTATGGCCCGTGTCTGTGGCACCATGGACGGTGGAAAAGTGGTGGCTGTCTGTAGCTTCTCCAGCGAAGAGCACTCTTGGGGCTCCGCTGCTGTCTACGAGAGGTTCAGCTAGGATTGCGCGAGCATTCGGATATAAAGGTGTTTGGAGGTTATCGTAGGTATAACTTCCTCGGGTGAATGGATTTGAATACCAAGTTGACCTGGAAATTTAAGATATAAATATATTTTTATTGGTCCTTCTGTATCTACACTCACTCGGTGAAACACAGCGCAAGCGCTATTTCACACCAGTTTTGTGTGAGGCCTTGGTATCACTCCCAAACCGAAGCGGGGCTCTCCCTATATACCACTATATCTATACAGGTAAATAAAATTGGAGTGTCTGTTTGTAATATTAAAATAACAGGTTTTTAATCAATGCATATGTATGTATAAACGATGCCTACATATACCAAAAATGTAGTTAAAATTTTTTTGTCTGTCTGTCCTCTGGAACTGCTGAACGGATTTTGACGGGACTTTCACTGGCAGGTAGCTGATGATCCAGGGAGTAACTTAGGCTACTTTTTTTAGATTAACTTAGTCCCGCGGCGTTACTCGCGGTACAACAATAACCGCGGGTAACGCCGCGGGGTTCAGCTAGTATACAAATAAAATTGGAGGGTCTGTTTGTAATATCAAAATAACAGGTTTTTAATCAATGCATATGTATGTATAAAGGATACCTACCATAATATATACCAAAAATGTATATTTGTATTTGTATCAGTTGTCTAGTACCCATAACACAAGCTCTGCTTAGCTTGGGACTAGATGGCGTTTTGTGATAGATGTCCGAAATATTTATATTTATTTATTTTTAGCGGCTCGGGAAAAAACTAGTAAAATATAAACAAAATTTAAAACTTACCTTAACATATCTATAGGCTCGGGTATAGTTTTATTCTTACCCATAAAACGCCTTATGAGTTCCATGGATTTCCTTTTAACCACATCTTCGGGTAACGTTTCTACCTACAATATTTTTAAAAAGATAAAAAAAAGGCGTTCTTAGATTTACAATTTAAATTATTAGTTATTCGTATTAAAACCTTACCTACCGTATATAAAAACCTTTTTAGTAAATTCTCATTTATAAAAAGTTATTGCACATAAATAATAATTAATAGATTAGAAATAGTATATAAGGCGGCATGCAGAATTCATGGTACTGTTAGTACCGTGTTTTACCAACAGAGGCGCCACTAGCGCAACATGTTGACATAACAACTGTCAGTCAACTGTCATGATATGTCAACCCTCTCCCGAGAGGAGACCAGAGCCCATCAGTGGGACGTTATGGGTTGTTGAAGAAGTGAACATTTATATAATATAGAATATGGTTAAGTCTTATTCATGCGTTATAATAAATTATAAACATATTAAACATGCAATAAATAAAAATTTATTAGGAGGATAGGAGGAGGAGGACTGGCAGAGAATGCCACATGGCATTATGTCCGCCTATGGACAAGACGTGCATTAAGATTAAATAAATAAATAAATTATACAGGATGTATATTACAATAAAAGGATAGATGACATCCTAAATTAGTTACTTTTTATCATCTGTCAAAACAATAACTTTTAAAAAAAATTATTAAATAGTAACATGTTTCTAACTTAAAAAATTACGATCTTCCATATAAACTTTCAACCCCTATTTCACCCCCTTAGGGGTAGAATACCAAGAAACGCTTAAATACGTATTAACTCATTTTTAGTCAGTAGCCCGAACACAAAGTTTCATGTTTCGAACTTCAAAAATGACAGACTTCCAGACTAACCCATATGCGAAATGTCAACCCCTATTTCACCCCTTAGGGGTAGAATATTCATAAACGCTTAAATAGGTGTCTACTCATTTTTAAACAGTAGCCTAAAAATAAAGTTTCATGCTTCTTACTTAAAAAATGCGGAACTTCCATACAAACTTTAAACCCCTATTTCACCCCCTTAGGGGTAGAATACCAAGAAACGCTTAAATACGTATTAACTCATTTTTAGTCCTTAGCACATGAATAAAGTAACATGTTTCTAACTTAAAAAATTACGATCTTCCATATAAACTTTCAACCCCTATTTCACCCCTTTAGGGGTAGAATACCAAGAAACGCTTAAATACGTGTTAACTCATTTTTAGTCCCTAGCACGTGAATAAAGTAACATGTTTCTAACTTAAAAAATGGCGAACTTCCATATAAACTTTTAACCCCTATTTCACCCCTTAGGGGTAGAATATCAAGAAACGCTTAAATACGTATTAACTCATTTTTTGTCAGTAGCCCGAACACAAAGTTTCATGTTTCGAACTTCAAAAATGACAGACTTCCAGACTAACCTATATGCGAAATGTCAACCCCTATTTCACCCCTTAGGGGTAGAATATTCATAAACGCTTAAATAGGTATCTACTCATTTTTAATCAGTAGCCCAAAAATAAAGTTTCATGCTTCTTACTTAAAAAATGCCGAACTTCCATACAAACTTTCAACCCCTATTTCACCCCCTTAGGGATAGAATACCAAGAAACGCTTAAATACGTATTAACTCATTTTTAGTCCTTAGCATATGAATAAAGTTACATGTTTCTAACTTAAAAAATGACGAACTTCCATACAAACTTTCAACCCCTATTTCACCCCTTAGGGGTAGAATATTCAGAAACGCTCAAATACGTCTCTACTCTTTT